>CM042159.1:79381378-79504195 GCA_023376005.1 Doryteuthis pealeii | reverse complement strand
AAGAAAGAAACTAACAAGGTTTTGCACGCCACTTGACCATGAACTTAACGTCCAGCCATAAGTCTACATAATGAACTGAATACGTCTGTACGGACACAGTTTCTTTGCAAAATGTCTTGTTTAATTGGACCAAAAATCATAATAGCATTTTTTAACAATGACATTTTTTTTCTGCATTTTGAAATTTTTGTATCTAAAGTTTTGTTTACCGAGGTGACCATCTGTCTAATGTTTAAGATGTCTGTTTCGCATACAACTCATGTTTGTACTTTAACACTGTACTTATTATTGAACAACGTTTTTTCAGTTTTCTAAGGCAGGGAGCCTTCCTAAACATCCCTAAGTTTTATTTTTTTTCTAAGCATAATTGTTCTATTTTTATCTTTAAAAGTTTGAGTAAACCATTTTTATCAGATTTATGATATGTACTTCATTCATATTTACTGTTATGCTTTAATTTTGACTGTAATGAAGTGTTAACGTTTCAAAAGAGCTCTTCTTCTCTCCAGTTTTGCTAACCTAAGTATTAACAGTTGCTACTAACAAATCTTCTTGCATTACTATCAAATGTTATAAATCCTAGTCTAAACATACCAGTTATTTCCGCATTTTGGCTAGTTTATTATTCTTAGCGTATTCTTTTTTTTTTGTTTTTCTTTTTAAATTCTTTTAAGCTTTTAAAAAGTATACATGTTTTTGGTTTACCTAGTTAAGGTAAAATATTTTGAGAGGGGTAAAATATCAATTTATTCCCCTCACCCCAAAATCATAAAAAATGAAATGGTTCTTATTAATTTTCTTAAAAATCACTCTTAATTTATATTTTAGCATGAGTGACAAGTTCTTTTTGTGATGCTATAAAAGTTTACCTTTTAAAGATGCGTCTTTTGGGTGTATGTATATTGTATGGCTATGATTTTTTTTCTTTTCACTTTTAAAATTTTAATTTTCCACCGAAAATTTTCTGACTAAAACTAAACTATCCTTTTCCTAAACTTATTTGTAAACGATTAACTTCTTTCGATATTAGACATTTTATTTTAAAAAAAATGAATATAGAACATTCAATGAAACAAAAACTATGAAATTTAATTTCTTTTGAGTCAATTACACCACTCCTAACTTTTTTTTTTTTTCTTTAAAGTTTTGGTTGAGTTTAATATTGGAATCTTTTTTCGGGTCAAATAGTTCACATTCTTGAACAATTTCTAATTTAACATCCCGAAATAACACTTTTGTCCAAATCTAAACGTTTGATGTCTTTACTAACAAAAATAGCTTGGTTTACTTTAAATTAAAACCAAAGTTTTAAAAATGTTACCGCATAAACACCTTTTTGCATCAATTAATGACAAAAATGTTAATTCCTCCCAGCCATTTCTAACTTTTCATTTAATAAAAAGTAAAATGGTATATTCAGTCTACGATTGAAGTGAAACCACTGACATAAGTTTAAAACTTTTTTAAAAATTTGGAGTGAAGACTACAAAATCATACCTAAACAGTTTTTTGTTTGCTAGAGGGGAAATAT
Source organism: Doryteuthis pealeii (assembly GCA_023376005.1). NCBI lineage: Eukaryota > Metazoa > Mollusca > Cephalopoda > Myopsida > Loliginidae > Doryteuthis > Doryteuthis pealeii. The sequence goes on along the minus strand of CM042159.1, from coordinate 79,502,664 downwards.
TCAATGTTAGAACTATAAACATAATTTGTTCGAGATGTCGGGGGGGGGGGTGAAGAATGTTATTTCGTTCTTCTTACTGGGGTTTCCCCCCCCCCTCTACTTAGGATTTGAATTTTAAAAAATTGTATCCACTTTTCAATTTGAAATGGAGAAAGTTAAAATTATCATTGAAGTACATTTTTCTCCAGAAAAATAGTTTGCAATTTAATCCTTTCCTTAATTTTTTTAATTTTATTTTTTTATTTATTTTTTTAGCAAAACATATATACCCCCTCTTCAATGAGGCTTATTTAAAAACTTGTGTACCATTTGATGACCAGGTTAACTTTGCAGTTAGTGAAAAAACCTAAAATTCCATATAGGCATGTTTGTATAAGTCTGTCACAAACAACCATCGCCGATGGTCCACCCTAGCTGAGAACTGTAACGCCTGAGTATCTTGCCACCAACCATGTTATCTCCTTTGAAGACCTATAGTGCCATCCTCAATTACAAAAGGCACATTAGGAAGAACACAACACAATGTCATCACCCTGACTAGACCTTCAGCTGCGCTGCAAAACCGTACCTGTCTCACATTGGCCTTATTAGCCACAAACATGCTTGCTGTCAACATGGACCACCTCTTTCATCTCATCCACAAAGAAAGCACATAAGTCTTTGATAAACTATTGTAGGTATTTTTCCTCCTGATTTTTTTTTTTTTTCCTCTTCTGGACATTCTATTTCTAATATGAGCTTATAACTTTTTCAAAATCCTTCTAAAGTTTCATTAAAAAGTTTTGTTTAATTTTAAGTTTTAATACTTAGTCACTCTAATACCAGTTGGCCACTATTGGCAAAGGGGTTTACAAAAGAATAATGATCTGACAAAAGAGACAACAAACAGAAGTTTAAAGTTAAGATATGGTAAGATCCTTCTTAAATTTGGATTTAGTCCAAGGTTATAGCTGGTAGGAAAAACCTGGTTGTTTTATAGTGAAGATTTTCTAGGGAAAAAAACAGCTGTTGAAATGATCGTGGTCTGTGTGGGAAAGATTCAGGAAGAATAGATGTTGCTCACTGTTAATGCTGAATATCAATTGAAGTAGATTGTATGTATGTATGTATGTATGTGTGGGTGCGTGGAAAGAGGATATGGAATAAATCTGACAATGTGGTAGAGATATGAGGAACTGAGTTTTGTACCTTTGTGTTTTCATATCTCTACCACAACACACATATATCTGTTAGTAGCAATTAAATCCATCTCGAAAATTTATATTGTCAGTTTGCATGTTGCTTTCTTTGATAATTTAATTTTATTAAATTTTTTATTTTTATTTATTTATTTTTTTTTTTTTTAGTTTTTTTTTTTACATCCTGCATTTGACTTTTTGGAGTAGCCTTACACATTCACATAAATATTCCTTACTTCTTTTTTTTTTTTTCTTTCTTTAACCCTTTTAAAACAAATTTAATTTAACTTTGGTCTTTTCCACTTCATATAAATTTTTTTTTTTTTTTTTTATTTTTTTTTTTTCATCATTACTTTAAATTGATCTCAACTTTATCTGCCTTTTGAATAGGGAAATTTCCCAGCTACTGGGAGTCTTCATACATTGCTTAGCCTTGTAAATTTCTAATAAAAACAAATTTTTAATATCAAGATTTTTACCCTTATTTTAGAAAACATCTGTAAATATTCTCATTTTTTTATTAAGATAAAATAGAATCCATTTTCAGTGAAGTGTTACCAAGAAATATTAACATTTTACAATCGATAAAAAATAAATTAACTAATTATAAAAATTTAACTAGGAAGGTTGTAGTAGTAAGCTTTTCAATTCTGACCTAAAAATCTATTAACTTTGAGAACTAATATTTTATGAAAAAATACTTGATATTTTCTAAAACATACAAAATTTTTTTTTTATTATATACACACTGATTTGTTGGTACAAAAAATATAAATTGCATATGTGCAGACAAAAATATACAATGAATAAAGACTGAAATAAAATGTCTGCTATTCTGAATTATTTTTATCTTTATTTTTATAATTTTTAAAAACTACAGATAGACTGAAGTAGTTATCTTGTAAAAATTTTAGTGATAAATTCTTATGAGTAAAACTTTGTCATTTTAGAGTATTATTACTATAGAATAATTTTAGTAGCTGTCTTAATCTATAAATTTTCATTTGCCCACTGATTCTATCAAAGCTGCCTATATTTGAATTCTTTTGTTTTTACGTTGATTCAATATCAATGATAAAATATTGTTGACACACTATATTGCTGCAAGGAATAACTAACCATAGAAGAATTAAATTCCAAACTTCAAAAGAAGAAAAATTAAAATTTACTTTTTATTAAATATTTTCATTTAATTAAGCCACAAATTAGATATATAGTTCTTCAAAACTTAGTAGGAACTAACGCCAGTCCAGAATAAAATAAAATTTCTGAAGGGCAAAATTTAAACAAAAATATTTTCTACAAAACTACCATATATAACTGAGTGGTGTATGTTTAATTGTAGGAAATGAACTCGTCGATCTTCAAATCCTGTACATTGCTGTTTTGCATTTTCACATAGCGCATACTTGGGAACAAAGATATGCATCCAATACTCCCCTCCACTATGGGTATAGTAGGGCACTGAAACTTTTTAATACTGGTGCAATCATCTAGGAGAGGAACTCTGAATTCAACATGCTAACTCTGCTAAGAAACATGCTTTATGTGTCCCGATCCCTTTCATAGTAAGAGGGGTTGGTAAATATATCGTCATGCCAATTTATTAAAATCCCCCCCTATTTCAAATACTGACCACATATATGATATATATACATATATATACACGTATCTGAAGAATTACAGTCTAACAGTTATTACATTCCATATGACCCGTAACTTGAACAGGTGTTACTGGATTACATAGTAACCAGTAGCGGCATTAAGCGACCTGAACATAATATTCAAGGATATCTCTGTATATAAATCAAAGTATTACATACATGGTCAGCAATTTGGTAATTAGAAAAATGTTAGTTCATAATTAGTGATAAAGATCCTTTATGGAAATATGTCGAACTGCCTTATCCATCAACTGTTAAAGTTTGGATGTGTTCAGGAATAGCATGAGTAGATCTAAAATTGATTCTCATAATGATTTTTTTTTTTTTTTTTTTTTAAAGAAAATTGGCATCTCTCATAAACTACATTTTTAGAGATAATTGTTGCATGCAAGAAGACATTATCTATGCATGAAAACAATCTCTCTTGAATTAGTTCTGTCCCTTCAGCTCAAAATGCTCTTTGAAAAGGAAATTTCAGCAATCAGTAACTCTCCATCATACCACAATAATACCTGCCAAATCTTTTAATGTCTCCTACCTGTTGCGAGTCCTGAAGCAGTGTGGATATCACGTTCATTCCAACATCATTATCCTTGATCCTCCATCAATTTCATCCATGAATTTCATCTACTCCTCTGCCCATTTTAGCACGATTCTTGTAATGAATTTTGCATAAGGAGGCTTTATTAACAGGCATCACTGACCGAGCTACGCCATTTTTAACGAATACATCAGTACTTTTTTGACACTTATTTAGCCAGCAACAACTTTGAAAAGTTTACTACTTTGTTAGACAAATTCTTCACAGCCCTCTTCGCTTGATACATGGTCCAACAGGGAAACTTTCTTTGACAAATCTTTATCTTCAATCTATGAACATGATTAGCGAGCTGTAAAAAGGTTTCTTTAACCCTTTGGTGGTATCTGCCAATAATTTAGATATCTCCAATTTGTTTTTGATTTGCCTTTAGTAATTCAGATCTGATTGATTTCTTGGTAGCAGTTCAAATCACTTTTCATCCTACATTTTGAAGGAACTCTCTTGAATTTATCTTTTAGTAAAAATTACATTTCGTGTCCTTTTATGGCAACCACCCTTTTTTATCATATGGGTGCTACGAAGGCGGTGGCTGCGGGTTACAGATGTGCCTGGATGGCGTTAAACTCTAGTCTGAATCAGTCGAGGTTCCAGTTTTGGAGGTTTGGGGGGAATGTGGGAGTGCCTTTCATCACATTGCCTGCCTTCCCTGGTCCACTCTGACCCGGAGTGGTAGTACCTGTTAGGGCATCTATGGGTTAAATAGCAAAATTTGTATTTAATAAAATAATTGTATTATCCATTAAGAATTGATTTATTTTCAAACTTTAATCGGCATTAAATACCCACTGAGGTTGATATGCTGTAAAACACACCAAACAAACCATTTGTGTAAACTGTTTAATTAATACAGTCTTTGTAAAATAGAGATTGTTTGCAGGAATAAATAGTGATTTTTTTTTTTTGATTTTTTCTTTTTTTTAAAAATTTTTTTTTTTTATGGATTGATAATGAAAATTTTATTCGTGTTACATGCTCAAGGTGCACCAACTCATTAAAGGGTCTCATCGCTCCAGTACACAGAATAATGTTTAGTGCAAGGACATGAACACGTTTTACAGTAGTATGTGCATGTAATGTGTCGCGTGTGTCATTTTAATGTTGTTGAGTTACATAAACAAGTAACACATTTAAGCAATGATTTTAATGTCATTATAATCACCAAACATCAAAGTTTTCTCTCTTACCACCACATACGACTGAAATATCTTTAACTAGTTATTAACTAAATGCTTTTGCTTTTCTTACACTATCCAACTTTATAAAACACCCTTTGAAAAAATTACTCACAAAAAAACATGACTAAAAAGAAAGTTAGAAGTAAAACATGGTCTGTTTAATAGTAGGTTTTTTATTATTTTAGTCTGTCAATTATATTTTTTCTAGTATTAATCATTTAAAATTCACTTATTATTATTCCTATCATCAAAAAGCAGTGCGATCAGAATAATCCTTTCAGTAAGACTTGAACACAATGTCCTCCTCCTGCTATCAATGACTGAGGAAGTCCAAAAGTGTTTGAACTTTCTTTAATACCTTATCATTCTTAACTGCAACAACTACAACAATTGTTATTTGAGTTCCCGACGCTTACTAAGTGTTCTATAAAAAAAAAAGTGAAATTTTTTTGATTATTTTATTTAAATTTTCTCTTCTATTTCAATACAATTTTGGCAAACTTTCTAAAATAGATTTTTTTACGAAAAACTATAAAACAAACCTATGGTTGCTTAGCTTTTTTTTTATAGTAACATTGATTTTCTCTGTCTTCTCTCTCATCAAACCGTACAAATGAATCAATTTTTGGCATTAAATAACCCATAAGGAGTTTGATTCTTCAACAAATTAAACCAACTATTTTTCTTTGTGTTTATTTTTTTTTTCCCCTACAGGATTGTATATAAAATATTATGTTAGAAATAGAAAAAACAAAACAAAGTATTCCAGCAAGAAAAAATTAATTTTTGATGGTGAACGGCAACATAAAATGTTTAGGTTTTTTTATAAAACTTCATTAGGAATGAAAAATAATTTAACCATAGCAAGGACACTAACAGGTATCTAACCACTCTAGGTCCATGTAATTTAGAGTAATCGGTGATGAAGGACGCTCCCCTTCCCCAGAGCTCCAGAATTGGAACTTTAATCCTCAGATAGTTTAACATATACCAGTGACAAGAAGACCTCAGCACTGCTTCTAAGAAACATATATGAAAAATAAGGGTTGGGAATGTCATATAAGGTGGTTGATGTGACCAGCTGATAATCGGAAGGGGTCTCTCTCATACCACCCATCTAGCCTAAGTAAGGACCAAAGAGGGAAGTTTATGCATATCAGAGGAACTTTAGCCACCAGGGTTCCATCCTTAAAGCATCACAGATCACCACCCACAGCCAACAGTGGCCCCTATTGGGGGATGGGGTCTTAACCCCTCTGCAGAGGTTGCCGTGGTGTATTCTGCCACAGTTGAAGGGTGGAAATTCAAACCTGTTAAAACCTCTACTTAAGAAATTGACCTTGTATCACCATCTAATTGCTGAGAAGGGGGTTCGAAATATGTACTTCAGATAAGCTACATTTAAATGTAAAATATATATATATATAAGTATAATATAAAAATATATTATAATAGGCTAGAATTCAGAATCACTTCAGTCATTTCCTACACAGTTATTGACCAATAAAGATCAGTGATCCCTATAGAACTAAAGAATCCGTACTAAGATTATCAAGTATACTACTTTGAATATCACACTACCGGAGAGCGAAAACTGACTCCAATAGCAGGTAAAAGCTCGTGATAATAGACAATTATGTATATTACACTATCTTGAGAAGCCAGATGTTTTCTGGCAAAGATAGTAGTCTGTGAAACAGTGACACAAGATCTTTAGTTCTCGCTAAAGAGTTGGAACTATAGATGTAAGGCAGGAAGCAAGATAATTTCTGGATACAGTTTATGGTAATCTAGAGATCCGCTTTTCAGAACCACCACAGAAACAATACTCGAATAAGTGGGGAACAAAGCTCGAGATATTGCAAACATTTTTTTTTAATTATGATGTGACTTTCACACCATTAATGGGTTACTGGAGTAGGCAAGTGGATTTCAGTTAACGTCTTTAAAAAGAAAAGAAAAATATTAAACCTTGATAAATCTTTGTGGTGCTCAACGAACATGTTCAACTTATAGAACAAACGGCCTTAATTATTTCCAGAATCCATAAACATATCTATATAAGAATGAGAAAAAAACTTTTCCTCTATAGTAAAAAAAAAAAAAAAACAGTTTGATGTAGGTGCACACATTGGGTATATTAACTTATTGATACTGGAAGCTTATAAAACCCAATTACCCAGAGAAGAGGCAGGGGTAAAGGTTCCTAAATAAACTATCGTAACTCCACAACAAGGTGGTAGTGGTGTACCACCATTTAGGGTTAAAAACTCATAGGATTATGACTAACGGACCCGAAGTTTCCAAATTCTGAACCACGGCGTTTCTATGACAATTCCTCACCATAGGCGCTTATCACTACCAACTTTGGGTAAGGTATTTTACATTCCAAACCTGTCTACTCACCTCTACTATGTGTATAACTAGGTCCAATGGCAGACTGGGCATCTTTAACCTTTTGAATAAGTAAAACCGGTCCTCAGGAAGAAGGAAAACTCTAGAATTATAAACAATACTAACTCCTACTTGACTTAAATTGACTTTGTCACATTCTTTTGGTGAAGGAGGGGTTAGTCAGATATAATACCACTAATTCAGGTTAAAGGCGCAGGATTGTGCTGCCAAGAATCATACAAATCTAATTTTCCAAACTTTTACTAAAAATAATTTTCACATTTGATTAACAATGCTATTGTAGTTTATACGATAACTGTCAAATTAAGATTTCATCACTTGTCTTATGACGTTCCTCTATCTGAATGGTGAAAGTTTCAATTCTGAACGCTCCTGGGGATTGTGGAGAACCCTTTCATCACCATTACTCCTAGGTAACACTCTGAACCCAGAGTGGTATACCTGTTAGGGTCAACTATGATTAAATATGGGAAAAAATTGTTTAAAACAAAAAAAAATTGGGTTTAAAATATTTAAGTATCAACAAGAAGAATAAAAACAAAAATGTCCTTTGGGCATGAAAAAATAACACAACAATGGTTGACATGCATAAAATCCAACCAACCACAGGTTTGAATCACTTTTCCCTTCTCCTATACTGGTTGCTAACCAAGGTTAAAGATCCAACTCTGCCTACTTTTATCTACAAACTGGACTAGGGATAGTTCGATGCATACTTACCAAGGGTATAGCGCTAGTAATAACATTTCACAATGTGTTCTCTTTTTATTGAATGTGTTAGCTAAAATATTTCTAACCAATTTGTGATTATTTTAATTATTCAGTGATATGACTGTTTTTATTTTCCTTCACCTTTTTTAAAAGTAAACAAAACAGATTAACATTCATTTCATGTGATACAAAGATTTACAAAAAAAAAAAAACGAAAAGAATAATAATCCTTTATTTAAAGGACTCACACATTTTCAGTGTATATTTTATATAGATCATTTTAAAGGCATAATTAATTCTGTTAACATCATATTTAATAATCACTAAATGACTATAATTTGTTGAGTTAATGGTTTTTAGAAAGGAATAAGGATTTTTATAGCATTTTGTAGTTATATTCATTATATCAAGATTATTGAGAGGATTAACAAAAATCATGTAATCCTGACAAAAGAGAAAGCCCCATAAAATTATTCAGTTGCAATTAGAGACGAATTTTTTATTTTAAAGAGCATTTAAAAGTAATTACTTCATAAAATCTCCTTATGATGTACCCATTTTTTTCTGGGTAAAGGGTATATATATATTTTTACCTATATATAGTTGAAGAATGAATAAGGAAAGAAAGTATAGAATGAATAATATGGAACATTTTATCAATATTACTACATGTGTTTCGGTCAGGAGTTTATCCTGTGGTACATTATTCAAACTATTTTATTTGTGAATAATCAAAAGAAATGAAAATAATATAAAAAAAGGAAATGTAGAAATGTTCCGCACACGAGAGAGAAAATTCGACCTTCATCAAATAAGGATTTTACTCTGATGAAGGTCGAATTTTCCTGTTGTGTGAGAACATTTCTTACATTTTTTCTATATTATTTTCAATTTCTTTTGATTATTTACAAATAAAAAGTTTAAATAATGGACACATGGATAAATTCCTGACTGAAACACGTGTAGTAATATTATAAAAATATCCTATATTATTCATTCTATACTTTCTTTCCTTTATTCATTCTTTCAAACATACCGTCGATCACTTCAGTTTCATTTTACATATATATAAATGAGAATTTAGTAATGTACTATGTAGCTCAGTCTGTAGAGCATTTCAACTTGGAAACAAGGTTCGGGCTTGATACCAATCCTTGCCAACTCAGCGAATGAGTAAGAACACTTGGATCTGTGCAGTAAAAGTAGGGAGTGATTAGGGTGGCATTCACCCGAACATAGATCTCCCGGGTCTAGTGCTGTCTGGCTGATAATAGGCCACCCTGTCTGCCTTAGTATCATAGATATTAGCTCTACCTTAATTTACTGTTCAAAAAAGTGAAAATAAGGTTAATGTACTTTTCTAAATCAAGAAAGGAACATACTTGGTTAATGCACAACTCTTAAGATCTGACAGACTCGACATTTTGCCATGTTAAAAAACTGCAATCTACAGTTTCCTTGTTAAAAGAAGAAAAAAAATACTTAACCTAGATGAGACATTACATTCAAAAAGATTCATTTTGGACAGGTTTATAAAGAAAAGTGTTTTGGCTATAGATATTAAAGACAGAACATGTTAAAATTTTATTGCCATATTAAGAAAATAAATATTAAAGATCTGTGGTGGTCTGCACATTTATTCTGTACACAGTTTATACTAAACATTTTTCAAGATTCTATTTCTCCACAACTGACAGATAAAAATAAAAACAACCCTTGGACATTGAGAAAATATAAATCAATAGAGAATTAATTAAGATTTGATGTGTAATTGTTGTTTTACTAAAGAAACGCATCTGTTGAGCTGTGTAGCTGCTACACAATCAAAGGTTAAGTTTCCTATTTGATTACAGGTTTTGGTCTTGTCTTGATCAATCACGTCACAAAGCTCTAGATAGTTGAGAATTGGTGTGCTTCAATGAAAGTGTTTATACAGTGTTTTCTATAGATACCATAGCAATGGATTATACTCAGATATAGACTTGTACCTGACTATAAACTAGCAGGACTCCTGGCATTGCCTGAGACAAAGACAATGAGTTAGCATTAGCAGATAGTGATCAATATGAACCAGACTAACTAAATTTGTTTCTTTTATAACAAATGAACATTTTAAATTAGTGGAATATGTGATGTTAATATAATTTATTTTAAACAGTGTAACTTCTTTTTGTTTGCTTTTGGTGAGAAGAAATATTCAGAAAAGTAAACTTGATGTAGAAATTGAGAAGACAAGGTACTTAATAGTTTCAGGGCAGAAAATGGTTTTTATTTGAAATTTATTAACCGCTTTTGAGGGCGAAGTGAAAATGCTATGTTAGCTGTTAGAACTTTGATACTTTTTGGGGGGCCCTCAATCCCAGACAAGTAATTAACCTCATATTCTTATCACAAGGTTATAGAAAGTGCAGGTACTGCTTCTAGTAATGTGCTGACGACTAAGCTCTGATTCTCGTGTGAGTGTTTCTTAGTGTTACTTAAGAAAATCTTTGGGACCAACACGCGTCCGCGAACGACAGAGTGAAATGGATGTTTGGGCATTATGCGACAACCAACTTTTATATATAGAAATTAACTTTAACTACATGACAATATTTAAATCCATTTGAGTTTTGATGAGTTTGCTTGGATTGTTATTAAAGACTCCTTCTAATTTGGTTGAATCCTTTTTTAATTTATTACTGACGTCCCCACACACACACTACACAGCATACTCTTTTCTCTCTGTAAAACTTTACATAAGTTTAACACATATTTTCAGAGACTGTAATCCTTCTCATGAAGGAAGGTTTGACATTAGTTATGATTCACTCAAGAACATTGAGAGAGTGAAGAGGGAGGAGCATCAAGGATTCTATGAAATCTTTATTGAGATCAGAGGAGAGAGAGAGCTTAGAGTGAGAGAGAGGAGTGTGAGTGAGAGAAAAGAGAGAGTGAGAGTTGTATTCTTTATATAGAGAGTATCTCTCCTCAGCGAAGTATGGCAAAATTTGTTAAGAAATAACAAAGAATAGATAAAAGAGAATCAGCTTAGTGTCAGCACATACTAAAGCATACCTGCACCCTTGTCTAAAAGGGCATAAGGATTGGGTTTATTTATCTGGTGCTTGAGGCCCCCCAAAAGAAAATTCTAACAGACATAGCAAATTTTTAGGTGTCCATTGCCGTAAAAGCGTTAATAACTCAAATAAACATTTCTTGCCCTGAAACTATTAAGTATCTGATCTTCCTAAAATTTCTAATCAAGTTTACTTTCTGAATATTTTTTCTTCTCACGAAAAAAGCAAACAAAAGAAGTTACACTTGTTTTAAAAATAAATTATATTAACAATCACCATATTCCACTAATTTAAATGTTCATTTGTTATAAAAAGGCAAACAAATTTAGTTAGTCTGGTTTCATATGATCACTGCTAAATGGCGCTAAGCTCGCTCATTGGCGTACTTGACGTCAAGGCCAATGCAGAGTCCTTGCTAGTTATAGTCAGTACAAGTCCTATATCTGAAATAATCCATAGTTGCTATGGATCTTATAAGAAACACTGTATAAACTTACTATTAGTAGCACACATTCTCAACTATCTAGAGCTTTGACTGATTGGATCAAAAGACAAGACGCAAAACCTAGTAATCAAATAAAACTTTAAACGCCTTTGATGTTTACAGCTCACAGCTCAACGATAACTGTTTCCTTTAGTAAACAACAATACACAATCAAAATCTTAATTAATTCTCTACTTGATTCTACATATTTCTCAAGGTCCAAATTTTTGTTTTATTTATCATTGTAGTGTGTGTGTGAAATAATTTGAAAAGTTTTAGTAGTAGCAAACTTGTCAGATATAAAGTATACGAGGAACGAGATCCTTTTTACTTGTTTATGAGTCAATAAATTTAACATGTTCTGTCTTTAATATCTTATAGCCAAACACTTATTTCTTTAATAAAAACCTGTCAAAATGAATCTTTTGTGTAATGTTCTCATTCTAGTTAAGTATTTTTTTTTTTCTTCTTTTAACAAGGAAACGTAGATTGTCAGTTTTTCTGAACATTGGCAAAATGTGAGTTTGTCAGATTTAAGAGTTGTCAATTAACCACCGTAATGTTCCTTTGTCTTGATTTAGAAAAGTATAATTAACACTTATTTTCAACTTTTTAACAGTAAATTCAAGGTAGAGCTAATATCTTGATATCGCAGACAGGTGGCCTATTATTAGCCAGACAGCACTAGACCCGGGAGATCTATGTCTGAGGTGGATGCCACACCTATCAGCTCCCTACTTTACTGCACAGATCCAAGCTGTTCTACTCATTCGCTGAGTTGGCAAGGATTGGTATCAAGCCCGGAACCTTGTTTCAAGTTGATGCTCTACAGACTGAGCTACATAGTACATTACTAAAATTCTCATTTTATAATATATGTAAAATGAAACCTGAAGGTGAATCCGACGGTATGTTGAAAGAATGAATAAAGGAAAGAAAGTATAGAATGATAATATAGGATATTTTAATCAATATTACTTACACGTGTTCAGTCAGGAATTTATTCCATGTGTACATTATTTAAAACTATTATTATTTGTAAATAATCAAAAGAAATGAAATAATAATAATAGAAATGTAGAAATGTTCTGCACACAAAGAAAATTCGACCTTCATCAGAGTAAATCCTTATTTGAATGAAGGTCGAATTTTTCTTTGTGTGCGGAACATTTCTACATTTTTTTTTTTATTATTATTTTCATTTCTTTTGATTATTCACAAATAATAAATAGTTTGAATAATGTACACATGGATAAACTCCTGACCGAAACACATGTAAGTATATTGATTAAAATGTCCTATATTATCCATTCTATACTTTCTTTCCTTTATTCATTCTTTCAACATATATATATATATATATATATATATTACCCTAACCCAGAAAAAATGGTACATCATAAGGAGATTTTTATTGAAGTAATGTACTTAAAATGCTCTTAAAATAAAGAAATTTCTCGTCTAATTTGCAACTGAATAATTTTATGGGGTCTTTCTCTTTGTCAGGATTAACATGATTTTTTAATCCTCAAAATTCTTGATATAATGAAGATAACTACGAAAATGCTAATAATAATCCTTAATTCCTTTCTAAAAACCATTAACTCAACAAATTTATAGGTCATTAGTGATTATTTAAATAGTGATGTTAACAGAATTAATTATGGCCTTAAAAATGGATCTTATATAAAATAACACTGAAAATTGTGTGAGTCCTTTTAAATAAAGGATTATTATTCTTTTCTTTTTTTTTTTTTTGTAAATCTGATCACATGAAATGAATGTTAATCTGTTTGTTACTTTTAAAAAGGTTGAAGGAAAATAAAACAGTCATATCACTGATATAAGTTAAAATAATCACAAATTGGTTAGAAAATAGTTTTAGCTACACATTCAATAAAAAGAGACACATTGTGAAATGGTTATTACTAGCGCTATACCCTTGGGTAAGGTATGCATCGAACTATTCTCCATCCAGTTGTAGATAAATAGTAGGGCAGAGTGGACTCTTTAACCTTGGTTAGGCAACCAGTATAGGAGAAGGAAAAGTGAATTCAAACCTGTTGGTTGGTTGGATTTTATGGCATGTCAACCATTGTTGTGTTATTTTATGCCAAAGACATTTTTGTTTATTCATTCTTGTTGGATACTAAATATTTTTTAAACTCAATTTTTTTTTTTGTTTAAACACATTTTTTCCCTATTTAATCCATAGATGGGACCCTAACAGGTATTACCACTCTGGGTCAGAGTGTACCTAGGAGTAATGGTGATGAAAGGGTTCTCCACAATCCCCAGAGCTTCAGAATTGAAACTTCACCATCAGATAGAGTTTAACGTCATAGACAGTGATGGAAATCTTAATTTGAACAGTTATCTATAAATCTAAATAGCATTGGTTAATCAAATGTGAATAATTATTTTAGTAAAAGTTTGGAAAATTAGATTTTGTATGATTCTTGCAGCAATTTGGCTTCCTGTTGATTATATATCTACTAACCCTCCTCACAAAGAGAATGTGACAAAGTCAATTTATCAAGTGGAGTTTAGTAAGTTTAAATTCAGAGTTTTCCTTCTCCTAGACCGATTACCTATTCAAGGTTAAAGAGCCCAGTCTGCCCTACTATTTACACATAGCTAGAGGGAGAGCAGTTGGAAGCATACCTTACCCAAGGGTATAAGCGCTATGTGAAATGCAAAAACAGCCTTGTTCAGAATTTAAACTTGGGTCGTTGAGTCCATTTCCTATGAGTTTAACCATTACACACACACCTGTTGATTAGTTTATTAGAACCTACCCCCCTTCTTCAGAGTAATTGGGGTTTTTATAAAGCTTCCAGTATCCAATAAGTAAATATACCCAATTTGGTAACCCTACATCAAACTGTTTTTTTTTTTTTTTTTACTATAGAGGAAAAGTTTTTTTTCTCAATTCTTAATATAGATATTGTTTATGGATTCTGGAAAATTTAAGCCTTTGTTTATTTGAACATTTCTCTTGAGCACCACAAAGATTTATCAAGGTTAATATTTTCTTTTCTTTTTTAAAGACGTTAACTGAAATTCCACTTGTCCTACTCCATAACCCATTAATGGTGAAAGTCACATTCATAATAAAAAAAATGTGTTGCAATATCTCGAGCTTTGTTCCCACTTATCAAGTATTGTTTCTGTGGTGGTTCTGAAAGCGGATCTCTATGAATTACCATAAACTGTATCAGAAATTATCTTTGCTTCCTGCCTTACATCCTATCCAACTCTTTTAGCAGGAACTAAAGTATCTTGTGTCACTGTTTCACAGACTACTAATTCTTTGCCAGAAAATCTGGCTTCTCAAGAAATAATATACATAATTGTCTATTATCAACACTTTTTACCCTGCTTATTGGAGTCAGTTTCGCTCCCTGGAGTGTGATATTCAAAGTTAGTATACTTGATACATCTTAGTACGGATTCTCTTTTAGTTTCTATAGGGATCACTGATCTTTATTGGTCAATAACTGTTGTAGAAATGACTGAAGTGATTCTGAATTTCTTGAGCCTATATATATATATATATATATATATATATATATATATATATTTTACATTTAAATGTAGCTTATCTGAATGTGTACATATTTCCGAACCCCTTCTCACAATTAGGATGTGATACAAGGTCAATTTCTTAAGTAGAGTTTAACAGGTTTGAATTTCCACCCTTTCAACTGGGGCAGAATACACCACTGCACCTCTGCAGAGGGGTAAGACCCCCACCCCCAATAGGGCCACCTGTTGGCTGTGGGTGGTGATCTGTGATGCTTAAGGATGGAACCCTGGTGGCTGAACAGTCCCTGATATGCAAAACTTCCTCTTTGGTCCTTACTTAGGCTAGATGGGTGGTAAGAGAGAGACCCCTTCCGATTAATCAGCTGGTCACATCAACCACCTATATGACTATCCCAACCCTATTTTTTCATATATGTTCTAGAAGGCAGTGGCTGAGGGTCTTCTTGTCCTGGGTATGATGTTAAACTATCTGAGGATAAAGTTCCAATTCTGGAGCTCTGGGGAATGTGGAGCGTCCTTCATCACCATTACTTCTAGATTTACATGGACCTAGAGTGGTAGTACCTGTTAGTGTCCTGTCTATGGGTTAAATTATTCATCCTAATGAAGATTTTTATAAAAAACCTAAACATTTTAATGTTGCCTTCACCATCAAAATTAATTTTTCTTTCTGGAATACTTTGTTTTGTTTTTTCTTATTTCTACATAATTTTGATATACAATCCTGTAGGGGAAAAAAAAAAAAAACACAAAGAAAAATAGTTGGTTTATTTGTTTGAGGACATCAACTCCTTATGGGTTATTTAATGCCAAAATTTGATTCATTTGTAACGGTTTGATGAGAGAGACAGACAGAGAAAATCAATGTTACTATAAAAAAAAGCTAAGCAACCATAGGTTTGTTTTATAGATTTTCTTTAAAAAAATCTATTTTAAGAAGTTTGCCAAAATTTGTATTGAAATAGAAGAAGAAAAATTTTAAATAAAAAATCAAAATAATTATTTTTCACTTTTTTTTTTATAGTAACACTTAGTAAGCGTGGGAACTTCAACTAACAATGTGTTAGTTTGTTGCAGTTAAGAATGATAAGGTATAAAGAAATCAAACACTTTTGGATTCCTCAGTCATTTGATAGGCAGGGAGGAGGACATGTGTTCAAGTCTTACTGAAAGATTTATTTCTGATCGGCACTGCTTTTTGATGTTATAGAATAATAACTAAGTGAATTTTAATATGATTAAATACTAGAAAAAATTAATAATGACAGACTAAAAATAATAAAACTACTATTTAAACAGACCATGTTTTACTTCTAACTTTTCTTTTTAGTCATGTTTTTTGTGAGGTAAATTTTTTCAAAGTGTGTTTTATAAAGTTGGATAGTGTAGAAAGCAAAAGATTTAGTTAATACTAGTTAAAGTATCAGTCTATGCTGGGTAAGAGATGAAAACTTTGATTGTTGGTGATTATAATGACATTAAAATCATTGCTTAAATGGTTAACTTGTTTATGTCAACTCAACTCAACATAAATATGCACACACGCGAACACATACATGCATATTACTACTGTAAACTGTTCATGTTCCTGACACTAATACATTATTCTGTGTACTGGACATGAGACTTTAATGAGTTGTGGTGCACCTGAGCACTGTACACAATAAATTTCATTATCATCATAAAAAAAAAAAAATTTTAAATGAAAAAAAAAAAAATCAAAAAAAAAAAAATCACTTATTTCATTCCTCCAAACAATCTCTATTTTTACAAACTGTATTAATTAAACATTTACACAAAATGGTTTGGTTTGGTTTGTTTTACAGCATATCAACCTCAGTGGGTCATTTAATGCCGATAAAAGTTTTGAAATAAATCAATTCTTAATGGATAATACAATTTTTTATAAATACATTTTTCTATTTAACCCATAGATGGGACCCTAACAGGTACTACCACTCCGGGTCAGAGTGGACCAGGGAGCAATGGTGATGAAGGGGTGCTCCACATTCCCAAACCTCCAAAACTGGAACCTCACCATCAGATAGAGTTTAACGCATTCCCAGGACATGTAGACCCGCAGCCACCGCCTTCTAGCACCCATATGATAAAAAGGGTTGGGGCTTGCCATAAAAGGACACGAAATGGTAATTTTTACTAAAAGATAAATTCAGAGAGTTCCTCAAAATGTAGGATGTAAAAGTGATTTGACTGCTACCAAGAAATCAATCAGATCTGAATTAGCTAAAAGGCAAAAAAACAACATTGGAGATATCTAAAATTATTGGCAGATACCACCAAAGGGTTAAAAACCTTTGTTACAGCTCCTAATCATGTTCATAAGATTGAAGATAAAGATTTGTCAAAGAAAGTTTCCCTGTTGGACCATGTATCAAGCGAGAGGCTGTGAAGAATTTGTCTAACAAGTAGTAAACTTTTCAAGTGTGCTGGCTAAAATAATGTGTCAAAAAGTACTAGATGTATTCTTAAAAATGGTAGCTCGGTCAGTGATGCCTGTTAAAAAGCCTCCTTTATTGCAAAATCATTACAAGAATCGTCTAAAATGGGCAGAGGAGTAGATGAAAATTCATGGATGAAATTGATGGAGGAGTCAAGGGATAAGTGGTGAATGAACGTGATTATCCACACTGCTTCAGATCGCAACAGGTAGGAGACATTAAAAGATATGGGCAGGTATTATTAGTGGTATGATGGAGAGTTACTGATGCTGAAATTTCCTTTTTCAAAGAGCATTTTTAGCTGAAGGGACAGAGACTAATTCAAGAGGATGATTGTTTTCATGCAAGATAATGTCCCTTTGCATGCAACAATTATCTTCTAAAAATGTAGGTTTATTGAGAGATGCCAATTTTCTTTAAAAAAAAAAAAAAAAAAAAAAATCATTATGAGAATCAATTTTAGATGCTACTCATGCTATTCCTGAACACATCCAAACTTTAACAAGTTTGATGGATAAGCAGTTCGCATATTTCCAATAAAGGATCTTACACTAATTACTGAACTAACATTTTTCAATTACCAATTGCTGACCATGTATGTAATATTTGATTTATATACAGGAGATATCCTAATATTATGTCAGGTCGCTTAATGCGCTACTGGTACTATGTAATCCAGTACAACCTGTTTCATAGTCGGGTCATATGGAATGTAAGAACTTTGTTAGACTGTAATTCTTCAGATCACCCGTGTATATATATGTATATATATATATATGTGTCAGATATTTGAAAATAGGGGGGGGGGACTTGTTAATAAATTGGCATGACGTATATATTTACCAACCCCTCTACATGAACAGGATGCGACACAAAGTCAGTTTCTTAAGCAGAGTTTAGCAGGTTTGAATTCAGAGTTTTCCTTCTCCTAGAATGATTGCCGAACCAAGATTAAAAAGTTCAGTCTGCCCTACTATCTACCCATAGCTGGAGGGAGAGTAGTTGGATGCATATCTTTCCCAAGGGTATTAGCGCTATGTGAAATGCAAACAGCCATGTACAGGATTTGAAAGATCGACGAGTTCATTTCCTACAATTAAACATTACACCACTCAGTTTATATATGGTAGTTTTGTAGAAAAATATTTTTGTTTAAATTTTGCCCTTCAGAGATTTTATTTCTGGACTGGACTGTTAGTTCCTACTAAGTTTGAAGAACTATATATCTAATTTGTGCTTAATTAAATGAAAATATTTAATAAAAGTAAATTTTAATTTTTCTTCTTTTGAAGTTTGGAAATTTAAATTCTCTATGGTTAGTTATGCCTTGCAGCAATATTGCTTTCCAACAATTATTTTATCATGATATTGATCAAAGTAAAACAAAAGAATCAAATATAGGCAGCTTGATAGAATCAGTGCTGGCAAATGAAAATTTTAAGATTAAGACAGCTACTAAAATTATTCTATAGTAAATACTCTAAAAATGACAAAGTTTTACTCATAGGAAATTTATCACTAAATTTGTACAAGATAGACTACTTCAGTCTATCTGTAGTTTTTATAAAAATTATTAAAAGTAAAGAAAAAATAATTCAAGAATAGCAGACATTTTATTCATCTTTATTCATTTTGTATATTTTTGTCTCGCACATATGCAATTTTATATTTTTTGTACCAACAAATTCAGTGTGTATATAATAAAAAAAAAAAATTTTGTGTTTAGAAAATATCAAGTAATTTTTTCATAAATATTAGTCTCAAAGTTAAAGATTTTTAGGTCAGGAAATTGAAAAGCTACTACTACAACCTTTCCTTAGTTAAATTTTTAAATTTAGTTAATTTATTTTTCATCGCATTTGTAAAATGTTAATATTTCTTGGTAACATTCACTGAAAATGGATTCTATTTTATTCTTAATAAAAAAATGAGAATATTTTACAGATGTTTTCTAAAAATAAGAGGTAAAAATTCTTGATATTAAAAATTGTTTTTATTAGAAATTTTACAAGGCTAAGCAATGTATGAAGACTCCCAGCTCAGCTGGAAATTTCCCTAATTCAAAAGGCAGATAAAGTTTGAGATTCAATTTAAAGTAATGATGAAAAAAAAAAAAAAAAAAAAAAAAAAAAATTATATGAAGTTGGAAAAGACCAAAGTTAAATAAATTTTGTTTTTAAAGGGTTAAGAAAAAAAAAAAAAGAAGTAAGGAATATTTTATGTTGAATGTGTTAAGGCTACTCCAAAAAGTCAAATGCAGGAATTTAAAAAAAAAACTTAAAAAATAAATAAAAATAAAAAATAAAAATTAAATATCAAGAAGCAAGCATGCAAACGATCAATATAAATTTTTCGAAGTGGATTTAATTGCTACTAACAGATATATGTGTGTGTGGTAGAGATATGAGGAACACAAGGACAAAACTCAGTTCCTCATATCTCTACCACATTGTCAGATTTATTCCAATCCTCTTTCCACGCACCCACACATACATACATACATACATACAATCTACTTCAATGATATTCAGCATTAACAGTGAGCAACATCTATTCTTCCTGAATCTTTCCCACACCAGACACGATCCATTTCAACAGCTGTTTTTTTTTTCCCTAGAAAATCTTCACTATAAAACAAACCAGGTTTTCCTACCAGCTATAACCTTGGACTAAATCCAAATTTAAGAAGGATCTTACCATATCTTAACTTTAAACTTCTGTTTTGTTGTCTCTTTTGTCAGATCATTATTCATTTTGTAAACCCCTTTGCCAATAGTGGCCAACTGGTATTAGAGTGACTAAGTATAAAACTTAAAATTAAACAAAAACTTTTTTAATGAAACTTTAGAAGGATTTGAAAAAGTTTATAAGCTCATATTAGAAATAGATGTCCAGAAGAGAAAAAAAAAAAATCAGGAGGAAAAATACCTACAATAGTTTATCAAAGACTTATGGCTTTGCTTTGTGGATGAAGATGAAAGAGGTGGTCCATGTTGACAGCAAGCATGTTTGTGGCTAATAAGGCCAATGTGAGACAGGTACGGTTGCAGCAGCAGCTGAAGGTCTAGTCAGGGTTTGATGACATTGTGTTGTGGTTCTTCCTAATGTGCCTTTTGTAATTGAGGATGGCACTATAGGGGTCTTCAAAGGAGATAACATGGTTGGTGGCAAGATACCAGGCGTTACAGTTCTCAGCTAGGGTGGACCATCGGCGATGGTTGATGTGACAGACTTATACAACATACCTATATGGATATTTTAGGTTTTTTCACTAACTGCAAAGTTACCTGTCATCAAATGGTACACAAGTTTTTAAATAATGCCTCATTGAAGAGGGGGTATATATGTTTGCTAAAAAAATAAAAAAAAATAAAATTAAAAAAATTAAGGAAAGGATTTAAATGCAACTATTTTTCTGGAGAAAAATGTACTTCAATGATAATTTAACTTTCTCCATTTCAAATTGAAAAGTGGATACAATTTTTTAAAAATTCAAATCCTAAGTAGAGGGGGGGGGAAAACCCAGTAAGAAGAACGAAATCAACATTCTCACCCCCCCCCCGACATCTTCGAACAAATTATGTTTATAGTTCTAACATTGAATATTTCCCCTCTAGCAAACAAAAAACTGTTTAGGTAATGATTTTGTAGTCTTCACTCCAAATTTTTAAAAAAGTTTTTAAACTTATGTCAGTGGTGTTCACTTCAATCTTAGCGACTGAATTACCATTTTACTTTTTATTAAAATGAAAAGTTAGAAATGGCTGGGAGGAATTAACATTTTTGTCATTAATTGATGCAAAAAGGTGTTTATGCGGTAACATTTTTAAAACTTTGGTTTTTAATTAAAGTAAACCAAGCTATTTTTGTTAGTAAAGACATCAAACGTTTAGATTTGGACAAAAGTGTTATTTCGGGATGTTTAAATTAGAAATTGTTCAAGAATGTGAACTACTTTGACCGAAAAAGATTCCAATATTAAACCAACCAAAACTTTAAAGAAAAAAAAAAAGTTAGGAGTGGTGTAATTGACTCAAAAGAAAATTAAATTTCATAGTTTTGTTTTCATTGATGTTCTATATTTCATTTTTAAAATAAAAATGTCTAATATCGAAAGAAGTTAATCGTTTACAAATAAGTTTAGAAAAGGATTAGTTTTAGTCAGAAAATTTTCGGTAGGAAAATTAAAATTTTAAAAGTGAAAAGAAAAAAAAAACATAGCCATACAATATACATACACAAAAGACGCATCTTAAAAAGGTAAACTTTTATAGCATCACAAAAAGAACTTGTCACTCATGCTTAAAATATAAATAAGAGTGATTTTTAAGAAAATTAATAAGAACCATTTCATATTTTAATGATTTTGGGGTGAGGGGAATAAATTGATATTTTACCCCTCATTAAATATTTACCTTAACTAGGTAAACAAAAACATGTATACTTTTAAAAGCTTAAAAGAATTTAAAAAGAAAAACAAAAAAAAAAAATACGCTAAAGAATAATAAAACTAGCCAAAATGCGAAACTGGTATGTTTAGACTAGGATTTATAACATTTGATAGTAATGCAAGAAGATTTGTTAGTAGCAACTGTTAAATACTTAGGTTAGCAAACTGGAGAAGAAGCTCTTTGAAAACGTAACACTTCCATTACAGTCAAAATATTAAAGCATAAACAGTAAATATGAATGAATACAATCATAATCTGATGTAAAAATGTTTACTCAACTTTTTAAAGATAAAAAATAGAACAATATGTAGAAAAAATAAAACTTAGGATTTCTAGGAAGGCTCCCTGCCTTAGAAAAACTGAAAAACGTTTTCAATTTAAGTAAGTGTAAAATGTACACAACATGGATTGTTTGTATGCGAAACAGACATCTTAAACATTAGACAATGGTCACTCGGTAAACAAAACTATAAGATACAAAAATTTTCAGAAATGCAGAAAAAAAATTGTCATTGTTAAAAATGCATTACTGATTGTTTTGGTCAATTAAACAAGACATTTTGCAAAGAAACTGTGTCCGTACAGACAGTGTCAGTCATTTATGTAGACTATGGCTGGACGTTAAGTTATGGTCAGTTTCGTGCAAAACCTTGTTAGTTTTTTCTTTAAAAAGGGTGCTGAAATCAGCATGGATGAACGTCATTATTTTTTTTTTTTAATCTTTTCCTAAGACAGGCCATATCATGATTATTGAGGGGGGACAGTATTCCCAGTGTATTGTACATTTTGCATGTAAGCAACACAGGGTATGTATTGCGTGTGTGGAGATTGACCAGAAGACATACCTATATTGGAAAAGTTTTGTGGGTACATTGCGTACAACTGTTGAGTGTACGTATGATGAGTTGGGTAATAAACTGGGGCAGCTACAGCCGGTGCTGCCGTAGAATTGTAACGAACCTGGGGCGTATTGTTATTAAGAGAATTGGTTGGTGGTGTCTGTAACAGACTAACAGCTCGATAATATTCGTAACCCAAATTATAGAAGAACCTCAGTGTTGGCATGTCAGACAAGGGTAAGTCTCTACCACAAAGATCCTGGGAAACACCTGCATTAATGTTGACGGAATTATTGACGCGTTCCAGGTAGGGAATCCAGATATGAGGATTAATGGTAATTTGAGAAGTCACAGTAAGCGGTTGAGTTTGAAATTGTAAATTATTATCGATATTATCATTGTTGACAATGTCGTTAATATTGTTATTTGCGTTTGTGAGCGACGGTTGGATATTAGCAGATATAAAAGCATTATCGTTATTTTCTTCGTGGGTTGGTATTTGTTGTCCCGGTGAAGTAACAAACCCTTCAGAATTTGATAAATCCTGTTCAAAGAGCAACTGTTTACAATATTGACACTCACATACAGAATTGTCGTTTAGACTTACCGCTGGGGTTCGGTCATCCAGTGGTTCACTCATTTCATCTTCACTACCCACCATGTTTAAATTCTTTTGAAATTTAAACGCTCGGGTTAGTTTTATTGATCTTGTAGAGGAGGAATTGAATTTACTTTGTATAAACATTTTAGACTGCTGCCGATTGGCCACGTTCTTTTTGCTTTTAGTCGAAGTCGTCAAGTTACTTGAAACCAATTGACTCGTGCCATTCATATGAACTACCATGGTAACAGCTTTCCGACATTTACGTCCACTTTTTGTTTGATAGCGCTCGCTGTTACCGGACAATGGTAGGTGACGAAGACAATCATAAGCAACCTGGCATTTCTTTCCAAGTTCTTCGACAAATACTTCTACGGGGCCGCCATTTTCAGGTATCTCTTGGACATGGGCGTGGTAGGTACGGTCACTGCCCTCGAGTATTACCTGACACTTATCGCCAGGTTGAAACTCCGATAATTTCTTGGCCAGCAGTTCAGCTCTTTTAGCTTCTTGCCAGTTGTCGAACTCGACATTTCGGAATATATCCGGATCCAGTGCTTTGGCTACCCTGTACGGTAAAGGAGGGCTAGGTTTCCTGTTCTCGCAGTCCTTTCGGGAAGCGATAGAATCCAAACCCACGCCATTTTTCTTGTCGTTGGTTGGATTCTTGTTGTTTCTAACACGCTTGCATTTGTTTTGTTTCCGTAGTATATTCACAGCTTCCTCAATTTCCTTGGGCATTTCGAACACGTTACGGTACAAAATATCATAAACCACAGACTGACAGAGAGCGGCTTCGGGGGGAAAGGACTTCGGGTAAACACTGTCGTAGTGAATTCCGTCAAAGAACAGGAGTATCTGTTTTTCATGTCCAGTTTTTGATATCGAATAAATGCTATCAATACCGGTATAGATGAAAAAATTCAGCCTGTAGATGTCTGACAAAAGTTTAATTTCCATGTAGCTACCACAGACCTCACTGTCCTCCAAACTAAAAGTTAGGTCGACACTGGTGTCGTTGCTAGAATCACTGCAAAACGAACAAGTTCTCGAAGCCATTTTTTCCTCTACAGCTTTCTGTAGGTGGCCATAAAATGCCTGCGTACTAAACAACTGCTCCGAGACGGCTCTGTAGAAGCAGGAACCATCCTTAGGGATGGGTTTTCGCCATAGCCCCAAACTGTCCAGGTAAATGTCGACTTCGGTCCTCGGTTTATTATTGATGCTTATTACGTTAGAGAGATTCTCTCCCATTTCGGTAAATTCAAGTCAGTCCGGTAAATGGTCCAGCCGAGCTTTTTCTGGTTCACGTATCGTTGGTGTTTGAGAGTTAAAAAGAAAGAAAAAAACTTTACATAAATGTTTCTCTTTAGTTCAGCACTTTTCTCATTCAATATATTGTTGTATTAAAGATGTTCAAGTCTGGTCAACGTTTTACGAGCGTATGTCACTTATTTTAGCAATAAGGAGTAAAGAACAAGTGCACGTAACTCAACACATGCTCTATTTGACAAGAAACACGTTGACCTGACCTCTTGCTCCTATTACGGAGTGACGGTTATTATTATTTTAATTTGCCTTTTTTTATCGAAGTGAATAATAGTAATATTTATGTGTCATTATTTGGTACTAAATAACTGATTAAAACATTTTTCAAATTTATTATCGAAAAATTATTAATAAATAAAAGCATGTGGAAAGGAACAACGTTTTGGAGGGGGGGGATTCCGGGTTAATTATTTAAAAATTTTATTTGATAAATTCGCGTTATTTAAAAAAATCTTTATTGAAGGTAATTTTTTTTTCCAAATGAAAATGTGCATTGGTAAATTCAACAATTTTGTTGAAACTTGAAGACAATAAATTAAATAAATACTACTCCAAGCATTTGTTGTTGTTTTGAAAATGATGCCCCTTGGTTGAGAGATAGAAATTTTAAAATTTCCCTTAATGAAAAAAAGTCTGTGGGGAAACCGATTATCATAAGT
Source organism: Doryteuthis pealeii (assembly GCA_023376005.1). Taxonomy (NCBI): domain Eukaryota; kingdom Metazoa; phylum Mollusca; class Cephalopoda; order Myopsida; family Loliginidae; genus Doryteuthis; species Doryteuthis pealeii. The sequence goes on along the minus strand of CM042159.1, from coordinate 79,477,490 downwards.
AAGGAAACCTGATAGATCAAAGTAGTTTATTTATTTTAATTTCTTTTTTTTAAGCAGAACAAACATGAAGTTGACAAGAAAACTACTAAGACTTAATTAACTACACTGAAACGAAACAAGGTTGATTATTTTAAAAACAAAGGGCAATTTTTAAGGCCAAAGAAAATGAATGACATTACTAGTTAAAGTTTATTTTCCTTCCTGTTTAATTAGTTTTTTTATCATTAATTTTTAAGTTGATCGAGCAATTGAAAAAAAAAAGTGTCCCTTCCCACTCAGACCTGACCCAAGAGAAAAAAAATAAGAATAAAAGATATCTGTAGGGTCAGTTTTTAATTCGAACCTTTTTGTTTTTAAATTTTCATTTTCTTATTTATTTTAATTTTACAAGGAAGGCTGTAATTAAAAAAAATAAAATAAAATAAAAAATTACTTCATTTTAATTTTTTTTTTTTTTTTTTTTTTTTTTTTTTCACTTTTGATAACCGTGGTGTTTTTTAATTTTATTATTTATTTATTTATTTATTTATTTTTGTTGCTTCATATTTTTAGGAAAAATCTCTATACTTTAAGAAGAAAAAAATTGTATTCTCAGATCTTCAGGAATGAATTATACGTTTTCTCCAAGAAAATGTTTTGTTTATTAATTCCTTTAATAAATTGTTTTAAAATAGTTAATCAAAGGTTTCGAAAATTATTTGTGGGGGGACAAAATAAAAAGGGCACAACCACGACCCTTTACGAAGATTACGACTTTATTTCTGATAATTTTCGGGACTTAACTGTTAAAATGATCTTATCTTATGGTGCAACTGTAAGTGTTATATCATTTTTTTTTTTTTTGTAAATTATTGCACAAATAACGGAAATTTTTATTGTTGGACTATTTTGGACAAAAACGAGGCATGTACAAAAAATACGCACTTTTTATTGCGATGCTATGATTTATTATTGACGAGCCACGTGCCCTTTCTTTTAAAGTATGGATATAATAGTCTGTGTTTTTTATGTTAATAAATTCTCGGAAAAAGTTCCTTTTAACCTTTCTTTAATGGTTCTCTTGCGAGCCTTCGTAGGAAAAAATATCGTCCAATGAAAAATTGCACTAAAAAAGAGAAAAAAAAATACTAAAATCCTCTTTTTTTTTATCTAATCAGTTTAATTTATTTATTTAGTATTTTATTTTCATATTAACAAAATTTCACTCACCTGCAGTGAATGGAAGAGATTAATCTAGGGACTGCCAATATCTATTGTTGTCCTAGGATTATTTTACAAAATGAATTTAACCACTCCCCCGATTGAAATTTTTTTTTACCAAAAATCTGGTAATTATCAGATTTTAATGAAATTTTCAATGTTGATTTATCAATTTTATAATACATCAGTTATTTTATTTCAAAACTTTCTGATTTTTTTCAGGTTATTTAATTTTGACCCCACTCCCTATTTTGGGGGCACATAATATCGGCGGGGTTATACTTTTGTAACTAAATTACAGTATGAATAAAAGTAAGTAAAGTCAACGGGGCGGCCTAAAGTCGGTATCAGCCAGTCAGCGAGGGAGTCTATCCCCTTTTCAATAGCGCTAGACCAAGGAGATTGTTTTTAGCATCTGAGGTGGAGCGCCACACCTACCATCATCTCCTTACTTTATGCACAGATCCCTGTGCTACTCATACGCTGAGTTGGCGAGGACCGGTATCGAACTAGGAACCTTGTGGTTTCTAGCCGAACGCTGTACCGACTGAGAAAAAGACAAAAGACCGAAAGTGTGAATAGAAGGGGGAAAAATTAAAGGGGGAAACTCTGGTAAAAAATAAGAACCGAAAATCGGAAAAATTAAATATAAAAAAAAAATAAAAAAATTTTTGGAGATTTAAAAAAAATTTTTTACTTTGTTGTTTACTTTGTTGCCTATGATAAGTGAAACAATTATACATTGATATTTGTTCTGTTTAAAAGGGTGGGGGCATAACTTTTCAATTGAGTTTTCTCCAAAAATTATTAGATAACAAAAATAAAGTAGACCAGTTATTAAATAAATATTTGTTTTTGGAATCTAAAAATATGAAATTTAAAACTTAAAATTTGGAGTTTCATATTTTAAATGAATTTTATCTATTAATTAGGTATATAAATTGTTTCCTCAAAGCGTGTATGGATGTTTGTAACTGTAATATTTATTTTAAAGAATTTCGATTTATTTCTAATGAATCAGTTTGCTTGAAATGATTCAGTAATTTAAAAGAAAGAATTTGTTGATTAATAAGTCAACACTGAAAATTTTATTAAAATCAGATAATTCCCTGATTTTTTTTAATATATATATATAAAACTGGGTCTCCACATTTTTTAACATATTTCTCGTAAATTAAAAAAGTCGGACTATATGACCTTTAGGCACCCTTTTGCGATCTTGTTTCATAGGGACATTTTTTTTCATTTACACCGTCAAAATCCGGCTGTTTGTTAACAGACGATTTTTAGAGGGTTTTTTTTATTATAAAACTAACCCCTAACCCTAACCCCTAACAAACAACCGGATTTTGACAGTGTAAATGAAAAAAATGTCCTTATGAAACGAGAATGCAAAAGGGGTGCCTAAAGGTCATATGGTTCAAAAAGTCCAGTTTTTTTTTTTTTAACTCTTTAGTTTTCTGTGTGTTTTGAACAAAAAAAAGAAGAGTTCATTGATATAAAAAAATTTGTCATTTTCTGTACATAGTGTATTTTTTTTTTTTAAATTTGACCTTAGATAATCGATTTAATTAATTTTAATTAATTTTTAAAATGAAAATGAGTGAACAAATTGGCAGTGCCTTGTTTAATTTACAGATACCAATTTTAAACCTCTAAAATAACAACAAAAAAACATGTCTTCAGAATTTTGAGAAAAATGTCTTTTTAAAGAAACTTCATCTTTTATTACTTTAAATACTAAAAATGTTATTAAAATTCAATAATTAGCTGATTTTATGGGAATTAAGAAAAAACTCTGTTTTAGCTGTTATGTGTTTTTGTACATCTCCAACAAACACCAAATTTTAAATTGTATTTATGTTTTTAGTTTTATTATTTTTTGAAAAGTTTTCTTTAAGTGCTTAAAATTGGCAACTGCAAAAGATTAATTTGCTATAAAATGAATTGTATTAAATCATAAAGTAACGTTTTTGTAAAACTCCAGAAATAGCTGTGGATTCATTTTCAATTTGATGGTGCTATTTGAAAGCAAACCTTTATTGCAAAAAACTTAATTTTCTTAATTAATCATTAATAATAATCATCTTCTTCCAAGTCTCCTGATTAAGAGGATTCACTTTTACAACAAATTTGACTGGTTTAGACAATTATATTAGAAAATGGGTGTCATTTAGTTAAAAATATTAAAATTTGAAAAACGTTTTTTACTTGTTAAAAATTTCAATAGCATTGTTTTGTCAAAAAAAAAAAAAAAAATCCAAAAAACAAAAAGGAAAAAATCTGGGAAACTAATCCATTCATATTTGTTAATCAAATGTTTCAATTGTCAACCTTTTTTTTTCTGTTATATTTGTGTGATATCAAGCTTATCACATTATTAAAGATGACAAACAATACAATTAAGATGATTGTAGATTCACTGTAAGTAACTATCTATTATCATACTGAAGCTGAGCAAATTAACATTTGTCTCCTAAAGGCTTTTTTACTATTTAGTTTAATTATACGAAAGTTATACTAAATTATTCCTTACTTTTAGGATTGAGTTATGTTTGAAAAAAATTTCCATTTTAATTGTTTCTAATTAGTTGTAATTTGCAATTAAGTCAAAAACTGACCAATCTCTTGTAAGCTTTACTTTCTGCCTATCACTTTCTTCCCCTCTATGTATCTATTGATTACCTCCTTGTTATATAATGTTAGTTTCTCTGGGAGAGTAGAGAGAGAGACAGGAGAATTTGAAATGTATTTCTATGTTAAATTTCACAAGCAGCAACCCGTAGCTTAAATTAGGTCAAGCATTCCCTTTCTTAGAAAGCATACAAAATGATTTTATTGTTTTGTTTGGCAGTATTTTTTTAAAATTTTTATTCGCTTTGCAAACTCACTTTTCCCTAATCTAAATTATCTATCCAGAGCTGAATGGGTGATCCAACAGGTCACGTTTTGTCTAGTATTTTCCTAGACGTTTTCAAATAAAATGAACAGTTTTAAAAATATTATTCAACCAATATGATAGGAAGACCTACTTGAACCTATACTGAATTTATAATATACACAGTTCTTTGTAAATAGGATTTTGTACAAGATTCTGTTTTGTTCAGAAAAATAATAACCAAATATGGTTGTATAATAATCGCATTATTTTTATCTGATTCACATAACAACCTTGTCATCTTTATGGTCGATATTTATAAAATTGAATTTTGGCCATTTGAAGGATTGATTTTATTATCGTCTTTTTCAAGTTGTCTTTCATTTTGTGTTTATGGACGTTACTTAATCTTCACTCATTAATGTTTATAACACGTAGATTATCAACAACTAGATAACTAATTTTTGAGTGGGAGTTTTTTTTTCTCTGGAGAAAAGCAAAATATTTTAATCAAAGTTATAGGGACTTTGCTTTAATTATCAACACTAGTTTTTTTGTTTTTTTTTATAGTACTTATTCACAGTTTTTACTCCTACCATTTTTTTTTAACAATTTGCTTGAAGTCAAAGTGGTCATTAAGTTTAGTATTGAGTCACATCCTATTTATAGAATCTATAAGTAATTGCTAAAGAAATGAATAAAGAGTACTTTATAAGTTAGCATTTAATAGTTATCTCCTTGAGAAATTATAATGACTAGTAGGACCTGTGGATATAACCACAGTATGATAATTTAATTATTACAACATTTGATATGTTTACTTAAGAGTTATTGCAAATAGTTCAATATGTAAAAGTATAATAATCTTGATTTAACTCCGTCTCCCTATTTCTTAAAATGGGCGTTGTAAAATATCTACATTGATTTGCCGATAAACATCTGGGGGGGGGGGAGATATTTAAAATATCTACATTAATTTGCCAACAAAAAAAATGACAAAAACCCAACTCGGAAAATATCTAAGTTGGGCCAGAAATTTGACACTGGCTTGCTAAAATATAGCGTAATCAAGGCAGGAGGCCCAGATGACAAGATCAAAATTACCAAAATAAATTCCATAATTCACGATTTCAATATTACAAATAAAACAAATATGTAACTCTTTTTTTTTTTTTTTTTTTCAGTTCATTTTAATTTTACATTGGGCATTTAAGCGATGCAAGACCATTTGGAATGTTTTTTAAAAAATAGGGTGAAATAAAATGGGACAAATAAGAGATCTGTGATTAAGCGAGACCAGATAATCTGGATTTACATTTTTGCATTGCATCTTGAATAATTTGGACAGTCTCATTTTTAACCTGAGGGTGTTGCAGGATGATAATGGATGGAAGATTTAGGAACAAGTGTATTAATTATAATGATCAGTGTGAATGTGAATCTACATACACACTATCATTAATTTACAAATTGGATTGGAAATTGATTTATTCTCTAGAAAATTTTGATAGAGTTACACTAATAAATATCTTGCTATGATGCACTATTTTTGCTGTGTTACAGTAATATACAAACTTTCTGTCTAAATCTCTGGGATTGGGAATTAACATTTTTAGTCACTGATGTGATCAGACTAGTACCCTTATTTTTGGCCATTTGTATCCTTCAGCTTTATTCAGTTGTCTGTTGTAGTCAGTGATCATCTTGGAATCATGGACAGCAGAATAAAGACAATATATCCCTATCAAGGCAGGGTTAGCTCAGTTGGTAGAGCGCTCGGATAGTTCAATACTGGCCCTCGCCAACTCAGCATATGAGTAGCACAGGGATCTGTGTGGTAAAGGAGCTGATGGTAAGTGTGGTACTCCATCTCAGACGCAAACACAATCTCTTTGGTCTAGCGCTAGTGAAAAGGGGATAGACTACCTCACAGATTGGCTGATACCGACTTTAGGCCACCCCGATGACGACTTTTATCCCTGTGGGTTGAATAAAGGATTTACTTTGGAATTCCTAGAAGGTTATCAACTCTTACAAATACCTGTAGGAGACAATAGCTGAAATGATGTGACTATAATAATAACCAAGATGAGGACAATAGTCTGAGAACATCAGTAAATAATGATGATGAGGATGGATTCTCTTAAAAGTTTGGTTAAATTTGCAAACCATTTAACTACATTATGATTTATGGAGGTGCATGGCATAATGGTTAGAGTCGTAGGAAATGGACTCGTCAACCCAAGTTCAAATCCTAGACAAAACTGTTTGTATTTCACATAATGCTAATACCATTGGAAAAGGTATATGAATCCAAATATACTCCCTCCAGCTATGGGTAAATAGCAGGGCAGACTGGGTTCTTCAACCTTGGTAAGGCAACCTGTCTAGGAGAAGGAAAATTCTGAATTCAAACCTGTTAAACTCCGCTTAAGAAATTGACCTTGTGTCGCATCCTGCTCGTGTGGAGGGGTTGGTAAATATATATACAGGTGATTTGTTTATGATGTTGGAAACTTGTGTAGAACCAGACACACTTTTGGGATGGACTGATAATAGAAGAATGGTGCAATTGTGTGCCACAGATTCTTTAAACTAGAGGTCAGCCACCTTTTTCTACATAGGGGCCAGGGGCCATGTCTGTAAGGGAATGGTAGGACATATCTATCACCGTAGTCCTTGTAACATACACTCCATCACAGAGATGGGGGGGAGGCAAGCAGCATGATTGTTGTTTTGTAACATTGTATATGTCTTATACACCAGATGTATTTGTGGGCTTATTACCAGATTTTACTTTACTCATTACCAGATTTTAATAATCAAGATTCATTCATTCATTGGCAATTCAGTCTCGAAAGACTATGATAAAAGTTTTTGTGTGCCCCTGAAGTTGCAGCGCCTCCTGTGACTATGAAGTCCTATGTTTGAGAAACATTCTCGACCACAGATTTTGCATTTGTAGGTTGTCCCTGTAGATGATGATGTTCCGATGCTTTGTTGCGTTGCTTTCTTATGGACCTCTTAGCTTCATGATGTTGTATCAGGGCGAGTTCTGACATGTACAGTCCTCTATGGAGATTCTGCCGCCACCGAGGGCGGTCTTGAGCCAAATTTTCCCAGCTGGAAGGGACAATGCCAAAGCACCTGAGATCATTTTTGCAGACATCCTTGAATCGCAGTAGGGGGCGACCAATCTGTCTTTTACCAGATGTTAGCTCTCCATACAGGATGTCTTTCGGGATTCGTCCATCATCCATCCGATGTACATGACCCAACCATCGGAGACGACGTTGTCTCAGTAGACAATTATTTACTTATTTTCCCATTAAACTAATCCTAACACTAAACCCTAACCCCGTCTTCTTTTTTCCTAGTAGATCAATAATTAAATAAATTAATTTATCAGTCAAGAGTGGTTCCCCTTTGTTTATGTTGGAGTTATAGGAAATAACCGTATCCATAGCTTGGATAGAAAGAAGAGATGCCTTTCCCAAGGGAAAAATTGTGCAAAGTAAAACAGAAAAAACACCCCTCCAAACTTTGACCTTGACAGATTCTTTGTTGAGAAACATTACGCCATTCACACCTCTGTTAATTATTAGTAAATAATAGATATACAAAACTCAGATCATTACAATATATATTATCTGAATACTGCATGCTTTTATAATACCAGACTGACTTACTCTATAAAAAAAAGGGTTAATTTGTTATTCTCAAATCTCTGTCTGTGTTAATGAGCCTTACTTATCTAACACTTGAGTGATTGTGTCTAGTCTTTCTACAATCAGTGCTCAGCTCTGGCCACTGAACCATAACCAGTAATAAATTATCTTCTTTATGGAAAGGGATTTATCTTTATCTGTTTACTCTTTTAAGATCTAAGTGGATTAAAAAAAGATTAACCTACATTTATTATTCATGAGATCTTCTTCCAACACAAAAGGATCAATCATTTCTCTCTTTCTATCAGAGTTACACCAACATTAACTGTGCCGGTCTTTTTACAATTGGCTAAAGATTGTTCTCTAATAAGCAAGGCCCTTTTCACTAACCATGGAGACTAATCTACAACTCCAGATCAAGAGAATGGATCATCCAACATTTTATCAAATTAGGCAATGACAAACTGATTTGAATCAAACTCTCATAACCCTTCCAGTCTTTAGTTTACTTTAAAAAGAATGTAATCTAATTAATTCATCTCTTGTGGTCAGATGTTGTTGGTTGGTTCGATTTTATGGCATGTCAACCCTTGTTGGGTTATTTTATGCCGAAGACATTTTGTTTTATTCATTCCTGATGGGTATTAATTTTTTTTAATTCAATTTTTTTAAAAACAATTTTTTAAACTCATTTTTAAGATATTTAATCTATAGATACTAACAGGTACTACCACTTTTTTTTTAAAACTCATTTTTAAGATATTTAATCTATAGATACTAACAGGTACTACCACTCCAGGTCAGAGTGGACCTGGGAGTAATGGTGATGAACAAGTACTCCACATTCTCCTAAGCTCCAGTAGTGGAATTTTACCCCCAATGCAGTTTAACATCATACTCAGGACACTAAGACCCTCAGCCACTGCCTTCTAGCACATATATGATCAAAAAGGTTGGAGGTTTGCTATAAGGGCAATAGGGTCAGGACAATCAACAGATGCTAGGGTTTGACGTGACTAGCTGATTAATCGGAGGGAGCCTCTCTGATTGACCGTCTAGCCTAAGTAAGGGACAAAGTGAAGTGCTGCAAGTCATGGACTGCTCAGCCACCAGGATTCCATCCTTAAGCATTATGGGTTGCCACCCACAGCCAACAGGTGGCCTCATTGCAGTAAGTGTATTTTACTTCCCCAGTCAACAGGGTGAGCTTATGATCAGACACAAATCTGTTAATCAAAATATGAACTTGTTTAATTAATGAACTGAATATTAAAGTCATTATTTAAAACAAAAATATTTCTATTCTCTGGGGAAACAAAAATATTGGTATACAAAAATTGTGAAAACTACTGGAAATATTTTGCACTAAGAAATTCTGGTCAATTTGCTATTGTCTGTATATTTGGTTTAAATTTTCTACAATTCCTGCAATTCAATTATTTATTTCTGTAGAGTTTCTTGTGGGATTAAGCTTGTGAAAAACTGCCGAGTTGTAACTCGAAGTTCATACTAAAATTAATGAGAAATAGTTAACTGCTATAATTACTAATGAAAGGTCCTCTTTGAAGCTGTAAAAACAAAGGAGTTAAGATATTTAAATCTCAAAAGAAAGGAGTTGGGCAATATTTCAGAGCAAAATAAATGACATTTATCCCAGTAAAACAGTAATTTATTAAAATCACATTTACCAACGAAAAACATCTATGCTGCAGTTGCATTAGATTTCTTATGCTTGTTATAAAAAATAATAGTTAACATTTTTCTAGAATAAAGAAGGAGAGATATATGGAAAGCCCATTGACTTACTTGCTTGAACATAAAGACAGTTGCATATTATGACAAATATTTAGAAAGGACAAAAATAGTCTCTGAAATCAAAGTTCCTTTTTCTTTTGCTTTTTTCTTTACTTCTGTTCTTAGAGGCATACAAAAAAATATATATATAAAAATTACATCTTCTAGATGTCTCCATTTTCTTAAGTTCTTCAGACGAATCACCAAGAATTTTCTGTAGAATTTCTGGTTTCATTTCCAATGTTATTTCACGCTGTACTGCACTCAATTTAAACTTCCTAAAAAAAGTAAAATTTTAAACTAACTTAAAGAAGTTAGTTAACTAACTTAGTTAGTTAACTAACTTAGTTAGTTAATAACTAAAAGAAGTTAGTTAATTTCCACATACATGAGGTTAGAAGAACATGGTCCCAGTTAGACCTAAATCTAATTACTAGTAAATTTCTACATAAATAAGACAGCTCTAAATGGACTTCATTCTGGAGAAACAAGTACAAATTTACCCTTCTCTATAAGGGAGAAATATTTATTTTCAGGAAGAATATAACTGCGAGAAATTTATTGATTACCTCTGAGATGTTGGTAGTATATTTTGTTTGTTCTGGAGAAATAAGAAGTTCATCCCCATTCAACAAGTGAAATGTTTTTGGGGAACAAACAAAATATACTACCAACATCTCAGAGGTAATCAATAAATTTCTCGCAGTCATATTCTTCCTGAAAAGAAATATTTCTCCCTTATAGAGAAGGATAAATTTGTACTTGTTCCTCCAGAATGAAGTCCATTTAGAGCTGTCTTATTTATGTAGAAATTTAGTAGCAATTAGATTTAGGTCTAACTGGGACCATGTTCTTCTAACCTCATGTATGTAGAAATTAACTAACTTCTTTAAGTTAGTTTAAAATTTTACTCCACCAACCATGGTTGCTCGGAGGATCACTAGATTTAGATCTAGCAGAGACCATGTTCCTTTTGTCAATGCCGCAATAAATGCGCCAAAATGCTTATATACCACCACCCCCAGGGGGCGCCAACGTCTCAACTTCAAAATAAGCCAATGGCAGCCAAGTTTACAAAAACTGCTTGGCTTTTAAAAATTCCAACAAACTAGATGCTAAGATGCATGCTATATAGGTTAGTAGTAGTAATTATTTGCTTAGATTAGTTTGGCACAAGGCTAGAAATATAGGGCACCTAGTGTGAATCAAACTTAGTAATAATGGTCTACTAGCTTAGCTTACTAATCATTACAATATTAGAATTGCCCATAGGTTTGTAGTAGTTAACAGAACAAAGAACATTTTATTTGAAATTCCAGATGAGGTGTTGCATAATGATGAAATTGTGTGTCCTGAGTATGACACTAAACTGCATCTGATGGTAAGGCTCCTTCATTGCTATTACTCCCAGGTCCACTCTGACCTGGAGTTGTAATACCTGTTAGGGTCCCATCTATGGATCAAATAGACCCGCTTAAAAAAAAACTCTTAATAAACAACTGCACAGAGACTGTAAATATGAACATACAATGGATGGGATTCCCTAACCTCTAAGCATGAAATAACCCTAGATTGGTTGACATGCCATTAAAATCAATCAATCCCATCTGAAAGAAATTGTTTAAGAAATAAACAGTGACAATTTTCATGAATTGTTTTTGTGGCCAAGGGATCGAATGGTAGCAGCAAATGTAAAAATATGATTAAAAATATAAGAAAAGTGAATTCAACTTTTGTTTTGTTTCTTTAAACATTGACACTCGCATTCCTATAATGCATTAGGTTATCCAAACGAGGGTAACCCAACAGAATATTCAGCAAGGAAAAGACAAGTCAATTTATACAAGATAACATTTAATGAAAACAACATGCACAGATAAAACATAGTTCCAGTCCTGAACCATAAAACAGACACAAGGTATTCCGAGGAACATGAAAAAAAATTAACCAATAAAGGAGTGGAAGCCACTTACTATCTTTCAGGGGGTCTGTGAACAAAACAGGTACACATGTGTGTAGCTGTTGAGGAAGCAAAAAGACACATGTCTGACCCTTTCAAGAGAAAAATGGAAGCCTCTCCTTCAATGTAAAAAGGGAGGCAATTCTATTTTGTCTCCCAACAAGACAAACAAACTCTTCCCAATTATTGATATAGATGCAATTACTTATATTGCAACTGATTGTATTTTGAGATTATCTATTATTAGAAATTTTGCTCAAGAATTGATCTACTTTTCATAAAACTTTATTATTGCACATATACAGATATTTAGCCGGCTTATCCATTGAATATAAGCCTAAGAAAAAGTTATTTGATATATAATAACATGTTTGGTTACCGAATGTTAGTGTTTATACTTTTAAGTAAACATCTTATTATGATTCATGATCTTTCCAGGTAAAAATAAAATATGACTATGACACAAACTATACTGCTAAACTCTCACAAATGTAGTGGAGGCAGGTGTGTGACCGCCTTTTGATAATTAGAAGGCACTCAACAAACAGTTCTTCCCAAACACATAAAATAAATTGGAATTTTCTCTCTCTTCCTCTTTTTTTGGCTAACTGGATTTGGCATCTAACTAGAGACTAAGGACGAGTCCTGTCACACAGCATCGGATTCCCACCTGTCGCTTCTCATAGGAGCTTACCTAACACACTCGATGGACCATACACACATGGCAAACCCTCAAAACCCATAACCATTTATGAAAACAGTTAGCCTACCAGATATCTCACTTTGCAGCTTAGGCCACAGATAGTTACTGACGCACATAAATGTGCAATGCAGTGACTCCATAGATGTCTACCAACTGGCAAGTAAACCAGCATATAGGACTTCCTAAATAGTCATATCCTAATTTATGTCTCTCCTGCAACTCATATTGATCGCCTCCTACAGTCCTCTTCCTACATAAACACATGACAACCTAGGAGATCTTACATGGTCATATCCTATGCAATGTATATAATTACCTTATTATCACTTTATCTGCAACCAGCCTAAAGAAGAACGCTCAGCCACCCACAATTTATAACATCACAACAACTGCTATGAGCTATGCTTCTGAAGCTGACTTTTTTTTTCCCTCACTAGCACAGCAAAACATTAAGCAAGTAAGGCCTATGCTCTGACACCAACTTCCTTTTTCTTTTGTGCCCTTAACTATACCAACCAATACGACTTTTTGACTTTGCTTGTTTTATAAGAATTCTGATACACTTTTAACTTGTCTGTTTAACCCTTGTTTTTTTTCTGTCATTCATTTTTTTAATCATTACACCATGAATGGTAAGTGACAATGTTATCTACATCAAATGGACTTCCTCTTCCTCTCCTCTTTTGTAATTACTGTTACAGAAATATAATAACATTAATAAATAAGATACAGGTTAATACAAAAGTCACTTTAAATAACTTTTGTAATATTAAGGTAGAGAATTTTCTTTTTCAAAAAATATTTACCTTTGGACCTTGGAAATTTACTTGAACTAACAGTGGAAATACTAACATTCCTTAAAATCTTCAATTTTTCATCTTTGTACAAATTCAACCTTCTAGGTGGTGTACATGGATGCCTGGACCACGAGTAAGTTGGATCAAAAACCCTTGCATTTGAAAGTGTTGAAAATAAATTTCAAATGGCCGCTTTGAAAGAGCATTATTTCTGACTTGATAATTCTGGTGATATGCTACTTTGTTATAAAAGCAGAATGTAATGGTTTGGTTTTTTTAAAGTTAAATTGAACACTTGTCGTTTTTGTTTCCAGTCCAATTCCCCATTTGTCCAGGGTACACAAGTCTCTCTCAGAATTGTTCATTAAATTATGTGTAACAGAAATTAATAAAAAATAATAGATAATAATTTCAAAAAATGCATTTAGAAGTTTTCAAAGGAAAAGTATTTTGCACGCATCTTATATTGTTAGCTTATCTAATTCCAGTTGATAAATTTAGTTTATTTTCTTCAATTTAAAATCTTAATACATTTAAAAAGAATATTTACTTAACCTTTAAATAAAAAAAAAAGAGGTTCTTCATGGGCACATTTTAAATTTAATATCTGATAGATATAAAGTAAAGTAAGTTAAGTCATTGGAGCGGCTAAATGTCGTATCAGCCAATGCGCGAGGGAGTATATCCCCTTTTTCACTAAAAGCGCTTAGAATCGAAGAGATTATTTAGGTCTGAGGTGGAGCGCCAACCACCTACCAATCAGCTAACTTACTTTAGCACAATCCGCCTGACTGCTACTCATAGACCGCTGAGTTGGCGAGGGCGGGTATGCGAACTAATGAACCTTGGGTTTCTAGTCCGAACGCTCCTACAAAAAGCTGACTGAGCTAGGGGGGTCTATAGGATATAAGGATTGAATAAAGAAGTAAAAAGTAAACTGTCGTCGGGGTGGTCTAAATGTCGGTTCAGCCAATCATCGAGGGAGTTCTATCCCCTTTTCATAGCGCTATAACCAAGACGAGAATTGTTTCTTAGATCTGAGGTGGAGCGCCACACCTAACCATAAGCCTCCTTACTTTAAACCGCACAGGATCCCTGAGTTTACTCCCCATAACATCATTTAATCTTTTTGTTAACGGAACCTCTGTAGTCAAGCCATAATTCTCCCTTTTATTCCACTTTATTAATTAAAAGAATGGGACGTAGTTTTTGTTTGCTCCATATATGGCATAATCACTATTGAGTTATGATTATTTGATGATTATCCTTTGAACGATTTGGATATATTTCCTGTTAAACAATGAGACCAGAGTGAAGGGTGAATCGATCAGTGTGAGATCTTTATAAAACTTATATACACTAAGGCCATCTTAATGCCATATAATTCATCCTCATTTATATTAATGATGAACTTGAGGACAATAAATAGAAGGAAGAATACTATGGACCCTCAGTTAGAGAGAGGAGTGAGCCACATGGGAGACCGCAAATGGCAATTTCTCATGCATGATCACGGACAGGATATTTATGAACAGTTGCAATTGGGACTGGAGTATTAGATATTGCGTAAGTTGATAGCATTTTGATATTATATGCTGACAAAGTATGCTAATTCGTAATGGGAAAAGTAAATAAACAAGAAAGTTAAGACAAAAGCGGACTCTTCTTTATGTCTAGATCTGTATTGTATTTAGATTAGTTGGTATGTTTACAACCTCACCGAGCACCAGAAAAAAACATTAAAAACCGTTTTTTGACTCGGAGCATGTACCGGTTGTAGATGTTTCTTATTTTATCGCTGTATCTTTTTGTCAAGAATTCTGTATTTATTGCCTATCTTTGTATGACGTCATGTCGTCGTAAATTCTTGTTTACAGTTTTTTAGAAAATTTGTGATATTTCTTGTTTAAGATGAGGTGTTTTTGAACAGAATTGAGCATGACAAAGAAAATGTCAAAATGTACGCACAAAAAAGGTTCAAATATGGTTTATTTTCTCGACACGAAAAAATAAATTAAAAACAAGAATTAAGACATAATTACGATAAAGAAAAGTGAACAAATAAGAATTACGAACAAAAAAAGATAAATAAGAATTATCGGACAAAAAACGTTGTATAATGTTTTGTTTCTTTCGAAAAGAAACAAAACTAAATAACAGTAATTAAGACAAATAAGAGCCCTTCTTTTTGTCGTAATTCTGTTTTGTAGTTTTGTTCCATTAGAAATTAGAATATTGTCAGCATTAATAATATCAATAAATGGTCGTTCAACTTAGAGAATAGGCAAGCAATCTCCAGGTCCATTGGCAATAGGTCATAAATGGCATGGGAATCTCATTGATGCTTAACCCGCCAATCATTATAATCTCTCAAAGGAGATGAGACTAATTGTTAGATGACTAACTGTAAAGTATGTCTCACTCTATTATGTACTGTTCCAATTATCTATAATATGTGGAGGCGCAGAAATAGGATGGTAAATCTTAATGGCCACTTGAAGATGGCGGCTTTAAGTGTATAAGTTATAAATGTCAACATTCATGCAACTTTACTTCATGTTAAAGGAAATTATCAAATCGTTTCAAAAGATAATCATCAAATAATCATCGATCAATATTGGAAATAGATGCCACTATGGACAAGCAAAAAGTACGTCCATTCTTTATAAGAAAGTGATAAAAGGAGAATTATGCTGACTACAGAGTGTTAACAAAAATTAATGATTGTATGAGTAACTCAGGGATCTGTGGGTAAAGTAAGGAGCTGATGGTAGGTGTGGCGCTCCACCTCAGAGCTAAAAACAATCTCCTTGGTCTAGCGCTAGTGAAAAGGGGATAGACTCCCTCGCTGATTGGCTGATACCGACATTAGACCACCCGACGACTTTTTACTTTTACTTTATATAATCTTATATCTATAGACCCCCTAGCTCAGTCGGTAGAGCGTCGGCTAGAAACCACAAGGTTCCTAGTTCGATACCCGCCCTCGCCAACTCAGCGTATGAGTAGCACAGGGATCTGTGCGGTAAAGTAAGGAGCTGATGGTAGGTGTGGCGCTCCACCTCAGACAACTAAATAAATCTCCTTGGTCTAGCGCTAGTGAAAAGGGGATATACTCCCTCGCGCATTGGCTGATACCGACATTAGGGCCGCTCCAATGACTTAACTTACTTTACTTTATATCTATAGATATTAATTTAAAATCCCATTGAAGAACCTCTGTTTTTTTTTTTTTAAAGGTTAAGTAAATATTCTTTTTAAATGTATTAAAGATTTTTAAATGAAAGGAAATAACTAAATTATCACTGGAATTAGATAAGTATACAATATAAAGATGGTGCAAAATACTTTTCCTTTTGAAAACTTAAATGCCATTTTTTGAAAATTTATTATCTATTTTATTAATTTCTGTTACACATATTTAATGAAAATCTGGAGAGACTTTGTACCCTGGAAAAATGAATGACTGAACAAAAGACAAGTGTTCAATTTAATTTAAAAAAACAAACATTACATTCTGCTTTATACAAAGAGCATATCACCAGAATTATCAAGTCAGAAATAATGCTCTTCAAAGTCGGCCATTTGAAAATTTATTTCAACACTTTCAAATGCAAGGGTTTGATTCCAACTACTGTGGTCCAGGCATCCATGTACACCACCATAGAAAGAGTTGAATTTTAAACAAAAGATGAAAAATGAAGACTTTAAAGGAATGTATATTCCCACTGTTAGTTCAAAGTAATTTCCAAGGTCCAAAGTAAAATATTTTTGAAAAGAAATTCTCTACCTTAAATATTACAAAAGTTATTAAAGGTGACTTTTGTATTAACCTGTATCTTTTATTATGTTATTATATTTCTGTACAGTAATACAAAAGAGGAGAGGAAGAGAAGCCATTTTGATGTAGATAACATTGTCACTTACCATTCATGGTGTAATGATTAAAAAAATGAATGACAGAAAAAAAACAAGGGTTAACAGAACAAGGAAAAGTGTATTCAGAATTCTATAAAACAAGCAAGTCAAAAAGTTCTATTTGGTTGGTAGTTAAGGTTGCACAAAAGAAAAAGGAAGTTTGGTGCTCAGAGCATAGGCTTACTTGCTTAATGTTTGCTGTGCTAGTGAGGAAAAAAAGTCAGCTTCAGAAGCATAGCTCATAGCAGTTTGTTTGGTGATGTTATAAATTGTGGGGTGGCTGAGCGTTCTTCTTTAGGCTGGTTGCAGATAAAGTGATAATAAGGGTTAATATATACATTGCATAGGATATGACCATGTAAAGATCTCTTAGGTTGTATGTGTTTTATGTAGGAAGAGGACTGTAAGGAGGGATCAATATGAGTTGCAGGAGAGACATAATAGGATATGACTATTTAGGAAAGGTCCTTATGCTGGATTTTACTGCAGTTGGTAAGACATCTATGGAGTCACTGCATTGCACATTTATGTGGTCAGTACTATCTGTGGCTAAGCTGCAAAGTTGAGAATATCTGTAGGCTACTGGTTCATAAATGGTTTGGTTGAGGGTTTGCCATGTGTGTTATGGTCCATCAGTGTGTTAGGTAATGCTCCTATGAGAAGCGAAGGTGGATCCCGATGTGTGACTAGGACTGGTCCTTAGTCTCTAGTTGATGCAAATCCAGTTAGCCAAAAAAAAGAGAAGAGAGAGAAAATTCCAATTTATTTATGTGTTTGGAGAACTGTTTGTGGTGCCTTCTAATTAGTCAAAAGGGGTCACACAACCTGCCTCCCACTACATTTGTAGAGTTAGCAGTAGTTGTGTATAGTCATATTTTTTTTTTACCTTGAAAGAGTCATGAATCATAATAAGATTTTACTTAAAGTATAACACTAACATGGTAACAACATGTTATATATATCAAATAACTTTTTCTTAGGCTTATATTCAATGGATAAGCCGGCTAAAATATCTGTATATGTGCAATAATAAAAGTTTTATGAAAAGTAGATCAATTCTTGAGCAAAATTTCTAATAAATAGATAATCTCAAAATACAATCAGTTGCAATATAAGTAATTGCATCTATATCAATAATTGGGAAGAGTTTGTTTGTCTTGTTGGGAGACAAAATAGAATTGCCTCCCTTTTTACATTGAAGGAGAGGCTTCCATTTTTCTCTTGAAAGGGTCAGACATGTGTCTTTTTGCTTCCTCAACAGCTACACACGTGTGCCTGTTTTGTTCACAGGCCTCCTGAAAGATAGTAAGTGGCTTCCACTCCTTTATTGGTTAATTTTTTTTCATGTTCCTCGGAATACCTTGTGTCTGTTTTATGGTTCAGGACTGGAACTATGTTTTATCTGTGCATGTTGTTTTCATTAAATGTTATCTTGTATAAATTGACTTGTCTTTTCCTTGCTGAATATTCTGTTGGGTTACCCTCGTTTGGATAACCTAATGCATTATAGGAATGTGGGTGTCAATGTTTAAAGAAACAAAACAAAAGTTGAATTCACTTTTCTTATATTTTTAATCATATTTTTACATTTGCTGCTACCATTCGATCCCTTGGCCACAAAAACAATTCATGAAAATTGTCACTGTTTATTTCTTAAACAATTTCTTTCAGATGGGATTGATTGATTTTAATGGCATGTCAACCAATGTAGGGTTATTTCATGCCTAGAGGTTAGGGAATCCCATCCATTGTATGTTCATATTTACAGTCTTTGTGCAGTTGTTTATTAAGAGTTTTTTTTAAGCGGGTCTATTTGATCCATAGATGGGACCCTAACAGGTATTACAACACCAGGTCAGAGTGGACCTGGGAGTAATAGCAATGAAGGAGCCTTACCATCAGATGCAGTTTAGTGTCATACTCAGGACACACAATTTCATCATTATGCAACACCTCATCTGGAATTTCAAATAAAATGTTCTTTGTTCTGTTAACTACTAGAAACCTATGGGCAATTCTCATATTGTAATGATTAGTAAGCTAAGCTAGTAGACCATTATTACTAAGTTTGATTCACACTGGGTGCCCTATATTTCTAGCCTTGTGCCAAACTAATCTAAGCAAATAATTACTACTACTAACCTATATAGCATGCATCTTAGCATCTAGTTTGTTGGAATTTTAAAAAGCCAAGCAGTTTTTGTAAACTTGGCTGCCATTGACTTATTTTGAAGTTGAGACGTTGGTGCCCCTTGGGGGTGGTGGTATATAAGCATTTTGGCGCATTTATTGCAGCATTGACAAGAGGAACATGGTCTCTGCTAGATCTAAATCTAGTGACTCCTCCGAGCAACCATGGTTTGTGGAGTAAAATTTTAAACTAACTTAAAGAAGTTAGTTAATTAACTAAGTTAGTTAACTAACTTAAAGAAGTTAGTTAATTTCCACATACATGAGGTTAGAAGAACATGGTCCCAGTTAGACCTAAATCTAATTACTAGTAAATTTCTACATAAATAAGACAGCTCTAAATGGACTTCATTCTGGAGAAACAAGTACAAATTTACCCTTCTCTATAAGGGAGAAATATTTATTTTCTGGAAGAATATGAATGCGAGAAATTTATTGATTACCTCTGAGATGTTGGTAGTATATTTTGTTTGTTCCCCAAAAACGTTTCACTTGTTGAATGGGGATGAACGTCTTATTTCTCCAGAATGAAGAAAATATACTACCAACATCTCAGAGGTAATCAATAAATTTCTCACAGTCATATTCTTCCTGAAAATAAATATTTCTCCCTTATAGAGAAGGGTAAATTTGTACTTGTTTCTCCAGAATGAAGTCCATTTAGAGCTGTCTTATTTATGTAGAAATTTAGTAGCCATTAGATTTAGGTCTAACTGGGACCATGTTCTTCTAACCTCATGTATGTGGAAATTTACTAACTTCTTTAAGTTAGTTTAAAATTTTACTTTTTTTAAGAAGTTTAAATTGAGTGCAGTACAGCGTGAAATAACATTGGAAATGAAACCAGAAATTCCACAGAAAATTCCTGGTGATTCGTCTGAAGAACTTAAGAAAATGGAGACATCTAGAAGATGTAATTTTTATATATATATTTTTTTGTATGCCTCTAAGAACAGAAGTAAAGAAAAAAGCAAAAGAAAAAGGAACTTTGATTTCAGAGACTATTTTTGTCCTTTCTAAAATATTTGTCATAATATGCAACTGTCTTTATGTTCAAGCAAGTAAGTCAATGGCTTTCCATATATCTCTCCTTCTTTATTCTAGAAAATGTTAACTATTATTTTTATAACAAGCATAAGAAATCTAATGCAACTGCAGCATAGATGTTTTTCGTTGGTAAATGTGATTTTAATAAATTACTGTTTT
Source organism: Doryteuthis pealeii (assembly GCA_023376005.1). Lineage (NCBI taxonomy): Eukaryota > Metazoa > Mollusca > Cephalopoda > Myopsida > Loliginidae > Doryteuthis > Doryteuthis pealeii. The sequence continues at coordinate 79,457,176 of CM042159.1, read as the reverse complement.
ACTGGGATAAATGTCATTTATTTTGCTCTGAAATATTGCCCAACTCCTTTCTTTTGAGATTTAAATATCTTAACTCCTTTCCTTTTACAGCTTCAAAGAGGACCTTTCATTAGTAATTACAGCAGTTAACTATTTCTCATTAATTCTAGTGTGAACTTCGAGTTACAACTCGGCAGTTTTTCACAAGCTTAATCCCACAAGAAACTCTACAGAAATAAATAATTGAATTGCAGGAATTGTAGAAAATTTAAACCAAATATACAGACAATAGCAAATTGACCAGAATTTCTTAGTGCAAAATATTTCCAGTAGTTTTCACAATTTTTGTATACCAATATTTTTGTTTCCCCAGAGAATAGAAATATTTTTGTTTTAAATAATGACTTTTAATATTCAGTTCATTAATTAAACAAGTTCATATTTTTGATTAACAGATTTGTGTCTGAATTAAGCTCACCCTGTTGACTGGGAAGTAAAATACACTTACTGCAATGAGGCCACCTGTTGGCTGTGGGTGGCAACCCATAATGCTTAAGGATGGAATCCTGGTGGCTGAGCAGTCCATGACTTGCAGCACTTCACTTTGTCCCTTACTTAGGCTAGACGGTCAATCAGAGAGGCTCCCTCCGATTAATCAGCTAGTCACGTCAAACCCTAGCATCTGTTGATTGTCCTGACCCTATTGCCCTTATAGCAAACCTCCAACCTTTTTGATCATATATGTGCTAGAAGGCAGTGGCTGAGGGTCTTAGTGTCCTGAGTATGATGTTAAACTGCATTGGGGTAAAATTCCACTACTGGAGCTTAGGAGAATGTGGAGTACTTGTTCATCACCATTACTCCCAGGTCCACTCTGACCTGGAGTGGTAGTACCTGTTAGAGTCCAATCTATAGATTAAATATCTTAAAAATGAGTTTAAAAAATTGTTTTTAAAAAAATTGAATTTAAAAAAATGAATACCCATCAGGAATGAATAAAACAAAATGTCTTCGGCATAAAATAACCCAACAAGGGTTGACATGCCATAAAATCGAACCAACCAACAACATCTGACCACAAGAGATGAATTAATTTGATTACATTCTTTTTAAAGTAAACTAAAGACTGGAAGGGTTATGAGAGTTTGATTCAAATCAGTTTGTCATTGCCTAATTTGATAAGATGTTAGATGGTCCATTCTCTTGATCTGGAGTTGTAGATAAATCTCCATGGTTAGTGAAAGGGCCTTGCTTATTAGAGAACAATCTTTAGCCAATTGTAAAAAGACCGGCACAGTTAATGTTGGTGTAACTCTGATAGAAAGAGAGAAATGATTGATCCTTTTGTGTTGGAAGAAGATCTCATGAATAATAAATGTAGGTTAATCTTTTTTTAATCCACTTAGATCTTAAAGAGTAAACAGATAAAGATAAATCCCTTTCCATAAAGAAGATAATTTATTACTGGTTATGGTTCAGTGGCCAGAGCTGAGCACTGATTGTAGAAAGACTAGACACAATCACTCAAGTGTTAGATAAGTAAGGCTCATTAACACAGACAGAGATTTGAGAATAACAAATTAACCCTTTTTTTTATAGAGTAAGTCAGTCTGGTATTATAAAAAGCATGCAGTATTCAGATAATATATATTGTAATGATCTGAGTTTTGTATATCTATTATTTACTAATAATTAACAGAGGTGTGAATGGCGTAATGTTTCTCAACAAAGAATCTGTCAAGGTCAAAAGTTTGGAGGGGTGTTTTTTCTGTTTTACTTTGCACAATTTTTCCCTTGGGAAAGGCATCTCTTCTTTCTATCCAAGCTATGGATACGGTTATTTCCTATAACTCCAACATAAACAAAGGGAACCACTCTTGACTGATAAATTATTTATTTAATTATTGATCTACTAGGAAAAAAGAAGACGGGGTTAGGGTTTAGTGTTAGGATTAGTTTAATGGGAAAATAAGTAAATAATTGTCTACTGAGACAACGTCGTCTCCGATGGTTGGGTCATGTACATCGGATGGATGATGGACGAATCTCGAAAGACATCCTGTATGGAGAGCTAACATCTGGTAAAAGACAGATTGGTCGCCCCCTACTGTGATTCAAGGATGTCTGCAAAAATGATCTCAGGTGCTTTGGCATTGTCCCTTCCAGCTGGGAAAATTTGGCTCAAGACCGCCCTCGATGGCGGCAGAATCTCCATAGAGGACTGTACATGTCAGAACTCGCCCTGATACAACATCATGAAGCTAAGAGGTCCATAAGAAAGCAACGGCAACAAAGCATCGGAATATCATCATCTACAGGGACAACCTACAAATGCAAAATCTGTGGTCGAGAATGTTTCCCAAACATAGGACTTCATAGTCACAGGAGGCGCTGCAACTTCAGGGGCACACAAAAACTTTTATCATAGTCTTTCGAGACTGAATTGCCAATGAATGAATGAATCTTGATTATTAAAATCTGGTAATGAGTAAAGTAAAATCTGGTAATAAGCCCACAAATACATCTGGTGTATAAGACTTATACAATGTTATAAAACAACAATCATGCTGCTTGCCTCCCCCCCATCTCTGTGATAAATCATTAGTGTATGTTACAAGGACTATGGTGATAGATATGTCCTACCATTCTCTTACAGACCCTGGCCCCTGGCCCCTATGTAGAAAAAGGTGGCTGACCTCTAGTTTAAAGAATCTGTGGCACACAATTGCACCATTCTTCTGTTATCAATCCATCCCAAAAGTGTGGCTGGTTCTACACAAGTTTCCAACATCATAAACAAATCACCTGTATATATATTTACCAACCCCTCCACACGAGCAGGATGCGACACAAGGTCAATTTCTTAAGCAGAGTTTAACAGGTTTGAATTCAGAATTTTCCTTCTCCTAGACAGGTTGCCTTACCAAGGTTGAAGAGCCCAACTATTTACCCATAGCTGGAGGGAGTATATTTGGATTCATACCTTTCCCAATGGTATTAGCATTATGTGAAATACAAACAGTTTCATCTAGGATTTGAACTCGGGTCAACAAGTCCATTTCCTACAACTCTAACCATTATGCCACGCACCTCCATAAATCACCTGAATATGTAGTTAAATGGTTTGCATATTTAACCAAACTTTTAAGAGAATCCATCCTCATCATTATTATTTAATGATGTTCTCAGACTATTGTACTCATCTTGGTTATTATTATAGTTACATCATTTCAGCTGTTGTCTCCTACAGGTATTTGTAAGAGTTGATAACCTTCTAGGAATTCCAAAGTAAATCCTTTATTCAACCCACAGGGATAAAAGTCGTCATCGGGGTGGCCTAAAGTCGGTATCAGCCAATCAGTGAGGGAGTCTATCCCCTTTTCACTAGCGCTAGACCAAAGAGATTGTGTTTGCGTCTGAGGTGGAGCACCACACCTACCATCAGCTCCTTTACCACACAGATCCCTGTGCTACTCATATGCTGAGTTGGCGAGGGCCAGTATTGAACTATCCGAGCGCTCTACCAACTGAGCTAACCCTGCCTTAATAGGGATATATTGTCTTTATTCTGCTGTCCATGATTCCAAGATGATCACTGGCTACAACAGACAACTGAATAAAGCTGAAGGATACAAATGGCCAAAAATAAGGGTACTAGTCTGATCACATCAGTGACTAAAAATGTTAATTCCCAATCCCAGAGATTTAGACAGAAAGTTTGTATATTACTGTAACACAGCAAAAATAGTGCATCATAGCAAGATATTTATTAGTGTAACTCTATCAAAATTTTCTAGAGAATAAATCAATTTCCAATCCAATTTGTAAATTAATGATAGTGTGTATGTAGATTCACATTCACACTGATCATTATAATTAATACACTTGTTCCTAAATCTTCCATCCATTATCATCCTGCAACACCCTCAGGTTAAAAATGAGACTGTCCAAATTATTCAAGATGCAATGCAAAAATGTAAATCCAGATTATCTGGTCTCGCTTAATCACAGATCTCTTATTTGTCCCATTTTATTTCACCCTATTTTTTTAAAAAAACATTCCAAATGGTCTTGCATCGCTTAAATGCCCAATGTAAAATTAAAATGAACTGAAAAAAAAAAAAAAAAAAAAAAAAAGAGTTACATATTTGTTTTATTTGTAATATTGAAATCGTGAATTATGGAATTTATTTTGGTAATTTTGATCTTGTCATCTGGGCCTCCTGCCTTGATTACGCTATATTTTAGCAAGCCAGTGTCAAATTTCTGGCCCAACTTAGATATTTTCCGAGTTGGGTTTTGTCATTTTTTTTGTTGGCAAATTAATGTAGATATTTTAAATATCTCCCCCCCCCCAGATGTTTATCGGCAAATCAATGTAGATATTTTACAACGCCCATTTTAAGAAATAGGGAGACGGAGTTAAATCAAGATTATTATACTTTTACATATTGAACTATTTGCAATAACTCTTAAGTAAACATATCAAATGTTGTAATAATTAAATTATCATACTGTGGTATATCCACAGGTCCTACTAGTCATTATAATTTCTCAAGGCAGATAACTATTAAATGCTAACTTATAAAGTACTCTTTATTCATTTCTTTAGCAATTACTTATAGATTCTATAAATAGGATGTGACTCAATACTAAACTTAATGACCACTTTGACTTCAAGCAAATTGTAAAAAAAAATGGTAGGAGTAAAAACTGTGAATAAGTACTATAAAAAAAAACAAAAAAACTAGTGTTGATAATTAAAGCAAAGTCCCTATAACTTTGATTAAAATATTTTGCTTTTCTCCAGAGAAAAAAAAACTCCCACTCAAAAATTAGTTATCTAGTTGTTGATAATCTACGTGTTATAAACATTAATGAGTGAAGATTAAGTAACGTCCATAAACACAAAATGAAAGACAACTTGAAAAAGACGATAATAAAATCAATCCTTCAAATGGCCAAAATTCAATTTTATAAATATCGACCATAAAGATGACAAGGTTGTTATGTGAATCAGATAAAAATAATGCGATTATTATACAACCATATTTGGTTATTATTTTTCTGAACAAAACAGAATCTTGTACAAAATCCTATTTACAAAGAACTGTGTATATTATAATTCAGTATAGGTTCAAGTAGGTCTTCCTATCATATTGGTTGAATAATATTTTTTAAAACTGTTCATTTTATTTGAAAACGTCTAGGAAAAATACTAGACAAAACGTGACCTGTTGGATCACCCATTCAGCTCTGGATAGATAATTTAGATTAGGGAAAAGTGAGTTTGCAAAGCGAATAAAAATTTAAAAAAAATACTGCCAAACAAAATAAAATCATTTTGTATGCTTTCTACGAAAGGGAATGCTTGACCTAATTTAAGCTACGGGTTGCTGCTTGTGAAATTTAACATATAAATACATTTCAAATTCTCCTCTCTCTCTCTCTCTACTCTCCCAGAGAAACTAACATTATATAACGAGGAGGTAATCAATAGATACATAGAGGGGAAGAAAGTGATAGGCAGAAAGTAAAGCTTACAAGAGATTGGTCAGTTTTTTACTTAATTGCAAATTACAACTAAGAAACAATTAAAATGGAAATTTTTTTCAAACATAACTCAATCCTAAAAGTAAGGAATAATTTAGTATAACTTTCGTGTAATTAAACTAAACAGTAAAAAAGCCTTTAGGAGACAAATGTTGATTTGCTCAGCTTCAGTATAATAATAGATAGTTACTTACAGTGAATCTACAATCATCTTAATTGTATTGTTTGTCATCTTTAATAATGTGATAAGCTTGATATCACACAAATATAACAGAAAAAAAAGGTTGACAATTGAAACATTTGATTAACAAATATGAATGGATTAGTTTCCCAGATTTTTTCCTTTTTGTTTTTTTTTTTTTTTTTTTTTTTTGATAAAACAATGCTATTGAAATTTTTAACAAGTAAAAAACGTTTTTCAAATTTTAATATTTTTAACTAAATGACACCCATTTTCTAATATAATTGTCTAAACCAGTCAAATTTGTTGTAAAAGTGAATCCTCTTAATCAGGACACTTGGAAGAAGATGATTATTATTAATTATATTAATTAAGAAAATTAAGTTTTTTGCAATAAAGGTTTGCTTTCAAATAGCACCATCAAATTGAAAATGAATCCACAGCTATTTCTGGAGTTTACAAAAACGTTACTTTATGATTTAATACAATTCATTTTATAGCAAATTAATCTTTTGCAGTTGCCAATTTTAAGCACTTAAAGAAAACTTTTCAAAAAATAATAAAACTAAAAACATAAATACAATTTAAAATTTGGTGTTTGTTGGAGATGTACAAAAACACACAACAGCTAAAACAGAGTTTTTTCTTAATTCCCATAAAATCAGCTAATTATTGAATTTTAATAACATTTTTAGTATTTAAAGTAATAAAAGATGAAGTTTCTTTAAAAAGACATTTTTCTCAAAATTCTGAAGACATGTTTTTTTGTTGTTATTTTAGAGGTTTAAAATTGGTATCTGTAAATTAAACAAGGCACTGCCAATTTGTTCACTCATTTTCATTTTAAAAATTAATTAAAATTAATTAAATCGATTATCTAAGGTCAAATTTAAAAAAAAAAATACACTATGTACAGAAAATGACAGAATTTTTTTATATCAAATGAACTCTTCTTTTTTTTTGTTCAAAACACACAGAAAACTAAAGAGTTAAAAAAAAAAAAACTGGACTTTTTGAACCATATGACCTTTAGGCACCCCTTTTGCATTCTCGTTTCATAAGGACATTTTTTTCATTTACACTGTCAAAATCCGGTTGTTTGTTAGGGGTTAGGGTTAGGGGTTAGTTTTATAATAAAAAAAATCCTCTAAAAATCGTCTGTTAACAAACAGCCGGATTTTGACGGTGTAAATGAAAAAAAAATGTCCCTATGAAACAAGATCGCAAAAGGGTGCCTAAAGGTCATATAGTCCGACTTTTTTAATTTACGAGAAATATGTTAAAAAATGTGGAGACCCAGTTTTATATATATATATTAAAAAAAAATCAGGGAATTATCTGATTTTAATAAAATTTTCAGTGTTGACTTATTAATCAACAAATTCTTTCTTTTAAATTACTGAATCATTTCAAGCAAACTGATTCATTAGAAATAAATCGAAATTCTTTAAAATAAATATTACAGTTACAAACATCCATACACGCTTTGAGGAAACAATTTATATACCTAATTAATAGATAAAATTCATTTAAAATATGAAATTCCAAATTTTAAGTTTTAAATTTCATATTTTTAGATTCCAAAAAAAATATTTATTTAATAACTGGTCTACTTTATTTTTGTTATCTAATAATTTTTGGAGAAAACTCAATTGAAAAGTTATGCCCCCACCCTTTTAAACAGAACAAATATCAATGTATAATTGTTTCACTTATCATAGGCAACAAAGTAAACAACAAAGTAAAAAATTTTTTTAAAATCTCCAAAATTTTTTATATTTTTTTTTTATATTATTTTTTTCCGATTTTCGGTTCTTATTTTTTACCAGAGTTTCCCCCTTTAATTTTTCCCCCTTCTATTCACACTTTCGGTCTTTTGTCTTTTTCTCAGTCGGTACAGCGTTCGGCTAGAAACCACAAGGTTCCTAGTTCGATACCGGTCCTCGCCAACTCAGCGTATGAGTAGCACAGGGATCTGTGCGATAAAGTAAGGAGATGATGGTAGGTGTGGCGCTCCACCTCAGATGCTAAAAACAATCTCCTTGGTCTAGCGCTATTTGAAAAGGGATAGACTCCCTCGCTGACTGGCTGATACCGACTTTAGGCCGCCCCGTTGACTTTACTTACTTTTATTCATACTGTAATTTAGTTACAAAAGTATAACCCCGCCGATATTATGTGCCCCCCAAAATAGGGAGTGGGGTCAAAATTAAATAACCTGAAAAAATCAGAAAGTTTTGAAATAAAAATAACTGATGTATTATAAAATTGATAAAATCAACATTGAAAATTTCATTAAAATCTGATAATTACCAGATTTTTGGTAAAAAAAAATTTCAATCGGGGAGTGGTTAAATTCATTTTGTAAAATAATCCTATGACAACAATAGATATTGGCAGTCCCTAGATTAATCTCTTCCATTCACTGCAGGTGAGTGAAATTTTGTTAATATGAAAATAAAATACTAAATAAATAAATTAAATTGATTAGATAAAAAAAAAGAGGATTTTAGTATTTTTTCTCTTTTTAGTGCAATTTTTCATTGGACGATATTTTTTCCTACGAAGGCTCGCAAGAAACCATTAAAGAAAGGTTAAAAGGAACTTTTTCCGAGAATTTATTAACATAAAAAACACAGACTATTATATCCATACTTTAAAAGAAAGGGCACGTGGCTCGTCAATAATAAATCATAGCATCGCAATAAAAAGTGCGTATTTTTTGTACATGCCTCGTTTTTGTCCAAAATAGTCCAACAATAAAAATTTCCGTTATTTGTGCAATAATTTACAAAAAAAAAATGATATAACACTTACAGTTGCACCATAAGATAAGATCATTTTAACAGTTAAATTTAAGTCCCGAAAATTATCAGAAATCAGCCGAAAGTCGTAATCTTCGTGGTTGTGGGAGGGAAAGCCTAAAGAATCTCTTTAGTCTTTCCCTCCCACAACCAAGAAATATGGCCGATTTGAGAGATGAAGACGTAATTTTTAAATGTAACTGTTTAGTAAAAGAAAAGAAATTACTGAAAATTGCCCTTATTCGGATGGTAAATGACAATGTATTACATTTCTATATGATTTTTTGTAGTTTAACGCAGAATTAACGGTAAATTTCTTTGTTAGCTACACTAGAGTAGTTCTCAACCGGGGTCAATAACCCCCGCCCCGCCCCCCGTATCATATAATATTTTTTGAGTCCAGACAAGCAACAAATATTATAAAAATTCAATAGGATTTTAAACATAGAATAGCTATGGGTGTCTACCAGAGTAAAATGGAAATCAAAGAGATCCATAGATAAAAAAAGAGGGAGGGGGAGAACCACTGGGCTACAGTTGTACAAGCACCAAAATGTTTTTGTTTATTTTTACAAAATTATTTAACAATGACAATCAGTCATTCTTTCTTTGACTTACTTGCAACTCGTCGAATTTTGCAACAGCAACAATTTTAAAATTGATCTACAAAAAGAAGAAAAGTATTTTTCGAAACCTTTGATTAACTATTTTAAAACAATTATTAAAGGAATTAATAAAACAAACATTTTCTTGCGTATAATTCATTCCTGAAGATCTGAGAATACAATTTTTTCTTCTTAAAAGTATAGAGATTTTTCCTAAAAATATGAAAAAATAAATAAAATAAAAAAAAAAATTAAAAAGACACCACGGTTATCAAAAGTGAAAAAAAAAAAAAAAAAAAAAAAAAAAAAAATTAAAATGAAGTAATTTTTTATTTTATTTTATTTTTTTTAAAATTACAGCCTTCCTTGTAAATTAAAATAAATAAGAAATTGAAAATTAAAAAACAAAAAGGTTCGAATTAAAAACTGACCCTACAGATATCTTTTATTTCTTATTTTTTTTCTCTTGGGTCAGGTCTGAGTGGAAGGACACTTTTTTTTTCAATTGCTCGATCAATTTAAAAATTAATGATAAAAAAAACTAATTAAACAGGAAGGAAAATAAACTTTAACTAGTAATGTCATTCATTTCTTTGGCCTTAAAAATTGCCCTTTGTTTTTAAAATAATCAACCTTGTTTCGTTTCAGTGTAGTTAATTAAGTCTTAGTAGTTTCTTGTCAACTTCATGTTTTTCTGCTTAAAAAAAAAAAATTAAAATAAATAAACTACTTTGATCTATCAGTTTCCTTACTTATGATAATATCGGTTTCCCCACAGACTTTTTTTCATTAAGGGAAATTTTTAAAATTTCTATCTCTCAACCAAGGGCATCATTTTCAAAACAACAACAAATGCTTGAGTAGTATTTATTTAATTTATGTCTTCAAGTTTCAACAAAATTGTTGAATTTACAAGCACATTTTCATTTGGAAAAAAAAATTACCTTCAATAAAGATTTTTTAAATAACGCGAATTTATCAAATAAAATTTTTAAATAATTAACCCGGATCCCCCCCTCCAAAACGTTGTTCCTTTCCACATGCTTTTATAATTAATAATTTTTCGATAAAAAATTTGAAAAATTTTAATCAGTTATTTAGTACCAAATAATGACACATAATATTACATATTCACTTCGATAAAAAAAGGCAAATTAAAATAATAATAACCGTCACTCCGTAATAGGAGCAAGAGGTCAGGTCAACGTGTTTCTTGTCAAATTAGAGCATGTGTTGAGTTACGTGCCACTTGTTCTTTACTCCTTATTGCTAAAATAAGTGAACATACGCTCGTAAAACGTTGACCAGACTTGAACATTTTAATACAACAATATATTGAATTGAGGAGAAAGTGCTGAACTAAGAGAAAACATTTATGTAAAGTTTTTTTTCTTTCTTTTTAACTCTCAAACACCAACGATACGTGAACCAGAAAAGCTCGGCTGGACCATTTACCGGACTGACTTGAATTTACCGAAATGGGAGAGAATCTCTCTAAACGTAATAAGCATCAATAATAAACCGAGGACCGAAGTCGACATTTACCTGGACAGTTTGGGGCTATGGCGAAAACCCATCCCTAAGGATGTTCCTGCTTTCTACAGAGCCGTCTCGGAGCAGTTGTTTAGTACCGCAGGCATTTTATGGCCACCTACAGAAAGCTGTAGAGGAAAAAATGGCTTCGAGAACTTGTTCGTTTTGCAGTGATTCTAGCAACGACACCAGTTTCGACCTAACTTTTAGTTTGGAGACAGTGAGGTCTGTGGTAGCTACATGGAATTAAACTTTTGTCAGACATCTACAGGCTGAATTTTTTCATCTATACCGGTATTGATAGCATTTATTCGATATCAAAAAACTGGACATGAAAACAGATACTCCTGTTCTTTGACGGAATTCACTACGACAGTGTTTACCCGAAGTCCTTTCCCCCCGAAGCCGCTCTCTGTCAGTCTGTGGTTTATGATATTTTGTACCGTAACGTGTTCGAAATGCCCAAGGAAATTGAGGAAGCTGTGAATATACTACGGAAACAAAACAAATGCAAGCGTGTTAGAAACAACAAGAATCCAACCAACGACAAGAAAAATGGCGTGGGTTTGGATTCTATCGCTTCCCGAAAGGACTGCGAGAACAGGAACCTAGCCCTCCTTTACCGTACAGGGTAGCCAAAGCACTGGATCCGGATATATTCCCGAAATGTCGAGTTCGACAACTGGCAAGAAGCTAAAAGAGCTGAACTGCTGGCCAAGAAATTATCGAGAGTTTCAACCTATAAGTGTCAGAAGCGGCCGTATCAATGAACAAAAAGTGGACGTAATGATCGGAAAGCTGTTACCATGGTAGTTCATATGAATGGCACGAGTCAATTGGTTCAAGTAACTTGACGACTTCGACTAAAAGCAAAAAGAACGTGGCCAATCGGCAGCAGTCTAAAATGTTTATACAAAGTAAATTCAATTCCTCCTCTACAAGATCAATAAAACTAACCGCGAGCGTTTAAATTTCAAAAGAATTTAAACATGGTGGTAGTGAAGATGAAATGAGTGAACCACTGATGACCGAACCCCAGCGTAAGTCTAAACGACAATTCTGTATGTGAGTGTCAATATTGTAACCAGTTGCTCTTTGAACAGGATTTATCAAATTCTGAAGGTTTGTTACTTCACCGGGACAACAAATACCAACCCACGAAGAAAATAACGATAATGCTTTATATCTGCTAATATCCAACCGTCGCTCACAAACGCAAATAACAATATTAACGACATTGTCAACAATGATAATATCGATAATAATTTACAATTTCAAACTCAACCGCTAACTGTGACTTCTCAAATTACCATTAATCCTCATATCTGGATTCCCTACCTGGAACGCGTCAATAATTCCGTCAACATTAATGCAGGTGTTTCCCAGGATCTTTGTGGTGAGACTTACCCTTGTCTGACATGCCCTGAGGTTCTTCTATAATTTGGGTTACGAATATTATCGAGCTGTTAGTCGTTTACAGACACCACCAACCAATTCTCTTAATAACAATACGCCCCAGGTTCGTTACAATTCTACGGCAGCACCGGCTGTAGCTGCCCAGTTTATTACCCAACTCATCATACGTACACTCAACAGTTGTACGCAATGTACCCACAAAACTTTTCCAATATAGGTATGTCTTCTGGTCAATCTCCACACACGCAATACATACCCTGTGTTGCTTACATGCAAATGTACAATACACTGGGAATACTGTCCCCCCTCAATAATCATGATATGGCCTGTCTTGGAAAAGATTAAAAAAAAAAAATAATGACGTTCATCCATGCTGATTTCAGCACCCTTTTTAAAGAAAAAACTAACAAGGTTTTGCACGAAACTGACAATAACTTAACGTCCAGCCATAGTCTACATAAATGACTGACACTGTCTGTACGGACACAGTTTCTTTGCAAAATGTCTTGTTTAATTGACCAAACAATCAGTAATGCATTTTTAACAATGACAATTTTTTTTTCTGCATTTCTGAAAATTTTTGTATCTTTATAGTTTTGTTTACCGAGTGACCATTGTCTAATGTTTAAGATGTCTGTTTCGCATACAAACAATCCATGTTGTGTACATTTTTACACTTACTTAAATTGAAAACGTTTTTCAGTTTTCTAAGGCAGGGAGCCTTCCTAGAAATCCTAAGTTTTATTTTTTCTACATATTGTTCTATTTTTTATCTTTAAAAAGTTGAGTAAACATTTTTACATCAGATTATGATTGTATTCATTCATATTTACTGTTTATGCTTTAATATTTTGACTGTAATGGAAGTGTTACGTTTTCAAAGAGCTTCTTCTCCAGTTTGCTAACCTAAGTATTTAACAGTTGCTACTAACAAATCTTCTTGCATTACTATCAAATGTTATAAATCCTAGTCTAAACATACCAGTTATTTCGCATTTTGGCTAGTTTTATTATTCTTTAGCGTATTCTTTTTTTTTTTTTGTTTTTCTTTTTAAATTCTTTTAAGCTTTTAAAAGTATACATGTTTTTGTTTACCTAGTTAAGGTAAATATTTAATGAGGGGTAAAATATCAATTTATTCCCCTCACCCCAAAATCATTAAAATATGAAATGGTTCTTATTAATTTTCTTAAAAATCACTCTTATTTATATTTTAAGCATGAGTGACAAGTTCTTTTTGTGATGCTATAAAAGTTTACCTTTTTAAGATGCGTCTTTTGTGTATGTATATTGTATGGCTATGATTTTTTTTCTTTTCACTTTTAAAATTTTAATTTTCCTACCGAAAATTTTCTGACTAAAACTAATCCTTTTCTAAACTTATTTGTAAACGATTAACTTCTTTCGATATTAGACATTTTTATTTTAAAAATGAAATATAGAACATCAATGAAAACACTATGAAATTTAATTTTCTTTTGAGTCAATTACACCACTCCTAACTTTTTTTTTTTTCTTTAAAGTTTTGGTTGGTTTAATATTGGAATCTTTTTCGGTCAAAGTAGTTCACATTCTTGAACAATTTCTAATTTAAACATCCCGAAATAACACTTTTGTCCAAATCTAAACGTTTGATGTCTTTACTAACAAAATAGCTTGGTTTACTTTAATTAAAAACCAAAGTTTTAAAAATGTTACCGCATAAACACCTTTTTGCATCAATTAATGACAAAAATGTTAATTCCTCCCAGCCATTTCTAACTTTTCATTTTAATAAAAGTAAAATGGTAATTCAGTCGCTAAGATTGAAGTGAACACCACTGACATAAGTTTAAAAACTTTTTTAAAATTTGGAGTGAAGACTACAAATCATTACCTAAACAGTTTTTTTGTTTGCTAGAGGGGAAATATTCAATGTTAGAACTATAAACATAATTTGTTCGAAGATGTCGGGGGGGGGGGGTGAGAATGTTGATTTCGTTCTTCTTACTGGGTTTCCCCCCCTCTACTTAGGATTTGAATTTTTTAAAAAATTGTATCCACTTTTCAATTTGAAATGGAGAAAGTTAAATTATCATTGAAGTACATTTTTCTCCAGAAAAATAGTTGCATTTAAATCCTTTCCTTAATTTTTTAATTTTATTTTTTTATTTTATTTTTTAGCAAACATATATACCCCCTTTCAATGAGGCATTATTTAAAAACTTGTGTACCATTTGATGACAGGTAACTTTGCAGTTAGTGAAAAAACCTAAAATATCCATATAGGTATGTTGTATAAGTCTGTCACATCAACCATCGCCGATGGTCCACCCTAGCTGAGAACTGTAACGCCTGGTATCTTTGCCACCAACCATGTTATCTCCTTTGAAGACCCTATAGTGCCATCCTCAATTACAAAAGGCACATTAGGAAGAACCACAACACAATGTCATCAAACCCTGACTAGACCTTCAGCTGCTGCTGCAAACCGTACCTGTCTCACATTGGCCTTATTAGCCACAAACATGCTTGCTGTCAACATGGACCACCTCTTTCATCTTCATCCACAAAGCAAAGCCATAAGTCTTTGATAAACTATTGTAGGTATTTTCCTCCTGATTTTTTTTTTTTTTCCTCTTCTGGACATCTATTTCTAATATGAGCTTATAAACTTTTTCAAATCCTTCTAAAGTTTCATTAAAAAAGTTTGTTTAATTTTAAGTTTTATACTTAGTCACTCTAATACCAGTTGGCCACTATTGGTAAAGGGGTTTACAAAATGAATAATGATCTGACAAAAGAGACAACAAAACAGAAGTTTAAAGTTAAGATATGGTAAGATCCTTCTTAAATTTGGATTTAGTCCAAGGTTATAGCTGGGAGGAAAACCTGGTTTGTTTTATAGTGAAGATTTTCTAGGGAAAAAAAAACAGCTGTTGAAATGGATCGTGTCTGGTGTGGGAAAGATTCAGGAAGAATAGATGTTGCTCACTGTTAATGCTGAATATCATTGAAGTAGATTGTATGTATGTATGTATGTATGTGTGGGTGCGTGGAAAGAGGATTGGAATAAATCTGACAATGTGGTAGAGATATGAGGAACTGAGTTTTGTCCTTGTGTTCCTCATATCTCTACCACACACACATATATCTGTTAGTAGCAATTAAATCCACTCGAAAAATTTATATTGATCGGTTTGCATGCTTGCTTCTTGATATTTAATTTTTTTTATTTATTTATTTTTTTAAAGTTTTTTTTTTAAAATTCCTGCATTTGACTTTTTGGAGTAGCCTTAACACATTCAACATAAAATATTCCTTACTTCTTTTTTTTTTTTTCTTTCTTAACCCTTTAAAAACAAAATTTATTTAACTTTGGTCTTTTCCAACTTCATATAATTTTTTTTTTTTTTTTTTTTTTTTTTTTTTTTTTCATCATTACTTTAAATTGAATCTCAAACTTTATCTGCCTTTTGAATTAGGGAAATTTCCAGCTGAGCTGGGAGTCTTCATACATTGCTTAGCCTTGTAAAATTTCTAATAAAAACAATTTTTAATATCAAGAATTTTTACCTCTTATTTTAGAAAACATCTGTAAAATATTCTCATTTTTTTATTAAGAATAAAATAGAATCCATTTTCAGTGAATGTTACCAAGAAATATTAACATTTTACAAATGCGATGAAAAATAAATTAACTAAATTTAAAAATTTAACTAAGGAAAGGTTGTAGTAGTAGCTTTTCAATTTCCTGACCTAAAAATCTTTAACTTTGAGACTAATATTTATGAAAAAATTACTTGATATTTTCTAAACACAAAATTTTTTTTTTTTATTATATACACACTGAATTTGTTGGTACAAAAAATATAAAATTGCATATGTGCGAGACAAAAATATACAAAATGAATAAAGATGAATAAAATGTCTGCTATTCTTGAATTATTTTTTCTTTACTTTTAATAATTTTTATAAAAACTACAGATAGACTGAAGTAGTCTATCTTGTACAAATTTAGTGATAAATTTCCTATGAGTAAAACTTTGTCATTTTTAGAGTATTTACTATAGAATAATTTTAGTAGCTGTCTTAATCTTAAAATTTTCATTTGCCAGCACTGATTCTATCAAGCTGCCTATATTTGATTCTTTTGTTTTACTTTGATCAATATCATGATAAAATAATTGTTGGAAAGCAATATTGCTGCAAGGCATAACTAACCATAGAGAATTTAAATTTCCAAACTTCAAAAGAAGAAAAATTAAAATTTACTTTTATTAAATATTTTCATTTAATTAAGCACAAATTAGATATATAGTTCTTCAAACTTAGTAGGAACTAACAGTCCAGTCCAGATAAATAAAATCTCTGAAGGGCAAAATTTAAACAAAAATATTTTTCTACAAAACTACCATATATAAACTGAGTGGTGTAATGTTTAATTGTAGGAAATGAACTCGTCGATCTTTCAAATCCTGTACATGGCTGTTTGCATTTCACATAGCGCTAATACCCTTGGGAAAGATATGCATCCAACTACTCTCCCTCCAGCTATGGGTAGATAGTAGGGCAGACTGAACTTTTTAATCTTGGTTCGGCAATCATTCTAGGAGAAGGAAAACTCTGAATTCAAACCTGCTAAACTCTGCTTAAGAAACTGACTTTGTGTCGCATCCTGTTCATGTAGAGGGGTTGGTAAATATATACGTCATGCCAATTTATTAACAATTTTCAAATATCTGACATATATATATATATATATATATACACGGGTGATCTGAAGAATTACAGTCTAACAAAGTTCTTACATTCCATATGACCCGACTATGAAACAGGTTGTACTGGATTACATAGTACCAGTAGCGCATTAAGCGACCTGACATAATATTAGGATATCTCCTGTATATAAATCAAATATTACATACATGGTCAGCAATTGGTAATTGAAAAATGTTAGTTCAGTAATTAGTGTAAGATCCTTTATTGGAAATATGTCGAACTGCTTATCCATCAAACTTGTTAAAGTTTGGATGTGTTCAGGAATAGCATGAGTAGCATCTAAAATTGATTCTCATAATGATTTTTTTTTTTTTTTTTTTTTTAAAGAAAATTGGCATCTCTCAATAAACCTACATTTTTAGAAGATAATTGTTGCATGCAAAGGGACATTATCTTGCATGAAAACAATCATCCTCTTGAATTAGTCTCTGTCCCTTCAGCTAAAAATGCTCTTTGAAAAAGGAAATTTCAGCATCAGTAACTCTCCATCATACCACTAATAATACCTGCCCATATCTTTTAATGTCTCCTACCTGTTGCGATCTGAAGCAGTGTGGATAATCACGTTCATTCACCACTTATCCCTTGACTCCTCCATCAATTTCATCCATGAATTTTCATCTACTCCTCTGCCCATTTTAGACGATTCTTGTAATGATTTTGCAATAAAGGAGGCTTTTTAACAGGCATCACTGACCGAGCTACCATTTTTTAAGAATACATCTAGTACTTTTTGACACATTATTTTAGCCAGCACACTTGAAAAGTTTACTACTTGTTAGACAAATTCTTCACAGCCTCTCGCTTGATACATGGTCCAACAGGGAAACTTTCTTTGACAAATCTTTATCTTCAATCTTATGAACATGATTAGGAGCTGTAACAAAGGTTTTTAACCCTTTGGTGGTATCTGCCAATAATTTTAGATATCTCCAATGTTGTTTTTGTTTTGCCTTTAGCTAATTCAGATCTGATTGATTTCTTGGTAGCAGTCAAATCACTTTTACATCCTACATTTTGAGGAACTCTCTGAATTTATCTTTTAGTAAAAATTACCATTTCGTGTCCTTTTATGGCAAGCCCCAACCCTTTTTTATCATATGGGTGCTAGAAGGCGGTGGCTGCGGGTCTACATGTCCTGGGAATGGCGTTAAACTCTATCTGATGGTGAGGTTCCAGTTTTGGAGGTTTGGGGAATGTGGAGCACCCCTTCATCACCATTGCTCCCTGGTCCACTCTGACCCGGAGTGGTAGTACCTGTTAGGGTCCATCTATGGGTTAAATAGAAAAATGTATTTATAAAAAAATTGTATTATCCATTAAGAATTGATTTATTTCAAAACTTTATCGGCATTAAATGACCCACTGAGGTTGATATGCTGTAAAACAAACCAAACCAAACCATTTTGTGTAAATGTTTAATTAATACAGTTTGTAAAAATAGAGATTGTTTGGAGGAATGAAATAAGTGATTTTTTTTTTTTTTGATTTTTTTTTTCATTTAAAATTTTTTTTTTTTATGATGATAATGAAATTTATTGTGTACAGTGCTCAGGTGCACCACAACTCATTAAAGTCTCATGTCCAGTACACAGAATAATGTATTAGTGTCAGGAACATGAACAGTTTACAGTAGTAATATGCATGTATGTGTTCGCGTGTGTGCATATTTATGTTGAGTTGAGTTGACATAAACAAGTTAACCATTTAAGCAATGATTTTAATGTCATTATAATCACCAACAATCAAAGTTTTCATCTCTTACCCAGCATAGACTGATACTTTAACTAGTATTAACTAAATCTTTTGCTTTCTACACTATCCAACTTTATAAAACACACTTTGAAAAAATTTACCTCACAAAAAACATGACTAAAAAAGAAAAGTTAGAAGTAAAACATGGTCTGTTTAAATAGTAGTTTTATTATTTTTAGTCTGTCATTATTAATTTTTTTCTAGTATTTAATCATATTAAAATTCACTTAGTTATTATTCTATAACATCAAAAAGCAGTGCCGATCAGAAATAAATCTTTCAGTAAGACTTGAACACATGTCCTCCTCCCTGCCTATCAAATGACTGAGGAATCCAAAAGTGTTTGATTTCTTTATACCTTATCATTCTTAACTGCAACAAACTAACACATTGTTAGTTGAAGTTCCCACGCTTACTAAGTGTTACTATAAAAAAAAAAGTGAAAAATAATTATTTTGATTATTTTATTTAAATTTTTCTTCTTCTATTTCAATACAAATTTTGGCAAACTTCTTAAAATAGATTTTTTTAAAGAAAATCTATAAAACAAACCTATGGTTGCTTAGCTTTTTTTTTTATAGTAACATTGATTTTCTCTGTCTGTCTCTCTCATCAAACCGTTACAAATGAATCAAATTTTGGCATTAAATAACCCATAAGGAGTTGATGTCCTCAAACAAATAAACCAACTATTTTTCTTTGTGTTTTTTTTTTTTTTCCCCTACAGGATTGTATATCAAAATATTATGTAGAAATAAGAAAAAACAAAACAAAGTATTCCAGAAAGAAAAATTAATTTTGATGGTGAAGGCAACATTAAAATGTTTAGGTTTTTTTATAAAATCTTCATTAGGATGAATAATTTAACCCATAGACAGGACACTAACAGGTACTACCACTCTAGGTCCATGTAAATCTAGAAGTAATGGTGATGAAGGACGCTCCACATTCCCAGAGCTCCAGAATTGGAACTTTATCCTCAGATAGTTTAACATCATACCCAGGACAAGAAGACCCTCAGCCACTGCCTTCTAGAACATATATGAAAAAATAGGGTTGGGATAGTCATATAGGTGGTTGATGTGACCAGCTGATTAATCGGAAGGGGTCTCTCTCTTACCACCCATCTAGCCTAAGTAAGGACCAAAGAGGAAGTTTTGCATATCAGGGACTGTTCAGCCACCAGGGTTCCATCCTTAAGCATCACAGATCACCACCCACAGCCAACAGGTGGCCCCTATTGGGGGGTGGGGGTCTTACCCCTCTGCAGAGGTGCAGTGGTGTATTCTGCCCCAGTTGAAAGGGTGGAAATTCAAACCTGTTAAACTCTACTTAAGAAATTGACCTTGTATCACATCCTAATTGTGAGAAGGGGTTCGGAAATATGTACACATTCAGATAAGCTACATTTAAATGTAAAATATATATATATATATATATATATATATATATATATATATAGGCTCAAGAAATTCAGAATCACTTCAGTCATTTCTACAACAGTTATTGACCAATAAAGATCAGTGATCCCTATAGAAACTAAAAGAGAATCCGTACTAAGATGTATCAAGTATACTAACTTTGAATATCACACTCCAGGGAGCGAAACTGACTCCAATAAGCAGGGTAAAAAGTGTTGATAATAGACAATTATGTATATTATTTCTTGAGAAGCCAGATGTTTTCTGGCAAAGAATTAGTAGTCTGTGAAACAGTGACACAAGATACTTTAGTTCCTGCTAAAAGAGTTGGATAGGATGTAAGGCAGGAAGCAAAGATAATTTCTGATACAGTTTATGGTAATTCATAGAGATCCGCTTTCAGAACCACCACAGAAACAATACTTGATAAGTGGGAACAAAGCTCGAGATATTGCAACACATTTTTTTTTATTATGAATGTGACTTTCACCATTAATGGGTTATGGAGTAGGACAAGTGGAATTTCAGTTAACGTCTTTAAAAAAGAAAAGAAAATATTAACCTTGATAAATCTTTGTGGTGCTCAAGAGAAATGTTCAAATAAACAAAGGCTTAAATTTTCCAGAATCCATAAACAATATCTATATTAAGAATTGAGAAAAAAAACTTTTCCTCTATAGTAAAAAAAAAAAAAAAAAAACAGTTTGATGTAGGGTTACCAAATTGGGTATATTTACTTATTGGATACTGGAAGCTTTATAAAAACCCCAATTACTCTGAAGAAGGGAGGGGTAGGTTCTAATAAACTAATCAACAGGTGTGTGGTGTAATGGTTAAACTCATAGGAAATGGACTCAACGACCCAAGTTTAAATTCTGAACAAGGCTGTTTTTGCATTTCACATAGCGCTTATACCCTTGGGTAAGGTATGCTTCCAACTGCTCTCCCTCTAGCTATGTGTAAATAGTAGGGCAGACTGGGCTCTTTAACCTTGAATAGGTAATCGGTCTAGGAGAAGGAAAACTCTGAATTTAAACTTACTAAACTCCACTTGATAAATTGACTTTGTCACATTCTCTTTGTGAGGAGGGGTTAGTAGATATATAATCAACAGGAAGCCAAATTGCTGCAAGAATCATACAAAATCTAATTTTCCAAACTTTTACTAAAATAATTATTCACATTTGATTAACCAATGCTATTTAGATTTATAGATAACTGTTCAAATTAAGATTTCCATCACTGTCTATGACGTTAAACTCTATCTGATGGTGAAGTTTCAATTCTGAAGCTCTGGGGATTGTGGAGAACCCTTTCATCACCATTACTCCTAGGTACACTCTGACCCAGAGTGGTAATACCTGTTAGGGTCCCATCTATGGATTAAATAGGGAAAAAATGTGTTTAAACAAAAAAAAATTGAGTTTAAAAAATATTTAGTATCCAACAAGAATGAATAAAACAAAAATGTCTTTGGCATAAAATAACACAACAATGGTTGACATGCCATAAAATCCAACCAACCAACAGGTTTGAATTCACTTTTCCTTCTCCTATACTGGTTGCCTAACCAAGGTTAAAGAGTCCACTCTGCCCTACTATTTATCTACAACTGGATGGAGAATAGTTCGATGCATACCTTACCCAAGGGTATAGCGCTAGTAATAACCATTTCACAATGTGTCTCTTTTTATTTGAATGTGTAGCTAAAACTATTTTCTAACCAATTTGTGATTATTTTAACTTATATCAGTGATATGACTGTTTTTATTTTCCTTCAACCTTTTTAAAAGTAACAAACAGATTAACATTCATTTCATGTGATCAGATTTACAAAAAAAAAAAAAAAGAAAAGAATAATAATCCTTTATTTAAAAGGACTCACACAATTTTCAGTGTATATTTTATATAAGATCCATTTTAAAGGCCATAATTAATTCTGTTAACATCACTATTTAAATAATCACTAATGACCTATAAATTTGTTGAGTTAATGGTTTTTAGAAAGGAATTAAGGATTATTATTAGCATTTTCGTAGTTATCTTCATTATATCAAGAATTTTGAGGATTAAAAAATCATGTTAATCCTGACAAAGAGAAAGACCCCATAAAATTATTCAGTTGCAAATTAGACGAGAAATTTCTTTATTTTAAGAGCATTTTAAGTACATTACTTCAATAAAAATCTCCTTATGATGTACCATTTTTTCTGGGTTAGGGTAATATATATATATATATATATATATATATGTTGAAAGAATGAATAAAGGAAAGAAAGTATAGAATGGATAATATAGGACATTTTAATCAATATTACTTACATGTGTTTCGGTCAGGAGTTTATCCATGTGTACATTATTCAAACTATTATTATTTGTGAATAATAAAAGAAATGAAATAATAATAAAAAAAAAATGTAGAAATGTTCCGCACACAAAGAAAATTCGACCTTCATCAAATAAGGATTTACTCTGATGAAGGTCGAATTTTCTTTGTGTGCAGAACATTTCTACATTTTTTCTATTATTATTATTTCATTTCTTTTGATTATTTACAAATAATAATAGTTTAAATAATGTACACATGGATAAATTCCTGACTGAAACACGTGTAAGTAATATTGATTAAAATATCCTATATTATTCATTCTATACTTTCTTTCCTTTATTCATTCTTTCAACATACCGTCGGATTCACTTCCAGTTTCATTTTACATATATATAAAATTGAGAATTTTAGTAATGTACTATGTAGCTCAGTCTGTAGAGCATTCAACTTGGAAACAAGGTTCCGGGCTTGATACCAATCCTTGCCAACTCAGCGAATGAGTAGAACAGCTTGGATCTGTGCAGTAAAGTAGGGAGCTGATAGGTGTGGCATTCCACCTCAGACATAGATCTCCCGGGTCTAGTGCTGTCTGGCTGATAATAGGCCACCCTGTCTGCTTATATCATAGATATTAGCTCTACCTTGAATTTACTGTTAAAAAGTGAAAATAAGTGTTAATGTACTTTTCTAAATCAAGACAAAGGAACATTACTTGGTTAATTGACAACTCTTAAGATCTGACAAACTCGACATTTTGCCAATGTTCAGAAAAACTGACAATCTACAGTTTCCTTGTTAAAAGAAGAAAAAAAAAATACTTAACTAGAATGAGACATTACATCAAAAGATTCATTTTGACAGGTTTTATAAAGAAATAAGTGTTTGGCTATAGATATTAAAGACAGAACATGTTAAATTTTATTGCCATATTTAAGAAAATAAATAAGTAAAAGATCTGTGGTGGTCTGCACATTTTATCTGACAAGTTTATACTAAACTTTTCAAGATTATTTCATCCACAACTGACAGATAAAATATAAAAACAAAAATTTGGACATTGAGAAAATATAGAATCAAGTAGAGAATTAATTAAGATTTTGATTGTGTATTGTTGTTTACTAAAGAAACAGCATCTGTTTGAGCTGTGTAGCTGTAAACATCAAAGGGTTTAAAGTTTCCTATTTGATTACAGGTTTTGGTCTTGTCTTGATCCAATCACGTCAAAGCTCTAGATAGTTGAGAATGTGTGCTTACAAATAGAAGTGTTTATACAGTGTTTCTTATAGATCCATAGCACATGGATATATTCAGATATAGACTTGTACTGACTATAACTAGCAAGGACTCCTGGCATTGCCTGAGACAAAGACCAATGAGTTAGCATTAGCAGTGATCATATGAACACCAGACTAACTAAATTTGTTTCCTTTTTATAACAAATGAACATTTAAATTAGTGGAATATGGTGATTGTTAATATAATTTATTTTAAACAAGTGTAACTTCTTTTGTTTTGCTTTTGGTGAGAAGAAAAAATATTCAGAAAGTAAACTTGATTAGAAATTTAGGAAGATCAAGATACTTAATAGTTTCAGGGCAGAAAATGGTTTTATTTGAATTATTAACGCTTTTACGGCAATGGGACACCTAAAAATTTGCTATGTTCTGTTAGAATTTTCCTTTTGGGGGGCCTCAAGCACCAGATAATAAACCCAATCCTTATCCCTTTTAGACAAGGGTGCAGGTACTGCTTTAGTATGTGGCTGACACTAAGCTGATTCTCTTTTATCTATTTCTTTGTTATCTTAACAAAATTTTGCACACTCGCACACACAAAACCAACTTTATATATAAGAATTACAAACTTTACTACATGATATTTAATCTTTGTTTTATGAGATTTGCTTGGATTGTTATTAAAGACTCCTTCTAATTTGGTTGATCCTTTTAATTTATTACTGACCCCCCCCACACACACACACACACATATACTTTTTCTCTTTAACTTTACATAAATTAAAATATTTTTCAAGCTGTATCCTTCTCATGAAGGAAGGTTTGACATTAGTTGATTCACTCAAGAAAAATGATCAAGTGAAGGGGGGGAGGCATCAAATTCATGAAATCTTTATTGAAGATCAATGATTGGGGTGGATGAAAATTAAATAAATTGTTTACCATTTGAACCTGTACACCCAATAAGGAGAAATACCAATAATAAAAAGCTGAGTAATATTTGTAGCTTTTGTCTTAATGGAATGATGGGATAACTTTAAACAAAGATGTAATTAAAATATTGTTATCAATTTAATTGCCCCTCTGATTAATCGGTTGGTCACATCAAGCCCTAGCACCTATATGATTGCCCCTACCCTATTGCTCTTATGGCAAGCTCCAGCCCTTTTCATCATACATATGCTAGAAGGTGGTGGCTGAAGGTCTTATTGTCCTGCCTATGACATTAAACTTTATCTAATGGTAAAGTTCCAGTTCTGGAGCTCGGGGAATGTGGAGTACCCCTTCATCACCATTACTTACCAGGTCTACTCTGACCTGGAATGGTAGTACCAATTAGGGTCCCATCTATGGGTTAAATAGAAACGAATGTGTTTGAAAAAAATTGAGTACTCATCAAGAATGCATGAAAGATAAAACATCATCAGCATAAAATGACCCAAAAAGGGTTGACATGCCGTAAAACCCAAACAAACAACTTAATTGTCTGGGCCAAATAAAAAAAAAAGTTATAAACAAAACAAAATCTGGAGATTAAGGATCAATGAAATCCCATTGTGGTATAATGGTTATCAAACTAGTCTTGTAGATCCATTTTGTGTTGTGGTAAAGTGGCCAATTACTCACACACAAAGAGAAGTAGGAAATATGTAATAATAGTGAATAAGAGGCAAAGTCAAATACTTCTGTCTGACAGCTGATTTATAAGACAGACGCAACCATTCTTTTACGATCTATAGAGGAGGTAGGTGATCCTATACAACAATCCATTACTACTGTAATAGTGAGTTTGATCCTCATTTGATTACCCATATTTGTGACCTTACATCACATCTTCCCTATGATGAATGGGTTGGGTAAATACCTACCTTAACACCTACATCAACCCAGTTGATACTAATGGAAACAACCCTTGACAAACTACAAAACCTTTTGTACAAAAATAGCAAAGAAAAGTTCAGGTCTTAGCAAAAGCAGTCCACTTGAAGACATGTGACATTTGCAGCAGGGATTTTAAAAACAAGACCATGGCATTGGAAACAATAACTCATGAGGTTCACAGATGATGAAGACAATAGTGTTACAAATCTTGTTTTTATTCTTGTTAACAAAATTGCAAAAACATTGAAGAGAGAAGTTAATTATCTGCTTCAACTGCATTCACATGAAAACATGAGGTTTTTCTCTTTTGTAAACTTCACTTCCTTTTCCTGTGATGAATTTATTTCCTTCACTACATTCTTCAATCTATCATTAAGAGAAGCATCAGCTCCTCAAGAAATAAATAAATAAAGGTGAGAGAGCTTTTTTCTTTTTCTTTCTCTCATGTACCTCTGAGACTATAAATTTAGGATCAAAAAGCTTCAAGAGAGTCCTCTTTCTCTCTAGATATTTCACACTAAAGCAGAAAGATAAAAGAAAACTAAAAATACTTAACCAAAGGTTCTAAACATGACAGTTGCCACCGTTGAAAAATAATCCAACAGTGTATTCAATCCAAATGGGAATGTTGGTGGTGTAATGGTTATTGACAAGCTGAGGTTGTTAGTATTTTCTTCACACTAATTCCTTTAGGAAAGGCATGAATCCATCTCTTCTCCTCCCTGGACAGTTCTACATAAAAAACTGTTTGGCCATTATACAAACTCTTATTATATAGACTAGCAAATATATGCACCCTCCGGGTGCAAGTATTTAAGTTTTAATATAATAAAATATCATGTTAAATTAGAAAGTCTAATGAAACTGAATAAGAATGCAAATAAAAAGATTTGGAACAGAGGGGGTATGATTGAAAAATAGAACAACTTTGAAACTAACTCTTCCATCATTTTCCCTTACTCCTGTCTTTCATTGGTAAATTTTCATAATTTAACTATTTAGTTAAAATAGGAAGTAAAGAATAATATTACAGTTATTTCATCTTGTTAATGGATTTTTTAAAAGATTTATTGAAGAGATTTTTGGTCATATTCATCAAGATAAAACCAAACAATTAGAAATTAATAATACTAAGCATATATTTATTAAAATCAATTTTTTAAGATCAATATGCAAATTAGCCTTCCCATTCACACTATAAACCACTATTTTGTTGTATATATAAATACAATTGCATGTTAATAGTTTGTAGATATGGTCAACAGTCTTAATGATATAAAATAATTTTATCAATTATTGAAGTTTAAATTAAAAATAAAATCATGGAGAATGTGGTATAAATAACAAAAGGAATTGTGACTTGATTAGTAATATAGTTTCGGTTACAGACAGACAAACCCACAATCTCCATTATAATAAGATGTGTGTGTTTATTAAAAAGAAAAGTTGTAATCATTTTACAATATTTAAAAAGATTTTATCCTCTCAGTACATTTTGACTATTTGATTTTTTTACACATGCTATAACTTTTAAATCTTAGCATTTTTTTATCAAATTAAAAAAAAAATTAATTAAAAGATATTTCTTCCATTAATCTCTCTTAATTCTTGTTACTTACTAAGCTTTATTAAATGTGTATGTATCTGCTGTTACTAAGTGGTCACCCATTTAAGTACTAAATACTCATCATTGCTTAACTTCAATGATCTGCCATGAGCTGGACATTTTAAAAGGAACATGACCTTAAGTCCAATTACTCCTTATTTTTGGCTAATTTTGAAGCTAGGTTCAGGATTGCTAAAACCGTTTAAATTAAGTGTCTTTTTTCTCTCTTTTTTTTTTTTTTTAAACCAATAATGCTTTTATTTAAATATTGATTTTGTTGTAATTTCACTATTTAACAAACAATTAGATACACAAGTTACCTAACTGATAGAGAAAAAAATTATCAGTGTGAACATTTCTTAAACCTATTAAATCATTGAGGTTTTGGTGTCATGCTAAATAATTTGTCTTTATTGGATATTTTAGGATAATGGTTACTACTTGGCAGTGCACATCAGTGTCATAGCAAGAGTTTTCAGTGCCCAGGGTAAAGATATTTTTGATGCTTTCATCCTGATAGATCTGCCATCAAATTTCTATCACTTATTCTATCACCCATAGCATATCCTTCCACCAAATTTTTAGAAATCCATTAAAAACTTTTTGTGAACATTAAAAACATTTTTGAGCTATTGTGTTGATATGTAATGCCAGTGACATGGGGGGGGGGTAACTCTGCAGATATAAAACAGGAACACCCAAAGTGTTTGAAACCCATTTTTCTAGTATTATAGGTCAGAGGAAATTTTGTACTCCTTTAAATCTTCACCTGGTGCTGACTGTCCTTTTACCCTTACCCTGCTAATCTACTAGTGGCCATCTCTTCTCTAATGTATGGCAGGTTATACTGGGTTACATAGTATCATTTGTAAAGAACTATCACTGAATTGCCATTTACAAAGCTAAAGGGTTTCAGCTGCCCTGTTATTTATCTAGAGCTCAGGAGGGAGAATTGGATTCATGCCTTTTCCAAGAAGTGAATGCAAAATGTTCCAGCTGATGTTTGAATTTGGTTTGCCAATTCCATTCTCCATGCCATTAAATGTTAGGAAACCTTCAACTCTACAAGAGAGAAAATATACACACACACACACACACATGCAATTATTTCTGTGAAAACAGCTTTTATCAAGTGATGATAGAAATTCAGTTTTTGGAGTTAGAGGTTTCATTTTCATAAGGAAATAAAAAAAATAAAAAAATTGAATTAGTCACAAAAATACAAGATGAAACCATTTATTATTTCAATCTACTTTAAATCCAATTCTCTTAATAATCCTTTCTCGGAATTCCTCATAGAATGTTTCAAATATACCAATATTTCTTCTACCAATCTGGATTGTTACTTAATTCTTCAGAAGAGTAAAGCTGTATGATATCTATATTATAATAATCTGATTTTCTGTATGTTATCATGACACAACAAAAATGACACATCATAGTAAATGCTTTTTAGTGCAATAGCAATGAAATTCTTTTAGAGAATAAAACAATTTCTAATTCAGTTTGTAACTTGATGATAATAGTGTGGGGTCTGCATTTGTGCTTATTCTTCTTATAATGATCAGATTTCTGTATACTTCAATGTATCACCAATTGAGTTGGTGTAGGTGCTTTGATTTGAAGTTTCAATTTTAACAGTTGTCTGTTAGAGATGAAAATAAGTCTCTTTAGTAAGTAAAGTTGGCAGAGTGGCCTATTGTCAGTATAAGCATGTTTTCAAAATTAATGATTTAATGGATTCATATACTTCTTTTATTTGTGAAAGATTACATAGCAATTTAAAAATTTAACCCCTTCATCACCATTACTCCTAGGTCCACTCTGACCTGGAGTGGTACTACCTGTTAGTTCCATCTATGGGTTAGATAGAACAAAATGTGTTTAAAAAAATGTCTTCAGCATAAAATGACTCAATGGGTTGACATTCTGTAAAACCCAACCAACAACAAACAAACAACCTTCAAAGTAAATTTCAAAATTGACAATCAAAATGCTACAATTCTGAATTAAATCAAAATTGTTTTAAGTGAAAAGTTTTTAAAAGATTTCTTTTCTCTTAAGTTGATTGTTTTTATCAGCTTTTTTTTTAGTCTGTCAATCTGCCATTGCAATTCAGTTATTTTTCAACAAATTATAAAGTCAATAAATACAAAGTGATTTGATATCAAACATAACAGCATTTAAAAATTTTATTTTTTTAATCAAAAATTATAAGAGAACAGATGCTAAGCCGTTTTGAAAAGAACAATTACCAAATATTTTTTTTAATCCTCAATGGCATTTATTGTTTGGCTATAATTGTAGAATTCTTGAAATACCATTTTTTGGTAATTTATTTAATTTCATTCATATTTTCTATAAAAAAAAGTTTTGATAACTGTTACAGCAGTTGAAAGTTTTTGAAGATTTTATTCCAAACTTAACTCAAATATTTGTCTGAATTTTTTAGATGAGTCTTGATAAATTGTATTTGTTAGATTTTTCAGACTGCTGTCCTCATCTTTATTGTTATATACCCAACGTTTCGGCTGATGTGATATTTCTTGTCGAACTCAGGAGCCTTCATGTCATTAATGAATGAGAACAATCTACCCTAATCGATTAAAAAAAAAGGTTTGGTTCAAAGTTCCATTAAGGCTCCCGAGTTCAACAACAAACACTTGAATAAGGCCAGAGGCTACATCAACCGAACCATTGTGTATATAACAATAAAGATGAGGACAACAGTCCGAAAAATCTAAATAATACAATTTATCTCAAGTGTTTATATTTAACACCCTTATTGACACTTGTATCCCTTATGGAATCCACAGCAAGAATTGTATATAAGTAAAATAATTTATGAATCTCATACAAAAGATACATTAGTAATTTCTGTGACTGCCACATATAATTATTTGTTACACAAAATTTCAGTGTCTTCTTATAAATTAATATAACTGGTAATACATGTGGATTTAGAGTAAAATAATACATATATAGTTATTTACTAAGCTTAGCTTAGATGTGGCACAGTGAGAATCAAACTCATTAACAATGGTCTGTGAATCTAGCTTGTTAACCATTACACCAACTGAGGTGCTCAAAGAATATATATATAGATCAACATGTAAATAAATTCCAAAATAAAGGATGTATCAATAATAATCTGACCCCATATTAATAGACTGTATATCCTCTTTGGGCATTAGCCCAGGCCTGTACTCTCACATGCATATATGAGTTTACAAATCACAAAATGGTTGAAAACTCTGAAAATTCATCAGAATATCTATTACTCTTTAGCATGCTCAAACTGGGAGTAATCGCAATGAAGGAGTACTCTGAGTACTCCTTCATTGCTATTACGGGGAATGTGGAGTACTGCTTCACATTCTCCGGATCTCCCTAATTCGAGCCTCACCATTAGATGCAGTTTAGTGTCATACCCAGGACACCTCTTTTCTGGAAGTGGGTCTTACCCCACTTCAGGGGCATATGCAGTCGGCATATTCTAAGCCCTGCCAACAGGTTTTGTTTTTTTTTATTAATTTGATGTATTACAGACAAAAATAAATATAAAAATACATGGCAGAAATGTAAGAAAAATGTATTTCTTTGATAGAAGATTGCATTATAAGAATTTTGAAGGTATAAACTTTTTAGGTTATCAATCTTGCTAAATAGTTAGGCAATATCCTAGTCTCTATTATCTGTTAGATTCATATATCTGTGTACCATTCTCTTATTCTTTTATGAAAAGGGCAGTAGCTGTGTATTTTGTATGCTAAATAGTTGTTAGTGTCTTGACAGATATAAGATTCTTGGTAGATATCTTGAGTTTTTTTTTAAAACCATAGCAAGCCAAAATATAGATACAGTTAAGTAGTTTTGTCGCTTAAAAATGTTAAAGATTTCTTTTGTGAGAAGATACCTTAACACAGAGAGTGGCACAGAGTAAACAAAATTGTTTTTATGTTGTTATTGTCCTAATTTTATATCATGTAATAAGTGCAGTCATGTCTGTAAAAATACCAAAATCTCAAAGATTGCCGTTACAAGAAATTCTAGAAGTCAGACAATGTGAAGATTGTTTTGAGATTCAATAAATAAAGGATTAACATTCCACTAATTGCAGGAATATTTTTCTAAAGATTAGTTAGATTTTGTGTAGCAAAAAATGCAGTTTTCTTACAAAATGTTTATTTAAAATATGCAGTAATGTTTATATATTGAATGTAAAAACAAATGCTTATAAAGAAGTTAGTTTGGTGTTTGTTTACATACTTTATAAATGTATGTACAGTAAGTAAAGTTGGCAGAATGGCCTATTGTCAGTATCAGCCGAACAGCAAGGGAGTCTATCCCTTTTTCATTAGTGTTAGACTAGGGAAATTGTTTTTTAATCTGAGATGGAGCACCACATACCATCAGCTCCCCACTTTACCACAGATCCAAACTGTGCTACTCATGTGCTGAGTTGGCAAGGGCTGGTATTGAAACTGGAACCATGTGGTTCCTCGGTGGATGCTCTACTGACTGAGCTAAACAAGCCCATTAGTATATACAGTATCATCCATAAATATATACACTCTAAATATTTTTTTATGATAAAATTAATTTCTTCTAAAATATCAGGATTTTATCATTTTTAGTCGAGCATTATGCAATCAAAATGAATGTTGTTAGGTGTTATTTATTGGGTCACTGAATGGAAAGTAACATAAGAGAATATTATATTCTAGTCTGACCTAATCAAACATTAAGAAAGCATAATGTGACAACATATGTGACAGCACTGAAGAAAGTATAATGTGACAGTGACAAGATAAAGAAAGCATAATGTGACAAGATATGTGTAAGGACAAGATATGTGACAGAACTAAGAAAGCATAATGTGACAAGATATGTGACAGAACTAAGAAAGCATAATGTGACAAGATATGTGTCAGCACTAAGAAAGCATAATGTGACAAGATATGTGTCAGACTAAGAAAGCATAATGTGACAAGATATGTGTCAGCACTAAGAAAGCATAATGTGACAAGATATGTGACAGAACTAAGAAAGCATAATGTGACAAGATATGTGACAGAACTAAGAAGCATAATGTGACAAGATATGTGACAGACTAAGAAAGCATAATGTGACAAGATATGTGAGCACTAAGAAAGCATAATGTGACAAGATATGTGACAGAACTAAGAACACAGGAAAGCATAATGTGACAATATGTGACAAGATACATAATGACAAGCATAATGTGACAAGCATAATGTGACAAGATATGTGACAGAACTAAGAAAGCATTAAGAAAGCATAATGTGACAAGATATGTGACAGAACTAAGAAAGCATAATGTGACAAGATATGTGACAGCACTAAGAAAGCATAATGTGACAAGATATGTGACAGAACTAAGCATAATGTGACAATATATATGACATCACTAAGAAAGCATAATGTGACAAGATATAATATGACAGAAGTTGTACTTGAGTGTAAATATCATTTTTATATGAACACAAGAGAACTAAAATAGATTGGATATTCCAAGGAAATCAAATAAATACATATTAAACAAACAGAATGTGTTGATAGAGAGAAAGTACACATTAAGAAAGGAAGAAATGTTGAGAGACTTCTTATTTGTTCTGATGGTGGCAACAGGTCACTAATTGACTAGGCATTTGAATTTCCCACTTAAAATGGAATAGACACACAACACCTTCAAGCAGTCATACAAAATATATATTTTTATTAACCAAGGGCTGGCAATCCTGATGAGTATCGCTACAATGTATTACCAAACTTGATTCCATTGAAACACTGTAACAAGAAGTATGAATATGTTGCAGTCCAAGAATAAGTGCATTTCATACATAATTATACAATTCTATTTTTGGTTATGGAGGTGTTGCAATTCTAGTTTTGGTTACACAGTATATGTCAGAAACTATGATTAAAACTTTTTTCAAAAATTTATGTAATTATATGCAGTATTATGTTTGTATTGTTTTTTTGTTATTAGCACTTGATCAATCTGTCTGTAGTGACTTAATTTTCTTGAATAATTTGCTCCCTGAACTTATTAAACTAACTGAATACATCATCAATTTATCTTTTCTTTAACCCTTAGAAGCCTCAGCCAAACCCCCCCTCCCCCACCTGGCTCCTGTCTGAAAAATATCTGAAAATGTATAATGTTGTAATCTGTAATTTAAGATTGGTCTGATTGGCAATGTAGAACTAGGCATTACCTGGTTGGAATGCACGCTACCCAGGTAAATATACTTCTAGGTAGTGACACAAATATTGGCTGCTTGTGTTTTCAAAATTAATGATTTAATGGATTCATATACTTCTTTTATTTGTGAAAGATTACATAGCAATTTAAAAATTAATTAGATTGGTAAAAATAAAAACATGACAATTGTACTCTATTGGTCAGTCTAAGTTGAAAATCTGATAAACTTTGATTTCAGTACAAAACTTCTAATAATTGTAAAATTAGTGAAACTTTCCCAGGATTTTTATTTTATTTCTTTAGTACTTGTAAACATTACTTGAAATAGAAATAGTTGAAAAGTTAAAACTTATTAAATGCAATATCCAAAAAGAAAAAAGAAAATTAACTTTAAAATGGTCCACCCATCAGCAGCAACTACTCACAAAATATTTATTTAGATATTGGAAATGTTTGTTAGGTGTTTTTTTTTCTAAAGATGATTTCAAATATCAAAATAAACAGACCCATACTGAATTCAGATTTTGTAATCAATTTTTTGCTCTGATTTAAAAAAAAAAAGAATTAAAAAAACCAAACCAACAAAATCATTAACTTGATGATCAAGTCCAATTAAATCTTCTTCCAATTAGTTTCTCATAATCACAAACTTGACTTTGTTGTCTGAGATTCAACTATTGATCTCTTTTACTGTACAATAATTAATCAGATCAAGAAAGTTGCATTTGCATAACAACTGATGATGGAAGACTTTTGTCAACCAATTGAAATGAAATACACTTTGCCTCACTTCCGGATCAGCCACTCCTACTACTACTACTACTACTTTGCCAATCAGTCAGCAATCTCTACTTTAGGCTTTAATTATAAATCTTACTGAATGGATCAATGATAAGAGACACATTGTAGCTAATGTTTCACTGGAACATCTCAGCATCGTTTATTGTTTGTTTGGAGTGAATTTAACTGACAAAAATCATCTTTTAGCTAGCTGAATTTTTTCCTTTTTTTTTTCTACATGAAAAATCAGCTATAATTGAAAAAAAGAAAAGATCAAGTTTTTTTTTTGTTTAAAAAAAAAAATAGTTTGTGTAAATTTTCTCTATCTTTAATGACTTGTATGAATTCCATTGCATTTTAAGTTATGAGATACAGTTAACATTTTATATAGAGACAGTTTCTCACCAAATTATAAGATATATGATTATGTAATAAGCTAACATTATTAAAATGAATAAACTCAGATTTCAGTGTCTGTTGGCAAAAATGTATGAACCTAATGTTGAACTAGACTCTGACATTCATGTGTTAGATATAAATAAAAGAAAGTTCAGAAATATATGTGCACTTTTGTCCTAGAACAGAACAAGGGAAGCCATCATTGCTCCATAGCAATTTTAAAACAATAATACAATGATGTCAAGAAATAGTAAAAAAGAGAAAACTTTCAAAATATAAAATGTAGACTAAGTAAATGAAATAGCCTCTTAAAGAAGATTCAGACCAAGTTACCTTTAAGCACCCCAGGGACGACCTGGATTCTGAGGGATGTGTTTCGCTTTGCACTGTCAACATCCAGTTGTTTATCACCAAACGATTTTTAGATGCATTTTTTTTCTAATTATAAAACTAACTGCTAACCCTAACCTTAACCCCTAAACCCTAACCCAAACAAACAACCGAATGTTGATGGTGCAAAGTGAAACATGTCCTTCTGAATCCAGGTTGCCCATGGTGTGCTTAAAGGTAACTTGGTCCGAAGATTCATATGTAATAGGAAAAATGAAGTTTTGACTTAACATGTTTTGTATTTTGAACTTCTACATAACAGATCTGCATCATGGTCTTATTTTTAGACCATCCTATTGTCTTATCATAGATTCCATTGTTGTATTACATTTGAACCTGCTTTGATATGCTATTTAAATTTTGAAAGCTTTCACTTTTCACAATTTCATGATAATGTTGCATTGTTTACTTTGTCAGCATGTTGTATATACATATTTACCCAACCCATTTGCCATGGGTACAATATATGTAAAATAATAATAATAGAAAAAAAGTTTTGCCATTGATGTAGTGTCACATCAGGCTTTTATAAACCAATTTTTAGGAGGAGGGAAGCTTTAGAACTCCTTTTACAGACACAAATAGATTACAAAAAGTTGCCATTTTTCGTGCCCCCCCCCCATAACATCAACATAACTTGGCCAATTTTGGGAATTAGAAGCTCAAATTTTGGGGATTGTCTTATTTTAACAAAATTTCAGAAAAATCAAAGGGGGGTGGGTGACATGGCCTGGATGATTTGACATGGAATTACCTAAAGGTTAATGAGTAAATTCTAATATGTATTTTTTTTTTAAATGGATAACATAACTAACATAAAGTTGATAATTCTTCTGGATATATGACATTAGCTGTTTCTCCTTCTGAAGCAAGGATGAGCAATTTTTTTATTTTTTTTATCCCTACTCTTTAACAATTCCATCTATACTAAACTTGTTATCTTTTTCTATTTGATCAGAAGTAGCAGCTTTGACCATAAACTGACCTTTAGTCACTTCACAGATCTATGCTACCTATTCCATATTCAAGTTACTCATATAGATTTATTTTCAGCCTTGTTTAGCCTCCCATACAATGCACATAACCAAACAATCACTAACTTTTATTTGGATAGAATTAAAGCAGTAAAATAATATTTGTGTGTTTTGTCAATACTATTCTTATGGTAGAATAAACAGATTAAATTTTATTATTCTAAGTTGGTTGGTTTTACAGTGTCAATCTTTATTGGGTTATTTAATGTCCAAGCAATTATATGGTTTGATCTAACTTCCTATTTAATAATAATTTGCTAACAATTATATTTAATTAACCATTCCTAATATTCCTAATTAACCATTCTAGTCTAATATTAATAATTTGCAAGTAATTAAATGTAATTTCCCAATCATTTTAAACAGTTAAACACTTCATACTTATTTACAATATCAATGTTTTAAGAGTCAATGTATGAATGTAGTTCAAAATCATTTTAAACATTATCTCAAATAGATCTATTTGACCCATAGATGGAACCCTAACAGGTACTACCATTCCAGGTCAGAGTGGATCTGGGAATAATATCAATGAATGGGTTACTCCACATTCCTCAGAACTCCAAATCTGGAACCTCACCACCATATGTTTAGTGTCATACTCAAGACAATGCTTTTTTTTGTCAGTTTATTATTTTAGTTAACAGCAGATCTATCAAGAGTTACTTAAGAACTTAACTAGTTCTGTATAATGATATTCTTAGTAATTAGTTACAAGATACATTTTAATTTGTTATTACACATTTGTGTTTGAAGACAAATGCTATTTGATATATAGAAATGTTGTGTTCACAGGTAATTAACACATTTTTATTAAAGTTTACATAAAGGCAGTAAGAAAATAGATTTTTGCAAATGTAAAAGGGTAAATTATTCTTGCTTAAAAGCATAGTCATTTATGTATTTACAAGAATGTAATGATATGATAGCTTTTTGCTAAATAGCAGGAAGTGTTATCTTTCAGCATTTATGGTATGACATTGGCATTATGAAAATGTACACATTCATACATGAATTTACACACAGATGGTTTATCTGGGTTGTGTAGATATCAAATCTAAACAAAAACCTTTAGATTTGTAGAGAAGAAAGAAAGAAGATAAATTCAGCTTTCTCCTTGACAAAATTAGTTTATGGAAGGAATCTTGAGAATTTGGTATGAGTGACACCCTTAGTGACCGTTGAATAGATTATCTAAAAATGACTCTGATTCTTATTACTATTTACCAATAATTGGAGGAAGAAGTGGATTCATGCCTTTTCCAAGATCATTATTCCAAAATGAATGCAAACCATTCCAAGTGGAATCTAAACTAGATTCATTGATTCTATCTCCTTCATTGTTGATTGTTAGACCAGCTGCATCTTATTTACAGAGAGAAGAAAGTAATGTTTAAACTTGTCTATTCTCTTTAGAACTCTTCTTTTTTTTTCTTTCAATCCTTCATAGAATCTTTCTACAAGCTTGTTCAATATTCATGATATGTGATAAATATGTCATCAATAATAACAGCAATATTTATAGTATGAATAAGTACATCCTTAACAATTCTTTATAAAAAGTGAATTTTCATCTAAACCATAGATACCAGCATTTTATTATTTTTTGTGGAGCATTATACAATCAAAACAG
The DNA here is from genome assembly GCA_023376005.1 of Doryteuthis pealeii. Lineage (NCBI taxonomy): Eukaryota > Metazoa > Mollusca > Cephalopoda > Myopsida > Loliginidae > Doryteuthis > Doryteuthis pealeii. Next base: position 79,419,652 of record CM042159.1, on the reverse strand, counting down.
ATATTATTAGGTATTATTTATTACCAAACTTTACAGCATAGAAACTCTGTAATAAGAAATATGAATATCTAACAGTCTAAAGATAAGTCCAACCTTACACAAATTGTTATAAAGTATATTATCAAACAAGACATTTTTTCTTAGTTACACAGTTTTTAGTGCTGCATTTTGCTGACAGACTGCCAAAGCAGATTCTGTACTCTCAACTGGGAGAGGGATCGTGTGGAATTGGTAGAGCAAAGCTCAGGTACAAAGACAACATCAAGAGAAACCTGGAGGACATGAACATTCCTATAGGCAGTTGGCAAGATGCAACCAGAGATTGTCAAATAAAAAAAAAAACAGATTTGTATGGTGTCATCATCAGATACGATGGACAGCAAGTAATAGAATTTGATAATAAAGTCCATTTTGATTATATCATCTTACCTTAGAAATGAAAAGATTCTGGTATCTTTGATTTAAAAGAGCATTTAATTTAAAAGAAAAAAAAAGAATTGGTTGGGGTAATTATTTATTGGAAATTCTGTAAATAATTTTGCAATTGCGTTTTACTTAGATTCAAAAACATTATATTGCTCAGTATTTTCTTATTTAAGTGAAATGGTTCTTGAATAGGAAACTAATCTAATCCTAAAATCAATTGCCTAAACTGGAAGATGAAAATTTATAGATATGTTTGCACTTCTATGAAATTATTTTTTTTGTGAAAAGGAAGTACATAACACGCACACACATACACACACACACACATATATATATATATATATATATATATATATATATATATGAGGAAAGAGGATTGGAATAAATCCAACACTATATATATAGGGTTTCCAGAAAAAAATGACATTATCTTAGTTTAAAATAGGCAGTTACTTTTCAATCACCCTATGTATATATATATGTTATAGGGTACTATAAAATTAAAAGGCACTTGTTACCAATGATTTCAAAGCTAAACTAAAATTGATGTCAATTTTTTCAAGACACCTTGTGTATATATATATATATATATATAATGTGTGTGTATGGTAGAAGTTCTTTAATTACCATTTTTTTAGTCATTGATTTTAACAGCATGTCAACCTGTATAGGTTTATTTTATGCCTAAAGATTAGGAAATCACATTTATTGTACATTCATATTTATATTTTTTGTGTAGTTGTTTCTTAGGATTTTTTTTTACATAGTCCTATCAAATAGATTGGACCCTAACAAATACTACCATTCTAGATCAGAGTGGACCTGGGAGTAATGGCAATGAGAAGGTACTCCATACTGCCCAAATCTCTAGAACTGGACACTCACCATCAGATTCAGTATAGTGTCATACCCAAGAGACTACTTCTGCCAGTGTGTGTGAACCTAGTGAAAGGGTAAGTTGCTTGCTTCAAGAGGCATAACAATGGATTGTCTTGTTTCTCTTGATTATTTGGATTACTCTGACTATTTTTCTTATCTTTATTGTTATCTGTACAATGTTTTGGCTGATGTGCCCTCTGGCTTTCTTCAGGTATTTCTTATCGGACTTGGGAACCTTCCCTTCGAACTCTGCAATCTTCACTAAACTCTGAACCCAACCCTTTATTCAATCCACAGGGGTATACTGTTCTCATTCTGAGAAGGTTCCCAAGTTTGACAAGAAATACCCGAAGAAGGCCAGAGGACACATTGGCCAAAATATTGTACAGATAACAATAAAGATGAGGACAATAGTCCAAATAATTTAAATAATACAATGGATTGTTTTATTATTCAGTTTTCCTATCATGATTATGATACTCATTGTTATTGTTATTGCATGCCAACTATAAAGAGAGAGAAATATATTGCAGTTTCTTTTGATCTTTGCCTGTTCTCATGGCAATAGCAATCATTAATATTGTTTGGTGCAGAAAATAGTTCTGAAGGAAGAGTAGATAATCAACACTCCTGTATGTATCTTTAGAGATACCACTCCTTAGTGTATCATATATTTCATGTTGAATTGCAATACAAATCACTCAACACTTGGCTCTTTTACAACAGGATATTGTTATTCGTGATATTTCTATCTTACTGGATTCAAATTCTGCTTTTATTCATTACTTGTTAAATGAACGTTTGGATTGTGAAGTTTTATTAATCTTAACAAATTTTCAACTTCAGAGACAAAATATTCTTTTGAAATTTGAGACATTAAAATGAATACAATTATCATTGAATTGACCAGTTACTCTCTTTAGAAATGTAGATGAAACTACTTTGTATTTAATTAATAAATTGTATATAAAGTGTATGTATGTCCAACTCCATTTCTTGTTAGAAAATATCCGGAATAAAGACAAGAGATTTGAAAATGTCTGATAAAATGGGCATGTATGCAAGAGAAGTATTTGTTCTTCTGATTTCCAATGTTGACTGCAGTAGACAAGCTAAGATTAAAAGAAAACATTCATCACATTTAAGAACAACATTAAGTAAACGGAAATAATAAACCAACAAAAATGACAAGATTTATTATTGTACCTGATGTACAAGATTGGAATCGACTTGTACAATGTATTGAAGAAAAATTCTTCTATTTATATTTCTTTGACACTAAAATTACAATTGTTCTATGGAGCTGAATTTTGATAGAGAAAAATAATTGAATGAAATAGCAAGTAAGTTTATAGCAGTTCATGTAAAATCTAAAAGAAAGGTTCAGTAGGTATCCACTTATGTGGTAAAATACAGGATTGTGCAAGGGTAGCACTCTTCATATTCACTAGACCTATATCCACACATCTTTTTCTGATTTCCTAAACTGAAAATCTATCTCAATGGTAAAAGGGTGTGGAAGACATTAATTGTAATACTGTGGTTTCATACCATATCAAAAGAGGAATTTTAGAAAACTCACTGGAACAGATTTTATGAAAATAGTCCGAAAACCTTTTGAACACACCTTACATTTGGGTAGAGAGAAAAATTTTCCAGTCCCATCCGTTTTTGAGATGAGTCAGAAATCAGGAATTGACCCTATTCCTATCCTCTTTGAGTGCAATGGAAAGATGGTTCCTTGGAAGTGGACTTTGATTTATGGTGGCTCTTTACCACAAAGACGAAGATGTTTGGAGGCATGTGGTGCAATGGTTATCATTGTAGGAAATGGACTCTGTGATACAAGTACAAATCCTGTACAAGACTGTTTGCATTTCACATAGATCTTATACCTTGGGAAAAATATGCATCAAAATATTCTCCCTTCAACTATAGTTAAGTAGTAGGACAGACTGGGTTCTTTAACCTTGGCTAGGTAACCAGTCTATGAAAAGGAAAACTCTGAATTCAAACCTGTTAAACTCTGGTTAAGACATTGACCTTGTGTCACATCCTGCTCATGCAGTGTGATTGGTAAATATGTATACAATATGTTTGTAACTCTGAGATCATTTATTTTGATTCTATATTTTTGTCTTATGCAAACAATTTTTATAGTTTTTCTTTATTCTATCCTGATGGGCTTCATTTTGCCTGGGATATTTCTTCTACTTTTGGAACCAACTCGGAGTTTTTAGGCAGCATTATTTTGGTTGCCTTAGTTTTTTATAAATGTCTTTAAATGTATTTTAGATTTCAGTCAACCAAGTAAGACAATCCATCTAGCAGAGTAACATTTCCGCTTTACTGACATTTACAGAGACACATGACATTTTAGATTTTATACATAATACACACATTTTGTTCTTAAGTATTTATATCATATGGATGTCTTCTTCAAAACTTGGGTAGTGTAAAATAAAATAAAAAATCTCAACACATCAATTTTTAGTAATATTTTATTTCTAATTTATCAATTATTAAGCACTAGCTGATGTACCCACCCATAGCAGTTACAAATGGTAATGGTTACTATAAAAGATAGATTTACATAACAATAAAGTAAAGTCGTCAGGGTGGCCTGATGTCGGTATCAGCCAGACAGCGAGAGAGTCTATCACATTTTCACTAGTGCTAGACCAAGGAGATTGCTTTTGCGTCTGAGGTGGAGTGCCACACCTACCATCAGCTCCTTACTTTACCACACAGATCCCTCTGCTACTCATACACTGAGTTGGCGAGGGCTGGAATCAAACCAGGAACCTTGTGGTTCCTAGACGGACGTTCTACCGACTGAGCTAAACCGGACTTATTTTAAAAAGATATTATCTCATGACATTAATATTGTTCTGTGAAAAAGTCTTGTTGAGAAAAATATTTTTAATTTAAGCGAGTGACACCTAAGAGATTTATTGATTTAACTCTTTGTTTTTTTTATCTAGATTGTTAGACCTAACTAAGCAATAATCTTATGTCATTATTTTACATCTCTAGTTTGAAGAACAACCTATAATCCTAATTAGTAATATTTAATTAAAAGGGAAAAATAATTTTAGTAATATTAATAATGTTCTTTTCTTTTGAAGTTTGAAAATTTAAATTCTGTCTGATTAGTTATGTGTTGTAGCAATATGGCTTCTTGTTGTTTATTGTTAGAGATCCTCTTTAAATGAGAGTTCACTTCTTTTGTGATGAGGAATAGAATATCTTTTACACTATAATAATCTCTCAATATATATTGTTGGTAGTGCATGGTGTAATTAGTAGAATTGTAGGAAATAGACTCATCGACTACGAGTTCAAATCTTAGACGAGGCTGTTTGCATTTCACATTGTGCTAATACCCTTGGGAAAGGTATGCATCCAACTACTCCCTCCAGCTATGGGTAAATAGTAGGGTGGATTGGGCTCTTTAAGCATGGCTAGGTAGCCAGTCTAGGAGAAGGAAAACTGTTAAACTCCACTTAAAAAATTGACTTTGTGTTGTATCCTGCTCGTGCGGAGAAGTTGGTTAATATATACATCCAACTGTTTGACCATTTGTGGGGGAGGGAAAAACTCTTCCCAATTATTAATATTGATATCTTTTTAATTAGTATTTCTTTCATCTTAATTTCATTTTTTTTTTTTTTGCATCTTTCATGAGAGTAATTGAAATTAAGATGAAAGAAATACAAGCTGAAAAATTAATAAAGATTTTTAAAAAATATTAAAAAAAGAATATCTATTTAGTTTGATTTGAATGACTTTCAGCTTGAAAGTCTCTGTGGCTTAATTGGTAATACAGCTGTCAGTTCACAATGAAAGCAATGCAAAAGTCTTGCCAAAAGCTTATATTTTTAATTTCCCAATTTGAATTGCTTACTGACAATTAAAGAAGGACAGTTTGAGAGTTTTAATAAAAAGCAACTGAAATTAAGATGAAAGATGCTAGTCCAAAATTTAATAACAACATCAATTTTTAGTTAACATAAGTTATTTCAGATTAGTATTAACCGGAATAATTAACTGATATTAATGAGCAGAATGTTTAATTAATGTTAATTAAGTAAATTCAATTCTTGATTATTTTGACAGTAATGTCTTTGGTATAATAATGACATTAATATACTTAGATACTTCACTAAGAATATGTTAGTGCTCATAGCAATTGACATTTTATAAAAGATTTGATTTTAAGTAGATTTAGTGATATAATCGTTTCTTGGATCAAGTCATGGACTAGAACTTGAAAATGGTTGAAAGAAAAAGTTAATAAAGAGAATTGTTCTAGATATATAAATGTATGAGGTGTGATCAAAAAGTATTGAGACTTTAAAATTTTAAGAATTAAATGGAAATGTATACACAGCTGAGCAACTTATAAAATAAAGTGAATGTATGTGTGTGTGTGTGTGTGTGTTATGGTGTACTATACAATCAAAAGGCATATTATCAAAATAGCATATTAGCACCTTATCCTCAAGACAAAGCCTTATATTTGTATATATATATATATATATATATATATATATATACTCTCAAAGTATAGTTCTTGTCATCTATAACAGCATTTGTGTTTGCATATGGTTTGATATGGTGACATCAACCATGTTGATAATGCTGGAACATTAGATGTCTGAAATTGTTGTAAATAAACAGAAAAAAAAGAAGAAATTGAGGAGAATATCAAGTTGTAAGGAATGAAAGATTGAAAAAAGAGAGAGAGGAAAAACACAAAATCATGCAGTGAGAGAGGAAAAATGTAAGCAAGTAAAAGAACACAGAGAGAGAGAGAGAGAGAGAGAGAGAGAGAGAGAGAGAGAGAAGAGAGAGAGAGAGAGTTGGGTTGTATATCTAGTTATTACCTGTGAGAAAAATCAAAGATATATTTGAATTTCTAAAATGGCATGTGTTGCCATAACAATGGAAATTCTAATTACTCTCACATGAGACCATTTTTTGTGACCAATAAATGACGCACTAACACACACTAACACACACACACACACACACACACACATATATATATATATATATATATATATATATATATAATCAGACACAAAACCACAAGGGTTGTGTTACAGTGCCTCTTTCAAGTCAAAATTCATTAAAGTCATTAAAAGAATTATTTATCACAGGCAAAGCAAGATTTTCCATCAGAATATTTATTTTTTTTAAACTCAAACTCCAATATAAATGCATTAAAATTAAAATTACATTAAAAAATACTAAGTGTTCTTATATTGAGACATTGAAAATTTCAAAAGATTTTACAGAACATATTTTATTGGAATGACATTAACTGGTGTTACACCTCAAAATACAAATATTCTGATAATCAAAACCTTCAGATATACCCAAATTTAGTACCCCCACCTTAACAGCCAAACATCAACTTTATTTTTGATATTTTCATTCTCTGCTAACATTTAAACATCAAGTCAATTGTTCAGCCTAAATTTGGCAAAATCTCAATATCAGCATATTTTCTGATTTTTCTGATTTTTATCTATTTTGGATATCGTACAACTTTTTGAAATTTGACTTTTAACCTATCCTCTATCCCAATTCCATCCTTTAACAATAATAATTAAGTTCCACAAATCCAGGGATGACCTACAGGTCTTCAATTTAAGTTTCCCTGTTTTCAGCTTTTTATATTTTGGTTCTTAAAAAATGCCTAACTGCGATTTTTCTTGGGAAAGGAAAAAAATAGAAACAAGTTCCAGGTAAATTTTGAAAAGTTCAAATGTTGCTCTTTTTCCACTAATGAAAAGTTGACTTTAAAATGTGTCACTTTCGCAAAGCAAATTTCCCTCAATTAATGATGTCACTATGACATCTTAATGAGCTTGAAGATTCTTTTCACACAACAATCTAAGCCACAATTTAATCAACTATCTAAAAGACTTGTGGTTGAAAGAGGCTGTATCTTTTATATTTATAAAAAAGTAACACATTTCCCAATTTGGTTAAAATTGGTAAATAGATATCAAATAATGATGATATGTCACTCTACACTTTCAACTTTATAGTGTGTTCTGAGCTGTGTGATTAAGATGCATTTAGAAAGAATTAGAGTTGACTTGTGCTAGGGAAAGAGATGCTGGGCCCTTGCCAAGATCTGAATATATAATTCATTATGTTAATATAAAACATTTAAATATATCTGTATTTTTATGGATAATGACTGCACTACTTATGTTCTTTCTCTTTCTCTTTTCTTCTTTTGCTTTTTCATCTTCCTTCATTTTCTCTCATACAATAAATTTTAATCCTTCATCTTTTTTCCTTTTCTGTGTCTCTTTGTGTTCTCTCTTTATTTTTTTTTCTCCCTTCCAGCTTATTCTCTCTTGACTTTCTTTCTTTTCACTTTTCACTTGAGTGATTTGAAAGGATTTCAGACAACCAATGCTCCTGAGTTCTAAACTAACCAACACAGAAATGCTGAAGTATATGTAAATATTATCTGCTTTATTCGGACTATTATCCCCATCTTCATTGTTATTTGTACAACGTTTCGGCCGATATACCCTCAGGCCTTCTTCAGGTATTTCTTGTCGGACTCGGGAACCTCCTTTTCGAACTCGGGAACTTTCTTGTCGTATACGGGAGCCATCACGGAACTTTGAACAAATAACAATGAAGATGGGGACAATAGTCCGAATACCACAGATAATACTAATCTTCAAGCCTCATCTCAAACATTCAGAGAAATAGTATATGTAAATAATCCCACACTTCATCTAAGAAATTTAGACAACCATAAACTATTATATAAAACTAGCTGAAGTACCTGTTTATATTGGGTAAGAGCTCAAGACTTTTAGCACAGTTGGTTATACTGACAATAAAACAATTCATTAGTATTGATGGTGAGGAGGTGAGCATTGTTCTACAAGTGTTGAGTCATATGGAACTATTGGAGATCTTAAAAAATCCTGAAAATCCCAGAATATTTGTGAAAAATCATTGGTATTTTTAAAGTATTTATTTTTTATATTTTTGTGCTAGACCAAGATATACGACACAGACAAATAACATCTTACCCTGTGTAGATGGGTAACTTCAGCTAGTTATAAATAAATAATTCTAAAACATTTCAACAAGCCTGTAAGTTTTGGTTGCAAGTATATATCTTTCTTATGCAGTTTGATATTGTTGTTTTAGGTAACAAAAACAAATTTCAAATGTTGAAGAGGGAATTATATCCTCTGCATTTCTTTACTTATTCTTGTTAAACCCAATCTTAGACATTGATCTACTTAAATTTTTTTTTTTTTTACATATAATTATATACATAAAAACATGTAAGAAAAAAAATAAAGAAATTATCAAAAAACGAAAAAAATCATTAGAACATATTTTGTACCTGGGCAATACCAGGTATTTCTGCTATTCTTCACTGTGATGCTAGAAACCATCATTGAGATATAATCATTCACAGTTGGTATATGAGTTGGGATCTATGGTGAACAGACAGACACAACTCTAGCATTTCATATATAGAGATTGATATCTAACAGAGAAGAACTTATACAACAGTGTATTTGATTTAAATTAATGTTGTATACTGTTTCTCGTCAATATTGTAACTATTGTAGTTTCATCTTACTATAACATGTATGTATTTACCCAACACGTCTGCAATGGTCAATTCAAGCAGAGTACAGCTAGTTTGAATTCAGGGTTTTCTTTTTCTTTGACCAGTTGCCTTATGTTACCTTCCAAGTATTGCTATTACAAGTATTGGATTTCTCTTGTTTCCAGATATGATGTATTAAATTAAAGAAATCCCCCAAGTGCATATTTCCTGTTCTTTATGACAGTAATTGTAATTGTCTTTTTAAGATATGTGTAGATGATCAATGTTACAGGGAAGTTTTTATTTTCTCATGCATTATTGCAACAGTCAAGTGACAAAATGGTGGAAAGAGAGAAGGGGATAATATCTTGAATTACAGTGCAAATAAATCCCAACCAAATCACAAGTGAATATTCACACTTGGCAAAGATTTAGCCTTACTGGAGAAATGCCCATTGACCTTAGTATTGAAAAACTGAGCAATGGCTGACAACAAACTTGTTTCTGTCCTGATGGCAGACAATTGTAAATGATTGTCCCAAGAAATGTACAGAATCCCATTGGAATAAAAAATTACTTATTGATTAAAGATAGATTTAACCTCTGATGTTGTTTACTACTTTTTTTGTTCTGTTTTGTTTTGTTTCTCTAGTTTAAGCCAAAAACAATGTTGTCTGTAACTGATCAATTTTTGTCAGTTCATTTTCATGTAAAAAAAACTTTGTGTTTATTTCATTTTTTGGCATCAAATTTCCAATTCATGTTTTTATTAGAAATTGTTAATGACATTGACTGATTTTTTTTGTTGTTTTTGTATTTTTTTGTTTTTATTTTGTATTGATTGAAAATAATTACAAAAATATGAAGTTTGTTTTTAGTAATACACTAAATGACCCATGAACTCATAGGATTCATTTTGTAATGGTGGTCCACGATGATATTGATGAACTGGGTTATATATATATATATATATATACAAAATGAGAATTTTAGTAATATACTGGTTGACTCATAAACTTATTGGGTTGTTACAGTGGTATATGATGATATTTCTATTTCTATTTATGAATGAGTATAGGAATTTACTTAAAATTTGTATAATTATTTTAAAAAACAAAATTGAATGATTAAAAATGGTGTTCAGAATGGACAAAGATATTACGAAATTATTATTCAGTTGCAAATTGGACTGGAAATTGCTTTATTTTTTTTTTTACTATTCTCCTCCCCGTCTCTGGGTTTCTCTATCTCTCTCTCTCTCTCTCTCTCTCTCATATATATATATATAATGAGAATTTTAGTAATGTCCTTCTTTTCAATTGCATCCAACCTGAATTAGAGAAGATCCTTAGTAATAATCTAAATGAATTTCGTTTGAATTTCTCAAATTCTATTTGTCAAATCATAAGACAGAGCAACACTTTTGATTGTAGATTTCTCCATGGCATTTGACACCAATACACAGAGGAAAGATGAAGCAAATTCTATTAGTATATAGTCTTCACATACAAACTGTTAGCAATATAATGATGCTCTACAAAAGCAATGAGGATTATGATAGATAAAATAAAGATATCAATATTGTGTACTGATTATTGATTATTAGATCTGTTAATTGAGAAATGAACAAGAAGATGAGGTAAATTGATAAATCAGCAATATTATAATTATTCAACAATTAAATGAAAGATAAAAGTTATAAAAAGTTATAGCAATTTATTTCTTTAAAAAAGGGATTAATGATTTTCCAGGGGGAGGGGGGAGGAGGGGGGTAGTTTTGACTAACAAGAAGAGGAACCCTTTTTTTTCCTTCTCCTAGACCGATTGCCATACCAAGGTTAAAGAGCCCAGTCTTCTCTACTATTTCCCCATAGCTGGAGGTAGAATAATTGGATTTGTACCTTCCTCAAGGGTATTAGCGCTATGTGAAATGCAAACAGCCTCATCCAGGATTTGAACTCGTCTTGCCATGTCCATTTCCTACAACGATAACCATTACACCATGCACCTCCAATTGATAAATGAATATGTGGCAATTTTGTGTTTTTGTTAGAAATGGAATATTTTACAATCTGATGACCTCCAGTAACTTCAAATGACCTACAAGTCTAGTCTGAATTTAATATTGAGGTCAAGTCAATATTCATGCAAAAAATCAGGTTTTTGAAACTTTCCATTTTGCTATGATCCTTGAACAAATGGACATAAAAATCTTCAATAGAATTGTACAGATAAAACCAATTAGATCTTCAGTCACTATCTGAAATCATTTGAACTGAATTGTAGTTGTTAAAAGCAATGGAGCTAATTTACACTGCTTGAACCTGTCTTCTCTTCCCAGAAATAACTATCTATATAATTTGTATTAAACTGGTTTTCATCTCCAATAGATAAAGCATGAATTGATGTTATCATTGTGACACTGTCATCTTTTTATAGTACAAGCTGTATTAAAAAAAATGAAGATTGAAGCTGTATTTACCAAGAAAGAAATGAACAATTGATTTTCTACAAAATAGTCCTCTTGGCATTCAACACATTTATTCCATTAGTCACTTCTGAAACTCTGGGTTTTTTTTATAGTGTGAAACTTTGCTGTCCTATTTCTTTTAATGTCTTCCACGTCCTTAAATCTTCTCTTGAGATTCGTTTTCAGTTTAGGAAACAAGAAAAAGTTAAAAAAAAGCTAGGTCTTGTGAAAGTAGAGGGAATATAACTTATACAATCCTGTCTTTTGCCAATAACTGCTGGTCAAAATGTAATGATGACCAAAATATCAAGAATTGTCTTGACAGTAGTTTAGACATATAGACATTATATACACTATTATATTAGTTGATCAACTGTGCACATAATTTTAATTCAAAATCTAAAATAGAAAAATCTAAAGATTAAATCTAGATATTTTTTACAAGCATCATGAGAAATTTTCCCTTTTGTCATTTTTTAAATCTCTTTTGATCTAGCCTATCACTTTTAACAAGAAGTGTAGTGTAGTTTAAAATTAATGGTAAAACAGGGTAAAATTACTATTTATTTGAATGGCAACACTCTTGAACCCAGGGTCATCTGGAATAGATGCTCTTATTGGTTTAGAGGACAATGTGACCAGGTGACATTGGGAAAGTAGATTTAGAATTGAGAGTTGAAGCCATCTGCCTGTTAGGACAAGACATGTCTTTCCATCTCTGCTGCTTCCCCCATGTGTGTGCGGATTAAGAATGTATCAGGGGAATAAAAAAAAAGTGCGTACCCAAGAAAATATCTTTGTTGTTTCCAGATTAAATAACAAAGGAAGAAACCCACAGCTGAAAAGAGAAACACCAAACTAAATATAATGAGCAAAGAACTCTAATGAAAGATAAAGAAACAGAAAACCAATAGAAAATAAGAAGAATAAAAGTGACCACTCAACACAGTTTATACTTTTCTGAAACTGTTGCTTTAGACATCAGTTTAAGAAAAAAATTATAAGCAAACTGTTGTAACTTAACAAAGGTTACTAAATAAGAAATAACCAAACAGAAGTTGGAAATGAAATGGAATCTTTATAACATTAACAAAATACAATATTTGCCAGTGGCATGAAGAAAGGTAAACCAGTGCTAGTGGTATAAGACTACTCAGTCAGTATAATACTCCCATATTTATGAGGATTGGGACATACCCATTATTGTTCATAGGTAGGGTATATGATGATTGGGACATACCCATTAATGTTTATAGGTAGGGTATATATCACAAATTAATGAAAAAAAAAACCTGTATTAAAAAACGTTTACACATGAGTGTAAAAGATGATCTAGGAGTAAATGCATTGGAAGTTTTAACCAAAACAGTTATAGGTACATATGTGCCTCCACCTGATGGGGTTCAGTTTACTGTGGGGCTCCTCATATATAGAGGTGGGTGGGGGAAAAATTACTCAGGTCTGTTAACATTTCCCTTTAAGAAGACGCTACTCCTTTGAGTGCAATGGGGAAGTGAGCCTCATATTTATGTCTCTGGCCAAAATACCCAGTGTTCCTGATCCAAGGGTTTGTAGCACTGGTATCATTATTATGTTATATATTTTCATTGTTTAAATGATGAGTCCTAGAGAATAAATTCTATTGGACGAGTTTTATTCATAGAATTGTTAATTTGTCAGCTGACTGGACTGCACTTGTGCCAAGGTCAGAAAAGAGAAAAGCTTTCATTTAATCTATTTTTATTCAGACATTGTTTCTATACATCAAAGTATCAGTAGACTCACTCAATTGACTGATACCTGAATCTTCTTAATAGCCACAAATTGATATCTACAGTTTTTCTGATCAAATAAATCAACCAATATTAAAACGATCATTGATATAACATTTATTATCACAAGGATGGATGCTTGACCTTCTCAACCAAAATGTCTTGCAGAAAGAAAGAACCAGATTGATACCTTCTGGATTCTAAGATTGATTAGATCCCAAATAAGTCATTATTCTCCCATTTTTCAACTTTATCTCCAGCTATTGAAGTACACTGTGTACCTGGAAGTTTATTATAATTAGTCACATTGATGTGGGTCTTATATCTATATTAATAAATTCAGAAGTGTTTGTCTCTCCCGTATAGACAACCAAACAGTTTGGTGTAAAACTACCAAATTTAGTATGCATACTCACTGGTCCCAGAAAAAGGTTTTGATAAAAAAAAAAAAATTCTTCTCTTTAGGGAAAGGAGAGTTCTCATTGAGAGGATGTTTCCAAAAATAAACAATCATTTAGAAGCCATTTTGCTGCAAGATATAACTAATCATAGAGAATTAAAAATTTTCAAATTAAAAAAAAAATATTAAAAATTAACTTTGTTTTACTAAATCATTTGCATTTACTTAAATATTGCAAATTAGGTTTAAAGGTAATTTTTCAAGCTGGAAATGTAAAATAATTATATAGAATTATTGCTTACAATCCAATCCAGATAAAAAAAAATAATTTTAAATATTTCTCTATAAAACTCACAAAAAATATCATAAAACAATATAAACTTCATAAAATTATATAAAAAAGATATAAGGGGTAAATCACTTTCTTGTTATGCAGAATAATCTTTTATAGTTAAAATTTCTGTTTGTAATTGTTAGAATTTTGAATTGACAATAAAAATTGTAGAATACACATTTTCTATAAAAAAATAAATAAGATTTATTTTTTCCATTTGTCTGCAACTTTTATCAAAATGACTTGATTCGGCATTAAATGACCCAAAAGAGTTGATGTGCTGTAAAGCAAAACATCCAAAATAAACATTTGTCTGTCAGTCTGAATGTGTCTGATTTTAAACATTTGATTAAGGAATCACTTGTACTTTCATTATAACTAGATGCAATCAAGTCTTGACTTATTAAAACTCAGTTAAAAAAAGAATATTCTAAATAAAAAATTATGTAAATTGAGAAAGAATGATTTATACTTTCATATAGTTGATCCTAATTTATTTAATAGTGAATTAAATTTTAACTAGAGATAGAATCATGATTGATTATTTATAATATAGTAATTGTAGAGATGATTGGGATTGTGGGCATGGATTCCCATGTTATATATCTGTTTGTCATGTGATAAACCATTTGAAATTTTATTTTTTGTTCCTTTTCTTTGAAGGGACAACACTATCTGTTTTTGGTCCTCATTCCTGAGTTCAATCCTTGCTGGATGCCCTTTGTGCATATCCTACCTGTGGTGAACAGGTCAAGTAAATACCTACCTTATATATTGGACAACCAAAATGAGGATATTAGTCTGAATAGATGAATATATAATAAAGATAATCCCTCAACATCAGACAGAAAACTTAGTTTATATATTTATACAGCTTGGTAGTAAAATTAGTGGCTATATAAAAATAATTGGATTGAAATCTTTCTAAATATTGCACTTGGATTTTCTTTGGCTTTCATAAAACAATCATTCTAAGAACATTAACACACTTGTCTTTGAGAAGAATTGGAAATTTTCTCTTTCTTTGGAAATTTTTTTCCAGAAAATGGCTGACTGATAGATGGAATGTTTGTTAATGAAAAAATACTTTTTTCATTTAGAAGATCAAGAAAGATTATCATTCATATTTTTCTGCCTTCAGTCCATTCAAGTTAAATTTTGTAGCTTCTCTACCAGATTACATAAATAACTAAACTCCTGTTAAACACTGCACACACACCCAGAGATCTGACTTCAATTTGGCTATTCATTAAAAAGTCTGTCTAGAATACTTTGGCTATTTCCCATCTCTTCTTCTTCAGGTATTTTCATAGCACATGAATCACAATTACGTCGCTGCTATTTACCATTATCGTTTACCCTGCATGGATGATTTTTCTTGGAAGAGCGCCATTTGCTTTGGTTTTAAAATCAGAGATATATTCTTCTTTATCTATTCTTCTTATCTATACTTGGAATAAACTGGGATCTTCCATTCTCCAGAGTCACATTCTAACCACTTAACACTTAATCATATATTAGCATTTTAACTGCGGGCAAAAAATAACCTTTTTTTTTATATGCAAACTATGAACTTTATAATTCTGTAATGATAGGAGTCATTAATTTTAAGGTTACTGTGTTAATAATTCCTAATTTTCTTGGATGTAAAAGATAAGATGAATTGTTCTTGTTAGAGTTATTCATATAAGGTTTACTACTTATCAAAAAAATATGATGAGTTATATATTAATCTTAGTCATCATCAACTTTATTATATGTGCTACTCTTATTAATAGTCCTAATGACCAAGTGGTAAAAAATGGAACTTCAATATTAGTGGTGCATTTGTAAAGGCTGGAGTCATTAATTATAAGGTTACTGTGTTAATGATTCCTAATTTTTTTTGTGTGTAAAAAGATGAATGATTCTTGTGAGAAATATTGTGAGTAGATGGCTACTTATTAAAAAATAGACACCTCATAAACTTGTTAACTTCCTGTCACAACAGCAGTCTGTTATAATGTTGATGCTTCTATTTAAGAAGGAATGATGAATTCTAATTAGCATTTCAGTATTTTTTTCCAACAACATGTGATTGCACGTGTTATACCCTGTCTTCATCAGCTGCCAACTAGGGGTGGTGTTATGTTCACCTATCGTTTCAACGTTATACAACACTTTTCCATCAGAGATACCAAAGAAAAATGAGAGGGTACATGCAAGACTTGGCAATGAATAACAAGGCAATATACATATATTTATAACATAATATTTAATTCAAATTTGTAAGCTGGGAGGATCATGATACGGATGCCAACAGGCTAGGATTTATAATGTCATTTGGTGGAATTTCTTCATATCAATTAACAAATTTTCACAACGAAAGAAGTTTGTACTTATCTTTTACGGGTTGATTCATCTTCTGTATTTTTTTCATAGGGTTAATTTCTCTTGGTAGTAATAACCTTCTTCATGGGAATGCTTGTCTCCCGCCCACAATGAGGTAAATGAATTCTACTGTGTTGCCAACCGGATCCCGAGTGCTAAATTGAACTGATGATAGGGATCTCCTTCCTTCCCCCAAATCGTGACTCCCGGTAGTTTGGCGTATGTGAGTAAAGCAACAAGTGTAGTATCAGTTGTTCGTTTCTCTGTCTTCCTCTTCTCCGCAAGTTCAGCTTTGGCGTCAGAGAATCTCTAAGAATATTCTACAGGTTTCTACTTGTTGATCATTTGATTATACGTAACAATGGTAACACAATTTTGATGGCTAAGGTGGTACTGCCACTCCTGGTACCAACAGCAGCTTGGCCACTATCTTATGTATAGTGCTGTGTATTCCCTTGTCTCTTAATTCTGTTAATGATGTAGCTTTGATTGATAATAATTATCTCCATTTTATTGAGAAATTGAATAATTGAAATATGTCATTCAGTACTTCATAAAATTCTTTTGAAAAAAGCAAAATTAATTTTTTTTTTTTTTAAGAATTTTTTTCGATAAATGTAAACTCTGCATTGTTTTGGGATTAGTTTATAGCAAGAATTATTTTAATCTCACAAAAAGAATTGTTTTTAGGGTATTCAAAATGGCAGCAAATTAGTGTGCCAGGATTTAACAGAGGTCATAATATTTTTTGTGGCTGAGAAGTGAAACTATGGGAAATCTACAGAAAAATGTACGGAGAAACAAGTTTTAGTAAAAAAATGTTTACAAATTGACTAAACAAGGATTTGCCACTATAAGCCTGCCCATGGAGTGGAATAAGATACTGATTCTCTGGTCATGAAAGGAACCATTACTATTGATTTCCTTGAAAAAGATGCAACTGTAAACAATGCTTCCTATTGTTAACTCCTTAGGAAAAATTCAACTTATTTATATATATATTTATATATTTATGCAAATTTTATTTTTGGTTATAAGGTTTCAAGATGGTAGAGTTTGGTAATGAATAATACCTAATAATATCTGTTTTGATTGTATAATTTTTCAATTGAAATACTTAAATCCTAGTATTTTTTGGCTTAGAAGAGAACTTTAAAAAAAAATTGTTTGGAGTGTATTTATTTATAAGCAGAACTATATTTAAAAAAATAGACAACTTGCAAACCTATTTAGATTCTGTTGTGACAGAAGTCCACAATGATATTGGTGCTTCTATCTAGGAAGGTATGAAGGATTCTAATTAGTATTTCATAATATTGAGAATTTGGATGATTAAAAAAGTGACATTCAGCATGAACACAGACCCCATAAAATTATTGTTCTATTTCAAATTGGACTGGAAACTGTTTTATTCTCTAAGAAAGAGCATTTTAAGTGTATTGCTCTAATAAATATCTTTCTATGTCATGCTGTTTTTGCTGGGTTATGCATACACATGCATAACTGACAGCCACCATTTATGATTAAATTCCAAGGCTCTCCTATAAAACAGATGTGAGCTCTCTATCGACATTGACATATATACCTAAGTATGTGTTTATCAGTTAAATTCTCATGCTTGTAGGTGTGCTGATGGCCCAGTGGTTAGGAACCTTGACTGACGAAAAATCGATCGGGTTTTGATCCTGGCAGGAGGTAGCCTAAATCTAGCCACACTGAGGAGACGTGATATGTCGAAATACTGTGTCTGTGGATGACTATATATAACATATATATATTATATATATATATATGAAAAATTAAACCAATGCTTTGAAAAAAATCCACAAAGGCCATAATGAACTCAGATATAAAAATGTGTTAATTTAGTGTTTTCCCAATTACCTGCAACTTGATCAAACATATTAATGTAGAAAAGAATTTTTAATTTAAACATGGATATATATATATAATATATATATATATATATATATATTTTACAAACCCCTTTGCACAAGCAGGACGTGACATATGGTCAATTTCTTAAACAGAGTTTATCAGGTTTGAATTCAAAGTTTTCCTTCTTCTAGACTGGTTGTCTAACAAAGCTTAAATAACCCAGTCTGCTCTACTATTTACCCAGAGATGGATGGAGAATATTTGGATGCATACCTTTCCCAGGGGTATTAGCACTATATAAAATGCAAACAGCCAGGTTTATTTCCTTCA
Organism: Doryteuthis pealeii; assembly: GCA_023376005.1. Taxonomy (NCBI): domain Eukaryota; kingdom Metazoa; phylum Mollusca; class Cephalopoda; order Myopsida; family Loliginidae; genus Doryteuthis; species Doryteuthis pealeii. The sequence goes on along the minus strand of CM042159.1, from coordinate 79,401,181 downwards.
ATGATAACCATTAAACTTGATATATGGAAATATATATGTGACATGTTGTGTCCACTGTCCAAGGTAATCTTTATAGATAAACTGGTGTGTATATATAAAAATATATATCTTACTTACTAAATAGTTATTTTATGGTTGTAACTTTGATGCGCATCTTATGTAGATAATTTGTAATTGCTTACATATGATGTAGTCATAAATTTGTTTAATTTTTCACATGGCTGGATTGGTGAGATAAAAAAGAAGAAGCTTTTATTTAATGTGTTCAGAGAACCATAGTGCAAAAATTTGGCAGCTTGTTTACATATTAGCGTCATCCAAGAATTGAGTTATAAATTTGTGTTCTTTGTCTTCATATCTGACTGCTGCTGCTGATTTTGGTTTCTATAGAAATAATTCTGTATTCAAATGATTGGTGGTAGAAGAATCTGCTCAAGGGCAGATAATCCAGATAATTATCCAACTATAATTTCCTAAACTCATTTAACTGAATCATGGTTTATTATTATGATTTGGAGACATTATAAAGAACTGGTTTACTTTCTGGATTTTAGAACTAGTGCATTTACAAAGCTTAGCCTATTTTAGCATAAGGCCAGAAGTATTGGACTCCCAGTGAGAATCAAATTCTATAAGAATGCAAACCGAACTTGCTAACCATTACTCTATATGAGATGCTCTAGTAAATGTTAGAGTAGCATGGCATAGTAGCTAACGTGCTGGACTGCGATATTCTAGTAAACGAGTTCAAATTTCAGCTGTGCTATTACATTCACTTTAGGACTAATACACTTGGGAAAGGTATGAACCCATTTTTCTCCTATGGGTTAAATAGTACCACAACTGTTCTTCTATAATGATGGCTTTGACATTAAATAATTCACAAATGTTCAAATGCCATTAAACAAAGAAACCAAACTAAACTTAGTAGATGTATAAGTATGTTTATTGTCATATAATACCTAAAATAGGACAATGGAATCGTCTGTTTTCCATAAATAGGTTTTTGGTGAAACCTTGGATGGAGAGAATGAACAAGAACTCACAGATTTGTAAATGCAACCTGTTGATTACTGATTACTTGTTCTGCTTGTATCTTTTCTTGTAAACCTTTTTCTTTACCTAAAATACTCATTGTGTTTTCTTCCGACTTTCTCTGTTAACTCTGATACGTGTGTGTTTGGCTCAAGTTCAAATTTTAAATAATTCACTCATCGGAAATACATAATACAATTGAATCATTTCAATGTACCGAAAAAGATTATTTTCCTTTATATTTTTATATATTTTTTTGTTGATATATAAATAAAAATTTATGATGCATAACCAATAAAGTACATAATTTGTTATTTATTTTTAGATATAAAAGACATCGGTGTGGCCTAAAGTCAGTATCAGCCAATCAGCGAGGGAGTCTATCCCCTTTTCACTAGCGCTAGACCAAGGAGATTATTTTTGCGTCTGAGGTGGAGCACCACACCTACCATCAGCTCCTTACTTTACCACACATATCCCTGTGCTACTCATACGCTGAGTTGGCAAGGACCGGTATCGAACTAGGAACCTTGTGGTTTCTAGCCGAACGCTCTACCGACTGAGCTTTTTAGATATACTCTACAAGAATTGTAACCTTTTGTCACCACAGAATTATGACCTTTATTATTTTATTAGTGTTGTTAAGATTCATAATTACTAGTTAAAATTGCACTTGAAATAAAATCAGTTTTTGTTCTCCATTTTACATAAAGAAGGACACTCCATTAACCATTAAAAGTATTAGAGGTCATCTGTATACCTTTTAGAAAGCTGACCCTTTTGTTTGCAAAAAACATAATTTTATGTTGGATCTTATAAAAAATGTGTGAGCTATTTCTATTTTCCCCTCTTAGAATTATAAATCTCTATTCATACATTTTTATTTTGTTTCAATTATTCAATTTTTTTCTTCTTTATCTTTCTTCTTATAATTTTGTTTTAAAATTTGACAATTTAACATAATGGCTGAATATTTTCCCCTGATGAATGTCTACTGAGAAAGTCTAAAGACTATTAAATCATATTTCCTTATTCTTATCAAAAAAACTATTGTAATTAGAAAGGATAGAAGTTCAATGTTAGTTGTTAAGGGATTTAATGCTAATACTCTTAAGAAGGAGATATATTTTAAAAATCCTACCCATAAAAGGCACACATACCATTCAGGAAAAATCATTGATAGAAAGTTGAATGTTAAATTTGTTCTAGGTTTAATACCGATCCTTGCCAATTTAGCGCATGTGTAGCACAGCTTGAGTAATCTGATCTGTGTGATAAAGTGGGGTGCTGATGGTATGTGTGGCTCTCCACCTCAGATGCAAAAACAATCTCCTTGGTCTGGCTGAAAGCAACAATAAACCACTCTGCCACCTTTACTTACTTATTTCCAATGCTCCAGGGTAGAGTTAGAAATATGTATAATAATAGAACTACATAGATTTGCAGTATTAAAACATTTTTGCTGTTAGCACATTAATGCATTTCAGGTCACTTCAAAAGAGACTTTTGCTTTTGATGCTTTTGACCCTCGGGCAATGTCCCATTGCTTTAACATCCCCTTTGTATTTAATATCAGAATTACTATAATCCATATTTGTAATATTATTATTACAAAAGGTTTATTGAGAAATATTAGAGAGGCAGTGCTATCTTTTTGAAATTCTGTTATTCTCATGAATAATTGTATTGTTCAGCATTACAGTTGTTCAGAATATAACAATAGTCTTTGTAGCATAGTGGCTAATGTACTGAATGGCATCATCATAGTAAATGAGTTCAAACTACATTTGGGTTATTAAGTTCACTTTCAGACTAATACCCTTGGGAAACATATCAACTCCCTCATACCCAGCTATGGGTTAAATAGTACCACTACTGTTCTTCTATAAGGATGGCTTTGGCATTAAATAACCCATGGAGGTGGATATGCCATTAAAACAAAGAAAGGAACTAATACTATCAAGAATATCCCACTGAAAAAATATCTGTGGTAATATACAAAGCATTATATAAGCATGTAATACTTATATTCTCCATCCAGATAAGAGTAAGTTTCTGTCATTATCTTCAAAAAAGACTGAATCCCAAAAATTATATATCAGCAATCAGTTATAAGTTGCCATCTTGGATTGGGTGAATTACATTGAGTTGAAAATGTATTTTTTAAATGTAAATGTTCAGTCAAAAAGATGAAGAAAATGACTGAAACTTACTCTTATTTGGGATGGTGAGTGTAAATATCCCATTTCTATTTAATTTTTTGCACATTATTGCAGGTGTTTCTTCAGTGATGCTGATAGCTTTTTGATTTAGTGCGTCCTGGGATGCACATATTTTCTTTGAATGAGTCCCCAGGAAAATTTATGGATCCCAACTAAAACCATCTAACTCCTACCTTGTAACCTGTCCTGTTTAATTCATTTCTAAGAAACTATTGAAATGTATTTACAGTTAGCTTCAAATAGTGAGGGAAGAAAGACGAAAAACACTGGGATGCATGGATGTGATTTTACTGCATCCTTTTAGATTTTTGTATGTCAGGGACACAGGATGCGCACCTATCAGCATCTCTGAGTACCAATTATACATGTGTGTGTGTGTGTGTGTGTGTTAGTCATAGGTTTTTATTATTGAATATTCCTTATTATATATATTGACCCAACCGCTCTGCCATGAGCAGGATGTGATACAAGGTCAATTTTTTAGCAGCGTACAACCATTTGGAATTCAGATTTTTCTTCTCCTAGACCAGTTGTCACACCAAGATCAAATAATCCAGTCTGTCCTACTATTTAACCATAGCTGGGGGGGGGGGGAGAAGAATTAGATTCGTACCTTTCCCAAGGGCATTAGTGTGAATTAAAAGGCAAACAGCTTTGTCCAGGTTTTGAACTCAGGTCTCCAATTCCATATCCTATGACAATAACCCTTATGCTAATATTCTTTATTCTTGTACATTTTTTCCTTGAGCGATTGTGCGCTAATAAATCCAGTTTTATATTAAAAAAGTTTCTATCTCAAGCAGACTGTTAAATAAGAAAAATTGATCACTGCACAATTGATCATTCAAGTGATAGAAAAGAAGATGTTTTTTTTTATGGTCCTCTTTGGGACATGGTTTTAGATATAGTGTCATTTCATTACTGTACAAAATGGCTAATTTTGGGAATACTGAACACTTATTTTATATCTTGATCTCAAGTGCAAAGTCTGTAAATTTGAAGTATGATGTTAGATTTATGTAGAAATGATATTTCTCCGAGTTAAAAGCCGAAGCCTCTGTTTGGCTGGAAACAATGGAAAGCAATTGGGGGGTGGGAAGTTGGGGGGGGGATGTTGGGGTGGGGGGGGGGTTGAGGGAACAGGTCATCAACACTTGCCTGGCTGACAAGAATTGATGATGTACTGTAAATCAAAGTAGACATCAATATGAGGAGTGAGGGTGGGGGAAATAATTACTAATCTTTGAAATGTATCATATACATTGGCTAGCGGGGGGGGGGAGAGACTAATGTAAGACATGTGTAAGTTTCGTTTGTGAATTACAAGTGATTTACAATGAAACACACACACACACACATGTTGAGATAAATTGAGAGGTAGATAAATGTATGTAATTATGGTTACATACACATATGTCTGAATGCATAAGTATATACCTGAACAGACACAGATACATACACATAAGTGTATATATGTATGTGCGTGTGAATAGCAAATATATTCCCATACAGGTGTGAGTGTATTTCTTTTTTTACTTTATTTAAGTGATATGGTCATTATAGGTACATAAGGTATCACTTATAACTATGGAGTGTTATGGAGGAGAGGGGAGTGGGTGTCTATATCCGGAAATAGTCGTGGGGGGTCTTCTAATAAGGAGTTCTACAGGACTTTATGATGAAGCAGCTGATTTTGCCCCACCAGTCAGTTTGTTGGTAGAGAGGCTATCAAAGTGAGATTATATTTGAATAGCTGAAAACTTGCCATTGAACCAAGTCATGCTGAAAGCAGCAGTTCTTGCAAGATTACCAAAGTTAAGCAGTAATGAGCCTGTTCAATACTTAGTTGGGTGACCACTTAAGCAACAGCAGGTACTATAGTAAAAAAAGTAAAGTCGACGGGGCGGCCTAAAGTCAGTATCAGCCAGTCAGCGCTAGACCAAGGAGATTGTTTTTTAGCATCTGAGGTGGAACGGCACACCTACCATCAGCTCCTTACTTTACCGCACAGATCCCTGTGCTACTCATACACTGAGTTGGCGGTATCGAACTAGGAACCTTGTGGTTTCTAGCCAAACGCTCTACTGACTGAGCTAATCAAACATGACTTGATTCAGCATTAAATGACCAGAAAATGGTTGCTATGCCATAAAACAACCAAACCAATATGAACTTTTGGATCACATTTGAATATCTGGGGATTTCATAAAAGGTTTCATGTACCCTGATCAACACAATATAAGGGTCTAATTTAGCATTATACTTACATTGTAAATTGAATTCCCCAATAAAAACTTTACAAGTTTAAGCGATATCCTCCTATGGAAACCAGCAAATGGACATGCCAGTGTGGGGTATCCAGCAAAGACCTGCATAAACCAGCTCTGTGTGAATACTGCATGCTGAATAGAGGACCTCCCAGATTCAATGAATGGATATCCATAACAATCTCTCACCAACCGACCCTGATTGTCATGGATATCCATGCTGCTGGCACATGATGGATGATGATATTTAAAAAATGGTCTGGGAGTCAAGATGTGGGTGAGGGTTCTACGAGCTTGGAAGATTTAGGGCTCTAAGGGTTAAGACAGAAAATTTATATATACTAGGTAAATCAAAAAGTACTGAGACTGAATCTAATTTTTTTTTAAATTTAAAATTTAAATGAAGATGTATGGAGAGCTGAGAAACTTATATAATAAAGTGTTGATGTCTAGACTTTTAGACAACTGAGTAGACAAGTCAGTCCCAATTTTTCATACTTTTCAATCAGCATTTTTGGTGAAACACAAGATTATGTAAGTGCACCACTCTCCATATTCACAAGAACTGGTTCCTATGATTTGTTCTTATTTCCTGAGCTGAAAATTCAATTCATGGATAAAAGATTTTAGCACACAAAGGACATTAAAAGAAATACAATAGCACAACTTCACACCATACCAAATATGAGTTTTGGGGATGCTTCAACCAATGGAAAACTTACTGGAATAAATGTATTAAATGCCAATTTAATGTAATAGTTTCCATCATAGGAAATGGATACAGTGACTTGAGTTCAAATCTTGGACGAGGCTGTTTGCATTTGAGATAGTGCTAATACCCTTTGGAAAGGTATGAATCCAATTATTCCCTTTCCAGCTATGGGTAAATAGTAAAGCAGATTGGGCTCTTTAACCTTGGTATGGCAACTGGTCTAGGAGAAGGAAAAACTCTGAATTGAAACTTAGTAAACTCTGCTTAGAAATTGACCTTGCATTACATCCTGCTTAGGTGGAGGGGTTGGGTAGTGGAGTCATTATTTGTGCACATGATATAAACTTTGGATTAACAATCTATAATAAATGAAAATACAGCACCGTGTATTTAATAGTGTCCTGTCTAACATTCTTTGTGCACCAATAAAACTCCCTATTATTACTGGCCCCTAATAAGGGGCCGGGTTAGCTCAGTCGGTAGAGCGTTCGGCTAGAAACCACAAGGTTCCTAGTTCGATACCGGTCCCCGCCAACAGCATATGAGTAGCACAGGGATCTGTGCATTAAAGTAAGGAGCTGATGGTAGGTGTGGCGCCCCACCTCAGATATTAAAACAATCTCCTTGGTCTAGCGCTAGTGAAAAGGAGATAGACTCCCTCGCTGACTGGCTGATACGGAAATTAGGCCGCCCCGACGACTTTTACTTTTTACTTTATTATTACTGGACTGATTTGGATACAGAGGGCAAATCTACTGTTTTTCAATAGGGATTCTTTTCAATTTCTTGTCACATTATATGAAGACCCACTTGTAATGACAAATGTGACGAGACGAGTCGCCGTTAGACAACCGGATGCTTTGGGTCAAACTCATTACTCGGATGTGCAGGTGTGACTCGGATGTGCAGGTGTGATCTGCATGTCTATTTGACTGTAAGAAAGAAGCATGAAAGGACAAGATTGTTACCTTTGTGAAAGACAATGCAGAACCACGTGTAACAAGGCCTAAGGTCTTTTTGTAAATTCAGTTTGCTGACAAGACAGTGAACAAACAAGTTCATATTCTGCACCCACTCAAATCTTTGGAACTAAAATCCTGTATAAAGATATCCTTTCCAAGTCTGAACTTTGAATGAACACACTCAGCAAATATAACTATTAAATGATAAGTACACTGTCATTGGATTGTATGTCTCTTCCAGATAAAAGTTAGATAAACTTTTAAAAGAGTATTTGTCTTCTGTTCCCTACCAAGCCTTCACAAGATAATCACCACTAATGTTTTGCTTCATTGAAACACCAAGTCTTTATGAAGTGGTTGCCTTTTATCTATTAGGGATTTATGGGATCATGCAATTTCACCTTCAGATAAAACAATTCTTGAAAAAATCAAACATTGCTCATGGCACAAATCATCATGAAACAATTTTGCAGTTTTAAAAAATTGAATAATTGTCAATAATTATATTTGTATATTACAAACATTCATTACACACACACACACACACACACACACAAAAGTAAATATATAAATATGTATATATATATATATATTTTTTTTTTTCCTAGTAGTTAGGATCTTTCCATGTGTGGTTTAACCAAAGTGATGCAGATAAACTGTATTGAGAGCTCAATGTGCCTAGTGCCAGTGAAGTGGAGGGACAGAGCAAAATATTCAATAAATGAAGGAAAAAACTTTAAATTTGCTTCATTACAATAATCTATTTCAACCACATTAATGCGGCATCTTCAGGTATGAGCAAAGTCATGGATATTACTGAAAAACTTCCCAAGAAACAATTGGTTAAATCTATCAATTTTGGGAGGGTAGTAGGGCAGGGCTAGGACATTTGAATGAAGTGAAGGGGGCTGGGTGAGAGATAGGGTATATGTTAGGTGATTAATTCTCTGGGTTGACAGACAAAATTGGGTTGGGAGTTGAAATATAACAAATTAATTACAAAGAAATACATGAAAACCCAATATAAACAAAAAACAACCAAAGATAACATTAAAAACAGAATCCAAAACTAAAATTCACAGGTGGTCATTTGTTGAAGGGATAGTTCTTCTTTCTTTTTGAAAAGAAAGAAGAACTATCTTTCACAGGTGAAACTAAATTTCACAGGTGGTCATTTGTTGAAGGGATAATCAGCAAATGCTGGTGTGTCCATGTGTAGGAGTCCATAGGAGAATTTTTATGAGTTTATCGTTACTTCTCCAGCAGTACCCAGCATGTCTTGTTCATCTTATTTGGATGGTTTGTATAACGGAAGGTAAGTGGGCATACCGCTACTGTTTTGTAGGATGCTGCTTCCAGGATTTGTTCAAAACAGCACACAGCATCCTTGTGCAGTTTCCATCTAGCTTATTCTTCAAGCATTTTGTTAAAATCCAAGTGGTTATATATATATATAATATATATATATATATATATATATATATATATATATGGTTCTTGCTTATCAACAACAGTGTTTAACCACCACACACTTAGAACTGGTATTGCATGGCTGCCATTAATGGATGAAAGAAAAACAGAGAGAGAGAGAGAGGGGGGGAAGAAATTTTTTTTTTTTTAAATATTTAATTTCATTATGGCTTCCAGTGATAGTGGTGGCCTGCTCACATTCCATGATATAAAAATTTAATATGATTGAGGAAATATTGTTACTTTTCTATAATGGCGGATCCAGAGTATTTCAGTGTAGATAAAATGTTACATAAGAATATATATATTTTTTATTCATATCTATTTTTTTAATTATTTCTTTTTATGTAATCTTTGCATTGATTTATTGAATATTCTTTTCAACTGTAACCAGCAAATGCATTTATATATATATATATATATATATATATATATATATATATATATATATATATATATATATATAAAGTTTATACAGTACCTATTTCTGGAAAAGATTTTCAAAATAAAATAAATGTATAGTATTAAGATTGTGTTTCCATAAAACTGCTATGTTTTGAGAAATATGTTTACAAATAGGAACATATTTATAAACAAATAAAAAAAAAGAATGCTTGTTCAGAATAGCTCACCCTTGGAAATGTTCATTTTCTATGATAATGTTAAAAAAATTATAGAGAAATATAATACATTCATCTTCTAAATAAGTGTGAGCTTCAGTCATTTACTTCATTCTTTTTTTTTTTACTGTACATTCTCTAATTAGAATACCACTTGCTGCCATAAGTTGACATGTTCTTAGTGATTGAGGGAGGAAAACACTAAAGAAACAAGAAATTATAGCTAGTTGAAGACATATATTTCGGATTTAATTGTTCAGTAAAAAAAAAAAAAATGTAGCAAATGCAAACTTACTCTTATCTGGATGGTGAATATAAGTATTATATTTCTATATAATTTTGTGGAGATTAACGAAATATTAAAAAAAATTTTTTATGGTTGGGCTCTTCTGGATGATCACCCCCCGAAAACTGCAAAAACAAATTTTGAGTTTATGGTAAATGTTTACGTATCACACACTATTATATAAAGGGTGTTTAAAAGATAGGAACACTGAAACTGTATTTACCAAAACTGAAATAGACAATGAATGAAACATTAATTTTCTTTTAAATAGTCCCTTGTTGCAGAGTTAAGAAGATATAGTAGGATTCAATTGGCCTTATTCAATAGAATGAGCAAAATTTGATTGCTTGTCTGCTGACTAAGTGAGAAAAGTAAGAAAATGAACAAAAGGAGAAATAGAAAGGGCGTGCAAGCACAAATAAAAGTTGGAAACAAATTCCCTGAAACAATAACAAAAGGGAAATTTATTATCCGAGAAGAAATGGATAAGATGGTAAACTGTAAAGAAAAGAGTGTGACTAAGAATTTCCTTGTAATGGAAAAGTATTTGTTGAAGTAAAATCCTTTATGTAAAGCACATTTGTGTTTTGCTGGTGATATTATAAAGTTGCTAACTCTATGAAAATATTGCTTTTAATTCTATCCATGAGTGAATGTATCTGCTGGAATTCTTGTGTGTGTGGCAATGAACTTTAGTTGATCTGTTAATGGATTGCAGATATCTGTTCATTAAGCCAACTGCCAACTGCTGTGTCTTCTGTTGTCTACTTCATCTTTTTGGTGTCTGGTATGGAAATTTTCATTACTCGTTTTTATAATAATACACAACCCGATCAAAATTCAGGTCTTTTATTGTCATTGGTTGGAATGTTTTTGGAATCACGCGATTTGTTTACAATTATATCCGCATGGGTTTTGATTTTCGATCCAGTATTGGCACCCCCTTGTCGCTCCAGAATTGACACCCCCATGACTGTAATTTTTATTTTATTTTTAGACTTGATGCAAGGTTTATTTTCATTAATTTCATCTATTCATTTATTAAAAGAGCACAGTACCCTTTGGTATTCAACACATTTATTCCAATGAGTTTCCTATTGGTTGTGTTAAAATACTTTCTTTTTGATTTATTAATGTTAAACTCTAAGTTTGAACACAGCTAGGGAGAAAAAAACCTGTCTACCTATATTTATGAAAGGATATACAGTGTTGCATTTATATTTTTGGTTCTAAGCAGAATGCAAATGGTTGACACTAAGGTCAAATAACAATTTTTAGTCCTCTCTGTATTGGTCAGTTGGTGCTTAAACAACACATACTAATTACTACAAGCATTGGAGGCAAAAACCTGAAAATAAATGCCCAGACAAAATAGAAAAAAGAATTTAGCTTTCATATTCTTGTTTCTAAATATGAATGGGAATAATTAGTTATCTTTAAAGAAGACAATTTTGCTATGGAATTTTGTAAATTATTTGTTCATCACAGATGAACCAAGTGAAGAAATTAAGGTGCTTGTCCTTTTCCTTTTTCCTTTTAGAAGTCCGTCACAGATGATGATGACGTCACTCCATGTCTTGTAATGAATAAAATACTCACCATTGAAAATTACATCCATATTTTTTTTTTTTTTACTGAAGAGTTAAATCTGAAAATTACATCTTCAGTTTGCTGCAATTCATCCATTGGTCATATTTCCCTCCCAGTCACCTGCGAGTTACGGCTGATTTTTAATTTTGGGACTTAGCTGTAACTGTTCAAAAAGAATTAAGCTAATGACTAAAAAAATAATCCTATTAGGTTGTGGATATAAATATTACACTTCTATATACTTTTTACTGAGATCTCAGATCAGTTGCTCCAGGGTCTTCGTCCAGGCTTGTGATTGTCGGAGATTAGATAGGCTGCCACCAAGATGCTTTCTGATGTATACTCCGTCCTCATCATCAAGATTCTTTGGTGCCTGTCATGTCAACCATTGCCATTAGTCCACCTTAGCTGAGAACTGTGACGCCTGGTGTCTCACCACTAACCATGTTAAAGAATCACCCTCAAGGATAAAAGGCATAGGACGAAGAACCACAAGAAAATGCCATCAAACCTTGACTAGAGCTTCAGATGCAGCCATTGCCACGATGCTTGCCTGTACCGCATTGGCCTTATTAGGTTCCTGCTAGATCACTGAAGTTAAGCAGTATTGAGCCTATTCAATACTTAGTTGGGTGACCACTTAAGTAATTACAGGCATTGTAAGCTAACTGAATCCTTTGTTTCACAAAATTACTTGATTTGGCATTAAATGACCTGAAAAGTGTTGATATGCCGTAAAACAAAACAGCCAAACAGCTATTGGCCTTATCAGCCATGAACATGTCTGCAGTCAAAGAAGACCACCCCTTGATCCAAAACAAGCTCAGGTCATGATGATGATGATATACTATTTAGATAAATTTAAGCAAAATGAACATGAATTTCAACAGAAGTACAAGCACCGTAATTAATATTATAAAGTTTTACTTTAATATCCTTAGGCTTTTTTATCTCATGTTTCAAAATCATTCATAATAGTAACACGAATAAATAACATTTTAATCAATGTTTTAATTTATTTCATTAACTCACTTAAAGGCTGACATCAGTGGTCATTAAGTTAGATGTAGATAGACACCCAATTTTTATAATTAATTGCAAAAAGATTAATAGATAAACATGGAAAGTTTTTTTTTTTGGGGGGGGGTTTGCTGTTATGGAAACATACATCCAAAAACCTGATCATTATATGATAAATTAAAATAAATATTCTAATTAGAATATTTTATATAAAATATACCAATATAAAATGAATATTCTGATATATATCAATATAAAATAAATATTTCTATAAAGATATTTGATATAAAAAAAGAACTTATTTAACTTAAAATAATTGAATAAATATTTTTAGATACTTTTTAACTGACCATACTTTTTATTAAACTGTTATTTATTTTATCAAATGAAATAAATGAAAATATTCATTTTCTCTATGAATTTTTTACTAACAAAATGCTAAAATCGTGATTTTTATTCTAAGCCTAAAAATCTTAGGCTTAGAAAAAAAATTAGTCTAAAATTTATTATCATTTTTCTCCCCCCCCCACCCCGGTAAACAAATTAACAAGGAGAGAAGAAACTGAACTTTAAAAAGTGGGTGTGGGCGGGGCAGATAATGCTTGTTAGTAAAAATGTAAATGATCTTAAATCTTAGTGTTGCCATGGTATTTTAAAAGACGTGTTAAAAAAGAAACAAATGAACAAAACTAGATTATTATTCAACAATTAAAGTATTCAAGAGAAAAGTAGTAGTATAATGTTGCTTCTAATATTCAAGAGGAATTATCTTATTCAATATTTATCTTCTACATCTTACTTAAAATGTCTCATTGTTTATTTGTATGTAATCGTAACCAAGAAAAAGGCACATTATAGCGGAATGTTTATTATAGCAATATACTTAAAAATGCTCTTAAAAAATAAAATAAAATTCCAATCCAATTGAATTTTCAGTTGTATAATAATTCTTGTGTCGAGTCAGTTACGCGTTAAACATGATTTTTTTTAATCATCCAAATTCTCGATATAACGGAGATAACTATAAAATAAATATCAATTATTAGAATCTTTCTCGGCCTTTTGACTAAGAAGCAAATTCTCCAGACATGTTCCCGGGGGGGGGGCATCCCCCATCCCAGACAATACCAGACAATACCTGTCCCCTCGATTCAAAGGAGCAGGGCTGTGGTGCCTGAGGCGCCCCAAAAAGTAAATGTCGATGGGAAACGCGCATTTTTTGCACGAGCCATCGCATGATCTTCGGTTTGTGCGTGTCTCCCTCACATTAAAATGACCTTGTGTCAATCCCGGCCTGATAGGAGTTCAGGAAAATACTTTCCCTAAAATAGAAGAATCAGTATCATCATGGACTGCTTCATATCATCATGGACTCACCGAGAACCCAACGGGTCGTCTGTCTACTTAACTTAATTAGACAATCCGTTGGGTTCTCAGTTGATTCTTCAATGTCCTCAAAATTTTTGTTGGTTACTAGTTTTGATTTTAAATTTATAAATAAAAAAAAGTGTTGGTCAGGGTCTATGTATTTATTTAACTGATTGACAAATAAATAAAAAACAATGAACAACCTTAAATTCTATTCTTTTTGTGATTTTGACTGAAAAAAAAAGTCTTAATTATTTTTGCTGTCATTTTTACAACGTTGTGATGATCCCCAACTTCAAATTATATATTTCCTTTTAAAAGCGGTAAGTCAAACAAATTGGTCTGCATTTTATTGTTTTTTTCTCTGATGTTGGTATCCTTGAGGGGGAAAGAAAGATAAAAAGAAGCTAAGGAAAAATGTGGCTACCTCAAGGTTACGCTGAAGAGAATACGGGGAGGTCTTGGGTGTATCTTTATGAAATGAGCAGGGTGTCGGACAGGTTGTTTAAGAGAAGGGGAAGGCACAACACATGGTTTTTGGGTTTTACCTTTTGTGTTACTTCCTAGACGGGCAGAGGGATAGAGTGGTAGTGGAAATGTTCACTTTTTCTTTCTTGTTCCTATTCCCCACTTTTTATTTTGTGGATACAAGCAGGAGAAAGTACAACCAAATTGAGGATAGTAGTGATGGGGTTTGTGTGTGAGTGGGTGTCTGTCTGGCGTTTCAAAGAGAATAATACTCTCTCTTATTTACATAAATATCAAGGACAGACGAACAAATGTTTTGAAATATTTGCGCACACATTCCTCTTTTTAAAAAAAATTATTAATTAATTGATTTTATGTGAATCTTTGTAAATTTCAAAACTTTGTAAAGAAGATAGTTTTGTAAATTAAAGTCATAATTTATTGTAAAATAGCAACTGAATATTTATATTTTCATTTTGAATGATTTTAATTTCCTGAAGGGTGCATTTTAAACGATTTAATTCTGTCGAAATGTCCTCTCCATACTTTAGTGTAAAAGTAACTTTTATCAAACCTAATTTGACAACAAACATTGGTTTTTTTTTTCGATCTTGTGAATGTCACTTAGTGGAAAAAAATTCCTTTAGTTTCAAAACATTTGAATCATGATGATTCGAAAAAGGATCGCCATGATTTGAGTCCTTATTTATTATTATTTATTCATTTGTTTATTTATTGCATTCTTAAAAGGAATCCATTTTTATTTGTCTTTTTTTAGATGAGGTTTAATATGTATTATTTTGATTTTTCTTGTCTTCATTTTTATCCTGATTAAAAAAAAAACAAAAAACAACGTTTCGGCCATTGAACACTCCGGTCTTCTTCAGGTGTACAAAGGCTAGAGAGTAAAACCGCCGAAACGTTTGTCTTTATATATTATGATAAAAATGAGGAGAACAGTTCGAAAAATCAAAAGAATCCATTTTTATATAATATAAAAATTGTATTTTTACTTTTTGATACACAGAATTCACAGAAGGGATTGATAATAAAAGAGACAACTTTATAAAACTCAGCCTGGGCACTTCATGCCTTTGTCTGTTGTTTTTTGTTGTAAGTTGCTTATTTCATTGGATAACCTCTAACAAGTTTAACAAGATTAACTTCTAACAAGTTTCTGTTCTGTCTTCTAATCTTCATGGCTGGTCGTGTTGAATTCTCTTCATCAGATCAGGTTGTATCCATCTTAATAGTTCTTATAAAATCAGGAACATGGAGACTTAATTCTTTGCATTTTCATTTCCTAAGCCCAAACTTTAAAATGCACGTGATAAGGAATAGCACACAATGCCATTACCCATTTGAACCTGATGGCTTTCTGGGAGATTTTCATTTTTCCCACAGATTGACCTGGCCATATGATCCTCCTAAGCCAATCAGTGAAGACTGTTCATATGACTCCGGGGTCAAAGTCTGCTTGTCCAACTTTTCAATAACTGTTAAATTTAAATTCTACACTACATTACAAAAATGATAGGCTAAGCCTATACATTATGTAACAATTGGTACCTGTTAAGGTAAAAACTGAAATTTCAAATTTTCAAGGTGAGTAGGGACTCAATTTTTGTAAACTAAGATAAGCTTAAACAAAGTCGGTGTTTTACTACCAATCCTATCCAATTTGCAATACACTTTGAAAAAAAAAAAAATCAAATAAAAGGTATTTTTATCCTCTCTTTCAAAAGAATCGAAACCTTCTAATACAAATAATTTACACAGTTATATGTTTTCATGTAATTAATGATGATAATCATCTTATAAATTATAGCTTTAAGTAACTATTCTTAAATTGCACAGTCAAATGGTTTTGAATATTCTTATCTAATACTAATAATTTTCAAACATATCCATAGATGGAACCCTAACAGTACTAACACACCAAATCAGAGTGGACTTGGAAGTAATGGGGGACTGCACATTCCCCAGAACTCCAGAACTTGCATAAACTAATTTTGGTACAAGACAATAGTTAGAGAGCATCTAGTAAGGGTCAGTTGTCTCTCTGTTATAGACATGAATTGACACAAGATCAGAGACCATCCTGTGCACAAATGCAAAGGCAGTGTCAAAAATGCTTAGTTTTCATCACTCCCAATGGGAAGTGGCTCAGGCATCAGTCAATAAAATTGACTACTTCTTTTAGATGAGTGAGTAGGTGCTCTCTAATCTTATTTGCTTTATTTTCCCTACCAGTGATGTAAATGCACCTTATAAGGACTATGTCAACATTTATTGCAAGTGAAAGTGAAAGTAGCATGTTGACCAAGTTCTGTTGAATTCTATTGGTAAATTACTAAGATTAACCATTACATTTATATTGAAAGTTTAATTTTATTAAAAGAAAAAGGTTTCACACTAAAATAAACAAGAAGCCGGCAATATTCCACAGAAACTATTACAGATGCAGATAATCTAGCACTTCTTATAAATACACCTGCACAAGCTGAATCACTGGCTGCATAACCCAGTGAAGACAGCAAGAGGCATGTGAACTCAGATAAAATGGAGTTCATGTGTTTTAAACAAAATGGAATCATCTCCATACTGGATGGTAAACCTCTCAAATCAGTAGACCTATTCATATACCTAGATAGTAATATTTCATCTACAGAAAGAGATGTCAATATACACATAGACTGCTATAAGATCATTTATATGGAGATCAGATCTCTGCTAAGATAATGATAATTCTTCTAAGCTGTAGCTGTGTCAGTGCTACTGTATGGCTGCACCACATGAACTCTAATGAAATGCTTAGGGAAAAAGCTTGATAGGAGCTACACAAGGATACAAGGTGCTGTCTTGTAAAATCTTGGAAGCAGCACTCCCACAAAAAAGCTGCTGTATGGCCACTTGCCCCTTATCACACAAACCATCAGAGTAAGATGAACAAGACATATTGGACACTGCTGGAGAAGCAAGGGTGAAATCATAAATGATGTTCTTCTGTGGACACTTGTATATGGACACACCAGTGTGGGTCGACAAGCAAAAGCCTACATCAACCAGGTTGATGACTTATAGGGATGGATGGCAAGAGAAAGTCATGTGCATCTGTGCTGTCAGTGCAACCTGATGATGATGTTTCATTGTGAAGCAATACAATATTAGTTCAATATTCAAGTGAGTAATACTGAAAACAACATACCACAGCTTAAAAGTAGTCAGAGAATACACATCATCAGTTTTGTATACAAAACTGAATCAATAAGCTTAGCGCCAGACATGTAATTTGAGCTGAGTTTTTCCTCTGAAATTTTTGCTGTATAATATTTGATCTGTGTGATTAATATTCACCAATGAATTAAAGGCATTGATAAGAAAAGAAATTAGGTTCAGAAATAAATATTTAGATAAAGAATGCTTTCTATCATCATTAAACTGTGGACTTATATACCTATATAAATTTATACATACATGTACATAAATATAAATCATTTCTACTATTTTTCTAATTCTAGAAGGGATAGTGTACATGTCTTATAGTGTACTCTGCCTTCATCTAAGTTTCCTCTTCTCCTCCACACACATTGCTCTGTTTAGACCCATGTCCACACACTTCTCCTTTCAGTTTAGACCCATCTTTGTCCATCAAGGTCGCAGGCTTTAATAATTCATAGGTCAAAATCTGCCTTGCAGCTGAGGGATGATCCTTAGGCCACCTGGAACCCACATCATTGAATTGGCAGTTTTTTCATGACTTTTTGAGTTTCCTTGAGTTTGTCGGACCATCCAGATGTGTAATGCAACTCTTGAAGGTGACATTATATGGAAAATATTCAACTCTTCTTTACTTTTTCCATTTCTTCTATCAATGTGTGTATTTGTTTAACAATACCTCACTTTTACTTTATACTTATTGTCTTGTGTTTTCTGTGTATCATTTTTATTTCATTGTTTTATATTCTTTTGTTTCAGTTTGCTTAAACTACTGCCCAATTTCTTTGTACAATTGAGAAGGCAGAATATGGTGCATGTTCTATTTCTTCTATTGTTTGTGAAGAATAAGTTTCAATTACCGTCGAACTGGGAAGACAAGGCAACAAACGATTGTAACTCAAATAGAAACTCGAATGCTACAAAGTCCACTGCAAAATGACAAAGTATATATAAGACTCCAGAATGTCATTCAAATCAAGCAGTCAAGCAACCAATCAGAACTCAAGGAATGGAATGGCCCAAATCACACAGATTCATGAATGGATCATTCTTGATTCCTATTTATACCAGCTGTCTTGGACACTGCTTGAGTTCTACTTAGTTAGCTGCTGTTATTAAAACCAACAGTAGACTAACTGACATCAATAGTTTAAAACTGACAGATTTTTATGGTGGATTTCAGCTTTGAAAACAAAAAGAAAAATCTATGGAGGCTAAACACAGAGAGTAAAGCTGCTGAGGGACTTTTTTGTCTTTGTCAAAAATTCTCGATGTGACTGACCATTGACCATTGACTTGAAAGGTTGTCCAGATTTGGAATTATCTTTGGTGGATGTTCTTTCCAATTTAAAAAGATTGTGACACTCATGACATTGTGTATGGCTCAAACAATCCTCTCTGTTGAAATATTAGACAAGTTTCCATTAAATATTTGCTAATTTGATCATATAAAGACCTGTCATTGTTCAATTAGGTAAAAAACAAACAAATGACAATACATATATTTATTCTAGCATGTGTAATTCCAATACTAACCAATATAGTGTGTTTCTTTATACAAAAAGTCAAAGTTACTGCTACAGAACATTTCAGTTATGAGCATGTTAAAATGTCTCATTCACCTTATGCTTTAAAAGATTGCTTTCTTTTTGGACTCACTTCATGTTATAATATATATATATATATATATATATATATATATATATATATATGAAAGTGCATAGTGTAATAGTTAGAGTTGTAGGAAATAGACTTGTTGACCCGAGTTCAAATCCTCGACAAGGCTGTTCATATAGTGCTAATACCTCTTGGAAAGGTATGAATTCATGTATTCTCCCTCCAGTTACGGGTAAATAGTAGGGCAGACTGGGCTCTGACCTTGGATAGGTAACCAGGAGAAGGAAAACTCTGAATTGGAAAAACCTGAGGTCAGTCGTTGATTGGGTTTGTGACATTCCTTGCACCAATTCTTTCCAATCAACTGTGCCAAAAAGTGCAGATGGTCCAACACAAGCTTTCACCACTATAAACAAATAACAATGTGTGGGTTGTTCTTTGGATCAGCTCATGGTATCTTATGAACCCACATGTATTGAAATCAACAAGAGAGTCCATTGTATGAATGTGTGTGTTCATATAATTTATGAATATAATTTCACGCATATGCTGCTTCAAAAAGACAAAACAAAAATACCCCCAGCTGTTCTACCTACAAAGCCTTTATCAGACAATGAATCACCATGTTTTTGAACCAAACCATCAATACCATTAATTCAAACTGAATGACTTTAACAGCATGTAAACACATCTAGGGTTATTTTATGCCCAGAACTTTGGGAATTACATTCATTGTATGTTCATATTTACATTTTTTGTGTAGTTGTTTTTAAGAGTTTTTTTTTTACATAGTCCTATTGAATATGAATAATCTTTAAACAGATCTATTTGACCCATAGATAGGGACTTAACAGGTACTATCACTCTGGGTTAAAGTGGACCTGGGAGTAATGACTATGAAGGGGTACTCCACACTCCCCACATCCCCAGAACTAGAATCTTACCAT
>CM042159.1:79178878-79376378 GCA_023376005.1 Doryteuthis pealeii | reverse complement strand
TTACATGTTATAGAGTCATCCACAGACACCATGTTTTGATGTATCACATCTCTTCAGTGTGGCTAAACATTAGCAACCTACCTCCATTCGGGATGGAAACTTGATTGATTTATCATCAGTCAGACTTCTTAACCACTTGGCCATCAGCTCCTACAGACTGGAATGAGGATTTTAACTGATAAATACATATATAAGTATATATGTAAAGGCTGCAGAGAGTGCTTCAAGCCATATAATTGCTTGAAAATAAAATGACTTTGGCATTTAATGATGCAGCAAGTGTTAACATGCTGAAAAACCATAAACCAACCAACCAATCATTAGCTTTATGTTCTGATGTAATGAGGTCATCAGCTGATTTTGTAAATGTGGGTTACATTAAATGTGTTTCAAGGTCACTTGATTGACAGGTGACACTATAAACAAGGATGTTTATAGTTAAAGGAAGTTTAGAACTCAGAATCAGAATTTTAAGTGTAAAAGCTTGGGTTGGAAGGGTTGGGTAAATACATACAAATCAAAATGATTCCAGTGTTTTTTTCTAAAGCTTCAGTCATTAACATGTTAATGAGGAATCAGCAGACAATGGGAAGGGGACATAACTTTTCATCTCTTTGTAGATCTGACATGCAGAGAACTAAAGAACTTGTGACATTGGCACAATTACATTGACACTTTTCCCTGTCACAATTGACACATAATCAAATTGACATTGTTGCTAAGTTTGTAGAATAAACCAAATTTGATTTCTATTACATGAACACTTTCAAACAGATCTTTCCTTTTTGTATCTCTTCAATTTCAATTTATTTACACAAATAAAGTTGTGGTCATTTACAATTTTAGTTCACTTTTACCCAAAGCCAGAAGTATGGAGCACCCAGTGAGAATTAAACTCAATCACAGCTTGCTAACCATTACACCATTTGAGGCACTCAAAATAGTAGTGCTATGAGAATTGTCTCTTGGATTTCATTCTGGATGGAATTTAGTATGATGAGTATCATCATCATCAAGTCATACTGACAGCATTGATCTCCATAACTCTTCCTCGCCACCCTTCCCTATCAGCTATTGCTTCTGTAAGGTCCTCTGTCCAACATCAAGTATCTACACAAAGCCGATGATGTAGGTTTTTTTCTGGCTGACCTACACTGGTGTACCCATGTGTAAGTATGGGAAAATTTATTGACTCTCCATATGAGTCATAAGAAAAGAAAAAAACAAGATCAATTCACAACGTTTATATAAAAGTGCAAGTGAGTTGCTAAAACATATTCTTTTAGCAATCAATTGTCTTATAATGGAAACAAAATTAAATTTACATATAAACATTTCTCTTTGAGGTAGTTATTTTGTATGTTTCATATTTCTCGTTGACACTTTGTTTTAGTTTTTCTTATCAGTTCGGACCATTCATCTATGCTTTGTTTCAGTTCAGGGTTCTTTGCTTAGTGGCTTCCTTCTTCTCTCAGCTAGGAGAGGTCCAAAATGTCATGTGCCTGTCACTGTAGCTTCTAGCTATTGACCTCCCTCGTGGCCTAGAGGGTCTCAAATCTGTGACACATCCCTGTTTGCTGCTATTACTCTTGTTTCTGGCCTGTGAGTACCAGGTTATCAGCTACTCAATTCCTGCCTCTGTAGGCTCTCAGCTGGTCCTCTTTACTTCTGGGTCCTCCAGGTTCCTAATATTAGGAAGGATAACCCATATTTTTCATATAGGTGCCTACATGAGAATGTCACTTATGGACTCGTCCCTGCTTTTCCAGAAGTGTCTAGCATGTCTTGTTCGTCTTACCTGGATAGTTTGTGTAATGGGAAGCAAGTGGCCATACAGCTGCTTTTAAGTGGGTTGCTGCTTTGAGGATTTGTTTAGAACAGCATGCAGCATCCTTGTACAGTTTTCATATGAATCAGCATAACATTAATAATTCTATGTAATTGATCAGTCAATATAGTTTATCTCTTGTGAGTATGTTGGAATTTATGCTTTTTAAGTAACTCTATCTTAACGGCCATTTACATGCTGTTATTAATGGCAAAAATCACTTAAGGATAACAATGAGAATAGGAAGAGTATTTGACCAAAAAGGGTTTGGATTAGAAGATGAAATTAATGGTTGGGTAGAATGGTATGAGATAATAATCAGCAACTGATTTATAGCAAATCAGATTAAATCTACCTGCTTTATCCGAAATGGGATTATGACATCAGACTGAATTTTAAACCTAATAAATCTATATTTATTCAAGATTGATTAATTATTGATTGACTGAAAACATTAAATCTACTGAGTTTCAAGTCCATAGTTGTGGGTGTTTAATAGTATTGTTTTATGAGAAGATATTTTTTTATGTATTGTGTATAGATACTTAGTGGTTAGAGCAGTGGACTTAAGGTCACAAGGTCTATGACCAATCCTTGATACCCATTAGCTTATGTAATACAAAAGAAAATCTTTTTCTAAAGTTAGTTATACTAATTTTGAACTTGTGTTAGATGAAAGAACTTTTAAATTTGTTGCATCCCCTTTTTTTTTTTTTTGTTTTTTGGTGATTAATACATTGGATATTTACAGAGTAAATTACTGAGTAACCTACTGCACTCTACTTTAGTTGTAGGTGTATGTATATATATATATATATATATATATATATATATATATAAAAGAAAGACGTCTGTCTGTCGGTCTGTATAACAACTGAGCGCACATCCTTTTATAAAGGAAAATTGGTGGAGACCAGCAAAGATGAAAGTCAAATAAAATCCACACCCTATTTTTGTCTGAGAGGGAGTTAAAATTTTTTACTCCTTCATTTTCCATAAGAAAAGCTAAATAAAAAATATAATAAGGGTACAAATCAAGGATATATTAAAAAGAATTAATCAAAAAATTATCAAAAAATAAAACAAATTAATAAAGGATCAATGATAATAAAAAGTAAATAAAAGAAAAAAGTACAAACAAGAATAATAATAATAATAAAAGCAAACAACATATAAACAAGAATATATAAAGAATAAAAGATAATAAAACATAGAAACAGAATTCTTATTATTAATCTATACATAAATATAGATAAGAGATTTTTTAAAAACTTTTAAATCTCGGATAATGCCAGGTAATTCTGCTTGTAATATGTAATGTCAGAATTGATCAATTATATAATCAAATTAACCCCCAGTTTGTTGACTAGTCAAACTGTAAAAAGTGTATCCTGTTTTATTCAGGAACATTATATGTTACTATTCTAATTAAATTATTAACTAAATTATTTTACTTTCTCTAAACCGCCCTGTCGGCTGGGGCGTTAGAATGCACTGACTGCACCTCTGCAGAGGGGTAAGACTCCCCCCAATGGGGCCACCTGTTGGCCGTGGGTGGCGACCCGTGATGCTTAAGGATAGAGCCCAGGTGGATGAGCAGTTCATGACTTGCAATACTCCACTTTGGCCCTATCTTGGGCTAGACGATCAATCGGCTGGTTACGTCAAGCCCTAGCACCTATATGATTTTCCCAACCCTATTGCCCTTATGGCAAGCCCCAACCCATTTTTATCATATGGGTACTAGAAGGCGGTGGCTGCGGGTCTACATGTCCTGGGAATGACGTTAAACTCTATCTGATGGTGAGGTTCCAGTTTTGGAGGTTTGGGGAATGTGGAGCACCCCTTCATCACCATTGCTCTCTGGTCCACTCTGACCCGGAGTGGTAGTACCTGTTAGGGTCCCATCTATGGGTTAAATAGAAAAATGTATTTATAAAAAAATTGTATTATCCATTAAGAATTGATTTATTTCAAAACTTTATCGGCATTAAATGACCCACTGAGGTTGATATGCCACAAAACAAACCAAATCAAAAAATCAAAAATTACTTTCTCTAAAATGTACTACTTAGTTATATTAATTGTACAATATCTTTTATATCACACATTTTCCCTTTTCGTAAATAAACAATATCCAAGTTGTATTGGCCTACTGTGCTCACTAGAATCATATCCAATTTAAACTTTTATATTCATGGAAAAAACAATCAACCAAAATCGCCAACCTATATAAAAAAATACAAAAATGTGAAAGTATAAATAGGATAAAATTATAACAAACAATAGAAAAAAATTTGTTAATATTCTCATTTATATTTTAATATTCATCCTCCAATTATTCAAGTTGCTGTTCTGATTTGATATTTTAAGTAAAATTTAGAAAATATAAAGAAGTACATTTAAATGTTGCATAATCACAAATCTTAAAAGCAGCAAAAAGATTTTTGTATTTTTCTCTTTTTATTTCAGTGATGAAAAAAAGAATATTTGTGCCTTGATGAAACAAGTAAGAAAATGGATAGAGAATGCAAATCAGGAAGCTGAAGTCCTTCCACATCGACTGCCTCCAAACTATTTTTAGCATCACATGCCGTGACCAAGTCCCTCAGGTGAATATTCTGCAGAATGCAAAGATTACCAGAATTGAATGCATAATTATCACACATCAGCTCAGATGGATCGGCCATGTTATTAGAATGCTAGAGAATTACCCCACTGGATCTTCTTGTATGGAGAGTTATGGGATGGTGTACCTGTAGTTGGGGGTCAGAAAAAGAGATATAAATATCAGGTAAAGTGGCTATCCACAAGCAATACACAATCAACCAACCAACTGAACATGCTGATGGCTACCTGCTCATTCTGCACCAGAGTTCTATGGTGTGCCAAGTCAGCATGCATCAGTGCCAGCCATCAGCTGATCAAATTAAAGAGATACCTTAAATGGTTTAATGGTTAGCAAGCTAGGTTATCAGACTGTTGTTAGTGAGGTTGATTCTTACTGAGTGCCTCATACTTCTGGTCTTGTTTCAAACTAAGCTAAACTTACTAAGGTACAAGTAATCAAAATAGAGTAGTTTTATAAATTTAATGATAATTTTAATGCTAACAAAAATAAAAAATGGAATGGAAAAACCATTAAATTTAAGACTTTTAAAATCAGTTTTTAATTAATTTATAAATTAATCTAGTTAAAATAAAGTTGATTGATTTACTTGAACTTGAAATATGTAATAATGATAATCTTGAAATAATTACTTGTGCAAATAAAGATAAAAATCCCCAAATATTTTTCTATTGTCAAAATCTAAGCATTATCATTAAAACCTATTTAACCCATTTCTCTTATTTATCAACAAATAATAAAAGAGATTTATTTGAAGCAAATGCTAAAATGAGCTTAATTTTTTATGGATTAACATTATAATTGTTCATGACAAAAATATTGATGTTTTTGATGTGTGTTGTGAAAAGATTATAGAATAGGCTTTTCTCTTGGGCAATACCACCATCAAGGTGGGTTGAAAATTGAGCTCAGTTGGATGAGGTGATAGATTGTTACATACAAATCCATTTTTATTGGTAAAGCCAAGAAATAGGAGGAAAGCCATTCTTACTTGGTAAGTTATGAAATACATAGGTGCCCCCTCCTCCTCCCGGAATCTAAATGCTCCATCGTTTGAACAAATCAAAATTCAAACACATTTTTTGAGAAAATTTTGCCCTAGAAGGTGAATTCATTTTCAGAAACCAAATGCAATATAGTGTTCATGTTTATTTCACCTTTTCAACCCATATCTTCATGCATTGTTTGTTCTGTTTGTCAATGGAAGTACGAGTGAAACCATCTCTCATGTGTCAATCATTAGTTTACTTTATATTTTCACTATGATTTGCACATTTCTTAAAAATATCACCAAACTTTTTGCAATCTGAACAGCTTCTTGGAATGAATTAAATTCAGATTCTGGGGAAACATTTTATACTGACAGGAAATACAATTGCAACACTCTGGAGGACAATCCCAATTTTGAACTGTGTCTGAACTGTAAAAAATGTACTCTGTTTTATTCAGGAACATTATATGTTACTATTCTAATCCAATTATTAACTAAATTATTTTACTTTCTCTAAAATGTACTACTTAATTATATTAATTGTACAATATATTTTATATCACACATTTTCCATTTTCATAAAAAAAAACAGTACCCAAGTTGTATAAGCCAACAGTGCTCACCAGAATCATATCCAATTTATGCTGAGTCCACTTACTACAATAAATTTTAAACTTATATAAAGATTTGTGCACAGCTGAACATAGCAATTCTATGAAGAGTCTATCTTTCTAACTATCTTTGTGTTCTCACGCTTGACTCTGACCAATCAGAGACCAGCTACAATGTTCATAGAATTTTTACTTTGAAAACTGTGCATGTATCAACCTGTATATATGATTATTTACTGTAATTCCAATTTATTACCTATATCCAGAGTAAATTGAGAAAAGCTAGATGTGAACTACACAAGGATACTGTGTACTGTCTTTAACAATTTTTGAAGCAGCATCTCACAAAAATGCAGTTGTATGGCTACTTACCTCCTATCACACAAACCATCAAAGTATGATGAAAAAGACATGCTGGACACTGTTGGAGAAGTAAGGACAAATAAGTGACATCCTCCTGTGGACACCTACACATGGACACACCAATGTAGGCCAACCAGCAATAACCTATATCAATCAGCTCTGTGCTGATTCTGGAGGCCATGTGGAGGACCTGCCAGTAGTGATGACTGATAAGGATGGATGTAAGTGTGACTTGATGATGATGATGATGAGGATATAAGTTACTCAGCTGTGCACACATCTTTGTATAAGTTTAAAATTTTTAAAATTAAAGTTTCAGTTTTAATACTTTTTTTTATCACACCTGATTACACAAGAGGAGATATAAGATTAAAACTCACAAATATCAATCTAAATATGAAGAATAGATGAGAGTTACATTAAACAATGTTAGTAAAATGTCATTTTAGTTTTATTACAAAATTTGAAGGTGAGGTGGAAGCACTGCTCTAAAAAATAACCAAAAGGAATGAATATGGTACAAAGTCAATTTTACACACACATCAGTGGGAAACGTATGAATCCAACTATTCTCCCTCTTGCTATGGGTAAATAGTAGGGCAGACAAGACTTTTTAATCTTGGTATGGTAACTGGTCTACGAGAAAGAAATCTCTGAATTCAAACCTGTTAAACTTAAAAATTAACCTTGTGTCATATCCTGCTCATGTGGAGGAGTTTTGTTAATACATACTATTTACATATAGATAGGGGTAGAATATAATGATTCCTGCTTATTCCCAAGGGCATTAGTGTGAAGTGAAATTCAAATAATCTTATCCAGGATTTGTACTTGCCTCACTGAGTCCATTTTCTATGGCAATAACCATTACACAAAATGTGGCTCCTGGTATAAAATGTGTTTATTGTGAGAACATTTAATTTTATAAGGACTTGTCATAATATGATAAACAATAAGGTATATGTTTCAATTATGGTTCATGAAGCTTGCTAGTGAAATAAACAATGTTCTTATATTCTAAGATATTCTAAATTAGTTTTCACTGACTGTAAAACAACACATCATTTAGATCACCTTCTTATCTATTTACTTTTTCTACATTTTTTCTACATCCAAATTTGTTTTTTGTTTTTTTTAAATGTATTTGTCTCATTTTCCTCTTTCACTTATTAAATGTTATTATTCTTCAACATACATTTTTGCTGTGTGCCTTTTATATTGTCCTTTATTCAACTATCTCCTTATCATCAACAATCATGATTCAGAACTAACTTTCCTTTTCAACTAAAGAAACAAACAGTTAAAGCTACCACCACATGGGGAAATTTATATAAGAATAAAAATAACTACTTCACAGAGTCACACTAGTGAGAATTACTTCTTTAAAGAAGATTCCTTCCTTCATATAGAACAATTTTTTTGGTATGTTCAAAATGTATCAAGACTGTAGCTATCAAATAGTTGATTTTGCTGCTATTTCAGCAGGGAATATTTCTAATGTTCATGATAATAATTCTTACTGGGTGCCCCATATTTCTTCACAAGTTAATTGCTTTACTCAATATTTGCTGTTTGGTGGCAATTACGCTAGCTCTTTTGCAGACGGCTTATTTATTGAGCCTTTGGATTAACAATGACATTTCATGCATTGAATACATATTAAATTTTATTGTACAAAAAAATTTGTTGCAAAAAATCACATGAAAAATTGATAAAAACAATTGAAGTAATTAACAATTGGAAATCCAAAATATCAGGTTTGTGGGTCTGGATTCGGCTTGGAATGTTTTTAATTTGTTCACAGAGTTGGCCTGATTCCAAAATTCCATGATATGTTGGGCTATGGCCTCTAGGAGTAAAGTTGAAAAAATGTGACACACTAACATTTGTACTTATTATTAGACATTGCTCTTCAAACATTATCTCCCTTGTTGACTTCACTTGTTACCTCCTTGTTTAATATGATATCATGCTTAATATGATATCATACTTGATACAGTATCATACTTATATCATATCATGTTAATGGTTTCATTTCCACCAAAATTCTGTCTTTCAAGAGAAATTTGATCTTATATCTATACAAAATATAATGGCTAACAGAAGAAAAACAGCCTGGAATATGCCTCTTCTCATACACTTCAAATATCTATGATCAAATGATTCTTAAGATGCCTATCATAATAGAAAGTTGGGTAGTGTGTTCAATTCTCACTGGATGCCCCATATTTCTGGACTTATACTAGACTAAACTTAGCTTGGGTACTTTGTGTGATGTAATGGTTTGCAAGCTAGGTTAGCAGACAGTTGTTAGTGAGTTTAATTCTCACTGGGTGCCCTATACATTTGGACTAAACTAAACTAGTATCTACTTAATGTACTTTCTTTCTTTTTTTATATAGCCCTTTCCTTCTCTTCTTAATTTTATAATATATTTATTTTCTTTTTAGCTGGTTGGGTCTCTGTTCTTTCTGGTCTTTGACTACTTGGGTCTTCTTGGAACTTCTCATTTTTGTATCCATTATTGTTTTTAGTAAGGAACACAAGACTTGATTAGTATTATCTGCATTATTCGGACTATTGTCCTCATCTTCATTGTTATCTGTACAACATTTTGGCTGATGTGCACCCCCCCCCGCCTTCTTCCGGTATTTCTTGTCAGATATTGTATATCATTGTACAGATAACAATCAAGATGTGGACAATAGTCCGAATAATGCAGATAATACTAATCATCAAGCCTCATCTCAAAAATTCAGAGAAACAAGACTTGATATTGTTTTCTTTTTTAAAACGTCTTTTATCCAAGTAAGAACACACGCATGGAGAAATAGCCTACAAACAACAGGTGACATTGAGTCTATCCCATTCAATCACCCAGTCAAAACTAGATTTATATCTTTGTGTTCTCATGCTCGACTCTGGTCAATGAGAGACCTGCTACAAGGTTTATAAAAGGTTAAATCTTGTCAATCACTTATATATTTTTTTCTATGATTCAGAATTACCATTGTTTTTAATTTCTACACTACCGTACACAATTTCTCAACAACTAATCAGTAACACCTTATTCTCTCTTCATTTCTTTCATCACATATCTTTTTTTTTCTTTTTTCTTAAGTTACTTGAAAGGACTTCAGTCGTCTAATGTTCTTGGGTTATCAACTTGCCAACATGATTGGTACCATTATCTTAAATCCATAGACAAGCAGCAGTCTCAATCCTATCATGATAGGAACTACATTTAGACACCTTCTATGGTGTAATGGTTAGAAAGGTTAGCTTGCACACCATTGTTAGTGAATTCAAATCTTACTGGGTGCCCCATATTTCTAGCCTTGTGCTAAACTAAGCTGAGTAAATGACAGCTATTAAATATATTATTTCCAATTTATTACTTTTTTACAAAACAAAAATTATTGTAGGATTATCGATCTTGTAAATCTGAAATTAGATGAATAGACATAGAATTGCCCAACAAATGTCCATAATTGTACAAATAATGGGAATAAGACTTTTCTTTCCCTGGGTGTCTTGTATTTTTGGGTTTCTGTTGTACCAAAGCTAAATTTAGTAAATATCAATTATCTAGATGGAACCAAATTTGGAATGGTAATTATTTAGTGACACTTTTTGTCCTTCCCAATTCAAAAGGAATTTACCAAAAATAATGAGTAATTTGATTTTTGACTTGGTTGGAAACACATTTAGAAAGCTTGTGTGAATATTATCAAATTATATTTACCATATTTGACAGCATAAAAAAAAACGCATGGGTATTTTAGATGTAACTATTTCAACAAGGAATATTCAGGAAAAATGTTTTTAACATATTTAAGCATGTAATGGTTAAAGTAAGCTAGCATCACTTACAAATCATTACAAAAGCATTTTATATATAGCAGAAAATATTACTTTATCTAAAAAGCAAGCTAGCAGTACATTGTAAAAAAATTATAAAATCACTTTAAAAAGCAAAGTAGCATTTGAACATAAAGCAAGAAATCACAATAGTGAAAATATCCTCCATAATTACAGTAATAAGACATTGCCAGAAAAAACAAAGCAAAAAACATCTTATAAAAAGCAAATTAACACTATGGTTAAACATTAAATAAAAACTTGTCTGGCTGGTTTCCATTCATCCTCTGATCTCCAATTCCTCCAGTTTTTCCCAAGTATTTGGAGACTGTTCCAACTGCTCCAACTACAATTAGTTTCACTGTCACCTTCATGTTCCACACCTGTTTTAGCTCTCTGGCAAGATCCAAGTTATCATAATAATAATAATAATAATAATAATGATAATAATTCTGAGTATTCAGGTTGTTGCAATCAGCCAGAATACTGAGAAGAGTCCTGGAGACCCGAGGAGACTTGTTGTCACTCAGACTCCAGTGAAAGACCATCAGCTAACACTGGCGTGAAAAAACTCACAAGGAGTTAAATAATAATAATAATAATAATAATAATAATGTGGCTGCTGCAGACTAGCACAAAAGTAATATAAAAACAGGCACAACTGGGTGAGGAAGGTGATCCACTGTGAATTGTGCAAAAAAATTGAAATTTCAACATACTAACAAATAGTATATGCACAAACCAGAAGCTGTCTTTGTAAATGAGATGCATAAAATTCTCTGGGACTTTGAAATACAAGCATATCCCCCACAACCCATGTCAGAAGACCAAGTAGTATGTTTTGGGCATTAATACTTTGGTGTAGCCCATCCCTCTCCAGGTTTACAACTGGTTTGAATTCAGAGTTTTCTTTCTTCTAGATTGGTTGCCATACCAAGATTAAAGAGCCCAGTATAGCTTACTAGTTTCCCATAACTGGAGGGAGAATAGTTGGATTCATACCTTTCCAAAGAGTATTAGCACTATGAGAAATGCAAACAACCTCATTTAAGATTTGAACGCTGGTAGCTGAGTCCACTTCCTATGATGATGATTGTTACATCATGAGCACCTCCTTATTATATATATATATATATATATATATATACCATATCTTAGTTTAAATGTTTATTTATATAGAGAGCCAATTACAAATTTCTGAGCTCCTTTAACAATATATCTAATACACATCTGTTAGTTTCTCAGATAATAATATTCTGCCTCCTAAAATTGAAGAATAACATTCTATTCACTATGGAATAATTATAGAATTTTATTTATCTAGTTTAACATAGCATAAAATTATATTTCTGTATCACCAGAAAACTCATGAGCATTCACTAACATTTTTTAGGGGTGGGTGGCTAAAAATACATTTGGAATACATCTTATTGGTAACCTTTTACATTATAAGCATTTCACTCTGTATAATCCTGTAATGTCTGTCAAAATATCTGATAAACTATGTTAGATGTGCCATTGCTTGATATATAGGGGTCACGGATAAGCCCTGTAAGCAAAGATTTTACAATCATAAGTCCTCATTCCTGAATAAATGTTATACCAATAGCACTAAACTGTCAAAGTATATATGGAAATTAAAAAGTATGAATAGCATAGAACCTCAAATCAAATGGACATTTTTTAAAAGAATTTACATATGTAATGAAGTGTTAAAATATTGAAGATTGTGTTTGGAGAAAAGTTATGTATTATGATTCCCAGAACATAAGAGATTGTTAAATGATCAGAGTTGAATCCAAATGAATAGAAGAGAGCAAATCTACTTTGGCATTTGTCCTCAGATTAATCTAGGTCCAAAGTGGAAATTAACACATATATTTAAGGGAATTTTTTTTACCTTTATTCTGATTGCTCATCTGAAGATCAAAACATTTAAAACTTTGAGTTGTTTGAAAATTTTGTGATTTTCTAATAATAATAATTAAATTTATTGTTTATAGTGCTCAGGTGCACCACAACTCATCAAAGTCTCATATCTGGTACATAGAATAATGTTTAGTGTCAGGAACATGAACAACGTACAGTAATAATATACATGTATGTGTGCATATGTGAGTATCAGGTATAGTGTTGGTGGACTACTGGAAGGAGGCTTTGAAAGTGTAGTTTTTGGCAGCCCACAACAGAAGCAGGCAGCTTATTCCATGCAATTCTGAGAGTGAAAAAATGTTTCCAAAAGTCATGTGAGCAATGCTGTTTTCTGACTTTGTAGGCATGCCCATGTGTGTTAGAAACATGGAGATCAAAAAGGTGCTCAAGGTTGCTGTTGTTAAGATGATTAATGACCTTATGAGCATTTACCAGGTCAGTTGCCAGATGCCAGAGTTTCAACAAATCCATTCCCAGGGCAGCAAGACGTTCAGAGCATGGTAGATGCCTGATGGAGGGTATTTGATGTTGAGCACTTTTGTTAATTTTTACTAAGGAGACCATACTAATTAATTTTAATTTTTACAATATATATATATATATATATATATATCAAAGTGCTTGGATTAATCGCATTGGTGAGAAACTGTATCTACGCTATCCTCTTAGATATATATGCTCTATCACTGATATTGAACACTTTTATTTATCATCATCATCATCATATGATATTCTTCAAGCCTTACATATACTCTTTCTTATGCCGCACCTGATTGATAATCTATATCTACACATGCTCTTTCTAATGCAACACTCACAATGCAGGACTTACCTATAAGCTATAGCCTAGGGCCACACATTCTTGGGGCCTCATTTTTTAAAACAGATTTTTATTACATTATTAGTTTATATTCTTTATTTTACCAAACCCTCTGCACAAGTAGGATGTGACACAGAGGTTTGAATTCAGAGTTTTCCTTCTAGACTAGTTACCTAACCAGAGTTAAAGAGCCTAGTTCACCCTACTATTTACCCATAACTGGACGGAGAATAGTTGGATACATACCTTTCTCAAGATTATTAGTGTTATGTGAAATGCAAACAGCCTCGTCTGGGATTTGAACTCAGGTCGCCAAGTCCATTTCCTATAATGATAATCATTACACCATATGTCTTCAAGATTTTATTCTTGAACACTAAAAATCATCATAAATTATATCATATATATATCAATATAAAATTATTTTTACCCAAATTCTTTTTAGAGAAGAGACTCAAATTTCATATAGATCTGGGCTTCTCAGGTGAAAGTTTGGTCCTGAGCACCCATAAAGTTTGGAAACTTAAAAAGTTTAGTCTATCTCCAGCAGTATCAGCAGTAGCTGCCTAGTAGCTGTAGTTAATATAATTGATATTAATAGTACTAGCAAATATATGCACCCTCCGGGTGCAAGTATTTAAGTTTTAATATGATAAAATATCATGTTAAATTAGAAAGGCTAATGAAACTGAAAAAGAATTTAGATAAAAATATTTGGAACAGAGGGAGTATGATTGAAAAATAGAACAACTTTGAAACTAACTCTTCCATCATTTTCCATTACTCCCGTCTTTCATTGGTAAATTTTCCTAATTTAACTATTTAGTTAAAATAGGAAGTAAAGAATAATATTACAGTTATTTCTTCTTGTTAATGGATTTCTTTTAAGATTTATCCTCAAGATTTTTGCTCATATTCATTAAGATAAAACCAAACAATTAGAAATCAATAATACTAAGCATATATTTATTAAAATCAAATTTTTAAGATCAATATGCAAATAAGCCTTCACGTTCACTCTGTAAACCGCTATTTTGTTGTATATATAAATACAACTGCATGTTATTCGCATGTAGATATGGTCAACAGTCTTAATGATGTAAAACAGTTTTGTTAATAATTGAGGTTTAAATAAAAATAAAATCATGGAGAATGTGATGTAAATAACAAAGGTAATAGTGACTTGTATAGTAATATAGTTTCAGTTACAGACATACAAACCCACAATCTCCATTATAATAAGATTAAGGTAATACAACTGGATTTGGACAACTAAATAAGAGAATATCATGGAGAATACAGACTTTATTCTCAAAGAAATCTTTTTCAAAATAATCTAAACTTAAGAATGCACAGACACCTTCTTTGATGCTAATTCATATTTATGGACGACTGACTTATGAATAACAAACATTTATATTCTTGTGGATAAAGTTGGATCTCAACAAAATACTCTCTGTTTTCCTAAATTATAAAGTGTAAAAGGGATAAATAAAACTGTTTCACTTGCATTGGTTAGTTAAATTCTCTCAAAAAATGTTTGTAAAGTTTCAAACAAGGAAACACTATGCAAACTTGCAAGATCATATTTATTTCCTGGTGCTCAGCCAAATAATAACCTTTATTTTATGCAGACAAACCTATTAACAGTTGAGAACAGTTACATCATTCAAGAGAAATTTCTTTATGAATATATGTTCATTGTATTATCCTTCATCACTGTTATGGTTAAGTTATACCTCACTTTGGATATAAGTAGAAATGGTTGTTAGTAGAATGAATAGTTTTGTATTTGGCAATTCTTTTCTTTCCAAGACTGACCTTTGTGTCTCAAGCCAATAAAACAAACATTACAGACAGGGATGATGAGAATAGAATATGTTTTTTTGAGAATCACCAACTAATTACTGATATTCTGTTATTACAGCTATAATTTATGGAAGTGATAA
This sequence comes from Doryteuthis pealeii, assembly GCA_023376005.1. Lineage (NCBI taxonomy): Eukaryota > Metazoa > Mollusca > Cephalopoda > Myopsida > Loliginidae > Doryteuthis > Doryteuthis pealeii. The sequence goes on along the minus strand of CM042159.1, from coordinate 79,361,394 downwards.
CTGAAGAATTTATCAGGAGTGTTTTCATTTAGTTGAGGTGTGGCAGAAATTAAATATTAGATTAAAAGTGAAACTATTGAATGCCCTACTTCTCAGTTTGGTTTCTTTGTTTAATGGTGTATCAATCTTTGTGTGTTATCTAATGCCAAAGCCATCCTTGGAGAAGAATTAACCCTTACCCTAGTAGTACTATTTAACCCATACCTTACTTTTCAGTTTCCACCTTGTCAGTTGGTGCTTTAGAATATACAGACTGCATCTCTGCAGAGGAGTAAGACCCCCCTCAATGGGGCCACCTTTTAGCTGTAGGTGGTGAACCATGATTCATAAGGATGAAACCCTGGTGTCTGTGCAGTCCATGACATGCAACAAACCACTTTTGCCCTTACTTACGGGTGGTCGGAAAGGTGCCTCTGATCAATCAACTGGTCATGTCAAGCCCTAGCACCTATATGATTGTCTCAACCCTTATGGCAAGCCCCAACCTGTTTTATCATATGTGTTAGAAAGCAGTAGTTGAGGGTCTTAATGTCCTGGGTATGATGTTAAACTCTATCTAATGGTGAAGTTCCAATTCTGGACCTCTAGGGAATGTGGAGTACCAGTACCTCCTTCATCACCATTATTCCCAGGTCCACTGGCCTGTTAGAGTCCCATCTATGTTAAATAGAAAAAAATGAGTTTAAAGAAAATGTTTTAAAAAAATGAGTAAAAAAAATAATTGAGAACCAATCAAAATGAGTAAAACAAAACATCTTCAGCATAAAATAACCCAACAAGGGTTGACATACCATAAATAACAACCAACCAACTTCTCAGTTTGGTTTGATTTAGTTTCTTTGTTTAATGGCATATCAACTTTTGTGGGTTATCTAATACCAAAGCTATCCTTGTAGAAGAACAGTAGAGGAATTATTTAACACTTAACCTAGTAGTACTATTTAACCCATGTCCTGCTTCTCAATTTAGTTTGGTTTGGTTTCTTTGTTTAATGGCATTTCAATTTTCATGGGTTATTTAATACCAAATCCATCCTTCTAGAAGAACAGTAGAGGTACTATTTAACCCATAGCTGGGTGGGGGATGAGGGGGTACATACTTTTCCCAGGGGAGTTAGTCTGAAATTGAACATAATAGCATGACTGGAGTTTGAACTCTACGATGCCATGTCGCAGTCCAGCAGATTTCCCATTACACCACAGGGACCCCCCCCCGCCCACTAGTCCTCAGTCAGTTTGGATATTTCTAACTCTTTTTACATCATCATGAGAAGAAATTAATCAGTGAATTTATATAGTGTCTGCATAAATATATGGCTCATATATATCTCCACAGGACATTTAATACCAAAACCTTTTTGTATGGATTTTTTTTAAACTGAAAAATGATAAGAATAAAGAAAATGGTTCCCTAATGAAATTTATTAACATTTCAGAGTTGGCAAGTACCAATATGTTAAATGTAGTCTCAAAGTTCAGGTTTTAATGGTAGATTCAGCGTCAGTTCAAAGTATAGCCAACTAGGATGCCAAGTACTAGGGCTCAGCTGACAATCTGAGATAGTCAGATTTTCCAAATAAAAATGGGAGAATGAATAAAATAAGAAAATACCCTGATGTGAATAACTGGGCCTTGGGATGCATGGTAACTGGAGTGAAGTAAGGTCAAAAGGGAATTTCAGGGTCAGCCTGCCTTCAGTATTTTCAACATTGCCAGTTTAAGTAATCTCCTTTCCCATACTCTTCAATTAAGAATTTCTCCTTTCTTAGTTGTAGGAGACAAAGTTTTAATACTCCTTATAATTAAGAGCTTTCAATCCTGGACAAGGCTATTTGTATTTCACATAGCGCTAATACCCTTGGGAAATGTATGCATCCAAGTACTCTCCCTCCAGCTATGGGTAAATAGTAGGGCAGACTAGGTTCTTTAACATTGACTATGTAACCACCCTAGGAAAAGGAAAACTCTGAATTCAAACCATTTAAACTCTACTTAAGATATTGACCTTGTGTCACATCCTGCTCATGTGGAAGGGTTGATAAATACATATAACAAGAAACTTTCAACATTAACTACATAAATGGTATGATATACTAAAGTGTAAGTAAATTATGTTGGAAATGTTTAACTGATTATTGTTATAAATATTTTATCCCTATTTATTTTTTTCACCATAAAATATAAATGAATATGGTTGTATTTATCCAGCCTTTAATGATGTCAGAATGGGACACATAGTCAGTTTAATTTAAGGATCTTGTAAGAAGCAAGCCTCCTGGGTGGGAGTGCCAAAAATAGCTAATTTCTGCCAGCATTTCCCTTTTGGGGCACCACAGGCACTGGGCAATGAATTCAACTTTTACTCCTTTAGACAAGGGAGCTGATACTACCTAGGAGTGGGAAAGACCCCTGGAACTGGGCTGATTAATTTTTTAGACTAACCAGTTCTTTTAAATAACACAATAATATACTTTAAAGCACTTAGATTTCCAGGGGCAGCAGGTACTCTAGGATTGGCTTTGGATAGCGTAAAAAGTGTGAGTTTACATTCAATTCTACGTAGAGATGGTGAATGGTCTATTATACATCTTGCAAGATGACTCAACTCATTTAGGGACATCAAAAGCTTTGCTGATACAGTAAATTGCCACATCAACTCTAGGGTATGAAATAGCAAGCTGTGAAGTACTCATGAGAAAAATGTTAAATATATATTCTCTCTGGCTATTTAAAACCCAATGATATCAAAGAGAATGTGTAAAAGATTTACTTTACACTCTAGTCAATTAGATTGAGGTGTGTATTTCTCTCTCGTAGGTATTTACCCAACCCGTTCACCATGGGTAGGATGTGACACAAGGTCTCAAGTATGGAGCATCCAGTGAGGACCAAGTATGGTGCATTCAGTGAGGATTCAGTAGTAATGGATTTGTGAGATTAGCTTGCTAACCGTTAAAGCACAACGGGACTATGGGATCTCCAAGTGAATTTCCGTCTTGTATCTTTGAAGAATGTATTACAATGATAATCTATAATTTTAATCAGGAAATATTGGAAGGGATTAATACAGAGATGATGATAAATATCTGCTAGATATCTTTTTAGATTATTCCAGTAAATTCACAGAAAGCTTTTAAATTAAATTCTTTTTTCATTTTAAAACAATCAAAATTTAAAGTAATTTAACTTCATGAAAAAAGGGAAATAACTTTTTGATATCATTATCTCCTAAATAAGAAATACACAATTAATACTTATCTAAATTCTCCTAAAAGTTAAAAAAAGAAATTGAAATAGATCCCTAAATAGACCTGAACCTAATCTAGTAGTGACCAAGTTGGAATTCAGAGTTTTCCTTCTCCTAGACTGGTTGCCTAACAAAGGTTAAAGAGCCAGTCTGCCCTACTATTTACCCATAGCTGGAGGGAGAATAGTTGGGTTACTACCTTTCCCAAGGATATTAGTGGTATGTGAACTGTGACTTTATCCAGGAATTGAACTCAGGTCGATGAGTCCATTTCCTATGACTCTAACTAGTACACCACCGTGCTTCCCTAATAAAGGCTGACTGAGTAAAAAAGCAATATATATATATATATATATATATATATATATATATATATATAATGACAAATCCAGTTCCTCAACACACATATATAAAAAAAAAACCAATTAAAACAGACACACACACATACACATACATATTTATCTTGACCAATCCTTACAATCCAACATTCTGGACTAACACCTGCATTACCATTCTAACACTCCCCATCTAGAGAGAAGAAAATCCACTACCCACCCCCAACCACCCCTGCCCCTACTGACAACCTACTGTTTTCACCATTTTGAGAATGTCCATCATTGAAGCAAGAATTATATTCAAGTCCTGAAGAAGGTCTAATAAACTGAAACGTTGCATCGTCGACAATAAACATCCAGTTTCCATAACATCCCGTGTTTGTCTACCTTTCTCCATATATATATATATATATATATATATATATATATATAGTGTGGATTGTCACTGTTTCAGCTTTTACTGGAACGGTGTGCCAAACGCAGTATTATTGGTAGAGTGCTTAATATGAAATAGAGCTGTTATATAATATAATAAAAATAAATATATAAAGGTTTTACATGACAAAGGATTGTTGAGGCATGAAACCAAAATGGTCGTGAATGTTCCTTTGTTACCAAATAAATACATATGTAAAACCTTTATATATTTATTTTTATTATATATATATATATATATATGGTTTGAGAATTGCATAGGCAAGAAACTGTCAGTAACCAAGTGCTGTTGACTTCATATCTACACTACCCAAACTTAGATATACATGCTCTATGCACAGTATTGAACACTATTTACTATATAGATATACCACACTATATTATCAATATTAATATTGATATACATATATATAATCTTTAACATACTGGTACATCATTCTCCTGTTATCAGTTCATCCAAAAGGTGTGGCTAGTCTTATACAAACAAATCACCAGTGTAGGCAGTTCACATTTGAACTGTTGAACTAGACTCATGTTATGGGCAACAGAGAGTTACTAATAAAAAGAAAGATAACTTATCAAAAGTCTAATTTCCATGGGGTCTGTTAATTATTTATTTACTCACCTAGTTTCTGTCATGAGGAATTATATAATTATAGATTACTATTTATTTTTTGTTTATAAATTTGAAATTTTAATGAGTTAAAAACACAGAGTATTTAGCTAATCCCTCCATGATAGGCAGGATGTGACACAAGGTCAATTTTTAAGTTGAGTTGGTTTGAATTCTCCTACATTGGTTGCCATACCAAGGTTAAAGAGCCCAGTTTATTTACCCATAGCTGGAAGGAGAAGAGATGGATTCATGCCTTTCCCACGGGCAAAATAAAACTTCATCCAAGAATTCAACTGGGCTTATTGAATCCATTTCCTACAATAATAACCATTACACAACATATGCCTCCAGGATTAGTTAATTTTAAACCACTTGAGTAAATAGAAAGAGAGAAAGAAAGAAAGAAAGAAGAATGCATGGGGAAAAGAAAGTGAAGATTAAATTGGAAGTAAATTGAAATTGAAAAAGAGAGAAAGAATACAAAGTGAAACAGAATGGAAGAGATTGAAGTAGAAAAAGTTATACTGAGAAATAGAAAAAGAAGAAAATGAATGAGCAAGAAGAGAGAGAGAGAGAGAGAGACAGACAGATGACAGAGACAGAAACAGAGACAGTGACAAACAGACAGACAGACAGACAGACTTGGTAATGTAGTCTACTTGATTGGTACTTATAAAAAATATATTTAAATTTCTGAATGACTTTTTTAGAAAAGAAACTAATTAAAATCTATATATAAGTAAGTAAGTAAATTTGAGGGAGTGTCTAAGTGTTGGTATCAGCTGAACAGTGAGAGAGTCTATCCCTTTTCAATAATGCTAGGAGCCAGTTTAACTCTGTCAGTAGAATCCCAAGATTCCAGGTTCGATACCAGCCATCACTAACTCAGTCCATGAGTATTACCACTTGGGTAATCTGATCTGTGCAGTAAAGTGTGGTGCAGACTGTACATGGGGTGTTCCATTTCAGCAAAACAATATCCCTGGTATAACACTAGTGAAAAGGGGATAGACTCCTTCACTATCTAGTTGATACTGACAATAGGCCATTCCACCGACTTTACTTTTCTACTATTTACTGTAATGTTCCATGTTAGCATAACAAAAGACATGTGACTGATATATATATATATATACAAATGAAACAACAGTCATAGTGGTCCATGATGATAATGATGCACTTAAATAAAAGCATCAATATCATCAGAGAAGTCATAAAGGATTAATATTAACTTTTCATAGTTATCCTTATTATATTGAGAAGTTGGGTGATTAAAAAATCATGTCCAGTGTATATGCAGACCTAAAAATTATCATTCTATTGCAAATTGAACTGGAAATAGATTTATTCTCTAAGTTAGGACACTTTGAGTGTATTACTTTAATAAAAATTCCTATGATATATCATTTTACTGGGTTACTGTTATATAGATATAAATAAACATAATGAAAATTTAAGAAAAATATAGATATTTTATACATCACATCAATTTCAGGGTCTTGTGTGTGTTTTTAGTTTTTGTATTCTTCAAATTTTGAAAACTGTCATCTAATTATTTCTCTTTTGATCTTTTATATTTTATTATATAATTATACTCTAAGTTAAATTTTGCCATGATTCTTCATCAAGGTCCAAAAAGTAAGATGATGGCTGTTTGTTTCCTTACCTTTAAAAATTCTCCAAAGTTTGTAAAATCATAATATAACATGAACAATTTTCCAAAATTTAGAGATTTAACACATTTCTTGGAATGCCTATTATTACCAAAATTGAAGTCATGTGAATATGGTCAATAATAGTTTGAATTTTCTGACTTTCAACTGATTTTGAGTCCGTCTTGGGAAATGTTCACAATACTCCAATTACAGATGGTACAATTTTAGTGTTCTCATTATGTATCTTTCTGACTTCAAATGTTAATATCTATTGGTCATATTTAAATGCTTTCTTTATTAAAATCCCAAGGTAATGGTCACATTCAACATTTGCAAGTGTATTCTTGGCTGTTCACACCACTACATTTCAATAACTGTACTTTATATTATTATTTATTTGAAAAGTGACATCTTACAATGGTTTATTACTATTTTATTTCATTTTCAATGTATAAGTTTATCTGGGTAAATGAAGTTACATTATAACTTACAGGTATAGTTTACAATTGAAATGAATACTGGACTCATTTTCCCAAATGAGAACTTATTCCAGAAGCTTCCTGAAGGAATATTTACATTTTGTCTTTACAATATAAAAAGAGTATTAATAGAAGATACCTATAATATATCCTAGTAAAACCTAACATATATGGGGTATAAATGGTTTTGGGTGTTTTACAGGTTTAAAGTTGCTGGATATTCTCGGTTGCATGTTCCTCAGATTTTCTTTTAACCCCATCTCTTTTTGGTGATTGCGCTGAAAAGGAAGGAGTTTAAGGAACGAAAAAGGAATGAAAGGAAAGAGACAAAGGCAGGAGTATTTTTATGACTTAGGCTTTATTGACTGGGTCATAGTCGCCTGTAGCAAGGGAATATCTCCCTGGCAGTAGGCATGACTAGACCCAGTTAAGGCCTGACTCAAAATGGCCAGAGATCCTTTTGGGGTTGGGGACCGTCCTTTTTGATGGAATGCACAGAGGGTTCTTCTGGTGAAGGTCCCATGGGAGTTTGTTGTTTGTTTTTTTTATTCTAATTTTATTTTCATTTTATTTTAATCCCCACACATAAAAGATCATAATGTATTGCCTATAATATCAGTATATCTTTTAGTTCAGTTTATTGTTAGTTGGTTGATTTGTTTATTTGTTTTACAGCATATCAACCCTTTATGGTTTTTTTGAATACTGAAATTTGATACAAATAATTTGCATATAGTTATATGGTTTCAAATATTCCTATCTAATACTAATAATTTATAACAATTATATTGTTTCAAATAGCTATTCCTATTTGATAATAATAATCATTTACTTTTCCTTGTTTGATAAAGACAAAATTCTAAAAGTCTGTGTTCATAGAACTACTAAAGTATTTATTTTTCTTTGGAAAATCTGCTCTGTAAGGAAATGATCATCTTCAAGAAAAATTAAGTTTAATTGTTAAATCAAGTGAAATGCCTTTAAATGGGGGTTCAATTTACAATGTAAATACAATGATAAACTAGACCCTGATTTTGTGGCCGTCCTTATTACAGTTTAATTTACAATTTAGATATACACTGCTCAACTAGAACCTTAAAAAGAAAGATTAGAAAGAACAAAAAAGGTAAATTGTATTTTATTTTTCTCTAACCTGAAGCTCATTTTCATGGCCTTACAAACTCCTAATTTAAAAACAAATGCAACTTTAAAAAGATGAAAATAATTTACAAAAATAAACTTAACCAATAAAATAAACTTAACATCAATTAACAGATTATTAAGATTTTATATATTATTTTCTTTTATACTTTTATAATTTGCATTAAGACACACAAAATCAGCATCCAGTTTATCAATATTTACATTGTAAATTCAAAATCTATTGTCATAAAATAGGCACAAAATTTGGAGTCCAGTTTGGAATTATATGTACAACATTGACGTCCTGGAAACTGTTCAGAGATGTGAAACCAAGTGAATACCCTCCATCAGGCATCTACCATACTCTGACTATCTTACTGCCCTAGGCATGGATACATTGAAACATTGGCAACTGGCTTAATAAACACATACAACATTATTAACCATCTTGCTAACAGTAATCTTGAGCACCTTTTTGATTTCCATGTATCTATTAGATGTGGGCATGTCTACAAATTCAGAAAACAGCACAGCTGCACCTTTGATGAGATGTAGTGCAACTGAACATTGTATACAATAATTTCATTATATATATTTACCAACTCCTCCGCACGAGCAGGATGTGACACAAGGTCAATTTCTTAAGCGGAGTTCAACAGGTTTGAATTCAGAGTTTTCCTTCTCCTAGACCGGTTGCCTAACCAAGGTTAAAGAGCCCAGTCTGCCCTACTATTTATCCATAGCTGGAGGGAGAGTAGGATTCATACCTTTCCCAAGGGTATTAGCGCAAAGTTAAATGCAATTATCACATCCAGGATTTGAACTCGGGGTGACGAGTCCATTTCCCATGACTTTAACCATCGCACCACGCGCTTCCTACATAATTTCATTATATATATTATATATTATAAATTGAACCCCCAATTTTACTTAACTCTTTCACTCATTTGAATTAAAGACATATTTTTCAAAATATTGGGATCATTTTGACATTATTAGATTCATCTAATTTCCATTTACATTAGAGAGGAGATCCATGTAAGTTCCACTGACGTTTGATCTTAGAACTTCTTAATATATTTTTATGTTATTGACAATCTGACTTTCAGGTATACCATAGTTAAATTGGCTGTTTATTCTTACTTAGTTACTTCTCTTGTAAATCATGGCATTACTTTATTACTTAACATTCCATTGGCATAAGTAGTTTCATTTTGAGAAGTATGAAAGCAAATAATCTTGGCTAAATATAGTTTAATATCTTTTCAGTGATTACCATAACAATTCCTAAAAGTTTGTTGAAAATGGGCCAAAATTGGTGACACCTTAATTGGATGGATGAATGAATATTTGATGATTTATTATGAAATTGTAAATTTATGGTTTATGGTTACATATTAAAAAGATAAAGAAAATTTATCAGTTTTGTTGATATCAAAAGTAAAGTCAACAATTATGGAAAATTACTTAACCACTTTCATTTCACTTACTTTTTAAATTTTTTTTCGGTGAACCTAGACTTATAAGGATGTTGGGTCAGTAAAACCGTAATTCTGAGTGGACATAGGTTCATATAGGGTTATCTTCCCTTGCCGCATTGTTCGCTGATAGGTGGTGTTACTATTTAGCCAGCAACCCAGGAATTCTGAATCCCTTCTTTCTTTTCTCACGGGTTGGTGATGAGTTCACATGGTTTAGGCACTTGACACCTCTAAACCTTAAGTAGGAGGGCTTTGCCCCCAGAACCAGCTTCCAGTAAGTGACATTCCTTATGATGCAAGTCCTACACCTCTTATAGAGCATTATGTATCTGTTTTGTTTATATATTCGTCTTGAATGTATTTTCTCCGTCGCTCACAGAATAAAGTCTGTTGTTATTTTATGACTGTCAGAATATTTTATGTACACTCATGTATCCATGTTGGAAAGTTATTTTAAGCCTTCCAACTTTAATATAAGAACTTTATATCTATAAGGATTATATCAAATCATTTTGTATATCAGGACCGAAATATGTTGCATTTTGATTACTCAATAATAAATATTTCTCCAGTAATGTGTCATTTTTTGGTAAACACTTTATTAAGTTTCATTTCTACTAGGGGAACTTAAACTTTGATAAATCCTGAAATGCCAGTCCCTATTTTTCCTAAAATTATACAAAATGGAATCTATAATATAGGATAAAATTATTCTATTATCCCCTATCTCTTTCTTTTCACTGTTACACAGACAACCAATTTTTACTTTTTTTTCACATTTTTCAGTTTTGTGTGTACTTTTAACAAATATCTTGCAACTAATTTTTGGGTCATTTCAACTGACTAACCAATTTTCAAAATGTCAACAAGCAAAACAAAGTATTGTGTTTGCTCTTTGTTAACCCAGCCAGCTATCTATCTATCTATCTATCTATCTATCCAGGGTGTGTACTACCCCCAAACCACTAATGCTAACACCTTTGGGAAGAGTATGAATCCAACCATTCTCCCTCCCCAGCTATGGGTAAATTGGGGTCTTTAACCTTGGTATAGTAACCAGTCTAGGAGAAAGAAAACTAAATTAAAACCCTGTTAAACTCCACTTAAAAATTGACCTTGTGTCACATTCTGCTCATGCTGAGGGGTTGGTAAACACATACCCACAAACCCCTAAGCTAAGCCTTGTTGGGTGCCCCAGAAAGGTTTCATATATTTTATATAAATACAACTTCATGAAAATTGACATGTAGTAGAGTGTGGCCCTGTATCATAGATTCTGAGGGGGCCCATGCGGCCCAAATACTGGCCTTCTATCTATGTATCTATGTATCTATTATTTTTAACTTATTTTTGTATGAATCTGCACTGAAATGACATCCAACTTTATCTTTTGGAAAAGTGTCAAAATAATCTTTGAGTCCTGCCCACCAAGGACCTGATTCAAGAAGAACACATATGACATAAGGTGTTTCATAAAACAGCTGTGAATCTGTTGATTGTTTCATGTATGTGTGTATCTTACTGTGTCATATCCATCTGTTAAAGTGATTACATCTTCTAGGGGATCTACTTTCATTACCTGTGCAGCTTCAGCAGGGTGCTGTCACTTTCTCTTACTTAGTTTTTTTTAAGGGACCCTCACCTGCCGTCCCCCCCCCCCCCCCTTGCTACAGCAATCCTATGCTTCTCAAATGAAAAAATTGTTTTCTAATCTTTTTCTGGATTTGTAACTTCTTTCTTCTTCTGTCAATCTTAACTAGATAGTTTCTTTGAAAAACAAAAACAAAACCCCACAAAAATGATAGTTTTTCTAGACAATCTAACAAGATGATTGTAAATTCTATGTAGGTGTTTTATGAGGTGATTGTTTTATATCAGAAGTTCATGAATCATTTATATTTGTTTATGCAACAACAGATTGTATCAATGTGTGACAAGAATATATTATAATAATTTGATTTGGAGTCTTGATCCTTGGCCCATCCTTGATTTTCAATTATCATTACATGCATTGCATAAATTCACGCTAATTTCTCTTATATGACATACATCATCGGCTATAATATACGTAATCATGTTCTAATTTCATGTTTCAGTAATAATACTGTTATATTTATATATGTGTGTTCCTCATATCTCTGCCACACACATATATATATCTATATAACTGGGACTGTCACTTGTTACATCAAACAAATGAAACTTTTCCATTGTCAGTGAGGATGTGATGATGTCATGACTTGTTTTATTTCCCAAGACGTCAGTGGTCACACCACAAAAGACTGAACATACAATTAAAAACACTGAGAGGTAAAAATAATCATCATCATCATCATCAAAGTGTGCTGGCAGCATAAATTCTTTTGACTCTCTCTTGTCACCCATCCCTATTACCCGTTGCTCTTGGTAAGTCCTTTAGATGGCATCTATTGTCCACACAGAGATGTTGAATGTAAGTTTTTGCATTCAACTGTTCTTCCTCCAGCTATGGGTAAATTGTAGGGCAGACTGGGCTCTTTAACCTTGGTATGGCAACCAGTATAGGAGAAGGAAAACTCTGAATTCAAAACTGTTAAACTCTTAGAAATTGACCTTGTGTCACATCCTGCTTGTGTGCATGTGTGTGTTTATGTGGGTGGGGGTGGTAAATACACACACATACACACACACACACACACACACACACACACACATATATATATATATATATATATATCATCATCATGAAAGCATGCCAACAGCACAGATTCCTTTGATTCTATTTCTCTAGCCATCTGTCCCAATTGACCATTGTTCTTGGTAAGTCCTCTAGATGGCACCTAGTGTCCATACGAAGCTGATAAATGTAAGTTTTTGCTGGTTAACTGGTGTGTTCATTAGATTCCATAGGAAAACATCGTTTAAGAGTTCATCTTTACTTCAAAAGTCTTCCAAGGTCACATGATAAAGTAATTTTCGGATGTTTTCATCAACACAGAAACGTCTTTTTATCAAAAGGAGTTACTTAAATTTCATGTTTTCAACAATATTTTTTATTATATATGAAACTTCCATATGTGACTTATGATATGAAAAAAGATGAAATTCTACAGAATCATCCCACATTTTTGTTTTGTCTCTGAAGATTCCAATGGCCAACAATAGATTTTAGAAGACTGAACACATAGTTCAAAACATTGGGAGGTTGGCTGAATAAAATTATGAGTCCAGAAAATTCTAATAAAAAATAATAATGTTGAACTTTTGCACGTGTCGCATAATGGTTATCATCATAGAAATGGAATCAGTAATCCGAGTTCACATCCTGGATGAGGCTATTTGCATTTCATTTTGTGCTAATGCCCTTGGGAAAGGCATGAATCGATTTCTTCTCCCTCCTCCAGTTATGGGTAAAATAGTAGGACAGATTGGGTTCTTTAGCTTTGATACAGCAACCAGCCTAAAAGGAAAATTCTGGAGTCAAACTAATCATATTCTGCTTAAATATTGTCCTTGTGTCACATTCTGTGAACAGCAGAGAGGTTAACTGAATACAAACTTTTACTGCACAGTGAAACTAAAGAGTTAAAATAAATGATGAAAACGTACCATTGTTGAACAATGTATTCAATGGGGAGTGGTTATTCTACTTCTTTTTCTGTGTAGCTATACACATGGTAAACAGCACTGAAAAAAGAATCAGTGAGTCAAGTTACATTGACTTCATATTACTACTTTTGTGAAAGGCTTGAATCCACTTATCCCTGCACTTTCTCTTATTGTTAGATATCTTAAAATATTTTGCCATGATGGTTAAGAAAGAAGAGAAATGGTAGAAAGTGCTGGGCAATCCATTTTACCATAACTACAATACTCTCCGAGGCAGTAGCCAAAAAAAAAAAAAGAAAAGAAGCTGTTGCAACCATTGTCAACTTTGACAGGGGTCTAATCTACATTTTACTTCTTCTCCAAGATTTAGTATAAATCATCATCATAATCAGGTTTTGCTGACAGTATGGATATCCATGACTCTTTCTCACCAACTGTCTCTACTAGTCACCACCCCTAGCAGGTCCTCCGCACAGCATCCAGAATCTGTACCAAGCTAGTTTTTACAGGTCAACCTTCATTGTATGTCCTTGTGTAAATGTCTTGTTGGGTGGTGCTTCCATGAAATCTTTGTTAGCACCCACTTAAAATCAACAGCCAAATGCATACCAACCAAACAAACAACCAAATAAACATTCCTCTAAAAGACAAAAGCAGTTAGAGAAAACAGAAATAATATAAAAAAGCATCCCTATGTTGAGTATAAATATCATTATTTAATTACAGAAAGTAACATTGTATCAGTAAATTAGTGAAACTTTAAAAATAAATTCCTTTGCAGTTGTCCTGAATTATGAGTAAATTACAGAATTGTAAAATAGACAAACAAGAGAAATAGAATAAGAGAGGTGTGTTCATAATTCAGTACCTCATAAAAAAACAGCTGTATGGCCACTTTCTCCCTATCACACAAACCATCTGAGTAAGATGAACAAGACATGCTGGACACTGCTGAAGAAGCAAGGACAAACTCATAAGTGGTGTTATTCTGTGGACATATACACATGGACACACCAATGTAGGCTGACCAGCAAAAAATTGTCTTTTTTAAAAATAATGTTATAAAATATGATTCAATTTAAGGAAAATTATACATAATAAGATGTAATTGAACACTTTTGATAAAATTGATAATCTTACCTGTACAAATTTTGAATTAGTTTGTGAAATTATACAAATTTAATAGAAAGACAGAAATTTAAATCTTAGAATAAACAGATGAATCTAAATTGATTTATTAACTCACTATATCATTTTATTATGTGACATGTTCTCAGGAGGTCCTCTACGCAGCATCCAGTATTGGCACAGAGCTGGTCAATGTATTTCTTTGCTGGCCGGCCCACACTGGTGTCTCCATGTGCTGGCTTCCACAGGAGGATGTCACTTATGAGTTTGTCCTTATAGGGACGACTGGAGAGAGATTGTCATGGTTATCCATGCTAATAGCATGACCTGATGATGATGATGATGATGATGTGACATGTACTTACTTGTATTGTTTTTTTTCCAATGATTTTAGAATGATAAGGTGAAAGATTAGTTATTATTGAATAAAACCAATTACCAAATGTTTTAAACTTTGTTGAGGTAGTTTGATTTTCAAGATATTATTTCTTCTTTTCTTTTTCAATCATTGATTAATTGATTGATTGATTTTAATGGCATGTCTACCTAAATCACATTCATTGTACATTCATATTTACACTTTTTTTCACATGGTTCTATCAATTAAAATAATGAATAATTTTTAAACAGTTTTATTTGACCCGTAGATGGAGTCTTAACAAACACTACCACTCCTGAGCAGAGTGGACTAGGGAATAATGGCAAAGGGTACTCTACTCTCCCCAGATGTCCAGAACTGGCACTTCACCATGAAATTTAGTGTCCTACCCAGGACACCCCTGTTCATTTGTGGGGATTTCCCCCCTGCAGGGGATACAGTCAGCATTTTTTTTTCAAGTTGACATTGTGGAGGCAATACTTTTTCCAAAGATCAGCTATTATTATTGCTTAAAATTAAAATTCACTTTTATTTTAAAGTATTGTTAATAGAAAAAATAGTCTAAATAATCATATAATCTTTGATTGAATTTATTCAGTGAAATACCTGATATGTTGTTTCTTGTAATTTTAAATACTGTATATTTTTTTTATAATTGTCTTTCCTAGATCAACTAATCTTTATCTTATCTTTATCTATCTAGTTTCATATCAGAACATTTTATTTTACTATGTTTCATTTTCCTATTCAGTTTTATGTTGACATTTGGCATTTAACTCCATTAGTGAATTGAAAATTTAGTACAATGAGTCCTTACTTGAGCTTTGTATGTCACCTGACAATATCAAGTTACGTTTTTTGTAAGTATTTTATCCTTGTACATTAGATGAAGGTTATAATTTTCAGAGCTATGTTAGTTGTATCTGCGATTATCAATTTTTGGGTGGGGATTGTTGAGATCAGAACAAACACACAGACACAGAGAGCTAAAGATGTTACAGTTGAACTTATTCATACACATATAAAAAGATAAACCTATATATATATATATATATATATATATAGCTCAGAGGTTAAATCCACATATTACAACTAATACTTTCATGCTTTCATGATCATCAGCCAGTACTTAATACTTTAAACACAGTAACATCACACACACACACACACACACACACATATATATATATATATATGAAGTCATCCACAGACACCGCGTTTCAACATTTCATGTCTCTTCAGTGTGTCTAGACACAGCAACTACCTCTGACCAGGAGTGAAACCCAACTGACTTTTCCTCAGCCTGATTTGTTAACCTCTCGCCCATTTGACAGCTGCCATTAAGGGGCGGTGTTCAAACTATTAAATACATACGTTTGTTTATATATTTCATGATCATCCAGTCTGTAAACAACAGACGATCATTGCTTTATGCTGGTAGTGAAACTTAATTTATGTCACCCCTAGATAACTCTCCTGGGTTTTGGGCATATTATATATATATATATATATATATATATATATATATATATATATAGTCTCCCACAGACACCGTGTTTCAACATATCATGTCTCTTCAGTGTGGCTAGACATTAGCAGGCTACCTCAAACCGAGATGGAAACCTGATCGATTTATCATCAGTCAGACTTCTTAACCACTCAGCCATCATCGCCTACAGACTGGAACGAGGATTTTAACTGATAAATACATACATATGTATATATGTAAAGGCTGCCAGAGAGTGCTCCATCCGTTTTACAGGAGAGCATTGCCTTTAAGCTTAGTCAGCATTCAAAGATCTCAAACCACCAGAGGTGGGGGGCATATATAGTCATCCACAGACACCGTGTTTGTGTGGCTAGGCATTAGCTAGGCTACCTCCAGCCAGGATGGAAACCCGATTGATTTAGCAGTCCACTTGGACATCAGCACACACATACACACACACACACATACATATATATATATATATATATATATATATATATATATTGTTACTGATTTTCAATGTTGTAGAATTTGGTAGTGTGCCATGCAAAATAATAACATCCTGATATATTTTGTTTAGAAGGAAATCAACTTTTATAAAAAGAATTGTACTTATTATTGGTGATAAAGTATATACATATATATATATATATGTGTGTGTGTGTATAATGTGTATGTGTACATGTCTGTATAATGTATGTGTGTGTGTGTATATATATATATATATATATATATATATTTTGGCCCTTATCCACTGAAACCTATGGGAGAATCCATCATATCTATATCTATATATATATATATATATGTGGAGAAAAGTAGACAAACATGGGATGTTATGGAAACTGGATGTTTATTGTCGATGATGCAACGTTTTGGTCATTTAGACCTTCTTCAGGAATATAGGTCTAAATGACCGAAACGTTGCATCGTCGACAATAAACATCCAGTTTCCATAACATCCCGTGTTTGTCTACTTTTCTCCACATATTGCCGGATTAACCTCCTCATATTTCTCCCATATATATATATATATATATATATATATATATATATATATATATA
This sequence comes from Doryteuthis pealeii, assembly GCA_023376005.1. Classification (NCBI taxonomy): domain Eukaryota; kingdom Metazoa; phylum Mollusca; class Cephalopoda; order Myopsida; family Loliginidae; genus Doryteuthis; species Doryteuthis pealeii. The sequence continues at coordinate 79,344,355 of CM042159.1, read as the reverse complement.
TATAGAGAGAGAGAGAGAGAGAGAGAGAGAGATGTCATATATGGAGAAATGTTTACTTATATTTTTATTCACATAATCTCTTGTATATCAACTATCTTTCTAGCCTGTTCACACATTCATTCATTTCTTTCTTTCTTTTCTAGTCTGTTCAACTGTTTCTTTCATCTCTTAATCTGAAAGGACCTCATTCACCTTCATTCTCAACTCACCATCATAACTGAATGCAAACATCTCAAACACACAGACAAGCAAAAGTGCTGATCCATACATAAATAATCTTGTAATAAATGATTCAAAACAATTCTAGTTTAATTATAATGGATTTGAAATTAATAAAAATGAACAGTTAATGATCTGCTAGGAAAAGATGTGAGTTATATAATTGATCTTCCTATTTATATGATACATATGATAGAGAGATGATAAAGATGAGCTTAGTTGTTTGGATATTGAACAAAAGGTCAATCCCCATGTTTAATTAGATTAACTCTCATTCGTTTAAGAGCAAAAAAAAAAAAAATCTATTGGATCGTTTTAGTTATTGTGATTATTCGTTGAGGTAATCTATCAAGAATAGAAAATATCTTAATTGTGATAAAATAGAAACTGTCTGATTATAAAACTATCTTGTTGAACACCTTGTAATGATTAATTACAATTTTGGCAAATCTTTTATTATACACCAATACTTTGAATAGTGGGGTTAATTTGGTCCAAAGTTTTTATACAGGTCAAAACTGCTTTTGGTTTAAGGTTATAATGGGTTTCAATGTAATTCGTTCCAACTGAGCAAGAAGATAATAAAACAGAGAAAAATAATTCAAAATCTTATTTAACATCGAGGTGCATGGTGTAATGGTTATCATTGTAGGAAACGGAGTCAGCCAACTGAGTTCAAATCCTGGACAAGGCTGTTAGCAATTCAAATAGAGCTAATATCCTTGGGGAATGTATGCATCCAACTATTCTCCTCTAACTATGGGTAAATAGTAGGATAGACTGGGCTCTTTAACCGTGGCTAGGTAACCAGTCTTGGAGAAGGAAGACTCTGAATTCAAACCTGTTAAACTCCACTTTAGTAATTGACCTTGTGTCACATCCTGCTCATGTGGGAGAGTTAATAGATATGTATATGTGTAAAGAAAAGGAAGTGAATCCGACGGTATGTAGTATATAAGAAAGATTGAAAAAACACAGGTTTAAATGAGTTAAGGAATTAATTAGATCATCTATTTATTTATCACAGAATTCTTTAACACAGAATTCTGTGATAAAAAATTTCTTATTACCTTCCATATACCAACAAATGCTCTGAAGATGATCTAATTAATAGATCAAAACACTGCAGCGTCGGCCAATAAACTCACCACTTAACTCATTTAAACCTGTGTTTTTTCAATCTTTCTTAATATACTACATATGTATATGTATAACGGGTTTCAATGTAATTCATTCCAACTAAAATAGAAGGAAAATAAAACAGACAAGAAATAATACAAAATCTTATTCTACATAATAGATATACATAAGTAAAAATGATATCTCACTTTGTTGGGTTGTTTATTGTTGAACTTTTTTATGTTATTGTTGCAATTAATTATATGGTTTGAATTATAAGTGCAAAAAGCATAAAAAATGTTTCGAAAAGAAAAACAACATTGTTTGTAATTTGAAAAAAAGTTGTATTTCTTGGAGAAATAATCTTTCTACGTAGTTGACACCATTCTTTGCTTTTTATTGTTTTCAAGAATATCTCTACTGTCAAGAATATCTCTACTGTCAACTGCTTACACACATTTTTTGTGGTTGCAAAAACATGATTAACTGTACTAAATGAAACCTTCACAGATAAAAAAACAAAAACATACTTAAACCAATGAGTTAGAGGTGCTGGTTGTGTAATGGTTATTGTCATAGGAAATGAACACGGTGATCAGAGTTCAAATCCTGGACAAGGTTGTTTGCATTTCACATAGCACTAATACCGTTGGAAAAGATACAAATCCAATTATTCTCCCTTCAGCTATTGGTAAATAGTAGGGCAAACTGGACTCTTTCACCTTGGTATGGCAACCAGTACAATAGAAAGGAAACTGTTTGAAAATTGACATTGTGTCACATCCTGCTCATGCTGAGGTGTTGGGTAAATAGATACTGTGTTCCAATGACCTGTCATACATTTTCAACCATAGACCATAAATGTCAGGTAGTATACTACAATTTGAAAGGAAGAATGACACTTCATTAGGTATTGATTTCTTCTATGAATATAACTGTTATAGTGTTGGTTGGTTTGGTTGGTTGGTTTTATGGCATCTCAACCTTTGTTGGGTCATTTATTGCTGAACTCAGTCTTTTTCTTTTGCAATCAAACAATCATAACTTCATGTAATTATTCTTAATACTAATAATTTTTACACAATTATATAGTTTCCAGTATTCCTATTTAATACTAAAAATTTGCAATGACATGATTTTGAGTAATTATTTCAATTTCATAATAAAAGAAAAATAATTTACTTACACATAGTTATATGGTTTCAAGTATTCCTCTCTAATATTATTAATTTTCAATGATTTATATTGTCTCAAGTAACTATTCTGATTTAATAATGAGCATTTGTTTGCACACAGTTATATGGTTTCAAGTATTCATATCTAAAAACTAATAATTTCCAAAAAATCTATTTGATCCCTAGATCAATTCAGGGTCAGAATAGACCTGGGAATAATGGCAATGAAGTAGGGGCCCCACTCTCCCTAGAGCTCTAAAATTGAAGCCCCACCACAAGATACAGTTTAATATCATACCTAGGACACTCTTATAGAATTATACTAATCTCAAGTTTCCATTTTGAAAAAGAAATAGAAATGAATTCAATGGAAATAAATAGTAAATTTGAAACATTTCCAACAGTTTCCAATATATTGTTTTCCAAGAATATACAAAATATCTGAGAACATGTTACATATTCTTCTTATTATCTTATCTTATCGTTTTCCGCCCTGTCGGCTGGGGCGTTAAAATGCTCCAACTGCACCTCTGCAGAGCAGTAAGACTCCTCCAATGGGGCCACCTGTTGGACGTGGGTAGCAACCCGTGATGCTTAAGGACGGAGTCTTGGCGGATGAGCTGTCCATGACATGCAACACTCCACTTAGAATCTTACTTAGGCTAGATGGGCGGTCGGAGAGGCCCCTTCCGATCAATTGGCTGGTCACGTCAAGCCCTAGCACCTATATGATTTTCTCAACCCTATTGCCCTTATGGCAAGCCCCAACCCTTTTTATCATATGGGTGCTAGAAGGCGGTGGCTGCGGGTCTACATGTCATGGGAATGACGTTAAACTATCTGATGGTGAGGTTCCAGTTTTGGAGGTTTGGGGAATGTGGAGCACCCCTTCATCACCATTGCTCCCTGGTCCACTCTGACCCGGAGTGGTAGTACCTGTTAGGGTCTCATCTATGGGTTAAATAGAAAACATGAGTTATAAACAAAATTGTCTTATCCATTAAGAATTGATTTATTTCAAAACTTTGTCAGCATTAAACATTTTTGAATACCAAATTACCAAAAGAAGTATTTGGCATAAAATAACCCAAGGGGTTGACATGCCGTAAAACCCAACCAACCAAACCAAACCTTATCGTTTTCTTCTTCAATTTTCTGCCTCTCTTTTGTCAGATTCTTCTGTGTTCTTTGCATTGGTTTGTCTGGGAGATTTTCTTTGTCAGGGGTTGCCTCCCTCTGCTTTTATCTTGGTTCTTATTTAATCAGGAACACAGGGACATATTTTGTGTACACATTCTTTTCATTTCCTGATATCATCTTAACTACATGCATGTGGGAGAATCAGCAGCAGCAGTAGAGATCCGTGATATGTCTGCCCAGAATGGTTGTTTGACTTCACTCTAATTCTAAATCTACTTTCCCAAGAATCACCCAATCATGTAACTCTTTAAGCCAATCAAACGCACCAAAGCCCACTTTGGATAAACCTGAGGTTAAGACTTGTCAATTTGAATACTTGATGATTTTCCATTTTCTGTTAATTTTAAAATCTAAACAAAAATGATAGGCTATGCCTATTATTATGTAATTATTATGTATTATCAAACCCTGAATAAAAATGACCCAATGTTATGTTATGTAGCATGCACCCAATTTTCAAATTCTCAATTTCTCTTTAAAACGTATTGATTTTTGGGTTAGTTGGTTGGTTGGATGTTAACCCCTGGGGTATTGCGGGGGGTCTTATGTTTTTGTTTTCTTCATTCTTGTTGGGTATTCAACTTTTTTAAACTTATTTTTCGATCTATTTAACCCATAGACGGGACCCTAACAGGGTCATAAGAGCAATATTGTTGGGACAATCATATAGGTGCTAGGGCTTGATGTGACCAGCCGATTGATTGGAGATGGACTCTCTAACTGCCTGTCTAGCCCAAGTAAAGGCCAAAGGGAAGTCTTACATGTCATGGACTGCTCAGCCCCCAGGATTCCGTCCTTAAGCATTATGTGTCACCACTGCAATCAACAGGATGACCCAAATTCAAATTCTGGATGAGCTGTTTGTTTTTCACTTCACACACACACTCTTGGAAAAGGCATGAATCCATTTCTTTTCCCTCACCCCCAGCTATGGGTAAATAGCAGACAGACTGGGTTCTTTAGCCTTGATATGACAACTGGTCTAGGAAAAGGAAAACCAGAACTAATCCCCTTAAAAATTGATCTTGTATTACATTGGTTACATGATCAGTAGGTGGCCTATTGATTATGTACAGTAGTGTAGAAGATTTCACCTTTAGCTGACCTTTTTGTAACTGTTCTCTGATTGGTCAGTCAAATTGTGAGAATGGTTTAGTAGAGTTAGATATACAGAGTTAGCTGGGCAACTGAGGGAAGCGGATGTAAAATGGCATCTCTCTTCCATAAGCTATTTCTCTCCCTGTCTGCGGTTATACCTTGGATTTTGATGTAAAAAAAAATATACCAAGTCTTGTGTTTGTTTATAAGAACAAGATAGAAACAAAGATGAAGAAACGCTGAAGACAAACCCAAAAAGATCAGAAGGGAGGAATCAACCATTATAGAAGAATAGGAGATCCTGCCAGCTAAGAAAAAGATACGTATAAGAATATGATAAGAAGAGAAGTAAGAAGACTATACAACATATCCAGTCTGTAGTGGAGAGGTTGGGCAAATACATCATATCAAAGTTCTAGACATGGTGGTCAAGACTTGGATTGAGAGGTCACCCAAAGGAGACTGTATGTGTTGCAATAGGATTCTACTTGTGTCCTACATGTCTAGGGCATTATCAAGAGGAAGAACAACTAGTAACTCCACCTTACCTGTTTGTATCAAGGCTTTACTTTTCAGATGAAGATCATGTTTAGGGGACCAACAATTCAGTTAAAGATGTGAACTGATGGACTGTCAACACAGATGATTGGTTTATAATGGTGAAGGTTTGTGTAGAATGTGTAAAAACCTTTTTTTATAATGAGCTAATAACAGAATGGGACATGAGTGCCATAGATTGTCTGATCAACACTAATCAGGTTTTGATTTCAGTGTTTTTCCTTCTCCAAGGCTGGTTGTCCTTACTAAAGCTAAAGAGCCCAATTTGCCCTATTATTTACACATAGTTGAGGGTAGGAGAAGAGAAGAAATCATGCCATTCATAAAAGCATTAGGGTGAAGTGAAACACAACAACCTTTGTTTTGGATTTGAATTCAGCTTCTGAATTCTTGATGATAACTGACCCCACAATACCAAAGTGTTGTTAAAGGCCACCATTGTGGGTCTGATAGTACAAACAAAAAACACCTGATTCATGTATGCAGCCACTTCTGAAACTGCACTGATGTGGTTTTATTAAATAACCTTTTTGTGTTTTTCTAAGTTGAACATGTGTAAAAATTATTTATAAAGTTAAGGTAGCGTGGACATGGAGTCAATGGCACCTGGTTACTGACAGTTTCTTACCAATGCGATCTCCAGACCAAGACCGGGTCATTTTACTCCAGTCATAGACTGGGTACTCCTGCTAGTATATATATAATAATAATGAAATTATTATGTGAAGTGCTCAGGGGTACTACAACTCATCAAAGGTGAATGTATAATACTTAAAATAATATACAAATGTCAGGAAAATGAAAAGTGTATGAGTCATAATATACTTGTGCACTTCAGTTCTGAGAAAATATCAAACTATCTTTTTGGTATAAATAATGTTCAATATATGTGAAATAATAATAGAAAAAATTTTTGTCATAGATGCAGTGCCACATCAGGATATTGCTAGGAAAAAATCAGAAATCATCAATAACTTAAAATTGATTAACTTCAAGACGTTTTTGGTAGCATTTTTGGATTCCATGGTCAAAGATTCTTTTATAAACCAATTTTTAGAGTAGGAAAGCTTTAAAACTCATTTTACAGACAAAAATAGATTACAAAGATGCCATTTTTGGCCAACCCTACCAAATTTGGAAAGCTAAAAATCAATATAACTCTGCCAATTTTTGGAATTGGAAGCTCAAATTTTGGGGATTGTCTAATGTTAACACAGTCCACACCTGGACAAAATTTCAGAAAAATTGAAGGGGGTGGGTGTCAATTTTACTTTCTTCTGGATGATTTGACATGGAATTACCCATATATAAAAGTGACTCATACAACAAAACTGGTGCAAATGAATTATCAGTACTTGATTTGGATACCCAAAACGTTGGCCATGGATAGAATGTGATACAAGGTCAGAAGTATGGGGCATCCAGTGAGGATTAGACTCACTGTTCAGTTGTAAGGGATCTGCAAGACTAGCTTGCTAATCATTACACAATGATCAGATGCCCAGAGATATTTGGAGTAGGTTGGCTATCTCTCACATTAGAAAACATTATTTTCAAGTAATATTTTGATTTGATTGTGACCAACCTCAGTGGATCATCATAAAACTTTGCAAACTATTTTGACATGTTTATTCATTCACAATTCTTTCTTTGTTACCTACTCAATTTTTTCCTTGTGTTTAAGTTGCATGAATCAAAATAAAAATGTCCAAACTGTTTATTTTCTTTTATTTTTGCTGTTGAATGAATATGCTAAATTCAACAAATAAAAAAAATCATGGTGATATGACTAGTGTCAGAATACAAGCAAAGACGATGTTTTGAATAACGATTTTAATCTAAACACTTCTAATGTCATCTATCAACAAAAACAGAAAGACGTTTTGGGCTAAATCAATACCAGCACAGATCTATGAAATAAACTTTATGCAGGGGAGGCAACTTTATGAAATAATGTTTGATATAATTGCAGTAAGAAAGAAAAAAAGAAGAAAAAAAGCATATTGAATTAGATTTTACAAACAAACGTTTGGGGTTAAGTTAACCAAAGTTTAGTAGATGGATCCTTCAGTATAAAAGCTTTTACAATCGTTCATTCCTGCCAGTAGATGGCAAGACAGTACCAATATGTACCAATAATGGCGGCCAGTTGTCAAATCTGATGGCATGTAGGTATTAGTTTGTGTGTCAGTTTAAGGAAGGAAATAATAAGATTTTCTCAGACTGAAATGTTAATTAGAATATATTATTCACAAATTGTTATATATATATATATATATATATATATATATATATATATATATATATAACAATTTGTGAATAATTATTCTAAGTTTTATTTAGTATACAAAAGAAGAAAAAGAAAGAACCATAAAACTAAACAGTGATATAACAATAAATAAATTTATTTATAAAATTCCTTTAATGCGTTTATAATCTACTAATAATGGAGATTGTCTGTATTTCTGTCTGTAACAAAAACTACGTCATAGTTCTACATCACAATATTCTTATGCTATATACACCCAAAATTTGAGTAAGCAATTTTAAAAATTGTTTTTTACTCTCGTCCTTTTTTTTTTTTTTTACAGTAACAAGAAGTTAACTAAAAAGTTTACAAATAAATAAATACCTACGATTTTGTGTAAAATTGATGTGGAAAATATTCAAAATAATTGTTTGATTATTACATGCACGCAATATTTTATTTGAGAGGGACGGGGCTCAGTTTTCATTTCAAATTGTTTTATTTTTTTTTTTACTCCTTTAATAAATATGAGAACTTGTCTTACTTATGATACAAACCCTCTGACATTGATTTTTTAACTCCCACCCTCTCAGGCAATGTCTTTCAAAAATTAATTTTTATGATGCCTGGAGGGTGCTTTCTGCTGCTAGTAATACTAATGAAATTATTGCATACAGTGCTCAGCTGTGCTACAACTTATCAAAGTGCATGTATAATACATAGAATAATGTATAAATGTCAGGAAAACGAACAGAGTATGAGTCGTAATATGTATGCATATGTATGGAAGGGGGATATCAGGTATAGTGTTGGAAAATTACAGGAAGCATGGAGGTTTTGAAGGATACAGTGTCTTGGCAGCTAACAACTGATGCAGGTAGTTTGTTCCATGCTTCAGTAACTCTGAATGTGAAAATTATTTTCCAAAAATCATGAGAACTGTGCTACTTTCTGACTTTGTAGGCATGCCCATGTGTGTCAAAGACATGGAAATCAAAAACCTGAGCACGTTTTTGATTTCCATGTGTTTAACACACATGGGCGTGTTTAGCAAGCCAGTTGCCAGATGTTGGAGTTTTTCAATGTATCCATGCTCAGAACAGCAAAATGTTCAAGAAAAAAAGAAAGAAAGAAAGAAAAAAATCATTTTAATTCATTTAAACATAGAATATGGTAGATGCCTGGAGGGTATTTGCTTGGTTGCACATCTCTGAACAGTTTCCAGGAGGTCAATGTTAAGAAAAACTTATCTGGAAAAGTAACTACTAATCTATATTAATAATTTTGAAGAGTTTGTCTATCCTTTCTAAATGGCAAAACATTTTGATTACAAATTGTTTACAAATTTGGTATACATTTTTATTGTGATTAAGAAAGAAAGAATGGAAATTGTTCACATGTGCATGGGCTGCTGAAAGGAGAATGAAAAACTAGAGTTTCAGGGGGAGGGGATTTAAGGAGAAAGAAACCAGAAGGTTTTAAAACACACACACACACAACACACGCACGCACATACACACACACTATATGTAGAAATTAATGACAATAATCAATGAGAAGCCATATTGCTGTAAGATGTAACAAATCATACAGAATATAGATTTACAACTAATTTATCGCTAAAAAATAATTACTTATGTTTAAGCAAAAACTACTAATTAGATTTATAGGTTGTTCTTCAAACCAGACATGTAAAATAATTACATAACATTATATTATTGTTTGAATTTGATTTTTCATTGCCATTTAATAAAATGCATATAAGACAATCAAGGTTGTTCGATCCCAGTTTGAAAATTAACTTCAGATTAAAATGAAGATTTAGTCTAGAGTTAAGTTCTTTTATTTGATAATTACTATAAAAACATTTAGATTAGTGATTTATCTTTTATTTTTATAATTGATCTATTACACACACACACACACACACACACACACACACACATACATATATATATATATATATATATATATATATATATATATATATATATATATATATAGCACCATCAGTTTAGAGATTATTTCGTGTTATCTTCTTTAATTATAAAAATCTAGCATCAACTAATTTCAAAATTATTTTTGTGAACAAGGGGAAATAACTTTGAATTTACATTTCAGGAACTTGGCTTACAATATTTACGAAACTTAGTACAGCCAGCCAAATAGTAAAGTAAGTAAAGTAAAGTCGTCAGGGTGGCCTAAAGTCGGTATCAGCCAATCAGCGAGGGAGTCTATTCCCTTTTCACTTGCGCTAGACCAAGGAGATTGTTTTTGCGTCTGAGATGGAGCACCACACCTACCATCACCTTCTTACTTTACTGAACAGACCCCTGTGCTACTCATATGCTGAGTTGGTAAGGGCTGGTATTGAACTAGGAACCTTGTGGTTTCTAGTTGAATGCTCTACCGACTGAGCTAACTCTGGATGAACGTTCTGTTGCGATACTTTTTTTCATTGGTTGTTGTAGATTTGAAATTATTCTATGTTTAAATGAATTAAAATGGTTTGCAGTCTGTAGGTGCTGATGGTCAAGTGGTTAAGAAGTTTGACTGATCGAGTTTCCATCCCGGCTAGAGGTAGACTGTAACTGTCTAGCCACACTGAAGACATGTGATATGTCGAAACATAGTTTCTGTGAAAGACAATATGTATGTCTCTCTTTCTCTCTCTCTCAATCTATATACACACACACACACACACACACACACAATATATATATATATATATATATATATATATATACATACAATAAGATGAATTTAAGAAATACAAACAAGTGTATTGTTACTTACAGTTTCATGTTTGAACAATCATCAGATAATATAAGTTTTTACCAGGAAATACAAATATATATATATGTGCATGCTCTGTTACTATTACCTCCTCCTCCTACCCCTCTTTCACTGACATGGAAGGTGAGTATGTTGAAAAATAAATATTCTTTGTGCAAAATAGGTGTTGTTTTTTTTTCATTAATATGCTACAAACTTATTGTCAGAGATGACATGAACTTGTATCATCAAGTATTATTAAGCATCTTCCAAATTTATAAGAGTTTTAATTTGTTGTTACAAACATATAATAATAATAATAATAATGAAATCTATTGTGTACAGTGCTCAGGTGCACCACAACTCATCAAAGTCTCATGTCTGGTACATAGAATAATGTATTAGTGTCAGGAACATGAACAGTTTACAGTAGTAATATGCATGTATGTATTCGCATGTGTGCATATGTGTGTGGAGAGGGGCATCAGGTATAGTGTCGGTGGACTACAAGAAGCATGGAGGCTTTGAAAGATTCAGTGTTTCGGCAGCCTACAACAGACGCGGACAGCTTATTCCATGCCTCTGCAATTTTGAACATGAAGAAATGTTTCCGAAAGTCACGTGAGCAGTGCTGTTTTCTGACTTTGTAGGCATGCCCACGTGTGTTAGAAAGATGGAGATCAAAAAGGTGCTCAAGGTTGCTGTTGTTAAGATGATTAATGACCTTATGAGCATTTACCAGGTCAGTTGCCAGGCGCTGAAGTTTAAACAAATCCATTCCAGGGCAGCAAGACATTCAGAGTTTGGTATATGCTTGATGGAGGGTATTCGTTTGGTTACGTTACGTCTCTGTACAGTTTCTAGCAGGTTAATATTCTGAGCAAGATAGGGGTTCCAGGCTAGTGATGCAAATTCCCGAAAGAACCAATTTAGCATTAACACATTTAATTTCATTTAAAAATAAACTTTTATTTGTTGGATCCTTTTAACTTGACAAGAAAAAATATTTTTCATCATAAATTGGCTGATGAATTTGTCTAAAACTTAGAAGGAACAAATATCTTATTGTAAGAATGCATTTTACTTATACCAGTAAACAGAAAAATATTTACAAATCTTTGACTATTTTCTTCATCTTGGTTGTTAAATTCACAATGTTTTGGCCGCTACACCCTCTGGTTTTCTTCAGGTTTCTTTTTTCATAGGCAGTGTGAAATTTCCTGAAGGTCACTGACTACAACAAAAAACATTTGGAAATTCAGTTAGATTTATAGAGTTAGAGTTGAGATATTGAAGAGAACAGTTATATTTGTGAGGCTTTAGCTTTTTCTTAGCATAAATGGAGATAGCTATGCAATTTTTTCCTCTTAGTGGAATTGCTGTGTTAATACTATCAGTTGTTATTTATCTCTGTTCTAGTTTCTTGTCTTGGTTTTTTTTGTAGGATTTCTTGAGTTTTTCATCCTGTGTCATCATTAGTTTTTGATTAATGAACACAAGACTTTATCTACTTTTATAGACGTGTTTATTTATTTAATAAACCCAAATCAACTCAAGCACATGTGGAGAAATGGCACTTTAGATGAGACACACCATCTTGCATCCATCTTGTACAGTCTCCCAGCCACAACTGATTTTCTTAACTTAAGTTTCTCACATTGGCTCTACCCAATCAGAGACCAAGTCAACAAAATCTGTCAATCAACTTCACTGTATTTTTTATTATTTCAAATTTTCTACTCTACAGTACATGATTATGTAATAATTATGTAACAAAGAGAATTGGTGCTGTCAGCCTCCTTGAGGATGATGATAAGGTTCAACTCAGTATATATCTAGAATGTATGTAAAAGTATAGCCAAAATTTGTGCTTTTAAATTCAGGCCTAATCAACCAATTACAAAAAAATAAACAAAATCAACTCCTAGCAAAAGATCACATAGACACTGATTGAATCATTGTTGATAGATTGAGTAGGAAATTTGCATAAGTTATATGGTTCTATGTAAGAGGCTGTTTGATCCTTTGCTACAACACTTTAGATTTGTACAACCAATATAACTCTTTACTACATACACAAACAAAACTATCTACTTTTATAAATCACACATTACTCTATTCATTGACTCTCTTCATCAATGAACATTTTGTATACTTGAAAAACTTTACTCCTGGATGGATTCTAATTGACATATCCAATAAGTACATTCAATTATAACTATGCATGCAATTACAAACTTAAAGACATTTTCTTGTATGAACTTTCATGACAAAATATTGAAATATATTTGTTGAAAAAAAAAACAGGTTCTTTGCTGAGGGGGGGGGGGTCTGCAATTAAGTCTGATATTAATTGGTAAAGTAATCTTTCGTCACTTGTCTGTCTGTCTTCCTTTCCTTTCCTTTCCTTTACATCGTAGGTCAGTCAGGTGCACGCGCTGCTCTGCCCTGTCTTCTGTGGACTCCTGCTATTTATGGATGTAGCTTTCAACATCCAGGGTACCCGAGTTTGAAACAATTCGGTTAATATGGTCAGGACAATCATCCAGGCACCTAAGTCTCATATTTTGCATTCAGTAGGGCATGGGTTCAATTCTGGCAGGCAAGACAATGTCTTGTTCTCTTTCTCAGAGAATATGGTAGTTGCCATGCCTTGCCGCCATCTGACTCCTGTTCTCCATCACAATATATACTCACTTTTCATGTTATTGTAATAACTTGTGTATATAAATCTTATCATTGTTATGTATTAATAACTTTTCTGTTTGTTGCAACTTTGTAAAATCAAATTACTTAAAGGACTTTTTTTGGCAGCCATTAAGTTTGTTGAGAACTTCACAAGGATTCTACATGCTGTCTTGAACAAATCTTAGAAGCAGAAACCAGAGGAAAGAAGCTGTATGGATACTTGCCTCCTATCACACAAACCATCCAAGTCAGACGAACAAGACATAGTGGACACTTATGGAGAAGTAAGGGCGAACTCATAAATAATGTTCTTCTATGGACACTACACATGGACACACCAGTTCAGGCTGACCAGCAAAAACCTACATCAATCAGCTCTGTGTAGAAGACCTGCCAGGGGCGATGACATAGTTAACCTTGTTCTCAGAATTTAGAATACATTGACTGTATCCTTGCAGAGGAGAAAAACCCCTTCCAAAAGAGTGTGTCCTGGGTATCACACTAAACTGCATCTGATGGTGAGGCTCAAGTTTTGGAGATCTGGGGAGTGTGGAATACCCATTCATTGCCATTACTTCCAGGTCCTCTCTTACCTGGATTGGTAGTACCTATCAGTCCCATCTATGAGTCAAATAGATCTGTTTAAATATGATTTGTAATCGATAGAACCATGTACATCCTCCTCCCAAAAAAACACTTAAGAAACAACTACACAAAAAAATGTAAATACGAATGTTATGGGGCTAAGTTAAGTTTTCATTCGTCTTGGTATCTTGTCCCCAATAAAGCTGGTTCGTTGTTCTTGTGGGCTGGTAAGCTGAAATGGAACTTAAGGAATGAAAAAGAATGAGTAAGGAAAAAGACAAAGGCAAGAGGTAGTTTTACAACTTAGGCTTTATTGAACGGGGCATAGTCGGCTGTAGTAAGGGGACATGCCCCTGGCCAGGAAAACGACTGCACTCAGTTGTGGCCTAAATTCAAATTACTGCGGTATCCTTTTTTGGGGTAGGGAGTCAGTCCTTTTAGTCGGGCCTGCACAGAGGGTTCTTCCGGTCAAAGGCCCCATGGGAGTTTGTTGTTTTTTTTATTTTATTTTATTTTCGTTTTTTTTAAATCCCCCCAATGTACAATAAATACGATTCCCTAACCCCTAGACAGGTTGGCATGCCATTAAACTCAATCAATCTATGATTTGTATTTAATATTTATCTCCCTTGAGAAATTAGTGATCAAGATAAGTGTGAATGAATTAAGTTGCAAATTGGATTGGAAATTGCTTTATTCTCTTAGAGCATTTAACATTATTATGCAATCAAAAGTCTTGCTACAATGTGCCATTTTTGTTGTGTTAAGGTAACATACATACAAAAACAAATCAGATAATTATATTTATGACAACCCATTCAATACTTTTAGAATAAACCAAAAGTGATAACCTCTTCTTCCAGACAATTCCTCCAAAACTGTTTCCAAGGCAACCAGTCTGCTGAATTGCAGTTGTAAGGATTAAAGTTCCAAATGCAAAACAAAGACTTCACAAAACGTTTCCATCACATCATTCCAGTTGTAAGATTCAAAGTGATAATACTTGAGATAAAACTCCGACAAAGGTTGATAGACAAAACATTTTATATCCACAGCACAAGAATTAAACAGGGTACATAATACATAGAGGTGTACATAAACATACATACAAAAGTGGAGATAATGACACATTCATGAATGGTAAAAAGATAAACATAAAAGCTACAGACATGAGACTAGGAATAGTCCATGCTGTGTGAATCACTTACAGTAATGTAAGGGGGGGGCCAAAGCTCCAACGAGAAGGGGTAGACTGTGTCTAACCCATGTGTCTCGTAGGTCGAGCAACAGGAAAAAGAGGAAGAGACGTTCAAATCAGCCGCTTAAATATCAAAGGCCCCTAGCGGGAACCAGCAAACTAAACGGGCAGACAACTCTCCAGGCAAATACGAAAGTAACGTCACACAGTCACTTACTTCATTCAACTTTAAATGTATTTATGTTAATTAGTGGGACCTGTGAATATACCACAGTATAGATAATTTAACTATTACAAAGTTTGAAATGTATACTTAAGAGTTATTTCAAATAGTTCAATATATAAAAAGTAGGTATTTACCCAATCCATTCACCATGGGTGGGATGTGACACAAGGTTGCTAGTATGGAGCATCCAGTGAGGATCAAATGCGTTATTCAGTAGTCATGAATTTGTGTGACTAGCTTGCTAACCATTACATCATGATGGATGCAGTTAAAATTGAACTATCTTTCCTCTCCCTCTCTCCCTCCCTTCCTCTCTCTCTTTCCCTTCCCTCTTTCTCTATTCTTCTGTCTCCCCTCCCTCTGTCTCCCATCTTTTCCTTCACCATCTTCCCCCTCTATTCTCCTATTTTCTTTCCCTATACCTCCTCTATCTTCTCTTTCCTCATTGTTTCCTTCCCTATTCTTTTCTTTCTACCCCCCTCTCTTCTCCTCTATCCTTTATTTTTATTCCCTTTCTTTCCTCACAATCAAAACGGAATGGTCCATTATTTATCCGGGTAGTGACAGGGTGATAGATAGATAGATAGATAGATAGATAGATAGATAATTTTTCTTAAAATATGTTTGTAATAGGATTGTTACTTACAAGTTGATGGAATTAAAAAATGTTATTTTATTTAAATTATGATTCATTTACACATAAATTAGAACATTAATGTAGGCAATATAATGAAGCCTAAAATTATTGATTAAAATTAAAACTGAAAGGTGCAAAACAATGTAAAATTAAGGATACGCGGTTCATTTAGCTGTTAGCAGACGATAATAAAAACTACTTCCGGCATAATACAGCATTAATGTAAAACAAAACAAAACAAAACAAAAATATTTGTGTGTGTATTTTTGGAAAACAGAAATCTCACGTATAAATTATTCATTTAATATTTTTTGTTGATATAATTTTAAAGAGATGGTTTTTAAACTACAACAATCTTAGTGTAAAAGCCTCGCACAAACTGCATTCATTCTCAAACAACAGTGTGTGAGATGTTTGGTTTGTGTATGCCGAAATACAGACTTTCTAAATACAGGATATAAACACGTTTGAGCGAGCAGTATTTCCTCCGTGCAACGAATCAAGTGAGTTAAAAAATAAAAAAGAGAAAAAGAAATGAATTACATTTACTTAAAAATTTATATATTATATAATAAAAAATGCCGTAGTAAAATACAAAAGATAAAAGAAAACGAACGTTTTGATATGTCATTCTATAAACAAACTAAAATATACATTCTATAAAGTAAAATTTACTTAAAAAGTGAAGCAAAATTTATTTAACGTTATAAAAAATTCCAATCTGGTTAAGTTGTAATTATTTTTGCCGTTGTCAAAATATATATTTTAATCAGAAAAACTGACTAGCCATAATGATATCTTTCGTTCTATTTCCTTGCATAAAACAAACACAATGAAACCGAAAAAAGGTCTGCAAAAATCTATAAAATCATACCAAGATAATTTTACGCTGCAAGGAAAATGATTATAGAAAATATTTACATTCATTTATTTTTTCTATTGTACTGAAAACTTAAATTTCTTAAACTAAATAGTAACCTCTTGACAATGAATCAGCCATTTTAAACAAAAACAATGTTTTCGGTTTTAAGATCCGATTTTTGTACAACATAGTTTGTATTCAAGGTGCCACTCAATGATATTTTGTCATATATCCTTTTATCATAAAAAAATATGATAAAACAAACAAACAAACAAACAAACAAACAAACAAAATGTACCAATGACTGATTATTTATTTATTTGTTGATATTGCAACAAGAAAACTTTGCAGTTATTATTTCCAAACATTGAATTACCTCCCTTACATTTTATCCATGTCTCACATGCTCTGATTAGATTTAAAATTTGGAAAACAAATTTGTTTAAATGCTAAAAACAACTAAGCCAAACTATCTGCAATTAGTATGGTGTTTCTGATTCTAAGTTCCTAAGTGTTTTCTTGGAAATACATTTTTTAATCGGTTTAAAGGGCAATTTTTTGTGAAATTTTATTTTGTTGTAAATATCAAACTGTCAATTTCTGACAATTCATTTTCTTTTATTTTTGTCTGTGCATTTTTGTTAAAAAATTAAGGAAATTTTGTCATAAGTCAGCATTAGTTTGAATTTGAAATCACACTTTCAGATATTTTTAGATAGATTTTAAAAAGAAATTTATTTCTTGAAAAGTATACAGATTCATCTAAAAATGAAAGTTGTACCACCACCATCATCATCATCATCATCATCATCATCATCATCATCATCAGCATGCCTTTAGCACCAATTCCCTTGACTCTCTCACCATCTGTCCCTATCAGACATCACTCTAGCAAGTCCTCTCGATGGCATCTAATGTCTGCACTGAGCTGATGAATGTAAGTTTTTGCTAGTCGGCCAACACTGGTGTGTCCATATGTAGGAGTGCATTGGAGAATGTCACTTATGAGTTTGTCCTAAATTCTCCAACAGTATCCAGTGTGTCTTGCTTGGATGGTTTGTGAGATGAAGGGTGCTGATTCCAGGATTTGTTCAAAACAACATGAAAAATCCTTGTGTAGTTCCCATCTAGCTTTTTCTCCAAGCATGTTGTTAAAGTTCAAGTAGTGCCACCATACAATAGTACTGACATGCTTACAGCTTGGAAGAATTTCCATTTATTCCATCAGAGATCAAATTTCCATATGGTTCAGTTGTTAACCTGTCAATAGCAGTCCAAACTTTACCTATGCATTTGTTGACATTGCTTTCAGTAGATGAGATATTGCTACTGAGGTATATGAACTGGTAATTTCAGAGGCTTTTCATTTAATGAGGAAATGATACCACCTTGATTAAAACATATAAACTCTGTTTTATCTGAGTTCATTTAGAAACCAATGCCTTTTGCTGTCTACATACTATGCTGCAGAGATTTGGCTTGAGTGGGTGTATTTACAAGAAGCACTAGATCATCTGTTTAGTCTACATCAGTGATAATTTCTGCGGGATACTATCTACTTCTTGCCTTTTTTTTAGTGTGAAACCATGAGGAGCAGGGCATTATAAACCTTAGCAGCTATGCAGTAAGAATTATATCTCTGTAGTTCTTAATGATTCCGAGGTTGCGTTTCATCAGATAGAGGAGGATGCAACCTTTCATCCATTTTTCTATTGTATTTTGATTATACATGGCGTTGCTTAATCAAAGAAGTATATAATAAAATTTTCTTATCTTCTATACTTCATGATGTATTTCATGAAATCCTGCAACTTTTCTGCTTTTAAATGAAGGGTCCAAGTTTGATGTCTTGTTGATCATGGATAATTTCTTCAATTGGTTTATCTGTGATTTCACGAGGGTTTCCAGATTCTTGAAATGTTCTTTTGATTTCTTTAAAACTAAAAACTGCCAATCAAAAAGAAAGAAAAAGGGTGCCATATTAAGCCTATTTAATCTTGGTATGGATACAAGCTTTACATATCGCTAATCTCACAAAAACCCTGGATATAAAAAATTTAGATTTACAAAAAGAATATAAGTAACAATTACACAATTACATACTAAGCTTCTAGAAAATACTAAACAAATGACTTCATAAACAGTAATTCTGCTGCATATTATCTATCTTCTTTATTTTTTGAATAATTTATTGATACATATTTTCTTTTTCTAGATATTCTATAAGATGGGCAAGCGGAAACAGGAAAATCCTAATCACAGATTAAACGCTGACGTCACATTTAATCTTTTACAACCTTTCATTGACCAAACAGCTGCAGTTTCATCTTCGCAACCAGTTTCTAAAAAGAAAAAGAAAAAATCTGAAGGCTATGAATTCTTGAATGATGACATTGAAAAGGCATTTAATCATTATTTAAGTAAATGTTATGGATTGCTTAAAGTGCATACATCTCCAATCAATTGTAAAGAAGATCTGATATCTATTGGCAAATTCCAAATATATATTCCTAAGAACAAACATAATGAATTCACATGGAATACAGGATTATCACCGGACCTTGTTTGCTATTGGTATGCTAGTGGAGAGAAGGAATGTGACATGTTCTTTTATGAAAAGCAACTTGATAAGAAGGAGAAAAAAAATGGCTGCTTGTCTAAGGCTTACTTTCTTCAAGTTGATAGCGACGTATCAAATTCGTTGTTCAATGCAATGAAATGCCAATTTGTAATTGTTCATTGTGCCAACATGAACTTTGATTTGGGGATTGCCAACATGGAAGTATTTTTAAAATCCTCTGTTCTATCCACACTGGATTATCCTTCACAATTTGTGCAGATGAAGAAAACCTCTGTATCAATCCAATGTTTGATGCAGTTTTTTTATGGCTTGCAGGAAACATGTAAGTATCAATAAGTTGATATATTTTATTGCAGGAGATTCAATCACTGATAGATGAAACTTTTAAAGTATTATTTGCCTAAAAAATGTCAGTTTTTACATTTGATGATTTTGAGTAATTAATGAATTTATCTTATCTGTAGTTATAGTTTGAGTAAGATTAAAAAAAACAACTCTATTTAAGTCAGTGTATTTAAGAAGCATCTTCCATCATTTCTGCATCTGTGTTCATTGATCCTCCTCAAACCAAACCTAATATTGTACAGAAAATTCATGCAAAAAATCCTTTACTTCTAACTCCAGGATTCATTTTTTTGTTTACTTTCATAGATATTTTCAGTTTATTAACTTCTTTGAACCTGTAAGCTTGATTTTTCAGGCTGAGTGCTATTTTACTATACATTTAAAGTCCAATGTTTCAAGCTCAGAATGATCATTATTAACAAACAAACGATAGGTTTTCACCTTTTTTTCTTTGTATATATCAAAATCAAAAGCTGATTGGAACATTTGTAATGATATTGAAAACAATATATATTTGTTTTCAGATATTTTTATCTTTTTGTTTTAAAAAATTATCTTATTAAATTTGATTTCCTTTAATACTTAAAGATAAAAATCTTTTTCCTATGAATTATTTTTGGCTTTGAATATATATATTAGAAAAAGATTATTCCTTTAAATTGTTTTTTTTAATGTTTCAAAATACTTTTTAGTTTTACCAGTTAATTTAAGCAATAGAGTAAAATAAAAGTTGAATAAAAGTATAAAAATCTAATATAAACTCCAAATGAAGTTTCATCATAGAAAATATTATTTTCTATGTTTGTTTTGTAATATTTTCAGCTTATGATAATGATCCTTCTCAAACCAAGCCAGATATTGAAGAACTGTATTCAGCTGTCCAGAAAATTCATACAAAAAATCCTTTACCTATCACTGATGATTTACAGCATGAATCTCTTCTGCCACAGTTGAGAGAATATCAAAAAAATGCTGTTGCCTGGATGTTGAAACAAGAAAAAAGAGAAAATAACACAGAAGGTAAAGCTAATTGTATTATCTTTTGTTTTTCCAATTGGTAGGATTAAACTATTTTGATAAGTTAGGAGGTTGAAATAATATGCTTCCATTTTGTAATATCTTAATCTTTTCATTAAAAGAACAAATAGTTGCATTAATTACAACAATCTGAGTGAGTGTGACAGATACTTTTTTAGGAAAAATAAAATCTATTGCTGATCATTAGACTAACATTAGTATTAGGAAAGTGATAAAATGGTTGTAAAATGTCTTTAAATTTATATTTTAAGTTTTCTAACATGAATATTAGTATATACTTATAATGAATACGCATAGCACATGAATAAATAGGTTTAAACTAATTCAAAATTTTGTGATTTTTATGTAAAAGCTTTATTCAAATGTTTAATAATCAATGCATTTGAGAAGGAATTTCAAGGAAATACTTTTATTTTCCATTAAAATTTATAAGGAAAAATGAAAAATGTATATTTATTTCTCAAGAGGTAACTAAATCAAAATGTCACCAGGGATTTTAAATTTTGATTCTATCTCCTTTATTCTCAGAAAACACTCATAATTTTTATATAATTTTAGTACTAGTCAAAAGATAGTTTTGTTGAAAATCAGATGTTAGTTTTATTCTCCTTTCAAAATTTGTGAGTTTAATGTTAATTTGCAAATGTTGACAATTTTAATGAATATAAAAAATGTACATATATTTGTATTATACTAGATATTTTGACTTTTTTAAATGCATAAATATTACTAAAAAATGGCTGAAATATTTGGTTATGAATTAATATTTAGTTATTTCCATTTTTATTTTGAATTAAAATCAAAGCTATTTTATATTTCATTGTTTTATTTTTATTTACCAGGACAGTTGCATCCCCTGTTTGTGGAATTTAAAACATTTGATGGAAAAGTGTTGTACTATAATAAGTATGGAGGAATGTAAGTATTTTTCTTTGTAGTTTCTGATATTTAAAGAATTTTAAAAAAAATTCTAAACTAAAACTTTGAATAGTGATTCAGCTTTTTATCCACAAATAACCAACTGAAAAGAATAATAAAATATTTTGGTAGTTCAACAAGTACATTTAAATCCCTCTATTACCAGACAAACTTGTAAATCAAGTTACACATTGTAGGTCTTTATTCAGGAAGGACACACCAGTGTTTGCTGACCAACAAAAACTTACATTGATCAACTCAGTCTGGACATTGAGGACTTGCCAGGATCAATAACTGATAGGGATGGGTGGCGAGAGAGTCATGGGAATCCATGATGTCAGTATCACTTCATGATGATAATATTCATATCAACTTTTTAATTAATTATTTCCCCACTTAACCATTTAAGGGTTAATATGCAATAAAAAAATATTTTCTTTTTTTCTTTGAGCTACTTTCTAATATTAGAATAGATTTGGGAACAATTTTTGTATTAAAAAGTAACTGTAAAATTTATTAACAACAAAATGAATTCTTTTTCATTTTGTGATACCTTAAGCTTGTTGTCTTCGTTTAACCACACTCAATTCATCTGCTAGCCATTGTTCTTTTAAGTTGTAAGTTTATATTTCTCTTTTAATTAAAACCAATAATCTATTTACTTATTACTAATCTGTTTACAAGAATTTCATTTTCCATAATTTTCTTTATTTGTTATCTTTCCTTCTTTCTTGTAAATTTGATGTGTGCATTTGTAATATTTTGTTTAACCAAATTTAAGTGATAATTGATTGAGCAAATCATTTATTGCTAACATTCAAGAGTGCACACATTGATTGATGCTATACAATAATAGTAATATATATATATATATATATATATTTTTTAATAACATTTATTGCTTTTTATCTGTTGTATTAAAATCAAAAGAATAAAACCTGATAACAATAAAAAAAAAAAAAAAAAAAAAAAAAAACTGTTAGCATATATGTAAAATATCTGACCTTGTTTTTAAGTTTTTTTATTCTCTAATTGATATTTATAGAATTAGAAAATATATATTTATAAATGATTGCTTAACTGAATGTTTGTTATAGATTATATTTATAATTAGTTTACTTTTCTGTAATAAGATTTTTTTCTAATATTGCAGATATATTAAAGTCTGATTACTAAAAATGTTTTTTGTATTTCCAGAATTGTAGAGAAGAAACCAACAGTTGTTAGAACATCACCAGGTGGGATTCTTGCTGATGAAATGGGTCTGGGCAAAACGGTGGAAGTTTTATCCTGTCTTTTGCTCAATCCAAGAACAGATTTGCCTGAATGGACTCCAAATTTCTGTGCCTTGACTTCAGCAAATGTTCAACGGGTAATGTTAATTCTCTTTTATAGACTTCTTTGAACTATTAGACTTCTTTTTTTAAAAATTTTGTTTTAATTGAATTATATACATAATGTTTCGGTTAATGTGCACTCTGGCATTCTTCAGGTGTTTCTTGTCAACCTCAGGAACCTTCTCATCGTAATCGGTAACCTTCATGGAACTTCAAACTGAACCCTTTATTTAATTCATTGGGGTAGATTGCTCTCATTCCATTAATCATGACCGGGTACAAATGTTAAGCTATGTTAATTATTCCATGTTATTTTCGCCTGTAGTCAGGATTGAACCTACAACCTACAAATGATTGTCACTTAGAACTTTATTAAATCAACCCTTACATCCATTGTGCCATGTGTCCAACTGTCCAAAAATTCAGATAAATAATTTCCTTAACTCTAGATTTCAATTTGGTTGGCTTGATTGGTGAGATAGGCTTGCAGACCATTATTAGTGAATTCAATCTTCAATGGATACTTTTAATCCTGTGTTAAACTTAACATATGTCTATTCCAATCTTTTTTGTGATTGAACCACATATTGAAAGATCAAAAATATTGTACATCAAATAATTCATTAAATGTATTTCTTATCCATTTATTTGTTTTTCATATAACTCAAGGATGCCTAGAAACTATAGTCACCAAATTTGGTGTATTTACTAATGGAATCCTGGAGTATATCAGCTATTGAAAATTCCTAAGTTTTACTTAGAGGGTTCAATTTACAATGTAAATATAATGCTAAATTGGTCCCTTTGTGTCCATCTGATTAGCTAAATTGAATATTTTTGTTTAACATAAAAATTTTCTTGCCAGAAATCAGTAATGACTTTTTCCTGCCAATAAGGAGTTAAAATAAAAATTGTTTTGTTATGAAAACGTTTGTAATACAAACAATTGGGACAAAGGAAGAATAAACATTAACCTTTCTATGATGTTTATTAACTTATAAAATATAGCTCAGTGTTATTAACCTAACTTTCTGCCCATATGTCAAGTTTTCAGCTTGTGAAAATAATTCTAAAACAAATGTCTGGTTAACGTATCTTTTAGATTTTGAAATGATTACTCTTTGTAAAGTGGAGGTGCATAGTGTAATGGTTAGAGTTGTAGGAAATGGACTAGTTGACCTGAGTTCAAATCTTGGATGAGGCATTTCAGATAGTGCTAATACCATTGAGAAAGGTATGCATCCAATTACTCTCCTTCCAGCTATGGGTAAATAGTAGGGCAGATTGGGCTCTTTAACCATGGCTTGGTAACCAGTCAGGAAGGAAAACTCTTAATTCAAATCTGTTAAACTCCGCTTAAGAAATTGACCTTGTGTCACATCCTGTTCGTGTGGAGGTGTTGGTAAATATATATATATATATATATATATATATATATATATATGTATGTAAATAGATTTTACATTTATCATTTATCTTGCTGAGATAATCTTACATATAATGGATTATTTATTATTTTTTTCCAATCTGTAATTATTTTTATACTTTGTATTTCAAAATGTTAAAAGTTGATGGTGCTTAAACATTTAAAAATAAATTTATATAAAAATGTTCAACCTGCTTGAAAGGCATTCCTGATTAACTGTCTGTAAGAACTTTGAAACCAAGTTGTGCTCAAATTGTATGGAAATATTTAAAAAAAAAATGATAATGAATATATTTTTTATTTCCCTTGTTATTTTCTAGAACTCCGATATAGAAGATGCAGAGTTTCAGTGTATATGTGGTACAATGGAGTTATTAGGAAATGAAATCCAGTGTGAATTTTGTGGTATTTGGCTTCATTATGATTGTATTGATTGTGATGAAAATCTTAATATCTCAGCATTCTTATGTCCACATTGTCAAGTGGGATCTGTAAGTATTTGTTTATCAAATTTTGTTATAATTTTCATTGATATTTTCACTTTAGCTACTGACTATCATAATTATATTTTCAATTTCTCATCAAAAGTCATAATAGCATAATATATATTGTACTAATTTGGAGGCACACTTAGCATGGTGGTTATCATCTTAGGTAATGGAATTGATGACCTGATAATTAAATCCTAGATAATGCTGTTTGTGCTTCATTTCCCGATAATACCCTTGGGAAAGGCATGGATCCATTTGTACTGTCCCCAGTTATAGGTACAGTGGATTCTTTAACCTGGTTAGACATTCAGTCTAGGAGAAGGAAAACTGAATTCAGAGCAGCTTTAGCTTTAAAAAATTTGACCTTCTTTCATTCTATTAAAACAGACAATATGATAGATTAGTGTTATACTCCCTCTCTCTTTATATATATATATATATATATATATATATATATATTCCCCTCCCTATCTCTCTATCTCCCTCTCTCTTTTTTATATTCCCTTTTTTTCTCACAATCAAAATGGTTCATTATTTATCTTAGTGGTTGATGGGGCATGATATATAATCATATTAATATATTGATTGTATTAATAAACCTATCTAAAACTATGATAACAGAACAAATTATAAATTCAATAATGCTTTAATTATGAAATTCATGTATATAAGTTGATTCCTTTATATGACCTACAAAGGAATCAACTTAAAAACGATAATCATTATGAAATGATTAATTTGTAGAATTAAGTTTTGAAGTCATGATTGGTTCATAGTCTTTCCCATTATGTTTGAATTTTAACTTTATAGAATGATTACTTGTGTAGATGCTGATACCAATTTTGTTTTTGTGTAAAAATTAAGTCTTTAAAATATGACCTCTACATGAATAGATTAAATCAGGTTAAATTTACTCTAGTCAATTTCTCTTTTAAAATTGGAGCTTATTCCTTTTTTTTTGTTTTTGTGGTGAATTTTTAGTTCTTTTTATTCCAAGTAAATGAATTATTAACCCTGAAACATTTTATGAGTTCGTTCTTTGTTTTGATGATATATAAGAATTATCAGTTAAAATTGAATGTAAAATCCTTTAAAAACTTTTTTTTTAATAGGATCCCATTCCATCTGGTGCCACATTAATTGTTACACCGATGTCAATCCATCATCAATGGTTGGAAGAAATTAAAAAACATTTACAAAAAGGAGCTGTCAGTGTTTTTGTAAGTAAAAACTTATGTAATTTATTCAACAAATAACTATTCTATGAATTGAAATATTCCAAGAATATTAAAATGACTATTCTCTTTTATGAGATGATCTTAAATATGCAAATGAGAACCAAAACATATGTTGTAAACATCTAGAGAGAATCATAATTGGTGTTTTATGTTTTTCTTTTTTGAAAATCATTTTAAAAGAAAAATATTTATATCCATTTAAAAATATTCATCAATTTTTGCAATGACACCATTCATTATTCATCAAAAAAAAAATTTATTATTTTCTATTTTTCAGACATTTTTATTATTGAATTATATTATTTATTTTCTTGTTTATTTTTTCTTTTGACTGCAGGTTTATGAAGGTGTAAATAAACAGAGTTATGTACATCCTTGCAAACTGGCATCTTATGATATTGTTGTGACTACATACCAAACATTATGTAAAGAACTCAATTATGTTGATTTACCACATAGCATTGGTAATTTTCATTCTTTGCTCTTTTTATCATAATAATTTACATTGTCATTCACTGTTAATATCTTTAAATCTATTTTTTTTATCCAGTATAAAAAAAAATGAATTTTGATAAAAGTAAAAAATGACAAACTTCTTTTGAAATATGGGTCTAGCTCAGTAAATATGTTTGGCTGTAAGAGAAAATAAAATTGAACATCAAATTTACAGATTTTTACTTAAATTTTGTTTTAGCATAACTTGGATCTCATTGTGCATTAGAAATGAGATACAAAGATGATTGTTAATGGTTAGGAATTATGTTACTATTAGAATAGGATTATAGTGTCTTTAACTTTGAGGATATTCATTAAAATTTCAAGTTTTGTTTGTGAAACTGAACTCTTTCTTTGTTTTTTTTATGTTGTAGAGAATTATATAAAATAAAAAGTATCATTACAATCTATTTGTAGAAAATCTCTTAATGATTTTTTTCCTATTTAACTCTTAACATTCTGTTGTCCAGAGACCCATTCCTATAAGGATTTATAAAAAAGGGCTAAAAATGGCCTTTTCATTTAAAATTACCTGTTATTTCCCTTAAATCAAAGACTTCTAAATATGTTTAATATTGCATTTAAACAAAGGCTATGATTTGGGGTAGATTAGAAAATTGAATGTGACGTGCGGCCGGATGGAATGAGATATATTCCATATATATAGATTATCTTTTTTCTTTAATTTCAGGAAAAAATTCCGTCAACCCAAAAGATTTATGACTGTTCCAAGTCCGTTAGTTGCCGTTCAGTGGTGGAGGGTAAGTTTAATTATATTTAGTACATTAACATTACATTTACATTGGTTATAATTTTTTTATAAACTTTTATCTTATTATCCCTGAAATTGAATTCTCATTTTGTCCGCATTAAATTTTTATCGAATGGATAAAATATTTCCCTTCTTCGTTTAAAGGGACATAAGCCAGAAATAACTAGAAATAGCAAGCAACAAACGGATAATTTTTGTCAGGAAGGACTTTGATTTTGATGTTTGTATATTGAAAGGAAAAAAGTTTAATTCTTTAATAATTTTTTTAATTAAACGTTATAAATTCCTATATGAGTTAAAAGTTGGTGTTTGCAAGTCATTGATTATAGTTTAATCTTCATTTTGGTCTTCATAAATAGATGACCTTACAGGTATTAAAAAGTGCTTAGCTCTAAAGATGACTTAAACTTATACCCTTATTATATGTTTTGTAGAACTGTATACTTGTAAATGAGGAGATTAACATTTCCTCCAAATATTCAAATATGAATATAATTTAAACATCTTTTTTGTAGATTTGTTTAGACGAAGCCCAGATGGTTGAGTGTACTTCAACAAAAGTATGTATAATTTCAAATATTTCATTTCTCATACCCATTACATTTTGTTGTAATGGTTGAATGGATTTTAATTCATTTCATCTATATCATAGAGTTGTCAATAAGTTTATAACTTAATGATGAAAAGATTATTTTTCAAAATAATCACCTTCCTTGTTAATGCATGTTACCCAGTATGTCTTCATAATCATATTGAACATTATACAGTGAACATTTCAGCTCATAACTTATTGATCCTCTCATATATTTAATTTTCTGTTTAAGATGTAATTAAAAGGGATAATTACTTACCTGTTATTTTCTTTGATTTTTATGCAATGAGCTTTATTTATTAATATGTATATAATATTAATAATATGTATATATATATATTTTAAGACTGCAGGAATGGCCTCCCGCTTGACTGCTCTCAATAGATGGTGTGTCACTGGAACCCCAATACAGAAAAATATTGATGGTAATATAGCCCTATTTCTATTTTAAAATTGTATTTATTCTAACTTTTTAGAACTGATTTGATTAGAGAATTTTTCAAAAATTTTTAATATTCTATACATTATAAATGCATAATTTAATTAATTTGCTTTTTATAATCTTTTTTGAATTAAATTTATCTAAAGAAAATTTTTTTATTTAATTGAATTTGAAATTTAATGACTTACTAAATATAGTATATTTCTTAATTTATTTTAGTGGAAAATGCATAAATGACTATTTAAAACTTTTCATATTTTTTCTTCATCTCATTTTTGTTTCTTTTCATTTTATTGATCACATTGCTAATCAATGTGATCAACAAAATACAATGGTATTTTGACTCACAAGTCCACCTACTTGGGAGTTTTCCAAATAATGAGCTGTTACTTGGTCAATTTTTGGCTTTGTGTTGAGAGCTAAAATTTGAGGTATAAACGAGCTTCAGATATGCTTATACTAATAAATTCATTAAAAACATTTAAGTTTCTAAATTCATTACACCAAAGAAAAATCTTATTTATAAAAAAAAAAATTTAAAAAATATTACAGCACATAATTCATTACATTCTATTTTATGTTTTTATACAATACATTGCTATTTTTCTTATTAAAAAAAACAAAAAAATTAGGGTATTTTTGGGGTAGGTGGGGGCTGGAATTAATTTCAATTTAGTTCAATGGGGAAAATTGGTTTGATATACAAGGAAATTGAGTTATAAGCAGAATTAATTGAACTCCTAAATCAAGGTACCACTGTATTTATTGTGTTTATTTTATTTACATGGTAGTTGCTTATATTGATTTAATTATTAGTAATTTTTAAATGAAAAATATTACTATATAGATTGTATTATTTTTCTCTAAAACGTTTCTCCCTTTGAATTATATATTGAACCTATTTTTCGTTTGATATTAGATTTGTATGGTCTGTTCCTGTTCCTTGAGGTTGATCCCTATTGGGTTCAAGAATGGTGGAATAAGTTACTCTACAAGCCTTATCAACATGGAAATAAAGAACCTTTATTTAAGGCCATTGCAAGTGTTCTCTGGCGAACTGCCAAAAAAGATGTTCTTAATCAGGTAAATATTTTTATCTGACATTTTGATATTTGTAAATGACTAGATTTAACAAAAAAATAATGCAATGAGTTTTCTTTTAGTTTTCTATTAATAAGGCGGTCAAAATCATACTGTAGTAGACTTTATTGTAAACTACCTTCAAGACTATTATTTACCAAAATATTTTTGATAGGATTGAAGAAAAACTGTTTATTTTTAATAGGAAATATAATGCTATATATATAGCATTATATATATAGAATATAATTCTTTAGAATTAAATAGGAAATACATTTCCTGATTTTCTTCTTCAAGATCTTTTTGATTTGTTCTTTCAGATTAACATCCCTTGCCAGACAGAGAATGTTGACTTATTGTCATTCTTTCCAGTTGAAGAACATTTCTATAGACGACAATATGGAGAATGTTCAAAAGATGCTATGAAAGTAAGAATTTCTTTCTCTTATTCACTTATTGAATTGTCACCCCTTTTTTTGTGTTATGCAACAAATAAAACAATTCATTAAAAATTTATTTGATATATTTGAAGTATATAAACAAATGTAAACTGAATGGGATTTATATTGACTATTCAATGAAAATCTATTCAAGTTATTTTCTTTCATTTTACAAAGTAAGGAATTTGTTGATGTCTATAAATTTAGTATAAAATCAGTCATAATATCATAAAGGAAGACCTAATAGATTTTGTTAATAATAATGATTAAAATAATTTATAATTAATTATACAACAGTTTGTATCTGTATTTTTGATATATTTGGCTGAGTGCTATTTTACTATACACAATAATTCAGCCTCAGAGAGATCACGTCAAAGACTAATAATAAGAGGCTTAATAACCATTCATTACCTTTTTTTCGCTTTTTTTAAATGAACAAATGGGTTTAGCTTTAGACAAAAATGTCTGTACTCTGGAGTGAAACTTGAATATTTTTTTATTTTAGGGTTGAGATTTTATTAATCTAAAACTTGGTAAGACAAAATATTAGTTTGATATTTCTTTTGTAGTAATATTATTGGGAAAAATCTGATTTGTTGTTTGTCATGTCTCTCTAATAAAACACAACCTAACTACAAGAACAACAACCACAATGTGAAACATGTCAAACACCCCTGACAGTCAAACACTTATTGATGGAATGCAGATTTTTTGCTCACATCAGAAAACATGATTTTAAAGCAAACAATATGAAGGACCTATTTGAAAATGTTAACATAGAGGATATTTTCTCCTTTTTGAGGGAAATAAAATTATACCATAGAATATAGACATGAAACAAATCAATGGCATACAGTATGATTCCCAATAATGCTAACACATTGTTAAAACCAATTACTAAATGTATATATATGAATACACAATATGTATAACAACCCAACCGCTAGGCATGATATAACCCTGGACAGGTTGATATGCCGTTAAAATTATTAAACCAACCAACCAACAACCTAACTATTCTTACTCCATTTTTTTTTTTAGATATACTATTTTTTAAGAATATTATCACAATGATTTATCACTGCCAAATATGTAATGTCATGAATCAGATTGGTTTTGAAATGAGAGATTTTTGAGTTCTACTTAATTATAACTTTATGGAGTTATAACTGTTATAGTCTCTAGTTTTAAGCTTCTGTGTTAAAGAATTTAAACAAAATTCTACTCAAAATTTAATGCTTATTACTAAAAGACTTTTCATTATAAAGTTATAATTAATTAGATATTTCTTATTTCAGTACTTCATGTTAACTTTGATAATGGATATATGAAAATGTGTTTATTTTCATTTTTTTTTTTCAGCAACTGGCAAAATACAGGAACAATACTACAAAACTCAGTGACATTGACCGAAAAATTTTGAGTCGTGTAAGTAAAAATTTTGACTTGAATGTAACTTTAAATTTCAATATTTTGAAGAGCCAAGAAAATTTTAATTACTTAAAATTCATTTGAGACTTGTAACTTTCATTTAGCAGATTATTTTAAATGAAACATTTTTTTACTTAATACATTTTTCCATATGATCAATATTATTGATGTTATTTTATAATTTTAGTAAAAACAGTCAGCAGTGTTGTAGGAGTATAATTGGAATAAATTATTTAAAAAATAAACTAATGATCAATAAAAGTAAAATGAACAGAGTGGCCTATTGTTGGTATCAGCTGGACAGTGAGGCAGTCTATTCTCTTTTTACTAGTGCTAGACCAGGGAGATTGTTTTTTATGTCTGAGGTGGAGTGCCACATCTACCATCAGTTCCTTGCTTTACCACACAGATCAAAGCTGTGTTACTCATTTGCTGAGTTGTTAATAGTCAGTAACAAACCCGGAATGTTGTGGTTCCTTAGCGGATGCTCTACTGACTGAGCTAAACCAAACAAAATTATTGTGTACAGTGCTCAGGTGTGACTACAACTCATTAAAGATACATGTATAGTATAGATACAATGTACAAATGTCAGGAAAATGAACAGTATGTGAGTCATGCATGTGTATGTAGGGGGGATATCAGGTATAGTGTTGACGAATTTCAGGAAGCATGGAGATTTTGAAGGATGCTGTATCTCAGCAGTTAATAACTGATGTGGGTAGTTTGTTCCATGCTTCAGCAACTCTGAGCATAAAAAAATATTTCCAAAAGTCATGGGAGACACAATTCTATGTTTTGATATTCAAGACAGAAAAATCAAACTAATTTTTTTTTTTTTTTTTTTTTTTTTTTTAATAAAGTAAATTTTTGAAGTTGAGTTTTGTAATGTATTTCTATATTTTTTAATGAAATAACTATTCTGTATTAACAATTTGAATTTTTATGGATTTAAATTTTTCTAGTATTAATGATTAATTACTGAAAATATAAAATTGAGTTTTGGAAGTATAACTCATACATACATGTAATTGAATTATTTTAATTTTTTGTCAGTTACTCCAACCGTTGGTGAAGCTTCGACAAGCTTGCTGTCATCCTCAGGCTGTAAGAGGAGAATTTCAGTATATGAACAAAGAGTGAGTTGAATTATTATTATGTGATTTGTCTACTTAATCATCTGGAAGGGAAAATATATAAATACATTTTATTGAATTAAAATATTTTCTTTTTAGAACAATGTCTATGGAGGAACTTTTGGATTCTTTGATCAAGAAAGGAACCATAGAATGTGAAGAAACTCATCGTCAAGCAATTTCAACTCGTCATGGACTTGCTGGAATTTCCATTCTTGACAATCAGGTTAGTTTGCTTCTCTTATAAATCTTAATCTTTTTCTTTGTTTGGAAATATGCCTATAAACCTCTCCCCCTAAAAAATGTTAATTGTATAATAATCGTAGAGATGTGTCGTGGAAGATGCAACTGTTATTTTAAGTTATGTAATCTTATAGTTTCATAGGATGATGAAAATATGAAATATTATGGGGGGCCCCATCTTTACTATTATTTTTCAGTTGGTGTATTTGAATGATTTGCTATTAGTTTTCAGATGCATAAGAATTATTAAGAATTAATTTTTATTTAATCAAATTTTATATTTTATTCACTTTACTGTAGATATTGTCAGTATAACTTTAATAACTCTATAAAAATTAGAAATATTATTTTTTGCATTAGAGACAAATGTTAATAATGTTTGATAATGCTATATATCTACTATTTTTGTTTTATTTGTGACAAGCATTATCATCAGTTATTTCCATTGGTTTTAACATTGATGTATTCATTTTTGTAATACAACATAAACTTCTCTGGAATTTTCTAATATTTTTTATTGAAAATTGATGGTTACTTTCATTATGTAAAAAAATTCTAAACTGAAATACTGATGCATCTCTATTATAATGTTCTGATTTTTGTTTGTTAGTGTAACACAATAAAATTAACATATTGTAGCAAGATTTTTGTTTGCATATCCTTGCTATGTAGACAAAAACTGCTGTTACATATTGCAAACAGATATTGCTGGCGCTTGCCCCCAGACAAGAGTCAAAAACCATTGATTCTCTTTCCTGTCCAGGTGATGCAAAGATTTGGACAAACAAGATATTTTTTAATATCTTTCCACCTTTATCCAGTTGTTAAAATGTTCAGACTGACTAGAATAATGGGTTACTGATATTAAATTGTCATTAGAGAAGAGAATTTTTTTATTTGGTGATCCAGAAGGGCCAAAGTCCCAAGATTCTTAAATTATGTCTGTTTTATTTGCAACTCTTTAACTAAACAAAAAAAGAAAAACAGTCTTGGTTTATGTGTTCATATTAACCAATGAAAATCTATAATTTGATTAAACCTTTGTTTCATGTTTTAGTTTCCATATTTCAACTAAGGTCACACCTGACACAATCATCAAAATGGCGTTCAAATCGATCAACTACATCACTTACTGTTATATTCTAACTTAGAGAATAAAACTCTTTCTAATCTAATTTGCAACTTAATTGTGTCAGGGAGTGAAACCTACATTTGTGCTCACCCCAATCCTAATTTTTCAAGGGAGATAACTATTAAATGGTAATTATAATAATTTCCATTATTTATTTGCAATTAATTATAATATAAATTCTGTAAATAGGAAGTGACTTGATTTAATAATTGCCAGAGTCGGCCTTTAAAGTGGGTTTCCTATTAAGACTCATTAGCAATGTCAATGAGTAAAACAGAATATTGCAATGAGAATTAACTACATTATGCAATATTCCCATTATTTGACACAGTTTAAAATATTGCTGAAACTTAAATGTGTTTCTATTAAATGTCCAATTTGAATATTCATGTAATTAACTCTTTTAAGCAATTATTACAATTTTATTAGTTTTGAATGTTTTTCAATATTATGTTTATTTTTCAGTTGGCAGATGCTGTAAATTATTACCGAGATGTGATGTCAGTTATTCAAGAACATGAGAAAAATTTAAGAGTTGATAATCTTCAGCTACTGCATTGTTACCATAACCTCCATGAAATTTTGCAATTAAATCCAGAAGGAATCAGTTACTCTTTGGAAGATGATAAGCTCCAACAGAAGGTTAGTGATAATAATAAATATTAAGTCATTTGTTTTGTTGACCAAAATGGATCTAATCCATATTTTTATTTTTTTTAAAAAATCCAACTATTGATGTTTGTAAATAAGTCATATTAAAATAGAAATTGGTATCTCTATTGAATCATTGAACTTTAAATGTAAAATAAATCCATTAAAAGGATTATACATCTTTTGAATTCTGATTAAGTTGGAGAAAATGCTTCCTTTTATTCATTCATACAAATTTTAATTTGATGATAAAAAAGAAATTTTAGATGTTATAAAATTCATTCTATGCATATTACTATATATATAGTAATATAATTTTTGTTTTATTCATTTGAAGATTATCTGGGAATATAAACTTTGTTACTAAGTGTATACCATCCATATTTTCTAAAAATGTTTGCATACTTTTTATTTTATTTTATTTTTATAGAAAGGTTACAAATATTCTGATAACATACTTGTCTTTCTTCTTGCTCAAGTCTATTCTTAAAATAGTTTTAAAGAATAGATTTATGCACTGAACCTTCACTAGATGTTTCATCATCTAAAATTATATACAATATAGTTTACTATATTTATAAGTTAAGAGTGCTCAATATCATTGATAGAGCATGTATATCTAAGTTAGGGTAGTGAAGACATTAAGTCAACAGTGCTTTATATATATAGTACTAAGTAAGTAAAGTTGTTGGAGTGGCCTAGAGCCAGATAGTGAGGGAGTCTACCCCCTTTTCACAAGCTCTAGGAGATTGTTTGGGCATCTGAGACAGAGCGCCACATCTACCATCAGCTCCTCACTTTACTGCACAGATCTCTGTGCTACTCATACACTGAGTTGGCAAGGGCTGGAATCGAACCAGGAAACTTGTGGTTCCTAGTCAGGCCACCCTGACGACTTTTATATATATATATATATATATATATATATATATATATATAGGAAGGAAGGTAGCATTTAATTCTTTTTAAATAGGCTTTGGTTATTCCTTTGCAAATTAAGCTAGAGTTCTTAATTGCTTTTTTTGTTTTGATAAATAAAGTAACTTTGACTGAAAATCCATGTAGTTATATCTTGTGGACTTTGCATTGAGATTTGTATGTAACATGTGATGACTTGTAATTATCAAAGAAATCATCTTTATGTTATCATCTACATTTACAAAAGTTATATATGTAATCAATTATACTAAAATATAAAATGCTTTAAATTTTTCTTTTATTAACCAGGCTAATGACATCCGTGATAAATTAACTGGAAAACAGATGGCCATAGTTAAAGAAGAAAGTGACAACTGGGTGAAAATCAAAAACAAAATTGAAGATCTTGAAAAACAAGTAAAATATTTATTGCTATTTTTTATTTATTTTCTTTTTATAAAAATGAGTAAATTTTTTTATTCTAATGATGTAAGTTATATTTTGGACTTTTTTGCAGAGATTAAATTATGTTTTATATTTTGTTTGATGCAAAGTTAGAAAAAATGAGATTGTTGTATTTGAGGAATTTAAATGATGACAATTTTTAACTTTGAGCTCCCTGCTTCTGACCCCGCCCCCCCAAAAAAAAAGGCTTGCTACATATATGTATACCTAATGAGTCATAGACAGTTCAGAAGTTGGTATGTATAGAATGATGATATAAATACATAGACACCATTACTTTATGTAACTTTAATATTCATTAAATATCAACTTCAATTAATCTATTGAAAACAATTACTTCAAAGTACCTAAAAAAAAAAAAAACATGGGAATTTCATAAATAACCTAATGATTTGTATTTCTTTATCTCTCTCTCTCTCTCTCTCATATATATATATTTATATATTGTTTATTTTTTAAAAGTTCACAGATTCCGAATGGTGGGCCCAAACTATAGATCTTATTCAAGATCAAAATCGAGATGAAGCTCTTTTGGGAAAGATTCATGATGAACTTGAGTCTGTTGACAAAGATAAAGCTTCTTTTAATGAGCAGTAAGTTTTTTTGTTTTTTTTCCTTTAAAATAAATATTGTATATACTATCATAAATCCTGTTATAAAAGATGGGGTTGTTTTATGTATGGATTGACACATCTGCTTATCTATGGGTTCAAGATGGTAGCATCAGCCATGTTAGTAAATTTGAAACATCAATTGACCAAAATCCTTTCAAATCATCAGAGTGAATAGAAGAAGGAAAAAAGAAAATGAGAAGATGAAACCATGGACAAAAATTTGAAAGAGAAATTGAAAGACAGAAAGAAGACTGGAGAGCAGGATGTGACACAAGGTTAATTTCTTAAGTTTAACAGGTTTGAATTCAGAGTTTTCCTTCTCGACTGGTTGCGTAACCAAATTTAAAGAGCCCAGTCTGTCCTATGATTTACCCATAGCTGGAGGGAGAATAGTTGGATTCATACCTTAACTGAAGAAGTATAAGATTTTTTAGCAAGTAAAGAGAAAAAGAGATGGAATGTCTGTCTAATTGTTACCATTGAAAAAAAAAATAGCTGATGAATTTAAATTTCCTCATGTTACTATAACTGCTGAAGGTTTTATTATTTTGTAGTGAGATTAGGTAGGGCAGCATATAATGTGTGTGTCTCACATGTGTTGTATTCGCCCAAAGAGTTTTACATATAAGTAAATATGAAAAACTATAGTAGAATCATTGAAATTCATTTGTTGTATATATTTACATTTCCGAATTATCTAAAAAAAAATGTTATATCTAATTTTAATAAAATGGAGTTTTAACTTTTTCCTTAATGAAGAATCTGAATAAAAAATAATAGCAACAATATTCATTTGAAATAAATCTGATGTTTGGAAATAATGGTTACTTTGTAGTTAATTCAACAATTGCTATAATTCTTTGTCTCTTTATTGGAACAATAACAATTATTTTGTTGGAATTTATTATACTTTTATATACTCACTAAATGTATGTATTTTTTTCTTTTTCTTTTTTCTTTAGCATTTCCACATTGACTGGTCTGAAATACATTGTACACAGTAAATTAATGGCTTTTACATCTGCAAGAACTAAATTTTTAAACCGATTAAAGAAACACAATGCCAGATTACCTACTACTGATGAAATTGATGAGGCTGTAAATTGTTGTATTCGCCCAAAAAGTTATCAGCTGCTCACGTAAGTGAAATATTAAAATCTATTTTTATTGTCTTTGTTTTGTATTTTTCTAATATTTCAATTATCAATAAATTTCAGTCAAATTGTTAATATATTTTTCAGATGATTTTTTACTGTAATGAAATTTTATAGTTGTGTTTAATCTGCTTGGTTTTTGTGTGAATTGTAAAAATGATGCATTAATAGATTATTTTGTAACTCTTTGCATAAAGCTGCTTTCTTTAATTCTAGTCTTCATCATATGAACATTATATTTTTTTATTAAAGTATTCATCAAGCAATGTCAACATAATGAATCTTTCAAGTAACTTAGCATTTTCCAAACCATCAATTGAAAAGTTGCTCTAAACAATCTCTTCTGTTTTTCTTTGTCAACAAATGTTTGAATTCTTTTTGAAGTATTCTTTTTTTTTAATAACGTTTTTAATTTTATCAGTAAAATACCAGTATATGATTTTAATGAAAACAAATATTCAGTTGAATTTTTTAATAAAAACATTGAAATCTCTTTCTGAATCTTTGAGATGAGGCCTGATTATTTGGATTATTGTCCTCATCTTTATTGTTATCTACACGTTTCGGCTGATGTACCCTCTGACCTTCTTCGGGTATTTCTTCTTGAACTCGGAAACTTTCTCTTCAAACTTGGGAACCTTCTTGTTGAACTTGGGAGCCTTCATGTCCATGGACATGGTGTAATGGATATAGGTGTTGAGTTAATACAGTTCTAAATGACAGTTATGTCCAGGCTGCAGGTTCAGTTCTTGCCAAGGGTGACAATAACACAGAATAATTAACATAGCTTAATGCTTGTACCTGGTCATGGTTAATGGAATGAGAACAGTCTACCCCCATGTATTGAATAAAAAGTTTGGTTTGAACTTCTGTGTAGGCTCCTGATTATAAAAAGAAGATTCCCGAGTTAGATAAGAAATACCTGAAGACAGCCGGAGGGCACATCGGCTGAAACATTGTGTAGATGATAATAATAAAGATGAGGACAGTAGTCTGAATAATCTAAATAATACATTGAAATCTCTAACTTAATGGTAAAACAATTGACTTTTATTTACTCATCTTTACATTTTTAGGAAATAACATTTTTATTTATACTTGTTGATGTCATTATCCAATATTCTGTGCAAACATTAAATAATTGAATTTTGCACACTTCTTGACTATTTGTTGCATAAATAGAAACATTGCCTAAATAAACTAATATTATTTATTTATTTTTTAGGTGTGCAATGTGTGTTTTGCGGAAAGATATTGAAGAATATGAAACCTGTGTTTACAGTGTCAGTAAAATGTAAAGTATTTGTTATAAACCTTTTTATTGAATTTTAATCATGAAAAAAAAGCTAATTTCTTTTTGTCTCCCAATGTAAAAATTAATATATTTTTCTTTTATTAATTTCCAGTGGAATTCTCTTTTTTGATTATGCAAAAGCTGACCGTGATCAAGTTCTAATGCGACGTTATGGAAATTGGGGAAGTGGAAAGTTAGAAACATTATTAAAATGCATTGCAAGTTTCATTCCATTCCTTTATCGTAAGTTTTATTTTTGGTTTTACATTCTTTTCTTATGTTTCTATAAAGATATGGTTTTTTTTGGTTTTTCTTTTTTACTTTATTAAAATAAGCAAAATTTTCCCTAGACAGCATTTCAAGATTTAAAAAATTATGGATTACATTTTTAATACCTTTTTTTGTTCATTATGAAAGAAAAAAAAAAAGAAGAAAAATTGTTTTTCTTTTCACTAATTGCCTTAATAGATTTTGAATTTGCTATATGAATTCTTTTTTTTCTTTGTGCTAATTTTAATATCCGTTCTTTTATATTTACCATTCTATTATGAACATGAATTCTATTTTTTACATATTTATGACATTATTTAAACATTATTTTTTTTCCTCCAAATGTTTTATGTAATTTTATTATATATATATACACATTGTATATTATAATATATTCCTGTTAGTTAAAAAAAAAAATTACAAATTTCCATACATATAGATGTCTGTATATTCTTCTAATTATAGACAAGAGAAATAAAAGATAAACATGCGGCAGCGGCTGAAAAAAAAAACCAAACAACTGTACAACTAACAAGGCATTGATTAGATTCTGATTCTGGTGTCAGGCAGGGGTTTTGGGGGCCAAAGCAGAGTGCTCTAGCAGGGGTTTTGGGGCCAAAGCAAAGTGCTCTAGCAGGGGTTTTGGGGGCCAAAGCAGAGTGCTTTAGCAGGGGTTTTGGGGCCAAAGCAGAGTGCTCTAGCAGGGGTTTTGGGGGCCAAAGCAGAGTGCTTTAGCAGGGGTTTTGGGGGCCAAAGCAGAGTGCTCTAGCAGTAATTTAAAATGCCACCAGACTTTGTTGGTTTTCTTTCGCATTGTGGGAATGCCAGATCAAAATTCAACCTTTTTTTTATACTTTGTTGTATTTCCTGTAATGAAGTAATAATTCAATGATGTAAACTTTGAATGAATTGATTAGTTGATTAGTCAGTAAACTGAATAAGAAATGAGATTTCTGTAAAAATTAAATGTGAAGTCAGTGTATAAAATCTCAATAATGAATCCTTAATTGAATGATTTTAGTTTGAATTGTGATGAGATGACAATGTAAAATTAATTGGGAAATTGAGACAACATTCTAAATGCATATGTAACGGTTCATTTATCTTGTTTTGAGTTTGAAAATTAATTATGGGATAAAAAAAAGAAAACTACTGTCATAAATTCTTATTCTATTGATAAATGTTCATGTCAAACAAGTCAAGTAAAAAAAGAACTTGCATAGTAAAACTTTTGTAACTAAAAGTAATAACTGCCACTCCCAAAAGAAACTTTCTATTCTAAAATTAATATTGATTTTTTACAGAAATTATATTTTTCTGATTTGAGCTTATGTCTCATTTACTCTTTTTTTTTTCTTTTAAAAGGTGAAAATAAAGACTTAGATGAGCAGTCGGCTATAAATTTGAAGTTATTTGAACTTTATCGAAAAGAATATCCTGTAAGTATTTATCAGCTTGTATATCGGAATGAAAAAGTGTTTGTACCCATGAACATATTTATTGATATATTTCAACAGCATAAGTTTATTTTAAATTAACATAGGTAATGTATTTTGATGTGAAGAGAATATGAAGGAAAATAGTTGCAAATATACAGAGATATATAAAAAGACAAAAGATAAGAGAAAAGTGGACAGATTCAAGTGGTCAGAGTTGTTTTTTCAGAAGACTTGAACCTTTCAGACAGCATTCTTTCCCACATGTTGGCTTCTTACTCTTTTTTTTTTAAACATTCAATTGCTCAAGATTTGTAGGATCCTTCTGATGAATATGCTTATTTAAAATTTTATAGAATTCAAATTAGCACATTTGAGGTTTTTCCTTTAAAACCATTTCTTTCTAATATAATTTGGATAATTGTCTTATTAGATGATGTAACTATTCTTCATCTTTAATGTTGAAGAGAATGTACATCATTAATCCATTTTATATTTGTACCTCTGCCCAACTTTCTATGGATTATTTTGAATCATAAGTACTGGTATCATTTCATACATGATAAGCTGAATTGAAGCCAAAGAGTTTAATTTTAAGTAAGCATATTCATTCAGAAGGATCCTACAAATCTTGAAGCAATTTGAATGTTTAAAAAAAAAAAAGAGTAAGAAGCCAACATGTGGGAAAGAATGCTGTTTGAAAAGGTTTCTAAAAACAACTCTCCACTTCTGTCTCTCTTTTGTCTTTTTATATATCTCTGTATATTTGCAACTATTTTCCTTCATATTCTTCACATCAAAATACATTACCTATGTTAATTTAAAATAAACTTATGCTGTTGAAATATATCAATAAATATGTTCATGGGTACAAACACTTTTCATTCCGATATACAAGCTGATAAATACTTACAGGATATTCTTTTCGATAAAGTTCAAATAACTTCAAATTTATAGCCGACTGCTCATCTAAGTCTTTATTTTCACCTTTAAAAGAAAAAAAAGAGTAAATGAGACATAAGCTCAAATCAGAAAAATATAATTTCTGTAAAAAATCAATATTAATTTTAGAATAGAAAGTTTCTTTTTGGGAGTGGCAGTTATTACTTTTAGTTACAAAAGTTTTACTATGCAAGTTCTTTTTTACTTGACTTGTTTGACATGAACATTTATCAATAGAATAAGAATTTATGACAGTAGTTTTCTTTTTTTTATCCCATAATTAATTTTCAAACTCAAAACAAGATAAATGAACCGTTACATATGCATTTAGAATGTTGTCTCAATTTCCCAATTAATTTACATTGTCATCTCATCACAATTCAAACTAAAATCATTCAATTAAGGATTCATTATTGAGATTTTATACACTGACTTCACATTTAATTTTTACAGAAATCTCATTTTTATTCAGTTTACTGACTAATCAACTAATCAATTCATTCAAAGTTTACATCATTGAATTATTACTTCATTACAGGAAATACAACAAAGTATAAAAAAAAGGTTGAATTTTGATCTGGCATTCCCACAATGCGAAAGAAAACCAACAAAGTCTGGTGGCATTTTAAATTACTGCTAGAGCACTCTGCTTTGCCCCCAAAACCCCTGCTAAAGCACTCTGCTTTGGCCCCCAAAACCCCTGCTAAAGCACTCTGCTTTGGCCCCCAAAACCCCTGCTAGAGCACTTTGCTTTGGCCCCCAAAACCCCTGCTAGAGCACTCTGCTTTGGCCCCCAAAACCCCTGCCTGACACCAGAATCAGAATCTAATCAATGCCTTGTTAGTTGTACAGTTGTTTGGTTTTTTTTTCAGCCGCTGCCGCATGTTTATCTTTTATTTCTCTTGTCTATAATTAGAAGAATATACAGACATCTATATGTATGGAAATTTGTAATTTTTTTTTTAACTAACAGGAATATATTATAATATACAATGTGTATATATATATAATAAAATTACATAAAACATTTGGAGGAAAAAATAATGTTTAAATAATGTCATAAATATGTAAAAATAGAATTCATGTTCATAATAGAATGGTAAATATAAAAGAACGGATATTAAAATTAGCACAAAGAAAAAAAAGAATTCATATAGCAAATTCAAAATCTATTAAGGCAATTAGTGAAAAGAAAAACAATTTTTCTTCTTTTTTTTTCTTTCATAATGAACAAAAAAAGGTATTAAAAATGTAATCCATAATTTTTTAAATCTTGAAATGCTGTCTAGGGAAAATTTTGCTTATTTTAATAAAGTAAAAAAGAAAAACCAAAAAAAACCATATCTTTATAGAAACATAAGAAAAAGAATGTAAAACCAAAAATAAAACTTACGATAAAGGAATGGAATGAAACTTGCAATGCATTTTAATAATGTTTCTAACTTTCCACTTCCCCAATTTCCATAACGTCGCATTAGAACTTGATCACGGTCAGCTTTTGCATAATCAAAAGAGAATTCCACTGGAAATTAATAAAAGAAAAAATATATTAATTTTTACATTGGGAGACAAAAAAGAAATTAGCTTTTTTCATGATTAAAATTCAATAAAAGGTTTATAACAAATACTTTACATTTTACTGACACTGTAAACACAGGTTTCATATTCTTCAATATCTTTCCGCAAAACACACATTGCACACCTAAAAAATAAATAAATAATATTAGTTTATTTAGGCAATGTTTCTATTTATGCAACAAATAGTCAAGAAGTGTGCAAAATTCAATTATTTAATGTTTGCACAGATATTGGGATAATGACATCAACAAGTATAAATAAAAATGTTATTTCCTAAAAATGTAAAGATGAGTAAATAAAAGTCAATTGTTTTACCATTAAGTTAGAGATTTCAATGTATTATTTAGATTATTCAGACTACTGTCCTCATCTTTATTATTATCATCTACACAAATGTTTCAGCCGATGTGCCCTCCGGCTGTCTTCAGGTATTTCTTATCTAACTCGGGAATCTTCTTTTTATAATCAGGAGCCTACACAGAAGTTCAAACCAAACTTTTTATTCAATACATGGGGGTAGACTGTTCTCATTCCATTAACATGACCAGGTACAAGCATTAAGCTATGTTAATTATTCTGTGTTATTGTCACCCTTGGCAAGAACTGAACCTGCAGCCTGGACATAACTGTCATTTAGAACTGTATTAACTCAACACCTATAATCCATTACACCATGTCCATGGACATGAAGGCTCCCAAGTTCAACAAGAAGGTTCCCAAGTTTGAAGAGAAAGTTTCCGAGTTCAAGAAGAAATACCCGAAGAAGGTCAGAGGGTACATCAGCCGAAACGTGTAGATAACAATAAAGATGAGGAAATAATCCAAATAATCAGGCCTCATCTCAAAGATTCAGAAAGAGATTTCAATGTTTTTATTAAAAAATTCAACTGAATATTTGTTTCATTAAAATCATATACTGGTATTTTACTGATAAAATTAAAAACGTTATTAAAAAAAAAGAATACTTCAAAAGAATTCAAACATTTGTTGACAAAGAAAACAGAAGAGATTGTTTAGAGCAATTTTCAATTGATGGTTTGGAAAATGCTAAGTTACTTGAAAGATTCATTATGTTGACATTGCTTGATGAATACTTTAATAAAAAAATATAATGTTCATATGATGAAGACTAGAATTAAAGAAAGCAGCTTTATGCAAAGAGTTACAAAATAATCTATTAATGCATCATTTTACATTCACACAAAACCAAGCAGATTAAACACAACTATAAAATTTCATTACAGTAAAAAATCATCTGAAAAATATATTAAAATTTGACTGAAATTTATTGATAATTGAAATATTAGAAAATACAAAACAAAGACAATAAAAATAGATTTTAATATTTCACTTACGTGAGCAGCTGATAACTTTTTGGGCGAATACAACAATTTACAGCCTCATCAATTTCATCAGTAGTAGGTAATCTGGCATTGTGTTTCTTTAATCGGTTTAAAAAATTTAGTTCTTGCAGATGTAAAAGCCATTAATTTACTGTGTACAATGTATTTCAGACCAGTCAATGTGGAAATGCTAAAGAAAAAGAAAAAGAAAAAAATACATACATTAGTGAGTATATAAAAGTATAATAAATTCCAACAAAATAATTGTTTATTGT
Organism: Doryteuthis pealeii; assembly: GCA_023376005.1. Taxonomy (NCBI): domain Eukaryota; kingdom Metazoa; phylum Mollusca; class Cephalopoda; order Myopsida; family Loliginidae; genus Doryteuthis; species Doryteuthis pealeii. The sequence goes on along the minus strand of CM042159.1, from coordinate 79,299,687 downwards.
TCCAATAAGAGACAAAGAATTATAGCAATTGTTGAATTAACTACAAAGTAAACCATTATTTCCAAACATCAGATTTATTTCAAATGAATATTGTTGCTATTATTTTTTATTCAGATTCTTCATTAAGGAAAAAGTTAAAAAACTCCATTTATTAAAATTAGATATAACATTTTTTTTTAGATAATTCGGAAATGTAAATATATACAACAAATGAATTTCAATGATTCTACTATAGTTTTTCATATTTACTTATATGTAAAACTCTTTGGGCGAATACAACACATGTGAGACACACACATTATATGCTGCCCTACCTAATCTCACTACAAAATAATAAAACCTTCAGCAGTTATAGTAACATGAGGAAATTTAAATTCATCAGCTATTTTTTTTTCAATGGTAACAATTAGACAGACATTCCATCTCTTTTTCTCTTTACTTGCTAAAAATCTTTATACTTCTTCAGTTAAGGTATGAATCCAACTATTCTCCCTCCAGCTATGGGTAAATCATAGGACAGACTGGGCTCTTTAAATTTGGTTACGCAACCAGTCGAGAAGGAAAACTCTGAATTCAAACCTGTTAAACTTAAAGAAATTAACCTTGTGTCACATCCTGCTCTCCAGTCTTCTTTCTGTCTTTTCAATTTCTCTTTTCAAATTTTTGTCCATGGTTTCATCTTCTCATTTCTTTTTTTCCTTCTTCTATTCACTCTGATGATTTGAAAGGATTTTGGTCATTGATGTTTCAAATTTACTAACATGGCTGATGCTACCATCTTGAACCCATAGATAAGCAGATGTGTCAATCCATACATAAAACAACCCCATCTTTTATAACAGGATTTATGATAGTATATACAATATTTATTTTAAAGGAAAAAAACAAAAAAACTTACTGCTCATTAAAAGAGCTTTATCTTGTCAACAGACTCAAGTTCATCATGAATCTTTCCCAAAAGAGCTTCATCCTCGATTTTGATCTTGAATAAGATCTTAGTTTGGGCCCCCATTCGGAATCTTGTGAACTTTTAAAAAATAAACATATATAAATATATATATATGAGAGAGAGAGAGAGAGAGATAAAAAATACAAATCATTAGGTTATTTATGAAATTCCCATGTTTTTTTTTTTTAGGTACTTTGAAGTAATTGTTTTCAATAGATTAATTGAAGTTGATATTTAATGAATATTAAAAGTTACATAAAGTAATGGTGTCTATGTATTATATCATCATTCTATACATACCAACTTCTGAACTGTCTATGACTTCATTAGGTATACATATATGTAGCAAGCCTTTTTTTTGGGGGCGGGGTCAGAAGCAGGGAGCTCAAAGTTAAAAATTGTCAATCATTTAAATCCTCAAATACAACAATCTCATTTTTCTAACTTTGCATCAAACAAATATAAAACATAATTTAATCTCTGCAAAAAAGTCCAAAATATAACTTACATCATTAGAATAAAAAATTTACTCATTTTTATAAAAAGAAAATAAATAAAAATAGCAATAAATATTTTACTTGTTTTCAAGATCTTCAATTTTGTTTTTGATTTTCACCCAGTTGTCACTTTCTTCTTTAACTATGGCCATCTGTTTTCCAGTTAATTTATCACGGATGTCATTAGCCTGGTTAATAAAAGAAAAATTTAAAGCATTTTATATTTTAGTATAATTGATTACATATATAATTTTGTAAATGTAGATGATAACATAAAGATGATTTCTTTGATAATTACAAGTCATCACATGTTACATACAAATCTCAATGCAAAAGTCCACAAGATATAACTACATGGATTTTCAGTCAAAGTTACTTTATTTATCAAAACAAAAAAAGCAATTAAGGAACTCTAGCTTAATTTGCAAAGGAATAACCAAAGCCTATTTAAAAAGAATTAAATGCTACCTTCCTTCCTATATATATATATATATATATATATATATATATATATATAAAAGTCGTCAGGGTGGCCTGACTAGGAACCACAAGTTTCCTGGTTTCGATTCCAGCCCTTGCCAACTCAGTGTATGAGTAGCACAGAGATCTGTGCAGTAAAAGTGAGGAGCTGATGGTAGATGTGGCGCTCTGTCTCAGATGCCCAAACAATCTCCTAGAGCTTGTGAAAAGGGGTAGACTCCCTCACTATCTGGCTCTAGGCCACTCCAACAACTTTACTTACTAGTACTATATATATAAAGCACTGTTGACTTAATGTCTTCACTACCCTAACTTAGATATACATGCTCTATCAATGATATTGAGCACTCTTAACTTATAAATATAGTAAACTATATTGTATATAATTTAGATGATGAAACATCTAGTGAAGGTTCAGTGCATAAATCTATTCTTTAAAAACTATTTAAGAATAGACTTGAGCAAGAAGAAAGACAAGTATGTTATCAGAATATTTGTAACCTTTCTATAAAAATAAATAAAATAAAAAGTATGCAAACATTTTTAGAAAATATGGATGGTAATACACTTAGTAACAAAGTTTATATTCCCAGATAATCTTCAAATGATAAAACAAAAATTATATTACTATATATATAGTAATATGCATAGAATGAATTTTATAACATCTAAAATTTCTTTTTTATCATCAAATTAAAATTTGTATGAATGAATAAAAGGAAGCATTTTCTCCAACTTAATCAGAATTCAAAAGATGTATAATCCTTTTAATGGATTTATTTTACATTTAAAGTTCAATGATTCAATAGAGATACAATTTTCTATTTTAAATATGACTTATTTACAAACATCAATAGTTGGATTTAAAAAAAAAAAAAAATATGGATTAAGATCCATTTTGGTCACAAAACAAATGACTTAATATTTATTATTATCACTAACCTTCTGTTGGAGCTTATCATCTTCCAAAGAGTAACTGATTCCTTCTGGATTTAATTGCAAAATTTCATGGGGTTATGGTAACAAGCAGTAGCTGAAGATTATCACTCTTAAATTTTTCTCATGTTTCTTGATAACTGACATCACATCTCGGTAATAATTTACAGCATCTGCAACTGAAAAAATAAAAAACATAAATATTGAAAAACATTCAAAACTAATAAAATTGTAATAATTGCTTAAAAAGAGTTAATTAACCATGAAATATTCAAATTTGACATTAATAGAACACATTTAAGTTTCAGGCAATTTTTTTTTAAATAAACCTTGTGGGGTCCCCCCCCCCCAAATCAATTTTGGGGAATATTTGCTAATTAGTTTAATTCCATTGCAATATCTGTTTTACTCATTGACATTGCTAATGAGTCTAATAGGAAACCCATTAAAGGCCGACTATGGCAAATTTTATCTCACTTCCTATTTACAGAATTTATATTTATAATTAATTGCAAATAAATAATGGAATTATTATAATTATCATTTAATAGTTATCATCTTGAAAAATTAGGATTGGGGTGGAGCACAAATGTTAGGTTCATCCCTGACACAATTAAGTTGCAAATTAGATTAGAAAGAGTTTTTATTCTCTAATTTGATATAACAGTGAGTGATGTAGTTGATCGTTTGACGCCTTTTTTTTTGAATGTTTTGTTTGTTTCCAGGGTTTTGTTGGGAACCTCAGTGAATAATGGAAACTAAAACATGAAAGCAAAGGTTAATCAAATTATAGATTTTCATTGGTTAATATGAACACATGAACAAGACTGTTATTTCTTTTTTTGTTGGTTAGTTAAAGAGTTGCAAATAAAAACAGACATAATTTAGAATCTTGGGACTTTGCCCTTCTGGATCACAAATAAAAATTCCTTCTCCTATGCAATTTAAATATCAGTAACCTTATTCTAAGTCCAAGTCTGNAGATTAAACTTTGTTTCCATGTTTTTAGTTTCCATATTTCAACTAAGGTCACACCTGACACCAATCATCAAAATGGTGTTCAAATCAGTCAACTACATCACTTACTGTTATATTCTAACTTAGAGAATAAAACTCTTTCTAATCTAATTTGTAACTTAATTGTGTAGGGATTGAAACCTACATTTGTGGCTCACCCCAATCCTAATTTTTCAAGGAGAATAACTATTAAATGGTAATTATAATAATTTCCATTATTTATTTTGCAATTAATTATAATATAAATTCTGTAAATAGGAAGTGACTTATTTAATAATTGCCAGAGTCGGCCTTTAAAGTGGGTTTCCTATTAAGACTCATTAACAATGTCAATGAGTAAAACAGAATATTGCAATGAGAATTAATTAACTACATTATGCAATATTCCCATTATTTGACACAGTTTAAAATATTGCTGAAACTTAAATGTGTTTCTATTAAATGTCCAGATTGAATATTCATGTAATTAACTCTTTTAAGCAATTATTACAATTTTATTAGTTTTGAATGTTTTTCAATATTATGTTTATTTTTCAGTTGGCAGATGCTGTAAATTATTACAGAGATGTGATGTCAGTTATCTAAGAACATGAGAAAAATTTAAGAGTTGATAATCTTCAGCTACTGCATTGTTACCATAACCTCCATGAAATTTTGCAATTAAATCCAGAAGGAATCAGTTACTCTTTGGAAGATGATAAGCTCCAACAGAAGGTTAGTGATAATAATAAATATTAAGTCATGTTTTGTTCAAAATGGATCTAATCCATATTTTTATTTTTTTAAAAATCCAAACTATTGATGTTTGTAAATAAGTCATATAAATAGAAATTGGTATCTTTATTGAATCATTGAACTTTAAATGTAAAATAAATCATTAAAAGGATTATACATCTTTGAATTCTGATTAAGTGGAGAAATGCTTCCTTTTATTCATTCATACAAATTTAATTTGATTGATAAAAATAAATTTTAGATGTTATAAAATTCATTCTATGCAATTACTATATATATTAGTAATATAATTTTTGTTTTACTCATTTGAAAGATTATCTGGGAATATAAACTTTGTTACTAAGTGTATACCATCCATATTTCTAAAAATGTTTGCATACTTTTTTTATTTTTATTTTTATAGAAAGGTTCAAATATTCTGATAACATACTTGTCTCTCTTCCTGCTCTAGTCTATTCTTAAAATAGTTTTAAAGAATAGATTTATGCACTGAACCTTCTCTAGATGTTTCATCATCTAAAATTATATACAATATAGTTTACTATATTATAAGTTAAGAGTGCTCAATATTCATTGATAGAGCATGTATATCTAAGTTAGGTAGTGAAGACATTAAGTCAAACAATGCTTTATATATATAGTACTAAGTAAGTAAAGTTGTTGGTGGCCTAGAGTCAGTATCAGTGAGGGAGTCTACCCCTTTTCACAAGCTCTAGGAGATTGTTTGGGCATCTGAGCAGAGCGCCACATCTACCATCAGCTCCTCACTTTACTGCACAGATCTCTATGCTACTCATACACTGAGTGGCAAGGGCTGGAATCGAACCAGGAAACTTGTGGTTCCTAGTCAGGCCACCCTGACGACTTTATATATATATATATATATATATATATATATATATATATAGGAAGGTAGCATTTAATTCTTTTTAAATAGGCTTTGGTTATTCCTTTGCAAATTAAACTAGTTCTTAATTGCTTTTTTTGTTTTGATGATAAATAAAGTAACTTTGACTGAAAATCCATGTAGTTATATCTTGTGGACTTTGCATTGAGATTTGTATGTAACTTGTGATGTCTTGTAATTATCAAAGAAATCATCTTTATGTTATAATCTACATTTACAAAAGTTATATATGTAATCAATTATACTAAAATATAAAATGCTTTAAATTTTTCTTTTATTAACCAGGCTAATGACATCCGTGATAAATTAACTGGAAAACAGATGGCCATAGTTAAAGAAGAAAGTGACAACTGGGTGAAAATCAAAAACAAAATTGAAGATCTTGAAAAACAAGTAAAATATTTATTGCTATTTTTTATTTATTTTCTTTTTATAAAAATGAGTAAATTTTTTTATTCTAATTATGTAAGTTATATTTTGGACTTTTTTGCAGAGATTAAATTATGTTTTATATTTTGTTTGATGCAAAGTTAGAAAAATGAGATGTTTTTGTTATTTGAGGAATTTAAATGATCACAATTTTTAACTTTGAGCTCCCCGCTTCTGACACCCCCCCCCCAAAAAAAAAGGCTCGCTACATATATGTATACCTAATGAGTCATAAACAGTTCAGAAGTTGGTATGTATAGAATGATGATATAAATACATAGACACCATTACTTTATGTAACTTTAATATTCATTAAATATCAACTTCAATTAATCTATTGAAAACAATTACTTCAAAGTACCTAAAAAAAAAAACCATGGGAATTTCATAAATAACCTAATGATTGTATTTCTTTTTCTTTCTCTCTCTCTCTCTCTCCTCTCTCTTCATATATATATATTATTATATTGTTTATTTTTTAATAGTTCACAGATTCCGAATGGTGGGCCAAACTATAGATCTTATTCAAGATCAAAATCGAGATGAAGCTCTTTTGGGAAAGATTCATGATGAACTTGAGTCTGTTGACAAAGATAAAGCTTCTTTAATGAGCAGTAAGTTTGTTTTTTTTCCTTTAAATAAATATTGTATATACTATCATAATCCTGTTATAAAAGATGGGGTTGTTTATGTATGGATTGACACATCTGCTTATCTATGGGTTCAAGATGGTAGCATCAGCTATGTTAGTAAATTTGAAACATCAATTGACCAAAATCCTTTCAAATCATCAGAGTGAATAGAAAAAGGAAAAGAGAAGATGAAACGATGGACAAAAATTTGAAAGAGAAATTGAAAGACAGAAAGAAGACTGGAGAGCAGGATGCGACACAAGGTTAATTTCTTAAGTTTAACAGGTTTGAATTCAGAGTTTTCCTTCTAGACTGGTTGCGTAACCAAATTTAAAGAGCCCAGTCTGTCCTATGATTTACCCAAAGCTGGAGGGAGAATAGTTGGATTCATACCTTAACTGAAGAAGTATAAGATTTTTTAGCAAGTGAAGAGAAAAAGAGACGGAATGTCTGTCTAATTGTTACCATTGAAAAAAAAATAGCTGATAAATTAAAATTTCCTCATGTTACCATAACTGCTGAAGGTTTTATTATTTTGTAGTGAGATTAGGTAGGGCAGCATATAATGTGTGTGTGTCACATGTGTTGTATTCGCCCATGAGTTTTACATATAAGTAAATATGAAAAACTATAGTAGAATCATTGAAATTCATTTGTTGCATATATTTACATTTCTGAATTATCTAAAAAAAAATTTTATATCTAATTTTAACAAATTGGAGTTTTAACGTTTTCATTAATGAAGAATCTGAATAAAAAAAAATAGCAACAATATTCAATTGAAATAAATCTGATGTTTGGAAATAATGGTTACTTTGTAGTTAATCCAACAATTGCTATAATTCTTGATCTCTTTATTGGAACAATAACAATCATTTTGTTGGAATTTTCAACTTTTATATACTCACTAAATGTATGTTTTTTTTTCTTTTTCCTTTAGCATTTCCACATTGACTGGTCTGAAATACATTGTACACAGTAAATTAATGGCTTTTACATCTGCAAGAACTAAATTTTTAAACCGATTAAAGAAACACAATGCCAGATTACCTACTACTGATGAAATTGATGAGGCTGTAAATTGTTGTATTCGCCCAAAAAGTTATCAGCTGCTCACGTAAGTGAAATATTAAAATCTATTTTTATTGTCTTTGTTTTGTATTTTTCTAATATTTCAATTATCAATAAATTTCAGTCAAATTGTTAATATATTTTTTAGATGATATTTTTTACTGTTATGAAATTTTATAGTTGTGTTTAATCTGCTTGGTTTTTGTGTGAATTGTAAAAATGATGCATTAATAGATTATTTTGTAACTCTTTGCATAAAGCTGCTTCCTTTAATTCTAGTCTTCATCATATGAACATTATATTTTTTTATTAAATTATTCATCAAGCAATATCAACATAATGAATCTTTCAAGTAACTTAGCATTTTCCAAACCATCAAGTTGCTCTAAACAATCTCTTCTGTTTTTCTTTGTCAACAAATGTTGAATCTTTTTTGAAGTATTCTTTTTTTAATAACGTTTTTAATTTTATCAGTAAAATACCAGTATATGATTTTAATGAAAACAAATATTCAGTTGAATTTTTTAACAAAAACATTGAAATCTCTTTCTGAATCTTTGAGATGAGGCCTGATTATTTGGATTATTGTCCTCATCTTTATTGTTATCTACACGTTTCGGCTGATGTACCCTCTGACCTTCTTCGGGTATTTCTTCTTGAACTCGGAAACCTTCTCTTCAAACTTGGGACCCTTCTTGTTGAACTTGGGAGCCTTCATGTCGTATTGGACACATGGCGCAATGGATATAGGTGTTGAGTTAATACAGTTCTAAATGACAGTTATGTCCAGGCTGCAGGTTCAGTTCTTGCCAAGGGTGACAGTAATACAGAATAATAAACATAACTTAATACTTGTACCTGGTCATGGTTAATGGAATGAGAACAGTCTACCTCCATGGATTGAATAAAAAGTTTGGTTTGAACTTCTGTGTAGGCTCCTGATTATAAAAAGAAGATTCCCGAGTTAGATAAGAAATACCTGAAGACAACCGGAGGGCACATTGGCTGAAACGTTGTGTAGATAATAATAAAGATGAGGACAGTAGTCTGAATAATCCAAATAATACATTGAAATCTCTAACTTAATGGTAAAACAATTGACTTTTGTTTACTCATCTTTACATTTTTAGGAAATAACATTTTTATTTATACTTGTTGATGTCATTATCCAATATTCTGTGCAAACATTAAATAATTGAATTTTGCACACTTCTTGACTATTTGTTGCATAAATAGAAACATTGCCTAAATAAACTAATATTATTTATTTATTTTTTAGGTGTGCAATGTGTGTTTTGCGGAAAGATATTGAAGAATATGAAACCTGTGTTTACAGTGTCAGTAAAATGTAAAGTATTTGTTATAAACCTTTTTATTGAATTTTAATCATGAAAAAAAAGCTAATTTCTTTTGTCTCCCAATGTAAAAATTAATATATTTTTCTTTTTAATTTCCAGTGGAATTCTCTTTTTTTGATTATGCAAAAGCTGACCGTGATCAAGTTCTAATGCGACGTTATGGAAATTGGGAAGTGGAAAGTTAGAAACATTATTAAAATGCATTGCAAGTTTCATTCCATTCCTTTATCGTAAGTTTTATTTTTGGTTTTACATTCTTTTCTTATGTTTCTATAAAGATATGGTTTTTTTGGGTTTTTTTTTTACTTTATTAAAATAAGCAAAATTTTCCCTAGACAGCATTTCAAGATTTAAAAAATTATGGATTACATTTTTAATACCTTTTTTTGTTCATTATGAAAGAAAAAAAAAAAGAAAAAATTGTTTTTCTTTTCACTAATTGCCTTAATAGATTTTGAATTTGCTATATGAATTCTTTTTTTTCTTTGTGCTAATTTTAATATCCGTTCTTTTATATTTACCATTCTATTATGAACATGAATTCTATTTTTTACATATTTATGACATTATTTAAACATTATTTTTTTTCCTCCAAATGTTTTATGTAATTTTATTATATATATATACACATTGTATATTATAATATATTCCTGTTAGTTAAAAAAAAAATTACAAATTTCCATACATATAGATGTCTGTATATTCTTCTAATTATAGACAAGAGAAATAAAAGATAAACATGCGGCAGCGGCTGAAAAAAAAAAACCAAACAACTGTACAACTAACAAGGCATTGATTAGATTCTGATTCTGGTGTCAGGCAGGGTTTTGGGGGCCAAAGCAGAGTGCTCTAGCAGGGGTTTTGGGGGCCAAAGCAGAGTGCTTTAGCAGGGGTTTTTGGGGGCCAAAGCAGAGTGCTCTAGCAGTAATTTAAAATGCCACCAGACTTTGTTGGTTTTCTTTCGCATTGTGGGAATGCCAGATCAAAATTCAACCTTTTTTTTTACTTTGTTGTATTTCCTGTAATGAAGTAATAATTCAATGATGTAAACTTTGAATGAATTGATTAGTTGATTAGTAAAACTGAATAAGAAATGAGATTTCTGTAAAATTAAATGTGAAGTCAGTGTATAAAATCTCAATAATGAATCCTTAATTGAATGATTTTAGTTTGAATTGTGATGAGATGACAATGTAAAATTCATTGGGAAATTGAGACAACATTCTAAATGCATATGTAATGGTTCATTTATCTTGTTTTGAGTTTGCAAATTAATTATGGGATAAAAAAAAGAAAACTACTGTCATAAATTCTTATTCTATTGATAAATATTCATGTCAAACAAGTCAAGTAAAAAAAGAACTTGCATAGTAAAACTTTTGTAACTCTATTACTGCCTTTCTCAAAAGAAACTTTCTATTCTAAAATTAATATTGATTTTTTACAGAAATTATATTTTTCTGATTTGAGCTTATGTCTGATTGACTCTTTTTTTTTTCTTTTAAAAGGTGAAAATAAAGACTTAGATGAGCAGTCGGCTATAAATTTGAAGTTATTTGAACTTTATCGAAAAGAATATCCTGTAAGTATTTATCAGCTTGTATATCGGAATGAAAAAGTGTTTGTACCCATGAACATATTTATTGATATATTTCAACAGCATAAGTTTATTTTAAATTAACATAGGTAATGTATTTTGATGTGAAGAGAATATGAAGGAAAATAGTTGCAAATATATATATAAAACCAAGTGGTCAGAGTTGAACCTTTCAGACAGCATTCTTTCCCACATGTTGGCTTCTTACTCTTTTTTTTTTAAACATTCAATTGCTCAAGATTTGTAGGATCCTTCTGATGAATATGCTTATTTAAAATTTTATAGAATTCAAATTAGCACATTTGAGGTTTTTCCTTTAAAACCATTTCTTTCTAATATAATTTGGATAATTGTCTTATTAGATGATGTAACTATTCTTCATCTTTAATGTTGAAGAGAATGTACATCATTAATCCATTTTATATTTGTACCTCTGCCCAACTTTCTATGGATTATTTTGAATCATAAGTACTGGTATCATTTCATACATGATAAGCTGAATTGAAGCCAAAGAGTTTAATTTTAAGTTCTTTGTTAACAAAAAAAATGACTTGATTTTTTTCATATACTCAGGTGTTTGTTATTAAAGAAGATGTTTTTCTATTACAGTTTATTGTTGTTTTTGCTAACCAATGTTTTGATTGATTTTAGATCTTCTTGAAGCTCCTTTTTAGTAAAATTTTGTTTGCATTTTTCTGAATGTTTATTCAGATATATTTTATGGAGAATCTCTTCAAGAAAGATAGTTGCAGAGTTCTACCATTTATAGAGAATTGTTCCAATGTACTGATAGAGGAGGAGAAGCTCTCCAAGTCATTTTGACAAACAAGAAGAGAGCCTCTTTGGTTTGAATTCAAAGTTTTCCTTCTCCTAGAGTGGTTGCCATACTAAAGTTAAAGAGACCAGTCTGCCCTACTATTTACCCATAGCTGAATGGAGAATAGTTGGATTCATACCTTTTCCAAAGTTATTAGTGCTATGTGAAATGCAAACAGCCACATCTTCAGAATTTGAATTCGTCTTGCCATGTCCATTTCCTATGATGGTATCCATCACACTGCGTGCCTCCATATAGAGATATTTAGATTTTTAGTAATGTTCTTAGACATATTTAATACACTCAGATGGATTATTTGTTGTATCATTCCATATAAAGTTTCTGTTTGAACATCAACTTTCATTGTTATATGAAATTTTACAACTTTAATTCTTTTTATCTAATAGTTTTAAAAATAGTTTCTTAGACTGTTAAGATATGCTCTTGTTATATAAAAACCTCTGCATTCAATGAAGTTTATCTTCCTAAACTTCCCATCAACATAGATTATCTGTAATAATTCAAACTAACTTTATATATTTTTAAAATGAACTATTACTTTTTCCACTACATTTTGCATGTAATTATTTTCAACAAAAATTATTCAAACTATTTATGAGGATTGTTTATAATAATATGGAAATAAAATTAAGAACACAAGATAAAACTTGTGTTCTTAATTTTGTTTCCATATTGTTATAATTATAAAAATATCTTTTGGTTGACTGGTGTCATCCAACTATGAAAGTTCTTTATTTTTAGTGGTTTTTTTTTCTGTTAGAATTTGTTTATACAGATGTTAGCAACAGCTAATAGAAATTTTAAAACTTGTTACTTTTTAAAACTTTCTGGTTTTATTTTTTCCAGTTGATGAACAAACTTGTTTTAAGTTTACGAGAACAAGTAAGAGTTTATGATGAAATCTCTATGTGTATGACCCGACTTCGATTGCCATTTCCCGGTGAAAAGCGTAATAAAGATTCAATTAATGTTATCCTTCCTCATGAAGTAAGTATATATCCATTTCTATTTTGTTGTGTAAAAACTCTTTTTTTCTGGAATAGTCTAACTATAATTATAACTGTCTCTTCTAAACAGCATGCCCAGACATACTATTTTTAGCAACTGAAAGGATCTCCAAGATATATATGGGCTTAAAATAATATTTATATATCATAACATTTAATATTCTTAAGTGATCATCTATATATAGTATCAATATCAATAAGTATCAATAAGTAATATAGTATCAATATTAATAATAAATTTAATATACTTAGTGATAAAACCCCAGTAATTGTCTCTTATTTTTAAGATATATTAATTACTGCTAAGCTCTATTTGCAAGTAATGTTTCTGACAAAGACTTGCACATGATATTGGGCTTCAATGATGATTTAAAAAATCTTTTTACACCTTGCATTTCACTATCAATATAGCTTAGCAATTTGTGATAACAACAGGACTTTTTGCTTATCTTATCAGTTTTTCTTTTTTCTTTCTGTTTGCTTATATTTTTAACTTGCTTAGTTGCAGTATGAATTAAAAAGAAAATATCTTGCATTTAATCTTATTCTGTTGTTATCTTCCATTTTTTAATTAACTTATCAGATAATAATGTTAGGAATGAATATTGAATGAGAATTTTAAAGAATTTTGATTTGCACCTTTTTATTTTTTCATTGGCGAATTGTAGGCATTTTATTCTTTTGACAATATTTGATTAAAGTGCTGTTAATGTTTACATTAACTCTTAAAATCTGGTGCTACCCACACCTGTGAGTTCCCTGTGATCCAAGTTGAAAAGAAAAAGTAGCTGAAAATGTAAAATATTGTAATCTGTTAATTAACATCCTTGATTAATTACATTGTTGCTAGGCAATAATGAAATAGGGATTCTCTTGCTGGAATTCAGTTCACCCGCTAAGATGTGCTTCTAGGTAGAAGTACTGTATATTTGGGTTCTTAGGATCAAAGCTCTTTTTTTGTTACTCTTTGTAATTTCAATGTGTATGTGTGCAGTCAGCTATATATAATTTTTTTCTCTTTTAGTGTTCAAGCATTAAAAATCAACTAGAATATGATAAGAAACAAGCTGATAACAACTTGAAATACAAACTTGGACAACTGTTTTACCTCCAGAATTTAGCAAAGGTTGGATATTTTTTCTTTTACTTAATTCAAATGTCACTACAAAAATAAAAAATGTGATTGTAAAAGATGTTAAATTGGATGTATTTATAAATTATTTTACTTATTATTCAAAAGTTCAGATCTTTGCTGTCTGTTTTGTTAGATTTTATGAAATAATTTTTGTGAATTAAAAAAAACAAAAACATTCTTTTAGATTTTTATTATCAAAAATATGGTTTAAAAATTCATAAAATTTAATTTGTTTATTAAATCAAATTTTTTTGTTCTTTTTATTCATTTTAAATATAATTCTTTAATTGTTGCAGAAAACTGATGTGGATAACTCAAGCCCAACTCAGTGCATCATATGTTTTGAGCCGTTAAAAACAGAGGTAAATATAGACATTTTGTGTTGAGTAAATTATAAATCATAAAATTGAGATCAATTGTATTTTTATTTGATTGTTAAATGCAATTAGAATTCCTTTTTAATATTGATAATGAATTATTTAATCAAATGATTACTGTATGACATTCAGAATCAAAACACTTTTTAAAAACTTTTTTTTTTCACATACAGAATATTTTGAAACTTTTTTGAATAAAATGTAAAAAACTGCAAAAGTTATAATTTTTCTTTTGATTTTATTAGTGGGCTGTATTGATGTGTGGTCATTTCTATTGCCTGTCTTGTATGGATCTATTGGTTAAACGAAGTGTCAATTATGTAAAATGCGCAACATGTAGACATTCAACACATCATAATGATATTAACCATGTTTCAACAATCAGTAAAAATGAGGTTAGCGGTTTAAGGATAAAGGTAAGTTCTGCTGCTTCTTTTAAGAGAACAACTGTTATAAATGTTTTGCTTATCTAAATATATAAACCTATTATGTTTATAGCAGTTTGTCTTGTGATTGTCTACTGAATGTTTTGATAGATATCATGAAATATTGCCTATGTTTATCACTTGTATTTTAAATAATAAAACCTATTTTAAAAATTATACTTGGTAATACTTGATTTATGATAGCTAAAAAAAGTTAAGATCTTTTTAATTGAAATTACAGTGGTTCCCCCAATATTCGAATGCCCCATTTTTTGTAACAAATTGTAATCTGAACAACTTTTCAAGAAAATTTTGCCCTAAAAATTGAACATATTTTCAGAAACCAAATGCAATATAGTGTTCATATTTGTTTGCACATGTTTCTTTTGCCTTTTCAACCCACATTTCACATATTGTTCATTCAGGTGAAAGTAATTGTGAAAACATCTCTTGTGTGTCAAAAGCTAGTTTACCCTGTGTTTTCAACTTGATTTGTGCTGTTTTTTTTTAAAGAAAAAAATTTGCAATCCGAACAGCCTCCTGGAACGAATTAAATTCAGATTCTGGAGGCACCACTGTACTTATTTCATGTAAAACTTAAAAACTTTTTCCTCCTTTTAAAATGTTAAAATTAGTAAAATTCTAGGGAAAAACATTTATCAGAAACTGATTTTTAACCAATGAATCAGTAATTTAAGTTGAGGAATTTATAATAGATGAATGTTTAGAATGTTTTGGTAATGTAGATTGGATGTCGCATTATGGAATAATTTTAAATTTATTTTTTTTTACAGGGCAGTCATTCCACTAAAGTTTCTGCAATTGTCCGGTGCTTGATGAAGATGCGCATGGAAGATCCAACTGCAAAAGCTTTAGTCTTTTCTACTGTAAGTTATATATTGAATTTTCATGGAATCACTTTAAACTTTGGATTGGACTCAAAAATATCTTCCGCCTTTGCTTATTTGTAAATAATTAAAAATATCTTTAAAAATAACTTTTTGGATTAAAAATGATAGTGCTTCATGACCCATATAGATGTGACTGTACTATAGAATACATTAGGTTTTTTACAAGTTGAACTTCTTTTTTTTTTTTTTTGCATCTAACTTATTTTGACTTGTTGTTTCTTTATGCAATATCCTAAGAAGAAAAGAGAATTTAGAGGAAATAAATAACTTACTGCTGCTCTATAATTTTAATCTCTTGGTAGAAGCCATTGTAATATCAACTATGTGTATTTGTATAATCATTTGTATACTTACAATTTTGACTGATTTAGATCAGTCAAAATTCTAAGGGAGACAACTTAAGAAAGTGTTAACCACTTGTGAAGTAGCTTTGCTGACTATAACTACTGTGGTGAGTTTGATTCTCACTGAGTGTTCTACAAATGTTATAATTATATTATATAGGATCACACCTATAATAGTAAAAAATATAATACACTTATAGAAAATACAATTGCAATATCCTAAAGGGCGTGGTTGATTGTTTTATTTGCATGGAATCTTTAAACTGTTGATACACCTTCTATTTTGGAACCTGTGCAAATATTGATCTGTATATGGGATTATTTACTTTAATCCTGCTATATTTCCTGTATGTTTAATCTTGAGTAAATTGAAAAACATATCAAAAGGTGGTGCAATTTTATTTCAAAATCTAATAATAGTAAAGACTTAACAAAATGACACAAATTCATTTGTCACTTAGGAAAAAGCAATCCTCAATAAATTCCCATTTACAACAAATCAAGGGACAAAATAATAATGAGCTGTTAAAATGACAGTTTCTTTTCTCTTCCAGGATTTATTTCCTACTTCATAACACTGGAGATGTAAACTATCCAGTTAGAAACAATTTATTAACAATATAATTTTAATGACCATTATAAATGGTTGAAAAAATCATTTCTTATTTGAGTGTGAACGGATTTATTTTTACCATGAAGATTATATGATGAAATAACTTAAACCTAGTGTTGTTTATTCTGTGATTTCTTTTAGGATTTTAATCAATGATTCCATTTTGTTTCAATTATGAATCAAATATGTTTTACTTAAGAAAAATTTGAATTTATATTGAGATGAGAAATATATGTAATTTTTTTGAATTAGGGAAAAAGGTTACATGGAAAATTAATCTTTAAATGTCACTCATTTAATATTTTCTTCTATGAACGAAATAATATTTTCTAAGTAAGTTTGATTTTATAAAATGTTAATTGAATGTACTTTAATATTCTATATTTTGTTTATCTCTCTCTTGTTTTTATTTTCAGTGGCAAAGTGTACTTGATATTATTGGCAAAGCTCTAGCATGTAATGATATAAAATATTGTTCATTAACCTCTGCTAAGAAAGAGGCCCAGGTGAGTTTTGACTTTACAATTTCACAATTACTGCATTACTATTTAAACAGTCACAAATATTTTGAACATTAATTTTCATGATATGTTTACAATAAGAGATGTTGTTTTCTATTTGTTTGAGAAGATAATTAATTCTACTTTTTTTGTAAAGACCAGAAATAAACATCTAGCCATTTCAGCATGTCTATAATTATTTGCCTCAAGTGATTTTTTTCTATTAAACTATAATTTGTAAGTTTATTCTTAAATTCTGCTTCTAGGAATATATGTACACATTTACAGCATTTTAATATAATTATGACTTATTTTTCAGAAAAATCTCTCCCAGTTTAAAAGTGATGATAATGTAGTGGCTTTGTTGTTACCAGTTCATTCTGGTTGCAATGGTCTTAATCTTATTGAAGCAACACATGTCATCCTAACTGAACCAATTTTAAATCCTGCTCAAGAATTACAAGCCATTGGTAGAGTTCATCGAATTGGACAGAAAAAGTAAGTTTTGCAAAGTTTTATGCTAACTTAAAAATATTTTATTATATGCTAGTCATTTTTCTTTCTAAGGTAAATTCACTAAGCATTGTTGATTTGAAATCAATATTAAGTGATGACAATTACTGTAATCTTTTCATTATATATAAATATGCAAAAATGACTGTGTCTTGTTGGTAAGGAATTGAAGTATGGTTCCCCATTTGAAAGACAAGGATATTTACCACTAAGAAAGGTGATAACTGAGCTACATACAGTATTGCCTATGAATAAGTATACCCCCTAACAATTTTTAAATAAGATTTTCTTCTAAACACAATATACCAGGATTTTATTATTTCTAGTGGAACATTCTACAATAAAAATGGATATTGTTATGTGGATCTTTTTACCAAACTCTACAGAATTGAAACTCAAAACCAAAAATGAATATATAGCAGTTAAAAAATAATAACAGAATCCTGGTATCTTTGGTTTAGAAGAAAATTAACTTGTTATTAAAAAATTGGTAGGACTGTACTTATATAGAGGCAATAGCTGTGTATTATAAACAGGGCCTAGAATATGCCAACTGTTTCTCCTGTAAGGAATGATTTTTTTTTATATTTGTACATCTGCACAACTTGCTATGGTATATCTTGGATATTGAATGCCAGTAACATTTCTTTAAACATGACCAGTTGTACTAAAAAGCCAAGGAGTATAAGTTTAGTTTTCTTTGACCAAAGTTCATAGTAGTAAAAATGAGTTTATTTCTTCAAATATGTAAACTTCTCTCTTCGCTTTTTTGTCTCTCTTTATTAGTCAGTTTTATGATTATGACTTAATATACATTTAATGAAACAAATATTCTTATAGTTTTACCCAAATGCAAATAAAATTCTATATATTTTGGTATTTTTGTTGTTGGTTTCCTTTTTAAATTTATTTTCATTTCTCTTTTCTTTTTCTCTAGGCCAACAGTAATTCATAGATTCTTAATTAAAAGTACAATTGAAGAGAGGATGCATTCCATGCTGTCAAATGTCAAAAAAAGTATGTCTGTTACAGACAGAAGTGACACAACATTAACCACTGCTGACCTTTTTACTTTATTTGGTGAAGTACCATATTCAGAATTTGCTCCAGAAGAATCAAATGTTTCTGAAGAGATTCTTCCTGAAGAGGTTCTTCCAGAAAATTCTGCTTCCGTGTCAGCTACAATCACAGACAGAACAGAAATGCAACTGAGATGTGCAATGGCTGCTTTGAGTCGACTTTCAGAACCAGTCACCGTCCAACCAAATAATAATTCAATAAATAACACTGAAGCCAGTTCAGAATCAAACAGGCCGGGAAGTTCTCAGTCTGTTTACACAAATTGGAATTGAACAGAAAAACAATTTTTATAATACTTTAATATTACTTTTATTTACAGATTTTTTAAAAAGTATGTTTTAGTGAAAAGGAGTTTTTGATTTGAACAAAATCTAACCAATTATTCACACAGTTAGAAGAGGAATCAATGTAAATTCAGGTTAAATAATGTTTTTTTTTGTTCTAAGTTATAAACCTTTTAAAACTACAATGTTTGAATCTTCTAATTTAAAATCTCGTGGAAAAATCAGTGAATACTAAGACACATTTTAAAATCTGTTTTAATTGTATATTTATGATTTGAAATGATGTGGGAATTTTACTCTTTAACCAGATTTGATTCATTTAAGTGAATGATCAGCAAATTCATTTGTTTTGTTTATATGTTAGAATCTGTATTTGTCAAATATAGAACCACTAAAATACTGCATTTCATTTACATTCAAATATTCAGTATCATATTGTTTATATGTTAGAATCTGTATTTGTCAAATATAGAACCACTAAAATACTGCATTTCATCTACATTCAAATATTCAGTATCATATTGTTTATATGTTAGAATCTGTATTTGTCAAATATAGAACCACTAAAATACTGCATTTCATTTACATTCAAATATTCAGTATCATATTGCTTATATCTTAGAATCTGTATTTGTCAAATATAGAACCACTAAAATACTGCATTTCATTTACATTCAAATATTCAGTATCATATTGCTTATATCTTAGAATCTGTATTTGTCAAATATAGAACCACTAAAATACTGCATTTCATCTACATTCAAATATTCAGTATCATCAAATCATAGAATAAGTAATCTATACATTAGTTTGAATTTAATTGATTTTTTGTTGAAATTGGCAGGGCAAAAAAAACAGTTTTAAACTGGTATTTTCAATATATTCATAACTTATTATAATGCATATTATATTTACTAATTAATCAGGCCTATTTTCAAAATTCACTTTTATCTAGAGAATTTCACATGCAAACATGTTGAGTGGTGTGGCATTTAATAACAGACACTATAGGCATGTTATAAAGAGGTTAGAATTTTATTAAAAGCTGTAAGCAAAAAAAAAATCCAATATACTTTTCTTAATTGAAGCTTATAAATTCTAAAATTCTTCTCCCTTGATGAAATCATGAGTAACAAATCTATGATGACCTTTTGATAAGTACAATTATTGTTTATGTTTAGTTAGTGCTGCAATATATTTGCAATGGGAACAAAGGTACAAATATTATTAAAACAAGATGACAATATTTAAATTAAGTTAATCTGGGAAGAATTGTGTATGTGAGGAAGAGAGTTCTTGTGATAATGTTCCTTTACGCATGTGTAATTTGTAGGGAATAATGTTCCTGGATAGAGTTCTCAGAAATGGACAGTTCCTGGTTCTAGTGTGAAGAAGTGTGTGATGCAAATGAATTACTTAGTTGTGGTAAAAATGTGAGTATGTATGTCAGAGTATGAGTGAGCTCACTCAATGTATGTGGTCTGCTAAGTATCAAGAGAAAAAAGTGAGAATGATTTGCACTGTAGGGTTTTTATACTAGCCTTGTTGCCAATAGTTACTGAAACCTTTGTGCATTCTGATGTGTGTGTGTGTGTGAAAATATATTAATGATAGGAAACATTACAGTAGGTTAATGCATATCCAGATATACCTCATCTTTACATATAAGTTCCTGGAGATATTCTTAAAAATCTTTTTTGGGGAGTGAGGATAGCTGGAGTCTTACATGCCATTAAATATAGTTAGGAAGTTCCAAGATCCTACAAAGCCTGGTGGTATTGTAAGGTACTGCTGAGGTACCCTGGGTTAGTGGTAATGATGCTTTGGCCTTGAAACTATGCTTGACTCCAGGGTCATCAACTGATGAAGGCTTTGTTTGTGGCACTGCTGTTGTTGTCTTTGCAATAGCTGTTGTATGAATTTATTTGCTAATAATGAAGCTCATGAAAAATAGACAAGAAGAACTTCTTTACAAAAATGTTGAAGAATATCAACTTGTTAATTTTCATATCAAAACATTTTTGAAATTGTTGCTCTAGATTGAAAATAGTTAAAAAAAAAAAAAAAAAAAAAAAAAAAATCTGCAACTTGTCGCCCTTTTTAAATGGTAGAGTTAGTTTGTTGCTTGATAAAAATATCTCTTATTCAAAATAATTTTCACAAAGGAAAGAGGTAAAGAAATTAAAAGCAGTAGACATTTTTTCATTTATAGTTGCTTTGATGTAAAAAAAATAAAAAAAATAAATGGAACTTTTAAAGTAGCTTTTGTAAATGCATTTCTGTAGATCCTTTTTATTTATACATATTATTCAAGGATAATCATTTCATTTATAAATCTGAAACCATAACAATTATTTACTGAATTTTAATCTGAAATTTCAACTTTAATTGGATCAAGTACATTGACAAGGATTGTATTGAAAAATATGTTGTGTAAAATAAATGCTTTTTTTTTGTCATTAGGCTATGGACATATTATAAATATGTCCATAGCCTAATGACAAAAAAAAAGCATAAAGTGTGTGTGTGTAAATTCAATTTTCAATTATGAAATATGAAAAATTCTAAACCATTCTCATAAATTTCTCTAATTTATTATTGCATTATACATGAATCAGGCTGTTTATAGCAAAATCAGTGTTAAATATTTTCAATAGTTGTTTCTAGTGTAGATCTGTTATTGTCATTCAAGTTTTCTCTTAAAAAGTGTCATTGTAATTCATATATACATAAACTGCATTCATCAAATCATTTACATTGTGACATAAACATTAAAAACATTTTTTACATCCTTAATTGAAAATCTCGGTGATTCTGTTGCTGTTCTTTTAAATGCAACAATTTTGTATTTATGGCCAGATCTTGTAGGTTTGTGTAATAGTCATTTACTTTAATTTTCTTCTTGGGATAAAATCAAATCTTGATGATGGTTTTTCATGAAAACCCCCCGGGGGGGGGGGGTTGATTTTTTTTTTCTCTTCAAAATTTAGAATAAATATTTAATCTTGTCTATTCTGATTCACATGCAATTATTTTTATTTTCTTGGAAGTTAACATATTGAGTTAGGTCAGAGGTCAGAGGTCATTAATGGTTGTTGGTGCCATGTAACCCAGTTGTATGTTACTTGGAGAGGTACTGGGCATCACTAAGATTCATCTATATTTAAACTAAAAAAAAAAATATGAATGAAATTGGCTTCATGCTATTCACATCTGCTTTTATATGTTATGAGAGACAAACTAGTTTTAGTTTTGTTGTTGTCTTAGCTTCATTAATTCATTCAAATCATCATTTGGTTTTTACCTATTATTATATTTGCTATTTATATTGCAAAATCACAAATCTTTCTAATCACATATTGCAAAAAATTGAATGTTAAATTATCAGATGTCTGCAAAAGTTCCCATATATCTTTTAAACTGGTTCTAAACATTTTGCTGTATTTAGGGTTTATTTATTTAAAAACAAAAACAAACTGCAGATCTATATGCAACAGTGTGTATTGTTCCAACAGCAAAAGTGAAGATGATGATTTGGTGGAAAGATTGTTGAATAATTTTAGAATTTCAACAATGGTGGATTTAACAAGAAATTGGAAGGTGATGGCTTACAAACTTTTTTTTTCTGCTTGGTGTTTTTAATCATTGTTGGAAATGACTAAAAGAAACTTTGTGTTAATCAATTAACATTTGGAAGATATTTGATTCTGCTTTAATTGTCAAATTGAAATATTGGACTATGTCTTACCACATGCTTTTCACTTTCTCATTTTAAATAATAATTCAATTTTCTTTTTTTTGGGGGGGGGGGAGATTATCATCGGAGATTAAATTATTCTTCAATAATCTGAAGTGTTGAAAATCCTAGTTATATTCAGGACATTGACAACAAAACCTAATCTAAGTTATTGCTCTCTCTCTCTCTCTCTCTCTCTCTCTCTCTCTCTGGTTGAACAGAAGTGTATTGGTAAAACTGTCATTGCTGAGCATTTCAGTCATCAACTTCAAAACTTCAAAGCCAGAAAGTCACATTAGCATCTGACAAAACTTGTTCCCATGATTTATTCTTATTGTTGATTTCAAGTAAATATTCTTATTTAATAATCATTTGCTTGCACATCAATAATTTGCAAACAATTATATGGTTTCAAGTAATTAATAATAATTCTTTATAAACATTTATAGCTTCAAGTAATTATTCTTAATACAAATAATTTGCATGCAAAGATTTCACATATGCTTAACATTAGTAATTTTCAAATTTCTATTTGACACATATGGGTGGGTTGGTTGGTTTTATGGCATGTCAACCCTTGTTGGAATATTTAATGTAAAGTCAGTATTTTTACAAGCAACTATTCCTATTTAATAATCATTTTTTTGCATGCAGTTATATAGTTTCAAGTATTCCTATCTATTACTAATAATTTCTTAAATATATATTTGATCCATTCATGGCACTCTAACGAGTATGCTACTCTGTTAGCCTCACCACCATATGCAGTTTATTGTCATACCCCTTTTTTGGGGGTGGTTGGGGGAGAGGGTCTCACCCCTTTGCAAGGAATGCAGTCAACAAATTCTAAGCCCTGTTGAAAGGGTGAGAAGGTCATAAAAACTCAGGGAAAATATTTTGATGATTAATAAAAAAATATATTATTAATTAACTAATTTTAATTTACTGGAAACTTTTGCAAACCTCTAATAGAATAAGTACATAAGGAAAAATATTTTACTACATATGTATTAAATTTAAAAAAAATACAAACTAAAGTTAAACATATTACTTTTCTGTGATTATAGAATTGATATCAACTTTTCAATTCTGTGGCAATTAATAAAAAAGCATCATTAAAAAAAACTTTCATTTAAAAATCATAATCAAATGAAACTTTAGAATTCAGTTAAAGAAAACAACTTATTAGATGAGAATAATTGCAAATGAAATGTGTCACAAGAATTTTCATCTAAAATGTGAAATGAAATTTGGGTAAAAACTTTGTCATATGTTTTTAATTAAAATGAATTACATTGTCTTAATTTTTATTACTAAATGTTTACTAATAGTTGATAGCATTTTATTCTTGATCTTGTGGCCAATTTGTATGAATAATGTAATCTAATTTTGTGATAAACAAATTTAGTATATCAATTTTTGATCCCTCAACCTAAAAAAAAGAAAGGAAAATGAACTTTGACAAATTCCTTAGAAGAAAGAATATTATTATTGCAATTAATATTCTTGGTTAACCATTTATTTGTACAGTGAGGATTTAAACATTCTTTATATCATTGATACTTGCACATATTCATTTTTGTAAATATTTATACATTTAGCTAATTTAATTTCATTTAAAAGAATATTCATTTTTATCCACTAACTTCTATTTCATCATCTTTTTAACTTTATGCATTTTTTATAGTAATCAGTGCATGTGATTATTTTATGGTATTTTTTAAGGTTTTTGAATTTCTCTACTTAAAATTAATCATCATCATTATTCTTTTTGAAATTTTTAAGAACAAGAAACGATTTGTTTTATACCAGTTTACATTTGAATTCCTTTAGAAATGGTTGATCCTTTTAGTAATATTACTTGTTAAAAAAACCATGTTGAAGGTTCTCACCTTTTTATGACTTTGATTTAAAACTAGAGGCAAATTATGAATTGGAAATTAATAATTTATTACTGGTGGGAAAATGACCATTTTTTACTTAAAGATAAAAATACAAAATATACATCAAATATTGTTTACAAATTTTGATTTCAATTAATAACTGTAAATTTTTAGTTAAATTATTTTCTTCTGTTTTATTTCAATTCATCATTTTTCAAGTGTTTTGCACATTTAATGATGCACCACAGATACAAAGCATTTCTATTAGTTGCAATTAGTGCTGCATTGGTTCTTTTGATATTGTATTTTTATACAAATTTACAAATGTATTTTTCTATTAATTCACTTTTTTTTCTTTTTCAACAAAATAAAAAATAAATGATAAAAAATGACTTAGCCATTTTGTTATTTCTTTACCAAATTTGATTGAAAAGGATGGACACATTTTCAATAGGAATTGTTTTAATGCATTTTGTCCATTTGTAGAATTATTTATTGATAAATAAAAACTTTTAATCAAAGCTGCATGAGCCAATCTGGTTCCACCAGGAGACAACAGTTTGATTGAATTAATGCACAAAACTTAGCTTATCAATATCGATGCATCTGCATGTGCAACACTAATGATTAATTTTTAAAAAAATTTTCAATTCCTTTTCTTCAATTCTCTATTTCTATTCTTTTAAAGCCACACTAACTAAAATGAAATGTTCATACAAGTGTTACATAATGAATAGGCATAGCCTATCATTTTTGTAATGTAGTGTAAAATTTAAATTTAATGATTAACTGTAAGAAGTCATGGAAAACACAGATTCAAACTGTATAATTGACAGGCTTTAACCCTGGGTTGACCTGTGATGGTGTGGGCTGATTGGTTGGTTGGTTGGTTGTAGACTTATTTATATAAGTATTTTTTGATAAATAAAAGCTTTTAATCAAAGCTGCATGAGCCAATCTGGTTCTATCTTAACCAGGGGACAAAAGTTTGATTGCATTAATGTACAAAATGACAGGCCAATCTATGGGAAAGATGGGAGAATCAGTTAGAAAGCCGATTTCTTCCTCGTGTTGAGTTAAAGTGGGTCTTGGGAAATAAAGATGTACACCAAAAGAATTAAGTCTCCGTGTTCCTAATTTTATAAGAAATAAGATGAATGTGGAGAGGTCCACCATCCAAGATGATGAAGATAAAGACTCAGAAGATGTCCTCAACATAGCCAGTAGAGATGATAACAGAATAGAAGAATGTAGCAGTGAATAATATATTTAAAACAAGGAGTGTAAGCAAATATTTCTACAAAACCAATAAGACAAACAAGACATACTGGACTGGTGAATAAGTAACATTGTCCTACACTTGGACACACCAATGTTGCTAAATAGCAAAAATGTACATCCACCAGCTCTGTGCAGACACTGGATTCCGTTTAGAGGATTTACCAAGAGATGGTTGATAGGGATGGATGGATGGAGATGGAACGGAATCTGTGCTATCTGCACACCTTGATGATGATGATGATGATGATTGCATTAATGATTTTGTTTTATTGATACTTCTGAAGTTTACAATTTTTTTTCTTTTTAAATAATCTAATTTTTTATGTGGCTAAAATTAACGTTCTAGTGTATGCCCCAAAATTGTTGTCATAATAAACTCATAGCACTCAATTCTAAGAAGACGTTAATAATATTATCTTCAATGCTTGTTGATTTATTTGCTGGATGAATATTTCTGCACATTATTTTAAAAACTAAAATTAGTAAATGCTTAAAATAATGCCACCTCAAATAAGACAAAAATCTGAAATTCCAAAAAGTTTTATCAATTTCTTGTCAGCTTGAAATAATTCTAAATCCCCCTCCCCCTTATAATGCTACTCTTAAATCATGGACTGTTATAACAAGAGGAGTCTACTTTAATTCAAAAGTGATATAACAGTTGAATATAAATTCAGGAAAGGAAGAAATCACAGCTTCAGGCTTCAGACATTATCCTAGACAAGTACAGCAATGATTGTACGACTCTGCAAGAAGTTTAATGATTATATGGAGAATCTAGATAGTAGGGCAACCAATCTAGGAGAAGGAAAAACTCTGAATTCAAACTCTGCTTAAAAAAATTGACCATGTGTTACATCCTGCTCGTGTATAGGGGTTTATAAATATATAGATATGGCGATTCTAGATAAAGGCAACCTGGTGGGAGGGGATTTCCATTCCCAGACGCCAGGTTTTTGATCTTTGATAAATTACCATTTTCAAGTCATAAATTAATTTCTTGTTTCCCCAAAAATTATAATATGAGGTGAGGTGAGAAAAAAATATCGTGATTGAAGTTTTTTTTTTTTTTTCGTTTTAAAATTTCAATGAAAACTGAGCAACTTATGGAATAGAATAAAAAATGTCAAAGTGCTAATTTACAGATATTTAGACGCCAATTTTGAAGGGAAAGTCAAATTTACGCGGATATAGTTGTAAACAAACCACGTGATTAAAAAAACAAACATGTTTGAACCAATGACAATAAAAGAACAAAAGTTTGAATTTTGGTCGTGTTGAACCTACGGGTTTACTGTAAAACAATTAACGAAACCTTCCACAGCAGATCATGGCAGACACCTAGAAGGTATGACAGACCACGGTAAACATCGCAATTGACAACTAGATTAACGACACGACGTGTATTACCAACGTATCAATGTAACTGACTGGTCAGCCACAAACAGGAACACCAACAAAGACATTCGTGAACAGCCCACTTACCTTTTACAATGAATATGATTTATGGGTTACCTTAAGAATGAAAAAAAAGATAAAATGTAATTCTTACTGAATTGTCAATATATCTGCTGCCAACAAAGCCGAAGAAATCAACGTGTGGTTTGCACAGATCTATGGGGTAGCAAGTAGTTTAGTATTTTAAGGTTTAAAGGTAGCTGGATATTCTTGGTGCGTGCTCTTAGGGTTTTCACTTTTAGCCCCATCTCATTTGATGGTCGCGCTGAAAAGGAAGGAACGAAAGGAAAGAGTCAAAGACAGAAAGTGGTTTTATGACTTGAACTTTATTTACCGGTCATAGTCGCCCGTGGCAAGGGGATATCCCCCTGGCCTTGGTAGCGACTACACACAGTTAATGTTATATTAGTAATTGCTTATTGATAAGAACGAAATAAAGGGTTATGCCCCTTGTTTCGTAGCCGTGACTTGGGGTCACGGGGAGTTGAATAAAAGTTGTAAATCTATCAACACGTGTTCTGGTCTTGTCGCCTCTTAGCTCGTAATTAGCATTGTCCTGTTACTAACCTAACCGGTAGAAGTACGGTTGTGCATGAAAAATGGTGTCAGAAGTGGATTTTTTACTTTGAAAAGGAAAAGTAATACCAACTAAAAGGAACCCGAAAGAAAAAAAATGTTCAGCCTACAAAGAACCTCCAGGAAACTTTGATTTTACTGAAGTCGCAACATGGTCAACATGGCGTCAGAATTTTCAACGGTTTCGAGCAGCTTCTAAACTAAGCAATGAACCAGCGGAAACCCAAATAAGCACTTTGATATATTGTATGGGAACTGAAGCTGAACTAATTTATAAATCACTGTCCTTTAAGAAAAAGGAAGATGAGAAAAATTTCGTCGTGATTTTATGCAAATTTGATGCTTACTTTATGCCCCCTCCCCCAAATATTATACACGAGCGCGCGAAATTCTACCGGAGAACGCAAAAGGATGGAGAAACAATAGAAAAATTCATCAGAGGACTATGAATTAGCAGAAAACTGTGACTTCCCTTAACGGTTCTTCTCCGGACCACTGCCAACTACTGCCGCTTCTCTTCTCTCCTCTGGCCTCTCTCTGGCCACCCTAGACTCCGGTTCGATCCTACACCTCGGCCCTGCCTTGGTCCATCGGTACCCGCTCGTAGCTACCTCGGTTTCCGTCCTCGCCTTCGGCTCCGATTTGGTCACTGCTACCCGTCCGTAGCATCTCGGTCCCGCCGCTATCGACACGCACACGGTATCCCCGACTCACTGGCGAACCGCACACGGTATCCCCGACTCACTGGCGAACCGCACACACGTCCCAGCTGACCGACGACCAGACCTCCGACATTTCCTGCAGTATCCCAACGTACCGGCAAACTGCACACGTTCCAGCCCACCGACGACCAGACCTGCCTCAACTCGGCTCCACCTTGGTTTCTGCTTCTCGCTACCGACGTTTCCTGCAGTATCCCAACATACCGGCAAACTGCACACATTCCGGCCCACCGACGACCCTGGCTACTGCCGATCCAGCTTCGATCCAGCCTCTTCTCATCCAGCTCTTCATTCAGCGACCAGCATACTTCACATTGGTTCAACATATCTTCAACCCCCGAAAGACATACCACGTTCAGTCATGATCAACATCGACATTCGACCTGCAGTGCCCATCGCGAACATTCCCAGTCGTCTCCACAACCGATCCTCTGACACAACCAACATCTTCCCAGCCTGAGATATCAACGACCCGACCAATATTCTATCTGCTTTCAACATTCATCTTCTGTAGTTCGGTGAATAAAGATGTTTCTTGTTAACCAAATCTCCTCGTTTGTCCTCCTATGCCTGGTTTGTGTCATTCAATTCCTTTTTAACAAAAGTCCGCGGAGTCGACGTCCTTATCGGCTCCGCGACAGATTTAAAACCTCTAAAATTGGGAGACCGAATCCGTGAGAAAACGGACGAAGAGAAAACGTGGAAAAATACAGGAACTGTAATAGCAGCAAATAAACAAAATAGGACATATACAATAAAATTAGACTCTGGTAAATTCATAAAAAGGAACAGGAAACATTTACTGAAAAGATTATAATGTCCAAGAAGAAAAAAGAAACGAAAGAAAACAATATCCATTTAAAAATAAGGAGCAAAGTTTGAGAACTACGAAAGGACGATTAATACAAAAACCTCAATACTTAAAAGACTTTGTGTGAAAAAAAAAATAAAAAAAAATAAAAATAAAAGATGAAAAAAAGGAAGGTGTTATATGAGTAATTGCTTACTGATAAGAACGAAATAAAGGGTTATGCCCCTTGTTTCGTAGCCGTAACTTGGGGTCACGGGGAGTTGAATAAAAGTTGTATTCCTATCAACACGTGTTCTGGTCTTGTCTCCTCTTAGCTCGTAATTAGCATTGTCCTGTTACTAACCTAACCTTTGGTAGAAGTACGTTC
This sequence comes from Doryteuthis pealeii, assembly GCA_023376005.1. Taxonomy (NCBI): domain Eukaryota; kingdom Metazoa; phylum Mollusca; class Cephalopoda; order Myopsida; family Loliginidae; genus Doryteuthis; species Doryteuthis pealeii. Next base: position 79,270,218 of record CM042159.1, on the reverse strand, counting down.
GTGCATGAAACAGTTAAGGCCTAAATTTGAATGACCGGGGCTCGGAAGTTGGTCCTTTTTCTCGCACATGTGCGGAGGGTTCTTCTGGTGAAGGCTCATGGATGTTTATTTATTTTAATTTTATTTGAATCCCCCACAGATAAAAAAATTAAAACCTATGAGTTTGGGTGAAAACAATGGATCCCATAATCAACGATTTTATTCGCAAAATCGGATGTACACGTGTGTCACTTTCAACATTTGCGAGACAACATTTCTAACAACCGTCCATTGACCGAATGAAGCAAAGTAGCTGTTGTCGCTAAAGCCTAAAAAAAAAAAAAAAACAACAACAAAAAATTGAAGAAATGACAAACTGAAATGTGAAGAAACAAACGAATCGGGTTTCTTAATTTTATAGGTAAAGTGTCAAACTCTAATTGCAGTAGTCTGTTGAGTTGGGATCACCCCGTGTGATCGACCTTGGCCGGGTCAGGCCGCTTTCCGACCATACAGGTTCACAAGACACCATATGTATCGATGTACAATGTAGCACACCTATGTCGGGTGTTATCTCCTGCCACATCACCAACGGAATTTGAACGGGATGTGGCCCAGCAGGGGTTCGATCCTTTTACACAACCCCAAAATGTAAAACGTCTCTTTCGGCGTTGTGTACTTACCGACAAAACCCAAAGATTTAAATCAGCAAGTCGTATTTTTTTTAGGATTGAAAAGGAAGAAAAACAGACGACAATGGAAATCTACACATCTAAACTGAGATACATTTCTTGCGTGGATTGTTTGTAGCTTGGAACAGTGGACAACTTTCAATTTCTCAACAGGGTCACTTCCTTCTGAGTCTGATGGCTGGTAAGCGATTAAAACAGTCCTCACGTTTCTCAACTGGCTGGTCTCAACTCAACTACCCTGTCTCCACCCAACTGTACTCTATTCTTCGCTTAAATACCACTTCTTATATATCGTTCTCAATTTGTAAAACAACGATTCATCGTCCCTATTATTCCACCCTAAAATAAAATTAACTCTGGTATCAGCTGAAGATGGACTCTCTAGGTGGCTGTTCTGGTTGATACCAGTAGCGTTATTTTCGTATTTGTCTGGAGAGTTGTCTGCCCGTTTAGTTTCGCTAGGGGCCTCGGGTGTATTTAAGCGGCTGATTTTAACTTCTTCTCTCTCTTTGCCTGCCGACCTAAGAGACACATGAGTTAGACACGGTCTACCCCCTTCTCGTTGGGGTTCGGCCCTTAACACTGGCCACTCACTGCTAGTAAGTCTCTTATACGATATATGACTATCCTGTAATCATGTATCCGTAACTATGTTTTTATGTACATTTAGGTATCTCTTTGATACCTAAATATCCTGTATTTTACCATTCATGAATGTGTCATTATCTCTACTCTTATATGTATTTATATTACTTATGTATGTATGTTCATGTACACCTCTATGTATTATGTACCCTGTTTATTCTGTGCTGTATATAAAATGTTTTGTCTATCAACCTTGGTCGGAGTTTTATCTTCAAATATTATCACTTTGAATCTTACACCAGAATACATCAATGTCTCAAACAATTAAACTAGTCATTCAAATCTCAAACTAATAATTATTTTGTTAACAAAACAATAATTCTCTGTCCTATTTCTCATCCTATTGACTAAAATAGGGTGAGAAAATAGGATGGAGAATTATTAAATTCACACGTAATTGTCTTTTTACCAAAACTATTAATTACCATCCCAAGGTTTTTCTGACACCTCCTGATAAAAAGTGACCCAGAATCCAGAACAAATTTTGAAAGACTCGAGGGAGAGATAAATTTCTGTTATACCGACTTTTATTCGATCTTACTTGGTTATTTTCAAGTTCAATCTCACCCAACGCATTTCACAACTTCAAATCGATTTCTATTTCACCCATGGTTTTTTTTTCTCGATACACATTTGAGCAGCTGGATTTCTTCCGCCTAGAAATCTGCCATCGTCCATTGCCCCAGACCCTCAACTACACTCACAATATATGCATGTACCAAGAGTCCACTAAAATGGCCCAGGAGAACATTTGCTTGTAGCTCGGCAATCTTTATGCGAAGATGTTCCCCTTTTCAGGACATCATTAGAACATATCTTATATGCATTAGTGTTGTATCCTTAAAAGGGGTACAATCAGACAAGGTTGTAGTCGGGTGGAAGAACCGGTTCGCAGATTTAAGATAGAGGCTTTTATTGCTGAGAGATACAATAAGACAGACAAGGAATAGTGAGGTACGCTACTAATCCTCGAAGCCAGCTCAGCATAATGCCGTGCTCACTATATATATATATCCAAACCACATGTGTGTGTGTGTGTGTGTGTGTGAGAGAGAGAGAGAGAGAGAGAGAGAGAGAGAGAGAGAGAGAGAGAGAGGAATATTCCATTACAACAATTAGTAAAAACGGTAAGTAAAAACAAAAACTGACTAACCGTAACTGATAGTTACTAAAAGTTTCACACTTTTGTTCGCGATCCTCAGACAATGGTAAACAAATATAAGAATTATAGAATTTCTTCCCATCAAAGCATAGCACATTCGTATATTTTGTCACATTACACCTTATTGGAGGTTACCGGAGGTTAGGAGAGCAGCTGCCAATGTCTTGCCTAAGGAAAATACAAAATAGTTAATTGCGTTTGTACGAGAAGAGCTAAGAAACGAAAATATTTGGTCAAGTTTTTATATCTAAATGCAGTTCAGAATTTACAGATTCTGGTAGATATTGATCAGCGGTTTGTGATACCATCAGAGTTAACCATTACAAACCCGAAGCTGGATCTGCTCCTGTGGTCCAAGGTTGTGCACAGGGTATACTTGACTGAATTAACAGTCTCTTGGGGGTGGGGCTGTACAGGAAACTTTTAGAAGGAATACACTAAAATATATGGAGCTTGCTGTGGAAATGGAGAAGCAAGGCTAGAAGACAAAAAATTGTCCAGTGAAGATCAAATGTCAGGGCTTTGTGGCTACTTCAATCATAATGTTCTTAAAAAAGATATGGGGGACCAACGGTTAAGACCCTTCATTGGACGATCAAGGAACTAATAATGGAATATAACAACCGGTGGATATGGTCAAAGAGAGGGGATAACAAGTGGTTTTATAATTAAAATAAAAAGTAAAGATAAAAAAATGGTTAAAATAAAAAAGGAAAAAATTAAATTGGGGGACGAGGAGTGGGGAGATGGTTTTTGGTTATATTGCACTGTATAAAGAAAAAAAAAGAGAAAAGAAAGAAAAAAAAGAAAATTAAAAGGCGAGAAATATTGTACATAAGCAAATTAAACAAACGAATTATAAAAAGAAGAATCTTTTTTCTTAACAATTTGCTGTCAAACTGTTACATCAATAAGTAAACATCTTGTCATGTAAGGGTTTTTAATTCTTTATTATTTGAGGAATTTTATTTCCAGAAGAATCATTGTTAAAAATCCAAAGTTTTGTAGAGGAATAAACCGTACATAAATGCACAGAGACAAAATGGCGAAGGTTTTGAAGAAAGGAAACAACAAACGTTTACTACGACGAGAAATGAACTTAACAAAATAGCACAAACATATACAATTAGGCTGAAATAATGCATAAAACAAGCAATGATAGTTCAATGTTCAATGTTGAAAAGTTTACGTTTGGTTAGATTAGGTTTGCAGATAATATAAATGCTGGAACGTATTGAATTTCTTGGTAACTCGTTCAAATGCGGTCCGGTTCAAATTGTAATAGGCGATTAAGTTATCGGTTCTGAGTCCTTTGGTGGTGGAGGGACGTACTGTTTTGATGTCGCCGTCTTGAGCTGTATCACGAAGCGATGTTTTTCCTTGTTGGCTGGTGGGCTAGTAGTGACAGAAGAGACCCATGTTGGCCGGTGCCAAAGAAACAAAGAGAAAGAACCTTCAGGGGCCTTACTTTTATAGCCAGCCTCACATGAGCTCCACGAGGGCCTATTTGTCCATTGGCACGTGTGTCCAAAATGAGACACAAGGTTTGTTTGGGACACAAAGGTCCTGTCCACTGCGGACGGGAAACGTCTGTTTCAAAGCATTGTCGAGGTCAAAAAGGAAAAGGATTTGACTAGCATACCATTTCTTTTATCTGCTACTTTGACCACATCCTCTACAAGCCATTTATAATACTATTTGGCAGACACAGTGGGTAATGACCTTTTGAGTCACCCAGCGACCGAATAGCAGAACTGTCAGTAAGTAAGGGATGTAATCCATATACCGTCAATATTTGAATTAATAACTCTTGGACATCATCTTTTTCCACTTTTAATCCTGAAAAATGTATGCGTCATTTCTCCCATAATAATTCTCAGTTTCTTTCTAATGAGTATTTCTTTCTGACTGACAGATATGACAGGGGCAGAGATTTTGAATCTCTTCGATACCTTTACTTTGAACTTTTGAGCCAATCGGCTGATAATGATTTCTGAATCTGGTACGAGCAATTAGGGTGCAAAGGTTTTCTTTAAGAAACCAAATATTAACAAGTTTAATTCTATTTGCGTTCATCAATGTAAAACTCGATCTACAAACTTTCTCAAAAGCAACATGGATTTTCTATAAGGGTTGAGTTATTTGTTCAAAAATACGTCAGAAAAGAAACACCAAACAAGCAAAACACAGTCGTAGAATAATCCAAATAAAACAATTTCTTTTGTGAAGTTATGCCGTTATATTTATTTTAATGTTTTCTACACCCTCAAATGTTTCCCTTGCGATGAATTTTCATCAATCTGAGTTTAATGAAAATAGAGGAGGGTGCTGCTCATGCAGTATTTTCATTCGGTATTTCCCTAAAACGGCAGTGAAAACACAAAAGACATTCAACTTTTAATCCAGGACACAAGCAGATATATTTACTTATGCCTGTATAAGTGTGTGTGTGTGTGTGTGTGTGTGTGTGTGTGTGTGTGTGTGTGTGCGCGCGTATGTTACTATTTATTACTTGTATCTGACATGATCTCACTAAATCCGAAATCTTGGATTGTAGTGTATAATGAAATAGAACTCAGTCCTAAATAACAGGCTTATGGGTTAAAAGCGTTAATATAAATGAATAACATGAATGAAGGAAAATGGCAAAAGAATTTAATTAATTTTTGCCGTCAAATATTATTCGGACTATTGTCCTATCTTCGTTGTTATATACACAACGTTTCGGCTGATGTGTCATCCGGCCTTCTTCAGGAGTTTATAACGTTTCGGCCGATGTGTTTTCCGACCTTCTTCAAGACAACCGACACGTTGTTTATATTACAATGAAGATGAAGATGAAGACAATAGTCCAAATAATACAAATTATCAAGCCTCGTCTAAAAAAATCAGAGGAATTCACAAAAACTATTGCGATGTGATAGTGGGATGAGATGTGAAAATTATTCCTTTTGATACAGAAATTCTTGCAAAAGTTGCGCAAAGTGCCGATGATCATTCTAAGAGAATGATCATCGGTCAATCCAAAATCGTCTGGTTAAGATTAACCATTTATCTAATTATATTTCCTCAATATCCACATTTTTACTAAAACTGATCAGACAGAAAAGAAAGATACCAAATCTTAATAGACAACCACCGCTCACAAAAATATCTTCAATAATAATAAGTGAGAACGTCGGTGCGTCACATTTTTCAACTTTACTCCTAGAGACCGTAGCCCAACATATCATATCATTTTAAAATCAGACCGACTCCATGGGCTAATTAAAAACATTCCAGACCGAATCGAAACCTGCAATTCTGAAATATAAAATTCTCAAGTTTTGATACAGCGATTGTTTTCGGCGATTTTTATACATTGATTTTTTTGCGACAATATTTTTTATACGATAAAAAATTTTATAACTTGGACATAAATTCGGGAATAATGGAAATGAATTGCGAAATCCACAGAAAGTCATTCATGAAATAGAAATAATCTTAAGTAAGGACCTACGTATATTAAATTTTCTTTAAATTAAATGGCAAAAATGTTGTTTATTATTCAGCATTGTAATAAGTTCTAAATAGACAAATTATATAATTGTTTTGATGAAAACTTAATTGTTTGAAAAATATTGTTCAAGTTTAATAAAATTTAATATGTATTCAATGCATGAAGTGTTATTGTTGAGTCAAAGTCCCAATCAAGAGCCCCCCCCCCCTCCAACTCCCGCAAGATCTAGTTTAATTGCCATCTGATATTATTAAATGTGGTGCAGTTAGGATGAGGAAAAGGGTTAAAATAGACAGTGACAATTGTTGGTTGAATTAATTTCTTATACTAGGGTGGTTCAAAAGTTTTGTAATATTTTTGATGATTTTGCTGAGATTGTGAAGGTGACAAACCACACTTGAGTTGGCTACGATCCCAGAAATTACGGTTTTCGTCCTACTTGACCTAATCGTCGAGGTTCTTGTAACTAGAGTAAAATTTCTTGAAGAGAGAGAGAGAGAGAGAGAGAGAGAGAGAGAGAGAGAGAGAGAGAGAGAGAGAGAGAGAGAGAGAGAGAGAGAGAGAGAGAGAGAGAGAGAGAGAGAGAGAGAGAGTCCGTGATGTCAGCTCGACTTGACAATGATGAGAAATTATTAAATCCTGGTATTTTCTATTAAAAATTGGTAGAGGTGTACTTATTTATGGGTGATACTGTCTATTTCTGTTTTTAGCCAAATTGATTATTAAGCCAAACAGAATCATCGAATAAGACTCTTAATACAATCAAATTTAATCAAATGTTTTTACTTATCTACAAGTATAGTTTCTGTCGTAACTAACATAATTATTTAAATGTAAATGGTATTTATGCTTGTCAATAGATTCGAGATAGTAACATCAATCGTGTTGAGAACGTAGGAGCATCGGTTGACTAACATCCTTTCAACTGACCCAAGGAAACAAAAGCTAAAAAAAAAAGAAAGTATGGCAAGAAAAATACACTGGGAAAAAATAAGAGAGATTGAAAGAGACAAGAGAATACAAAGTGATGCAGAGAAGGTAAAAGAATGAAGTATAGAAAGTTATAGTAAGAGAGGAAAAGGGGAGAGAGAGAGAGAGAGAGAGAGAGAGAGAGAGAGAGAGAGAGAGAGAGAGAGAGAGAGAGAGAGAGAGAGAGAGAGAGAGAGAGAGAGTTGTCTACCTAATTATTCTTTCTTGTGTTTCGAGTGACGTTGAGTAAAAGTTTGTGTTTCCATAACAACGGAATTTCTCCTTACCAATTTTTGTGACTGATGAATATTTGTACATTTAAAGTTACATTGTGTTTTATATTATAAATAATGATCTTCCAAAAGTGCAGTAATAATTTTGCTGAAATGGCAAATTTTACTCATATTAACTATACAATGCTCTGGTCTTCTGGTCTCGATTGGGGGATCCGTTTTGAACTCAAAATCCCACAGAATTTTGTATTATTATCATTTTACTCTTTGCGAGTTTTTCACGCCAAATTTGACTGGTGGTCACTCACTGAAGTCTCTTCAGGTCTCCAAGACTTTTTGAGTATTCTAGCCGATCTTAATAATGCTGTTGTCAGGATGGTCTCGATTCTTCCTCTGATTTCCAATTCCGCCAATCTAAGCTCTTTGGGAACCGTTATAAGGGCACCAACTACAATTAATATCACCGTCACCCTCATATTTGTGTTCCAGTTCTCTGTAAAGGTCCTAGTATTTATCTGTCTTTTCGCTTTCTTTCATTTTCTCTCTATGTTAAAATTCACAAGATGACAAGTTCGTTTTTTCTTGTTAATTTTGTTAATAAACACAAGTACTACCCGGGATTAGGTGGTCCATTTGTATTTCTGTAATTATTTTTTCTTCGTCCTTAAATTATTACAACTACACAATCTTCAATGCTAGCGGGTCATCTTCCTCCTTTTTCTTGGTATATATATAGTCTGTTTATATCATCACTCGATTGTAATGCCTCGTTATCAATTTTCTTGTCTTTTAGTCCATCTGATGGAGTTTCTCCCTTGTTCATTTTAAGAACGATTATTTTTACCAGAGGGACAGCCCAGGTATTTATTCCCTCGACGAGATTTCTGCTGCAAAGCTGGTTTCTATAAGTTTCTTTGTTCTTCTGGGGTGCTAGATTTCCAGGTAGTTGTAATTATATTTTTCTCCAAGTGTTCTTTTCCTGATTTATTGTTTATTCATTCAGTTGTTTCTCTTTTTTTCCTTTTTCATCATGAGCATAGAACATTTTTTAAATCCCAAATTATTATTATTATTATTATTATTATTATTATTATTATTATTGTAGTTAGTAGTAGTAGTAGTAGTAATAGTAATAATAATATCAGTATTAATTTTGACTAATATTTTCTTTCGTCTGAACTTTTAGTTGCTTTTTGCTTTTATTGCAACTCACTTTGGCCATCAGTTTACGGATCAGAGGAAACAGCATATAATGGAAATAATAAAGACACATTTTCGACAAGATTCAACCCCCCCCCCGCCCCCATTTGACTCAAGTAAGCTTGTTTAAACGCGTACCAGCTGCTCTGACCAGGAACCATTTGCTGACAGAACACAAAAAATCTAACCTTTTAAGCTCATAGATAATAATAAACTGACTGATAAAATAAAAGTCTGGCTAATTCTGCGACATTCACATTGTGCCAATGCACAGTTATCTTAATTTCTAAAAAATAATATTTTTGATAATTTCAAACTTAAATATTCTTCAAATGATACATCAGTTTTACAGGAATAAACGCTCAATCAATTCAGAGCTTCCTGATTGGTCAATCCGATTCCTTAAATAGCTTTCCTATTGGTCGATGAAAATCAACAGAAAGTCAACTGAAAATGTATTCTAAGTCTTTGTAGTATTAACTCTTACTATAGTTATCGCAATATTTACTTTGCGGCACATGTCATATTATTAAGCTATGTGATTATCATCTAGCAATAGAGATATGGCTTGGTTAATTGAGACATTTGGTGTGTTTAGCTTTTAATCACCAGAGAAGAAATCACACTACGAGAGAAAGAGGCGTAACTGAAAAATACAGAACGTGTTTATGTTACAATGTTACATAAGAGAGTGCATGAGTGTAAAGTAGGCATGCAAGTGATTGTTCATATCTACTGATAATGCTCATAATTGTGTGTGTGTGTGTGTGAGTGTGCATATGTATGTGTCCTTGTATCGAGTGTGTAAAATACGTGTGTTGTGATTGTCTTATCCACACTCCATCTCTCTTTTCCTGAGCGCAATAAGTTCCCATCTGTTTGTTTCCCATACCATGACTCCCCGCCCACAAACACACCGTGTGTGGTGCAAGAATTAAAAAGAAGGATGGTGCTTATGTGGCCGTCTTTCTTAATCTACTGATTAGTCCCGGCCCAGTCAACGATTGAACGGTCTTTCCTGCTCCGCCTTAACTTTTCACTTCTCACTTCCTTAAAGGGATACCCCCCATCTCCACCCCTCGTTAAAAAAAATCCGTTATCAAGCATTTCTCTACTTGACAGTCATTTTCTTTTCTTCAAAAATAAAAACAATAATCTACTAGTGATTTTTCGCACTTTTAAATTAGCCCCCCGGGTGGATAGCAGGGAAAACGAAATCAGAAGTTGGAAAAAAAGAAAAGAAAGAAAGAAAAAAAAAAAAAAAAAAAAAAAAAAAACACGAAAGGAAAAAGAAACAAAAATTTAAAAACAAATTTGAAAAAAAAAAAGACATTAACTACAAACAAAACTTGTATTTGAAACTTTCACAATTATTTTAAGTCGGCAATTACCAATTCGGAAATTGTAATACAACCAGTTGAGCAATTTACACTCATGTCCATTGGCCTCCACCAAGACTCTAAGATGAACGCTGACGACGGAACGAGTGATCGTAAGTAAATAATTTTTCTATAATCTTTCCCCCTCTCTCTTATATATATATATATATATATATATATATATATATATATATATATATATATATATATATATGATTTAATGTAAGAGTAAGACGTAGGATTGATGTTCTTTTATCTTAGAATTGACCACGTGTAAATTGATGCAAGAGATGCTAATAGGTACGCGTCCTGCGACCCTGACGCACAACAATCTAAAAGGACGCTATAAAATTATATCCATTCGTCTCAGTATTTTTCTTTTTTCTTTCCTCACCATTTCAAGCTAACTGTAAATACATTTCAATAGTTCCTTAGAAACGAATTATTCAGGATAGGTTACACGGTAGGAGTTAGACGGCTTTAGTATTTCCCCAAATCATAAATACCCCCCCCAGTCTATTCAGAAACTTTAGTTGGGACCCATAAATTTTCCCGGGGACTCATTCAAAGCAAATATGTACGTCCTAGGACGCACTAAATCAAAAATCTATCAGCATCACTGTTGATGTAAAAAAAATAAACAATAAAAATAACAAGTGAAAGAAAGAAAAAAATATGGTAAATTTTAAACCTTTAGATTCGTTAGAGCAACTACAAACATTTATTTTTCAACATAATCTCTTCTCTTCTCTCGCCAACTCACTTAACCGAAATGATTCTTTACTTTAATTGGTTGAACTTTATACGGTAAAAAATTCAGAAAATGACGTTTCAGGCTACGGACTTATTGATCACTCTTTTAGATCATTTTCAATATAACTTTAGACAAAGGGATTTTAAAATCTTGAACAAAGGTCTATTTTCAAGACAATTATTTTGAACTTGAAAAATATAATTTCGAATTGTTCAATGAGTAAAATACACAAATTTGTTACTTTTTCTGCACATTCCGAGTTAATCTTTGTTTTTGGCTTTTCTGACAAAAGTTGGTGCAACACGAAATATTCCGAGGCAATAAAAAAAAAAAAAAAAAAGAAAAGAAAAGAAAAAGAGAATTAAAAACCAATGTTGATTTCATGTAATTTTGAAGTTTCCAATATTCAATGAAATTATCATTTTCTCCTCAGCGCTTATGAAAATGTAAACGATACAATGAAAATACAAAATAATTATTTCAGTGATGAAATTAATTTTAGTAGGGTTCGAATCTAAAATCCCGGCATCTGAAGATGCACCAATTTCACAAAATATTGGCATGATATCATCCGTCATACAAACAAGGATCTCGATAAACAAATACTTAGATCATCCAAGTTTTACACACGTGTTTATTCTAATTGTAAAAAATAAATGTATGCAGAAAAATTTCATTAATCTAGATAAACTTTTCTCTAATAGTATCGAAGTCAATTTTCTACTCAAAAGTCATCGAAATTAGTTGAACTGTTTCGAAAATATGACACGCACAGCAACAAAACAAAAAAACAAACAAAAAGAACGATAGTAATGCAGCTTTAAGATATATATATATATATATATATATATATATATATATATATATATATATATATATATATATATATATTATATATATATATATATATATATATATATATATATATATATATATATAATACTTCTACTTTGGAAAGGAGTAAATGATTCTAATTAGCCTTTTCATATTTATCACTCTTCTATCGAGAATTTGAAGATTAAAAAAATACGTTCAGTGCGAACATAGACATTCCCCAAAATTATCAATTAGTTGCAAATAAGACTGAATGTTGCTTTATTCTCTCAGAGCATCTTAAGTTTTCATTGCTGGGAAAAATTTTTTGCTTTTAAGCGCTGCTTTTGCTGGGTTATCACACACACATTATATATATATATATATATATATATATATATATATATATATATATATATATATATATTACTCTTATGAGACAGTGATAGTATCTATTTTCTTTTAAATGTTTCATTTTCATTTAATTTGACCATTGATTGATTAGCTGATTTTACGGCATGTCAACCTTTGTTGGGCTATTTTATTCTGGAGTCAGTTTGTATGCAATACAAAAATATATCTTCACTATCATTTTAAACAGAAAAATACTTCGTACTTCGTCGTAATATAAATATTTTAAGAGCCAATGTATTAATGTAATTCAAACTCATTTTAAAACATTATCTGAAATAGATCTATTTCACCCATAAATGAGACCTTAATGATGTAGTTCAGAGTAGATCTATAGGTAATTGCAATGAAGAGGAGATTCCATACTCCCCAGGGTTCCAGAACTTGAGTCTCACCACCAGATGCAGTTTAGTGTCATACCCAAGATCCGTTCGGGCTGGCGTGGAAATCTGTAGTTTTATTGGAATCATTTGCACAGAAACGGCAACTTTCTTATTTTCGGATATTTCGCACCATTTTTTTCATATTCCAAATAAATCAGAGTCTAACTGATTTTATTTCTTGTGTATTGTTTAAAAGCACCAATGGGTCAGAGGATGATAGCTAAAAAGAAGGACTTGTTACCAAAACCAATTTTTGAAAAAGAAATCTTTATTTCTTTGTATCCTTTCTAATGGATTTAAAGTTAAAAATTGGCGTAATTCCTGTGATTGTTCTTTGCTAAAAATGAACATAAAAACAAAATAGACAAGGAAATTCCGGAGTTAATGCAAACATCTCTTTCGAAGACAGAAAATATTACGATATATATTTTGCTTATGATAAAGTCTAATTTTCCTGATAGATTAAAGGAAAAACATTATTGTTTTAAAATATCATTAAAGTTATGTGTTAATTGCCCCCCCCCCCAACAATAATTCGAACAACAAAACAGAATAATTAAACTTCAACTAGAAAATATGAGAGACCAAAGAACAGCCCAATGATTTGGGAGAGTGGGAAATGGAGTGACTCGAATCACTGAATCGTTTTGGTGAGCAAAATAACCAGATATTTTCAAATATACAGTGTAACTTATAGATAAGCACACCCCACTAAATTAAAAAAATAAGATAAAAAGTTGATTTTCTTGTAAATGAAAGATACCGGCATTTTATTGTTTTTAGAGGAACCAAAACGGATATTATTAGGTATTATTTATTACCAAACTCAACAACACTGAGACTTTGTAACCAAAGATAAAATTGCAAATATATAGGGGTCGACTGTTATATATTCATATTTTTGGTTATACGTATAATTTCAGTGGTGTCGAATTCATCCGAACACATGTGCGTTCATCTATGTTTGTAAAAGTCAATCGTTATTACATTTTATATCTTTTATATTCTTATGTATATATTTACTCAATCCCTTTGATACAGGATGTGACACAGGGTCAATTTTTAAAAAGCGGAGTGCATCTAGATTGAATTCAGAGTTTTCTCACTCCTAGACCGGTTGACTAAATAGCCCATTCTATCTTACTATTTTCTTTGAAGTCGGATTACCGATTCCATTTCCCATGTCGATAAGCATCTCTCTCTCTCTCTCTCTCTCTCTCTCTCTCTCTCTCTCTCTCTCTCACTCACACACACACACACACACACACACACAATATGTGTATATGTTTGTATGTACCCCCCCGCATATATATGTGTGTGTGTATGTCGAGGTAGTTTAATTGTTATAGTCTCCAGTACAAAAAACACATATACTCACAAGCAGTTTAAAGAGGTAAACATTTTACTCTCTCATATCATATCAACTCCTTTAAACACTTTCTAAAACCATTTTTTCAAAAACGTTTTCTGATGATGACGTGAAATTGAAACTAGTTAGGAACAATAAAAAATGAACAATCTCTCTCTCTCTCTCTCTCTCTCTCTCTCTCTCTCTCTCTCTCTCTCTCTCTCTTTAACACACACACACACACACACACACACACACACACACACACACACACACACACATATATATATATATATATATATATATATATATATATATATATATATATATATCACCTGCATGTGCATAAAAAATACAAATTTACTTAGATATAAGTCAATTTATATTAACACTTACTTGTTATTCCTGTTTGTATATCGAATACATTAACAATTGCCAAAATAATTCTAGATCATTATAAATTCTCATAATTTTGGATTATATTAACGAATAAAAAATAACAGAATTTCCAATGATTCCAAATGAATATCAATTTCTGATATTTCTTGTCCCATGAAGAGAATCTATTAATTACAATTATTTACAATTATCTATAAAAAAAAAAAAAAGAAGACATGCAGAGATTCAATCTTAAATGTTCCTTGTTCGACTGAAAAAGGTCATGATGACCGGTAGAGGGACTTTTGCCGTTAGTGTATTTAATCTAAACTACTGATATCAAAACTGCTTTCTCACAATACAAGTTTTGCTAGTGTGTGTTTTGTGCTCAGCCTGCTTTGAACACAAAATTATTTTCATGAATTAATGAATTCACTATTAATGGTTTACGAGATTATCAACGTGTCTATTTGCCCCACGACAAGAAACTTAGTTTTGGTAATAGAACTGACAAAATATATCCGTAATTAAGACATTAGTCACGTTTTTTTCTTCTTTCTTTTTTTTTTTTACTGTAATGTCTTAGATGAAGATTTTGACAGTTTGAACACGAAAATGAATTAGTCAAAAGAAAACCAGGTTGGCCACATGAAAGTAGAAAACATTATTTGTTTTCATTCTTCAATCCATTTTCATCCATTTTTGATTGATTGATTGACTGATTGATTGATTTTAACGGCATATCAATCCGTCTAGGGTTATTTTTTGTCTAGAGGTTATAAAATCGCGTCAAATTTATATTTTATGAGGCTTTTTTTGCACAATACAAATATTTTTAAACAAACCTAATTGACTCATAAATGAAATCCTAACAGGTACTACCACTCCGGATCGGAGTGGACCTGGGAACAATGGCAATGAAGAGGTACTCCACACTTCGCATATTTCTGAAACTGGAGCCTCTCTATCGGATGCAGCTAAGTGTTTTACTTAGGACCACCCACCCCTTTTTTGACTCCTCTGTAGTCAGTCTATTCTGAGACCGGCCGAGAGTGCGGTCCGTTTTTTTAAAGATAAAAGCAAATAGCAAGTTATCTGTCCTTCGTAGAAGTTTTGGACCATTCCGAATTATTGGTCCATTGCATTACGATTTCTTTGATTCCAGAAGTTTATTCTACTTTATCCAAAATAAATTTACATTCGTCTCTTAGTTTTATGCGCAAAATAAACTGCGATTTCTAATTATGTCATTATTAGCCTTACTCTATCTTAACTCGATATACCATTCGCTAATTGGAACAAAAAGTATAAAATCGGATATGAGGAACAAAACTTGAACTTGCATTCAAAGACTGGGCTCTTGGTACGACAACCGGTGTGGGAGAAGGGAAACTCTGAATTCAAACCAGCTGTACTCCGCTTAAAAAAGTGTTATAGCCTGCCTGTGACGTAGGGTTTGGGTAAATACAAACTTGCATCGCATTTCTCGAAAAACGTATTGCATGGACGTCGGCATAACTATTTCGGCAGCAGAAGTTTCAATGATCCACCAATTTGGATTCCGTCACATATTCCTTATTCTTGGCACTATTTTATATATATATATTATATATATATATATATATATATATATATATATATATATATATATATCTCCATACAAGAATTTACTGATGTCTTCTGATGAAGGGAGTTTTCATCCCGAAATATTAAAAGAATAAATCACACTTAAGTTAACAACATCCTAGTTACCTCATTTTTCTTTACACTTGCATTGTGATACCCTTCAAAACCAAACGCCAAACTATATATATATATATATATATATATATATATATATATATATATATATATATATATGTAGGCATATTTTATTGAAAATAACAGACACGGATTTAGTGCTTAGCTTTTTATTCATCTTTACTCGTTAACGAATGAGATGTGTTGCCACATCTCATGTGGTTAGAGGCAGTTTAAAAACTACACAAAGATTTTGTTAAGCACTGTTACGACATATCATTCGCTAACATCCGTTTTCATTGTTACATTAGAATCAACAACATTCTGATATTTTAGTTTAGAAGAAAATCAAGTTTAAAAGGAAGAAGTTAGGGATGTACTTATTAATGAAATATTTAGGGAATATGATAGAAATATTTTTTGTTTAACCAGTTAAAAAACAGAAACAATTAAATTCTATAAATTTCTAGACAAATTATCAAAAACAATTACTACTTTTCCTATGATTGATTTAATAATATATTGAACTATTGTAATGAAAAATAAATAAGCATTAAGTTTATTGATTTTTGAAGGGAGAAATGGATTCATGCCTTTCCCAAAGTGCGAAATCTCTTAAGTGAATAAAATCAAGGCAAATGTTCAGATCAAGCTCTGTTAATCATTATTGTTTACAATTTTGACAAATATTATTTTTGCTTTTTATCGCAACTTACTTGGGTTGTTACTTCTAGCAAAACGAGAGATGAATCTTTGACACAACTGAAGAAAAATGACCCCGATTCAAATCACGTCATCTCTACAAAGAATTGAGAGGGAAAGAAGAAAACAAACCATAAAAAACAAACTTTTCGAACTTGTAAGAGATTCATTACATTTCATATTTGACCCACCTCCTCCTCCACACAGACGATCATACCAAATCAGAAAATGGACGTGGATTATTTCTTCACCGAACAGTAACGTATTCTAATAATCACTCTCGGTTATTTTGCTAACGTCCAAAATCAAGCCTGTCGTCATCTCAAGCATCCAAATTGAAGTCCCAACTGTGTAACGTTAACTTCCATTCAAAAAGTAAAGTTCTCTTCCTGCTTCTGAAATCTCTTCATCTAGAATGCCACAATTGCTCGAGGTTTAAGGATTGACTGGTTGAATTTACGGCATGTCAACCCTTGTTGGATTATTCTATGTTGAAGTTAGTTTAACAATTGTCTCCAGTTATATACGGTACAAAAATCTATATTAGCAATCATTTAAAACAGGCAATCACTTATCTCCAACAGATTTATTTGTTCCATAAATGAAACCAAACAGGTCCTACCATTCCGGGTTAGAGTGGACTTGGGAGTAATGGCAAAGAGGAGGTAACTTTTCCCTTCCCAAAGAACTGGAGCCTCAACACCGGATGCAGTTTTGACGTTTAAGTCTTAGTCCGTCATCAGAAAGGTCTACTAGTTTATTCTAAAGATCTATTCATAGGAATTTTAAAAAGATATGGGATAAGGAATGGTTATAAGATCGAAACAATGGAATTAAGTGACAAATCATTTCAGGAAATATTCAACCAAGATTTGAGAATAATTATGATATTTCGGACTGTTGTCCTCATCTTTATTGTGTATAAACACAACGTAACCTTGGGTTCTGTTTTAGGTGTTTTAAAAAATATATTTTAATTACCTTAAGATAAATCATCTTCAGACTATTACACATGAATTCAATCGCAGTTTCAGAGATTAATCGTTATTACTTACTCAAGAGCACTCCAAGCAGCATAAATGCCATCAGACTTATTGACAAGATTTGAGAAATCTGCTAAAGAGGAAACTTTGAGATGTTTAACTTTTCAAACATTACACAATGATTCTAAGAATACGTACTGCTGCTGATCCTGAGGAACATAGGGTCTCAGACACACAACTCTAAATGTGCTGCCGTTTCCGTAACAAGTGTTTTACTTATGGGGTGGAGTTGCTATCCCCACGGTTCTTGGTTTTAAATTTAACATTTTTACTTCTAGATTGGTTTGTCTACCTATAAGGCTAGAGAGTTAATTCTGCCCTTCTATTTACTCATAGGTGGGGAAGAGAAAGATGAAACAAACAGCCTTGTCCAAGATTTGAACTCGGCACCGAAAATCCATTTTCTACATTACTCACACGTCCGTAATATTCGTGGACAAACATAATTGAAATCTAGAAAAGTATAAACAAGCAAATAAAAAAAAACTTCTAATAATGATTGTTTTTTTGGTTTCCTGATATGTCAACCCTTGCTGGGTTATTTGATGCTGTCTTTTTTGGAAGCAATTACATAGTTTCAAGTAACAAATGTTATCCATTCGCAAACATTTTCAAGTATTCAAATCAAATACTAATAATTCATACAAAATTATATACTTTCAAGTAACTATTCTTAATAATAATAATAATAATAATAATAGTAATAGTAATAATAATAATAATAATAATAATAATGATAATAATAATACTTTTTTGTTTACACATGGTTATATGGTTTCAATCTAATACCAATTCTTTTCAAACATATCTATTTGATCCATTGATGGAATTCTAACACATACTACCACTCCGTGTCAGAGTGAACATTGGAGTAATGACTACACACTCTTCAGTGCCACAGAACTAAAAAGGCTCGCCTCTGTGTACAGTTTAGTCTCACCATTTTTTGGGGTGGGGTACCTCCCTACAGGTGTCGGCGTATTCTAAGCCACACCGACAGGGCGATCTAATAATGTTTTTAATCTAATAACTCCAATATACAAAGTAATCATCAAAATTTGGTCCCATACAACTATAAGCAGTGCAAGTTTATATTCTAGACGGAATTGATTCCAATCGGTTTAACTCGGTAGATCATTCGCATAGTAACCACTAGTGAGGTTCTATACTGGCCCTCGCTAACTCAGTGCATGAATAGCACAGCTTGGATATGTGTGGTAAAGTGGGGAGCTGATGGAGTAGGTGTGGTGATCCACATCAAAAGCAAACACAATCTTCCTGGTTTAGCGCTAGTGAAAAGGGGATAGACTCCATCGCTATACGACTGATTTCGACAATAGACTTTACTTACTTTATCATTCTTATTGTAAAGAAATCAGGTCCCACAAAAATAGCCTGTTGGAAATGGAAGCAAAACTTTAGCTGCACAAATCAGTGGAAGAATTGTTCCTTGAAGTTAACTCAACCGAAAATCGTGACACAGAAACTTGTTCAAATCGGTCATTCAGGAGTTGACTATTTTCCACGCCAATCAATTCCTCCGCCAAACCTTCCATTTAGCAGAAACCCAAGCAGGATACAATTCCTAATAGAATCAGCCAATGGTCACTTGACAAGGTATCAAAAAATAGGTACACCCAGCATTCTAGGAGTCATGAATCTGATTTATTTGGATTATTCAGACTATTGTCCTCATTGTTATCTATACGACGCTTCGGCCGATGTGCCCTCCGGCCTTCTTCAGGTATTCCTTGTCGGACTCAGCAACCTTTTCGAACTCGGGAACCTTTTTGTCAAACTCGAGAGCCTTCACGGAATTTCAAACCTTTTATTCAATCCATTGACTGTTCCGTTACCCATGACTGCGTACAAGTGTTAATCTGTGTTAATTATTCTATGTTACTGTCACCCTTGGCCAGTATCGAACCCGTAGCCTAGAGATAATTGTCACTTAGAACTGTATTTACTCAACATATCTATTGTGTAATGTGTCCAACATCGTCCGAAACGTTGTATAGATAACAATAAAGCTAAGGACAATAATCCAAATAATTCAAATTATCAAGCCTCATATAAAAAAATTCAGAGAAATAGAGCCATGAGTCATAACACATTAAATAGTATTCATTTATTTTGTCTGATTTTCGTGTTAAAAACCATTTTAAAAGAAATTTTAGCGAATTGAACTGAATCCATTCGCAGGTTAACCTAGTTCGCGGCGATTTGGTTCCCTTTTCGTCTTTTTTTAATAAGTTAATCTTTTTATCATTTTTACATATTGATCTAAAAACGTAAAACATTTTCTTTTTCGCTTTAACTAAACCAGGTACATCAAATTTTAAGAAGACCGAAGCTGTATGCCTTGTCTGTGGAGACAGGGCGTCCGGAAAACATTATGGAGTACTCAGCTGTGATGGTTGCCGCGGTTTTTTCAAGCGAAGCATTCGACGGAACCTTGACTACGTCTGCAAGGAAAATGGCGCTTGTGTTGTAGATGTGGCCAGACGCAATCAATGCCAGGCATGCCGATTTCGAAAATGTTTAGAAATGAAAATGAACAAAGATGGTGAGTTTCATGAAAATGTTTTTTGATCATGTGTATCGTCTGCTACGCGTAAAAAAGGGGGAAATTATTCATTTTTGAAAAGAAAGGCTACGTATTAATAACTATTGGTAACTAGTGCTCACACGCTATCAAAAATATTGACATATATGAAATTGATATTTTATTAAGTACTTAAAATGTTTTAACCCGTGAGTCTTCAAATATTTTTAGTTACCCAATGTAATATATTCATGAAAATTCATTACGATGTTTAGAGCACATAGTAAGAATCGAACTCAAATAGCCAGATAACTATTATTCCACAGCGAGTTAACCTGTAAATGGTGTGTTCAAAGAATTCACTCAATATTTATGTATTTTGTAATCTCCCTTGAAAATTTAATGGTTTTGGGTATATTATAGACAAAAAATTAATATACAGAGTAAAAATAATTACGTTTTGAAACATAACAATTCTGGTTTAATATTTTGGTTATTTGCCGTAAATAACAAATCTAATCTTAATCTTTTAAGATTGTATTTTTAAAATATTAAGTGTTTTATTTTCACGGATTAAGCCGAAATTATTTATAATTTAAATGGCCGTCATTTCTATTATAATCGAAACTTTTGAAACAACGAGAAAATCAATAAATGAAATAATCGATCAGATTTGAAGATCATTAATTTATTTAAGAATCTTAACAAGGAATAAAAACTTCTCTTTCGCCTGGATTCAAATTTTATTATCATTTTATTTCACATATTACTATAAATTAATTTATCAAAAGTGTTGACAAAAAGGAAAAATGAAGGCATATGCTATCATCCATTAATAAATATACCTCTGTAACCAAAATTATAAAAGCATAAATAAGAGGTGTACTAATTTTTGGATGCTACATATTCATATTTTTGTTCACTAAATTTCAATGGTGTAGAGTTTCATAAAGTTTGATTGTATAATGTTCCACTAGAAATAATAAAATTATGCTATCTTTGGTTTAGAAGAAAATTAACTTTTTATTTAAAAAAAGTAGGGATTTATTTATTTTATGAAATTGATATTTTATTAAGTCTTAACAAAATGGCCTGTCCCGAGACATGTTTCTAGTATCAAGAAATCAGTTCCGAGTGACTCCACAGACAGTTAATATAATGACGAACCTAATGCCTTTACGTTACATGTCGTTTCATTTAGTCTACATGTACATAGACAGTAAACAATGAATGCAAAAACTTGATGAGAAACTTGAACTCAGATCAATTCTGTTTATATTTATGCCAGACTAAAATTCACTGTTCAAAATGACAGAGAAAACATAACAGTAAAACCAATTAAGATTTATCCCACGCGCTAACGAACGGAACGTCACCTGAAAAGGGTTGGAGATTTACCGATCGAAATGAAACATTGAAACATTATTAGTTAAGCAGAATCTGAACAGAAACCAACCATTTGCATTTAACGAGGATCATTAGTGTTTTTTTTTAGGTGAGAGGCTTTGATGATTCTATCAGTTTTGACTGAAGAGAAGAAAATCGTTAATGGTATTGTCACTTACATTCACAACATTAGAAGTGTTTTAGTGGAAATCTGTCATTGTTTTTATTTTCTTTTGAGTTTTCTTTCAGTTTTTACTTTTCCTTCGGTCATCATGATAGATTACTTTAGCGATATCTCAACTCACACACAAAAATGGCAGTCACTTTAAAGTACCAATACAAAATAAGGATTTTCTCGATTTTTTTCACGCTCTTTTCGATTGATGTTTATTGATTTGATTTTGCTCGTTCAACTTGACATATTTACTGGTTGCAAAATGTCCGATTTTATCCCAGACTGTTAACCAGAAACTCCATTTACAAATCGCACGCAGGGGCCAATTTGTTCATCAGTAAGACCTTCGGGTGCTTGACTGAAGATTGAAGGCTTTAAAGCAATAAAAATGAAAGTGTGTGGTTCAGTTCTTTGAACCCGATCGATAAAGAACCCAGGAAATATAATTTCTTCCCTGAATTTAAAACCAGATAAACTTATCCATCTTTATATATATCATATTGTTGAAAAGTTATTGTTTTTGTTTTATTTGTAATTTTTAAACTCGTTGATAGAATTTTGAAAGTGACTTGTGTTCTGCTTTAATCATATCTCTTATCATAAGTAGTACTGAGTACAATAAAAAGTAAAGTGGATGGAGTGACCGATTGTTGGTGTCAGCCGGACAGCGAGGAGTCTATCCCCCTTTCACTTGCGTTAGACCAGGGAGTATTTTGGCATCTGAGGTGGAGCACCACACCTACCATCAACTCCCGACTTTAACGCAAATCTGTGCTACTTATGCGCTCAATTGGCAAAGGGTCGGTATCGAACCCGGAACCTTGTGGTTCCGAGGCAGATGCTCTACCAACTGAGCTAAACCGAATTTAATTTTTTTCGAAGAATATTTTTCAAATTTTCCTCGAGATTATTTTAAAGCAAATCTCGCATGAAAATTTTCAGATTTCGAACTTTACATTTCAAGAATTGAAATTACATTTTTTTTCCCGAAAATGATAAATATGAAATTATAGAATGTTACACTGTATAGATTGTGGAAAAGAAAGGAAAAGAAAAGAGAGGAAAAGAAAGAAAAGAAAAGAAAAGAAAAGAGAGCTTAACTCTTTGAACTCTGAGTCCTCAATCACCTCATGCATGAAATTACAAAATTCACGGAAAAAAATACCCCCCCCAAAAAAAAAACAAAACAAAAAAAAACAACACATTCAGACTATCGACGACGACACAGACATCTTGGATTAAAGATATCTCAATTCCATTAAGATAAAAGATGTGAATGGTCACCTTTTGTTATTTCTATCTGACGTAATCACTTGATATTTCCAGCTTACGATGAATAGTAAAATAAAGCTCACCCCGAAATATCAGGCTAATGGTTTGAGGTAAAATAACGCTTGTGCCAATAATATCGAGCTTATAGGTTCATAATGTCGGAAAATAAATTCTATTAATTCTTATGTAAATTGTAAAAGAGAGATAAAATATTGAAATAGTTTCCATGAATTAATTTTTAACGGCATGTCAACCCGTCTAGATATATTTTATGCATTGAGGTTAGGGAATCGTGTTCATTTTACGTTCATATTTACATTTTCTGTATAGTCGTTTCTTAAGAGGTTTCTTTTTTGTACATTCCTATCAAATACAAATAATTTTTAAACAGGTCTATTTGACCCATCGATGGAACGTTTGTGAGTCAGAGTGGACCTGGGAGTAATGGCAATGAAGGCATGTTCTATACTCCCCTGATCTCTAGAACTGGAGCCTCGGCATAAAATGCAGTCTTGTATCATACCCAGACACTCCCTTTTTTATGTGTGCGAGTGTGTGTGAGTGTGTGTGGGGTTTTCGTACCCATTTGCTAGGGATTCAGTCAGTAGCTCAGTCGGTAAAGCATCGGACTAGGAACTACGAGGTTCCAGGTAGTTAATTGTCCTCACCAACAGCGTATGAGTAGCACAGGGATCTGTGTGGTAAAGAGAGGAGCTGATAGTAGGTGTGGCGCTCCATCTCAGACCACAAAGCAATCTCCTTGGTCTAGCGCTATTGAAAAGGGGATAGACTCCATCGCTGTTTGGCTGATATTGACTTTAGGCCGCCCCGTCGACTTTACTTATTCTAAGCCCTCTGAAGTTAATAGTTCAATCCTTGGCAACGGTAGTGGGATTCTTAGAGAAATAAGAAAACAGCTGCCAAAACCCCTCTCCCCTTCCGTTTTAATCGTCGACATTTCGATACGCATGTTTGATTAATATTTATACGATTTAGTTGAGTATTATATCAATTGATGATAGCATGTATTGTAATTTGATCGCTGGATATTTTTGCCAAGTCAAACGAAGTCAAACTTTCTCAGTTGATAGATTACAATGACTTCCCTGTTATTTTTCAGTTCCCTTCGTCTCTTTTACCTGACGTCAAAAAACGCAACAAAAGTCGTGATCGTTATCTTTTCACCAGACATAAAAAAGGACACTCCTTTAGCCATTAATGGAAACACGATCAGTTACAGAGACTTTTAAGTGTAGAGTTTAGATTGCTAACAATTGATAACGACTAAATATCTCCCTTCAAGAATACTAAGGAGCCATGTTCTACCCGGGGTTAGACTTAACACTTAATTGGCATTTATTGTTGTTCAGATGAATGAATTGAAGACCCCCATGAGCCCCCCCCCCCCATAATAGCAACTGAAAATAATAGATGTTCTACAATTATCGAGAAGATTTGATGTCACTTTTTATTCCCGCTACAAGACAATCACCTTCGTATTTGTGTTCCTAAATGGGCGACACAAGATAGATAGATATAGTTATGTCAGAATTATCCTGAAAATCCTTTCGGTGAAACCTGGGTAGTTAATTTCTGTCGCTGATTCGGTTTCCTAAAACGACTCTACAAGTACGTATTAAGTACTATCTAATATGTGTGTGTGTGTATGTAGTTATTTATGTATGTATAAGTGTGTGCATGTACATTATGATAATTTCAATGTGTTTTGATGCTTTTACATTTATGTATATATATATGCATAAAGAGAGGAGATGAAAAAATATCTACATTAATTTGCCAATAAAAAGTGAGAAACACGACTCAGAAAATATCTATGTTTGGACGGAATTATGCCTAATGACAGCACGTCGATGAGTCTGGAGTAAAAAAACAAGCTCTGAAGATGATTTTTATAAATCGAAATATTGTTCAATATTAGCTATGAATATGATATAAAATGTTTTCTTAGCTATGAATAAAATGTTTTATTGGCTATGAATTTGATATAAAATGTTTTCATTTTAACAGCATATTGTGTTGTTTTCATATCCTTTTATCTATACTCATACATGCATAAATATTATACATACATAGATATGTAAATTGGGAGAGAGAGAGAGAGAGAGAGAGAGAGAGAGAGAGAGAGAGAGAGAGAGAGATGCGTGCCGCTTAATAAAAATATATTCACTAGTATTTACTTAAAAGTAATTGAAAAAGTAATTGAAAAATAGTTCAATATGTAAAAAGTATAATAATCTTGAGTTACCTATCACTTTTTTTTCTTTTCTTTTTTCTTTTTTTCATCTTTTCATTATGTTCGATTGAAACATTAGTGTTATCGCTTCCGTGTGCTCGCCCCTCTCTCTATCTTTACTCTTCTCTCTCTTTCTTATTTTTTTCCTGTGTAGCATGTCCTTTCTTTCTTTATAATAAAAACGGAATTGTCCGTTATTTAGCTCATTAGAAATAAGAATTAGGTGGACAAGCGACACCAGATAACCAGGATTTACAATTTTGTATTTCATCTTGGGCGCTTTGGACGGTCTCATTTTTAACCAAGATGATAACGGTCGGAGGATTAAGGAACAAGACTATTAATATATAGATTCTATAGATATCCTGTATTAGTTAAGTTTTGGACCATAACTGAATATTTCACGTATTTGATACTTTTATGTTCTGTCACTACCAACATTTCCCAGCGGAAGTGTAGAGGAATTTGATAGACAGATGAGAAGTTAGAAGTCATCTCGACTGAAACGAGCCCGAATAAGTTTACATTTTGGGGTTGAAAACAGTCTTAATTCAGGTGATCTACAGTGCAAACCTGGGTGTTTTTTTTAACGTTTTAGGAGGCTTAGATATAAAAAAAAATTAGAATATACAAATACTTTCCTCCTTTGTATGAGGTACGGTTTAGGAACTCATTGAGATGGCCGGCCTGAATTATTGTGTGTGTGTGTGTGTGTGTGTGTGTGTGTGTGTGTGTGTGTTTATTGAAAATTAGACGATCCGTGAAGCAGTTTGATTATTGTGGTCTTTGGAAAGGTGAGTGATGGCTGAAAATATGTAAGACATGTTTTTAAAACGTGCTCTATGATTCTATTAAGCAGGACCCATTTAGAATATTAAAATAGTCACAATGTCAAATACTATCATAACTCACCTGGTTTTAATACCGAAGCATAATAAAAAAAAATCATGTGTCATCTTTTTGCAAGGGCCATACTAACCATCTCTATATAGTTCCAATTAGTATATGTACTGCAGAAGCGTATATATATATATATATATATATATATATATATATATATATATATATATATATAAATTTGAAAAAACACAGGTTCAAATAAAATGAGTGCTATTTATTCAGCCGACGCTGCAGTGTTTCAATCTGTTTAGTAGATCTTCTTCAGGGCTTTTGTTGATATAAGGAAAAGTAAAATCTATCACAGAATAATAAGGAGACTGTGATAGTTCCTGCCGATCAGTTTGTTTAAAATGTTTGAATGGAAAATTAGCGCTCTTAGAATTGTTTGAAATTTATGAGACGCTGGGATAAACAGTTTTAAAAATGACACCGAAAGATTCTCAATGTTGTGTGTGTATGTGTGTGTGTGCGTGTGTGTGTGTGTGTGTTTTGAAAGATGACATCGAACAATTTCTTATGTTGTGTGTGTGTGTGTGTGTGTGTGTGTGTTGTTTACGTTAACGTTCCAATTGAGTGGCCGGATGAACTTATCGCCCTGACAAAATCGACGATTATTGTCTTTGCATTTTTCGTGCATCGAAACAACAAAAGATAACAATCTTTCACTGACCTTAGAGATGATAAATAAAGCGCGTGGCCCGTGAGAAAAGGCTAATAACCAACACCTGCACACACACACACACACAGACACACAGACACACACACACACAAACTTAAACCTTCAATAGATGGAGGCGCCACCTTTTCAGTCCACGTGGTCATGTAGATAGTCGTTAAGTTATATGGGCCAAAACTGCAACATTGGTCTTTGGAAATTAGATAAACACACACACAAATTCACGCACTCGCACACACCTATACACAAATGTACACACACTCACACACACACACATACAGAACGTGCATGAACACACACACACACACACACACACACACACACACACCGAAACGTGCATGAATACGTACACGCAAGCATACACATACACATACACATGTATACGCACGCATCCCCGACACACACGTACACGCATACGAGTGTGCATGCCTAATATTTAATGCTACAGAAAATGGAACCGGTGAGACCGATTCAAATTCCAGTCGAATCTGTTTCTACTCTCTGCCACGGAAGATTGGGTTTTCTAGCCTCGGTGTGCAACCAGTCTAGGAGAATGATCATTCTCAATTAAAAAAATCAGATTTCATTTTTTTTATTTCAAAATGCTAATATCTAAATTATGGCTGGTAAATCAACATAAATGGGTTTTTTTGAATGTCCAGTTACAGTTTATCGTCTCTTGCACGTAGTTAACAAGTATCACTTGCCATATATATATATATATATATATATATATATATATATATATATATATATATATATATATAACAAACTAAAAAAAAGTGACATAATTTCAGAATTAATACATCTTCCTCTTTCTGTGATATTTCTGTTGTCTGAAAAAGTGAAAAGATCGTCTGTTAAAATTCCTCTTAGAAGATCTGAAGACAATCGCCTGTGTAAAACGAAATTAAAAGGAGCGATTTATCAAAAAGGTTTTATTAGTGAATGTCTCTTGTCTGATAAAAGAAATACATCTCAGCAAAAGAAATTGTATAAACTTGGAAAATATAAATATCTGGAAATAGAAATAGAAATTTAAACTTAACAATCATAATTCCAGTAGTAATAAGAACACTAGGAATTATTAAGAAGAATACTAGTAGATACATAGCAAATGTACAATGTGTGGAGAAAGAGACGAAATTGTTAATCACATAATAAGCGAATGTAGCAAACTAGCACAATTGCACGACAGCATGAGAAAGGTGATCAACTGGGAATTGTGCAAGAAATTAAAATTTGACCGGATTACCAAATGGTATATGCACAAACCAGAATTCGTCCAAGAGAATTAGACGTATAAATTTCTCCAGGAATTTGAGATACAAATAGATTACCTTCCTGGTCAGAAGATCAGACCGAGCGTTAATTAACAAAAAAAAAATTGTCATCTAGTGGATTTTATCACAGAATAAAAATGTAAGAAAGTGAAAATAAAGACAAGTTTTTGGACCTTGCCAGAGAACTGGACCCCCCCCAAATACATTGTGTAACATGAGGGTGATGTTGATACCAATTGTTGTTGATGTCCTTGGAACGGTCCCAATGGCTTGAAAAAAAAAAAGACTGGGAGAATTGGAAATAAGAATCGAGACCATCCAGCATTATTAAGATCGGTTAGAATACTCAGAAGAGTCCTGCAGACCGGAGGAAACTTGCTATCACTTAGACTCCAGCGAAAAACCACTACCCAGCTGGTGTGAAAATCTCGCGAGGAGAGAAATAATAATAATAACATATGGACAAGAGGAAAACAATAAAACAGAAATGACAGAAAAACAATATGGATACTTCAAGCGACAAATTGGGGAAATTGCACATGAAAAGACCTTGACATGGTTAAGAAAGGAAACCTCAAGAGAGAAACTGAGTCGCTTATGATTGCAACAAAAACAATATCATAAGAACAAATTATACCAATAGATAAGACACAATAGAACAGCATATGTAGGGTGTGTGGAGACAGAGATGAGTCGATCAACCATGTATAAAGCGAGTGTAGGAAACTAGCACAACGAAAATACAAGTCTAGGTACGATTGGATTGAAAAGGTGATCAACTGGGAAACTCAATTTTGATCATGGTATATGCATAAACCAGAATCTATTCTTGAGAATGAAAAGCATAAGATCCTCTGGGACTTTAAGATAAGGACGGATCACCTTATCTCAGCCAGAAGACCAGACCTAGTATTGATTAATAAAAAAAAGAGAACTTGTCAACTAGTAGATTTTGCAGTCCCAGCAGATCACAGGGTGAAGATGAAAGAAAACGAAAAGATAGACAAATACTTGCGCCTTGACAGAAAATTGAAAAAACTGGAATATAAGGGTGAAAGTGGTACCGATTATAATTGGTGCACTTGGAACGATGAATTGGAAATCAGGGAAGAATTGAGACCATTTAAACAACAGCATTGTTAAGATCAGCTTTAAAAAGTCCTGAAAACCTGAGGAGACTTGTTGTCATCCAGACTCCAGTGAAAGACCATCATATTACGCTAGTGTGAAAAAATCATAAGGAGTGAAATAATAATAATAATAATAATAATAATAATAATAATAATAATCTCTGGACTTCGAAGTACAAACGGATCACCTAATCCCGGCCAGGAGACGGGACTTATTATTAATGGACAGGGCGAAAATGAAAGAGAGCGAAAAGATAGACAAATACTTGGATCTTGCTAGAGAACTGAGAAAAATGTGGAACATGAAGCTGAATGTCGTTCTAATTGTAATTGGTACACTTGGAACGGCCCCCAAAGCTCTGGAAAAAAATTGTGTGTGAATTGGAAATCAGAGGAAGAATCGAGACCATCCAAACTACAGCACTGTTAAGATCGGCTAGAATACTCAGAAGAGTCCTGGAGACCTGGGGAGACTTGATGTCATTCAGCCTCCAGTCACTGAAGCACCCGCTCCGGCAGATGTGAAAACCTTAATAGTAAACGTAATGTGAATACTTTTTGTGGAAAACATTTTTATTTAAAAGACCGGCACACACACACATCCGTGTTTGTTTGTTTGTTTGTTTGTTTGTTTGTGTGTGTGTGTGTCTGTGTGTGTGTGTGCGTGAGTATATATATATGTGAGTGAGTATGTATATGGGTATATGTAACACTTTTCAATATTCGTACAAAACAACAAATAAACATTGATGATAGTTCATTCACCTATAAATGTTTTGGGCCTTTATGATGACTTAATAGAAATGGATTCTTTGTTATTTTAAACTTGACAAGTTGAAATTCAGCATTCAACAACAAGAAAAAAGCAGCATGACATAGTTTTTAATATTTCAAAAGTACGAAATAATTTCAAAATTACTTAATTAATGGCGCTATTTTCCGAACCTTTGTTCCTTGCTATATCATATTCCCTCGTGTGCTTCTAACATTGTTGTCTAATAAAGCTAACTTGTCGCAATTGATCAAAAGCTCACCAGATGGTTGCACTTATCCATTTCTCACGGGCCACGCGCCACCCTTATCTCCAGATGCTTAGACAAGGCCGCGATTAGATCTTAGTCTACATGCTCATCCCTATTCTTACGTCTATCATACAATTAGTGTTACCTTCACATATCTCTAGTGCTTGTTTTGTTTTAAATAGCGTTAGGACATTTGTACTACTGATTAGAAAAGTGAATTTCCATGTCTCTGTAATAAATCAAAGACAAACAGTAATAATCAAACAAGAAAGTAATATTGACAACAGGAACAACATAAGTTAGCTGAGTGGCCTATTGTCGGTATCAACCGGACAGTGAAAGAGTATGTCCCCTTTTCGCTAGCACTAAACCAGGGTGATTTTTTCTGAGGCGGAGCGCCACACCTACCGTCAGTTCTCCACTTTACTGCACATATCAGATTACCCATTTGTGCTACGCATGCGCTGAGTTGACGGGGACCAGTATCGAACCGAGAACCTTGCTATTCCTAGGCGGATGTTCTACCGGTTGAGCTAAATTACCAATAAGTCGCTGGTCAGTTATATATATATATATATATATATATATATATATATATATTAGGGTAGTGTGGACATGAAGTCAATAGCGTTTGGTTACTAACAGTTTCTCGCCCATGCTATTTTCCTACCAAGGTTTGAAAATCTCATCGGCGAGAAACTGTCTGCTCAAGACTACAAAGGATAAGTTACTTTTTGGTAGACGCCCCAATCCTGGACAGAGTTTGTTTTTGTGCTTTGTTTGCAGTCATTCCAAAACTTGAACTGCAAACAAAACACAGGGACAAACTGTCTCAGATTGGAGCGTCTATCTAAAAAGGGACTTTTTCCTCACTTAGTGAGCTCTTTGTAATCTTGAGCAGAGTTGGAAGTCCTGAGAGGTTGTGAATATTCACCAAAAAGGTAAGATAAGAACAATAAGCAATGTCGCCGAAGCAGAACTTTGAATATGATGAATATATTTATGATATCAAATTTGTTTTTTGGTTTCTTTGTCAAATGGCATATCAATCTTCGTGGTTTATTTAATGCCAAATCCGTTCCTTAAAACTCGTATGCTTTAGTAACATATATAGGCAGATACGTTTATTTTAAACTACTCGCTTAAAGGCAGATTTGGCGGCCATCAAGATTTATAGTCACATCCTATCTTATTATAATGGAGATTCGGTATTTGACTGTAATGGAAACTATGTCACTGCTTACGTCACAATACCTTCAGGAATTGCGTAAGTTTATCAATGAATGTTTAATTTATTGTCAAAATCAGTAATACATATAATAAATCTTACTCATTAACGATGTCTCAATGATAATCTAATAGATTTGCCTCAAAACAACCCATGTTATTAATACATTTAAAATCCTGCAATGTGTCCTATATATCGCTAGGAAATGAAAGTTTACATAATATATGGTGTGGTTAATTTGCATACAAACAAAACCGGATTCAATAATTAATTACTTGGTGTTATTGATCACTAATATTTTTGTATTCTCCAACATATTAAAATCAATCATATGAATAATTTTATATAGAAACCAATTAAAATATTAAAAATAAATGTAATTTTTTTTGTATGCGTTCTTATTTAATTTTGTTAGTCTTTCTAATCTAATATGTTTCATTACATTAAAACTTAAATACTTAAGCCCAGAGGGCGCATATTTTTGCTAGTTTATAGAATTTATATTAATAATTACAACTAAATAAATAAATAGATAATGAAAATTATTCTATATCAAATAGTTATCTACTTAAAGAAATTATGATTGAGTTGAGTACGATTATTTAGTCCATCAGTCTCCAACTGTCAGTAAAAAGCACTGATCTGCATGTGTATATATATATATGGAAAATGATAGGTAAAATTTTTTAACCCCCTTCGGACAAAAAATAGGGTGTGGATTTTATTGAACTTCGGTCTTTGCTGGTTTCAATTTTCTGACCGAGCGCACGTCCTTTTATAAAGGAAAATTGGGACCAGCAAAGACCGAAGTTCAATAAAATCCCCCTCTATTTTTTGTCCGAAGGGAGTTAAAAATTTTACCTATCATTTTCCATAAGAAAAGCTAATGAAAATATAATAAGGGTGTGAATCAATGATATATTGAAAATTGATTTTTTTAAATTATTAGAAATAAGACAAATTAATAAAAGATAAAGCAACAAAAGATAAGACAACAACAAAAAAAAAAAAAACAACAAAAAAACAAACAATCAAGAACAATAAAAATAAACAACATAAAATCAAGAATATATAAAGAATAAAAGAACTAAAACAAATATATAGAAAAAGAAATGTTATTATTCTACAGGGTGATACGAAAGTATCAAAACTTCGAATTAATCAATAATGACATGAAATAAACCGCTGGAAATGAAATAGAAAATTATATCATTATCACTAGCAACAGAAAACACCCTCCGGGCGTCGTAAAAATTAATTTTTGAAAGACATTGCCTGAGAGGGTGGGAGTTAAAAATTCAATGTCAGAGGGTTTGTATCATAAGTAAGCAAAATCCTCATATCTATTAAAGGAGTAAAAAAAAAAAAAAAAAAAAACAAAAAAAACAATTTGGAATGAAAACTGAGCCCCGTCCCTCTCAAATAAAATGTTGCGTGCATGTAATAATCAAACAATTATTTTGAATATTTTCCACATCAATTTTACACAAAATCGTAGGTATTTATTAATTTGTAAAATTGCTTACTCAAATTTTGGGTGTATATAACATAAGAATATTGTGACGTAATCTGTGACGTAGAGCTATGACGTAGTTTTTGTTACAGACAAAAAGACAGACAATCTCCATTATTAATAGATATACTATAATTAATGATATTATATATTATTTATAAAAAAAAGTTAAAACAGTATGTAGGGATGACAGGACTTTTTGACCATCCTGTGTATATATATATAGATAAAGATAACAGATTTGTTTTTAACTTTTTAAATCCCGGGCAACGACAGGTTGCTCTGTTAGTTAGGGATAAGTACCTGGTTAAGAAAGATTCTTTAGACAAGTTTATGTGAGTTTTATTTATTTCCGAATCGCGTCATTAACAGGCGATAACAGAGTGATTATCTGGATAGTTGAGATAAAAAGCAACCAAAATTTGATAATTTCCATAAATTCAATTTTATAAATATATATGATATGTTTCGTTTTCTTTATTGCAATAATGAAATGTTACTTTAATTAATAATGGTCAATTCTCTACTTCACAAGGATGAAGATTGACTGTATAAAAAAAATCATAGACTCCTTTTCATTCCTCAATGTTAAAAGATTAAAATTAGAAGTATATTTCATTTGCTCCATCTAAATATTTTACTGACTCTTAACCTTACTATTATGGGCCGGTTTAGCTCAGTCGGTAGAGCATTTACATCGGGACTCCATTGCTGTCCGGCTGATACCATCCATATAGTCCACTTTGCTAACTTTACTTATTGTGATATGGTTAAAAAAATAATTCTGTGATCTTTAATTTGCCTGGGGAATCGAAGATATGACAACAGGAATGCCTTCTACTTGAACTTAGTGTCCATCTCTTCTCCAATAAGCTATGTGTAAATAGTAGGGCAGACTCGGCACTTTAGGCTTGGTAAGGCAACCGGTCTAGGAGAAAGAAAACTGAATGAATGCCAGCTTTACTCCACTTAAAAATTCTCACATTCTACCCGTGGGGGAGGGGTTAGAAAAATGTATTCCTTATTATCAATGAAATACAATATTGTACTTGAACAAAGCCTCATCAATATCAATCAAATTTCATAATATCGGGCGCAGGTAAGTGAGGTAAAAATCAATCACTTGGCCACAGCACCTGCCCCCTCGATTAAAAGGGTTAAGGGCCGAGTTTCTTGCCTTGTACCTAAGACTGAAGGGGAATACCGACGGGACCACGCGTTTTTCTTGTACTGGTCACGCATGAGCTTCAGTTTGTGCGTGTCTCTCCTCGTAAAAATTACTTTTTTAATCCGGCTTTGTGGGTGGCCTGGAAAATGTATTCTTGTCTATAAATACTAAAAGCTTGAATATGGCGTATACACCATCTCAACTATTAATTTTTGTACATTTTACCTCTTTTTTTTTTAGATTTATGTCACCCAATGAGAAAGAAATATAACGTGTTTTTTTAAAATGTGAAGTACCTACCTACAACTCTTGATTGTCCTCTAGAAATCGATACTGTAACGATGAGAACGTACTCCTGATTCTTGGTGCAATGGGGATGTCCAAGGGGGGAATTCCCTGACACTAATATTCAGTTAATTTCATTGTCTTCTAGACCAGTGGTTCTCAACCGGGGACCATATAACTTTCTTGGGAAGTAAGTAAAAAATATTTAATCATAAAAATACAATAAGATTTTTAAACATCGAATGACTATGGGGAGGGGCCCACCATAATGAAATAGGAATCATAGGTAAAAAAGGGTTGAGAACCACTGTTCTAGACAAAAAGAGTATCATTTTCTTGTCAGAAAAGTGGTTCTCATAAAATGATGACTGGATAAATGTGAGCAATAATCCTATTCTAATTATCATTGATTTATTAAAACATCGACTGCAATTGTCTTCATGTAACTTTATAGAATTTATAGTACTGGATTAAACATAAACTTTTTAAGTTTCATGTTTTTATAATAGTTATTAGTTAGCTTAGGGAAAAGTGTTTTTTTTACCGTTTAGCTATAATATATTTTACAAGATAACACTGAACCTCAAAAAACATTTTTAGGTAAATCATTTACTATTAAATGAAAACCAGTCCCACAATCGGGATTTTGAGCTAGTAATACTGAATTATGATTTTGCGATGACTTATAAATTATTAACGCTGTCAAGTGGTTAACGTTTATGGCCGTCTATTGGCCATTGTTTGTACTACAAATGTAAACACAACGACACGATCTATTTAAATCTGGATTTTCCGAAAAAAATATAGGAAAAAAGTAATTGAAGTAATCAATTTTGGTTTCCCTCGCGGAAAATTTCAGTCAGATGTTTACTGTATACAGTTAAACAAAATGTTAAAGATTCGGTTTAGCTAATTTATTGAATACAAACTAAAAAGTCTAGTTGAGTATTATACTTATATTAAAAATCAGATCCCGCACTGTAAGTTCTGGAAATTTCAAAATAAGCGTCAAATTTTAAAATAACAAAAAACGTAATTTTCTTTTTTACCTAATAGTTTATATGGCACTATTTTTATAGGTAAACCCGTTTGCAAGTGAGTTCAATCCTCACTGGGTACTTCACTATTACGACATAGCACAGCCATGGTTTAAATAGTACCACTACTATTCTTCTACAAGGGTGGCTTAGCATTAAATAACCCATGAAGATTAATATGCCATTAAACAAAGAAACTATTATGACTTAGTGCCAAACTATTCCAAACTCACCTCATAGTATTTGATTAAAAATAAACCAATTCTAAAGATGAAACTTGGAGTCTTCTTTTGACATAAATGAATTTATCGACTCCATTTCTATAAAGATGGCATAGAACCAGATGTCCGTATGATTTTAAGGGTTGCACCGGATGTTTATCTAAGACCTAGAGTAAGGGAAGGTGGATTATATGCATTCTATGTATTTAAGATCTTTTGTTCTTTTTCTGCCTTTTTAAAAAAATACTTTTCCCATCACGTTGATAGTATTCTCTGAAGGAAATGAACTATTCCGCAAAGTGCAATTTTTTGTATTTCATATCAGGCTGGGACTGTCAGGTATCTTGTTCTCCCTTTCTTGATTTATACCCAGGTTTCCCATTATTACTGGCACAATGGTAGTTTTAAGGTGCCACATTATTTTCTATTTCCCGGTCTATTTAGTGTATTTACTTATTTTATTATACTCTTTGATTAATATGTTATCATCTATTGGCATTGGCATTATTATTATAATAATTATTATTACTATTACATCACTCCTTGCTAGTTTTTTCACACCAGTGTTAGCTGGTAATCTGGGACGGAACAAATCCACAAGTTGACATGTTCTCTTCTTTTTGTTAATCAACACTAGGTATGGTCTTCTAATCGGGATTAGTTGATCCGTTTGTATCTCAACGTCCCAGAGAATTTTATTCGTCTCATTCTCTAGGACAGATTCCGGTTTCTGCATATACCATTTAATTGCATGGTCAAAATTTAATTTCTTGCGCAATTCCCAGTGGATCATCTTTCCCGCCTAGCTATACCTAGTCTTTTGCTCTCTTTGTGCTAGTTTGCAGCATTCACTTATTATATGATTAACCGTTTAGTCTTTGTCTCCACACATTTTACATATTATTATCATCATTATTATTGCTGTTAATTGAATTAGTTATAAAGAAGACAAAGCAATATAAAAGTAAAGTTTAAGAAGAAATTGAAGAGAAGATAAGTGAATAAACAGCAGGTGACCCTCTTCAATTATCTTTGAACTCTGTTGGATGAGATTGCCGAAGCGCGTGGCCCGTGGGAAGAAGGTGAGTGAATTACGTATCTGCACAGGCTTCTGTGAACAAGACTTTTATAATCTCAGTCATGGCACAACCCTCAACCTCTTGACCGGAGAGTTGATAAACATCCTTGAAATCTTACAATACTAAGTATAACAGCAAGAGCTTATCAGGTGAAGAAAAGAATAAAAAAGAACACAAAGAAAGAGAAAGAAAGAACAAGAAAGGAAAAGAAAGAAAGAAAGAAAGAAAGAAAGAAAAAGAAAGAAAAAGAGGCAGTCCCAATAAGAAAGGAACAATTGATTGGCAAGTTAATCAATGGAGGAGAGTAACGGGTGGCTTTAAAAAAAAAAGGTTTTATTTGAAACAACTATAAAAACCGTTTATTCTTTTATAGTTGAAACTTAGTCTTTATTGAACATTTTAAGATATGTTTTTTTTTTAATTTTTTAAATCGGACTACGACTAGTAAAAGGATAAACACAGAAAACCGTCTCTTTTGCGATTGGGTTATACATCAATGCTTATGGTGGGGAGTTTGATTTCTCGGCTTTCAATTTCATGTTTCTTTATTAAGGTATGCCAGGGCGTCGCTTGGTGTGACGGACAAACAGGTTATTTGCACTCATCGGGGTCAGGCCTTCTTACAAAAGGTCAAGGGATCATTCTTTAGAATTGTACTCTGTTACAAAGGTTGAATGCTTATCATGTAACAGAGTTATATTCCGATTCTTTTTGTCCCACACCCAGGAAAAGTGACAGTAGATGGCCATGACCAGTAGGAAAAGATTTTACAAATATCCATGTACTGGGTGGGAAGTAATTCAACCTTTTTTGGAATTAGTTTTTTTTTTAAATTCTGTATAGATCAGAGATAGGAAGCCTTTTCATGTTTAAATTGAAAGTTATTATCTATACATATATAAAGGGCAGTTGGTGTGTGTGTGTGTGTGTGTGTGTGTGTGTGTGTCCCGATGACAACGAAAATAAAACCATTAACGACAAAATAAATATATGTATACATTAAATAGCATCAATTCTTGCTTTTTGTGCAAAAATTATGAAGATTTGATTTATATTCGAAGATATTTAAAAAAATGAAATATATATAGAAATGGCATTGAAATTATAATTATTATGTCCAGCATTTGTGAATCTCAAAAGTATACAAATATTTTAGGTATTTGCCCCCCCCCTTACTAAACCTTTAATGAATTTGGTTAGATTGTTTATTTGTGACAATGCATTAAGATAGGTTTTTAGCCAACTCCTTCGCAACGGGTAGGATGTGACACAAGGTCGCAAATATGGGACATCTAGCGAAGAACGAACTCGCTATTTAGTAGTAATGGATCTGCGAGACTACCTTGCTTGCCATTACAACATGATGAAACAAAGCATTAGGATATCAGTGAAAGACAGTTTCAAAGGCGGCAGGTTCCCCAGCCGGCGTTTAAATGAAAAAGATCATCATCATAATCATGTCGCGCAAGTAACACGCATTTCCATGACAATCTCTCGCCAACCTTCCCTATCATTCATTGTCCCAGGGAGGTCTTCTGTGCAGCAACCAGCATCCTCGCATAGTTGGTCAATATAGGTCCTTGGTGGGCGGCTCACATTAGCATGTCCATGTGTTGGCTTCCACAGGAGAACGTCGCTTATGAGCTCGTCCTTGCTTCTCCAACAGTCCTACATGCCTAGTCCGTCTCACTCGGATGGTTTGTGAGATGGGAGGCAGGTGGCCATATAGCTGCTTCCTCGTGGAAGACTGCACGCAGAATTCTTGTGCAGCTCACATCTAGCTTATTCTCAAGGCGCTTCGTTCGGGTCCAAGTGGTGCAGCCATACAGCAGTACTGATATAACCACAGCCTGGAAGAATTGTCGCTTTAACTTGTCAGTGAGATCAGATTTCCATATGACTGATAATTTGTTTGTGGCCGATTATGCCTTTTCGTATTTGCGTATTAACATCGCTTTCTGTGGATGAGATATTACTACCTAGGGATGTGAATTGTTCTACTGGCTTACCGTCGAGTTTGGCGATGTCTCCTTTCTTTTTGAAACTCATGAACTCAGTTTTATCGGAGTTCACAAAGAGGCCGATATTCTTTGCTGCCTCCTCCAAGCTATGTAGTAGTGATTCAACCTGTGCTGGTGTATCTGCAAGGAGTGCGAGGTCAACAGCGTAGTCTGCACCTGTGACTATTTGTGCGGGATATCGCCTGCTTCTTGCCTTCCTTAGTGTGAAACCTTTTTCTTTTATAGTATCTAATGATGTTCGGAGTGCATAGTCTAGGCATATGATAAATATATATGGTGCTAATATATCTCCTTGTAGGACTCCAGCGGCGATGTCAAAGAAATCTGTCACCATCAGGTGAGCATACCATTGCTTTAGTGTCTTTGTAGAGCATCATTATAGCGGCAATCATTTCTTTGGGGAGACCGTATGCTAGTAGTATTTGTTCCATTTTCCCCTCTGTGTATGGAATCAAATGCCTTGGAGAAATCTACGAATAGCAGCGTTGCCTCTATTGAAAAACCCTTCTATGATCCGTCGAATAGTCAGGATCTGGGTTTGTGGATCGATTTCTGCGGAATCCGTTTTGGTTTTTCCTAAGGATTTTCACTATTTTGGGTCGGATGCGATTAAGAAGAAGGGCAATATATATTTTGGCTGCAATAGCAGTAAGAGTTATGCCTCTGTAGTTTTTAGCGATTCCGAGGTCTCCCTTTTTGGGGAATGGAAGGATGCAGCCTTTCGTCCATTTATCTATTCTATTTTGTTTGTATACTGCATTATATACTGCAGCTTTTCTACCTTTTAGCTTCTTCAAGACTTCGTTGAGTTCTTCTGTTGTGAAATCCCCCAGTTTGATGTCTAGTTGTCTATCTACAATCTTTTGGGTATTATTTTCTATGATTTTAAGAGGTGGGGGGGGGGGGTCGACTGTCTGTCTTCTACCGATTGTCTGATATCATTTATCTGTATATAAGCCATAAAAATGTTATTTATCTGTACAAATTTTATCTGTATAAATTTTATTTATCTGTACAAAACCATAAAAAAATAAAAATTATACTGGACTAATATTTATACAGTATCCCTCATTATTATCATACTTATTAGTAGATCTCAAATTTTTATTCTAAACCAAAGATAACAGAATTTTATCATTTCCACAATCAATCTGTAAAAGAAGATAAAGATAATATTGAAAATTAAAGAGTATAATAAAATAAGTAAATACAAAAATAGAAAGGCTTTTTTACTGTTTAGTTTAATGACACGAACATTATACTAAATTATTCCTTAGTCCAGGATTATGTTGGAAAAAGTCCATTTTAATTTTTCTAATTAGTCGTAATTTGCAATTGTCAAAACCAGTCTCTCACTCACATTCTGCCTATCATTTTCTCCCTCTCTATGTATATCTTGATTACTTCCTTGTTATATATGTTAGTTTCTCATTAAGAGTAGAGAGTGAGAGAAACTTG
This sequence comes from Doryteuthis pealeii, assembly GCA_023376005.1. Lineage (NCBI taxonomy): Eukaryota > Metazoa > Mollusca > Cephalopoda > Myopsida > Loliginidae > Doryteuthis > Doryteuthis pealeii. The sequence goes on along the minus strand of CM042159.1, from coordinate 79,230,235 downwards.
AATGTGGGAAACTTATTTATATGTCAAATTTCATAAGCAGCTAGCCAGTAGCTTCAACATCTCAATAAATTTAAATTAATCAAATTTTCCTTTTCTTAGAACTCTTAGAAAATGATTTTAATTCTTTTTTAAATTCTACAACCGTATTTATTCATTTAAAAAAAATATATATATAAATGAACGATATATATATATATATATATATATATATATATATATATATATATATATATTATATATATCTCGTTCATTTAACCTGGTCTCCCTATTGAGAAATTCTGTTATGGTAACATGGTTTGATTTCATAAAGTTAAACCTTGCTAAACTAATCATAATTGTATTTTCTTAATTATATATATTTTACTCAAACAATTTAAAATTTGTATCTTATGTATAGTTAAAAAAAATCAACAACAAAAATCACTAGTATTTCCACGAGTACAAATGATAATAAATCCTAAGCAAAAATGCTGATTCATGTATAAATCATTTCGTCTGAAATCATTCAAGCGAATAATAGTGATAATAAGTTTGTTAAGTCATAAATAAGAATGTTAGAAACAATTGTACTTTTAATTTGATGAATGTATTAAACCAAGTCGTGCCGACAAAACGGATCTCCATGACTCTTCCTTATCACCCAATCCTATCGGCCATCGCTCCTAGAAGGTCCTCTGCTCAACCAATATCCGCTGATCGATGAAGGTTTTTGCTGGCCGATCTACACTGTTGTGCCCATGTGTAGGTGCCAACAGGAGAACATCATTTATAAACTCACCCCTTCTTCTCCCGCAGTGTCCAACATATCTTACCCGGATGGTTGGTGTGATCGTCTTACCCGGATGGTTTATGTGATCACCCAGCTGTTCTTTTGTGGGGTGCTGCTTCCAGGAAAGAACGCAGCCTACTTGTACGATTCTCACCTAGTTTTTTTTCTCTAAGCGTTTCGTTAGTCCAAGTGGTGCAGCTATACAGTAGCACTGACATGATTACAGCTTGTTAGTAAACAATATAAGAATATCATTTAGGTTGACCGAACTGTTAGGAATCATAAAACTATCAATAATTGAATGAAAGAGGATTCCACAGTTCACACTAAATGTTCCTTTTTAACATTTGTTTTCCAATTTTCTTTTAAAAAGATCTTAGTGTAACTTTATCATAAACGAATTTTATGACAGTTCTTTCTGTTTATGCTTTGTACCGAGATGACCTTGGAAAAAAGAATTTGCTTTAACGCTGACAAAAAGAAATAGAAACTATTTTCCACGGACATTTTGAAAAGCAAAATCGACTTCATCTATTTATCTCTCTCACTCTTTCTATCTCTATATATAAAGGCAGATTCTGTATATCTGTCTGTATGCATGTTTATTTGTACAATGACCAAGCGCACATCCTTTTATAAAGAAAAAATGGCGGAGACCGACAAAGACAAAAGTCCAATAAAATCCACACCCTATTTTTGTCCGAGAAAGGGTTAAAAACTGTTTATTTATCATTTCCCATGAAAAAAGCTAAATAAAAATATAATAAGGGTATATATCAATGATATATTAAAAGATTAATTTAAAAAGGATTAAAAAATAAAGCAAATTGATAAAATATAATAAAAAAACAAATAAAAGACAAATAAAAAAAGATACAAACGATAATAATAATAAAAATAAACAATTTAAAAATAAGAATATATAAAATATATAAAGAGATTTATTCTTAACTTTTTAAATCCCGAGTAACGCCGGGTAGCTCTGAGTTTAAAAAAAAATATTTATATACATATTCAACTAATCTAAATTTATTGTAAATCTTTTATTATAAGTTGCTTTTATATTAAAAAAAAGCATAACATTTGATATTTTCCTCAAGCAGACGTGTCGACGGAGCTTTGAGAGTGTGTAGGGGGTATCCATTAAGTTCAGGGGTAGCAAGTATGGAAGAAATTAGCACACATAAATTAGTTCAAGCCACATTCACAGTGATTTTCGGGGGCCAGCCTAAATATATTTAAAGTTGTGTCCATACTGATCCAGCCGATATAAGGAGTACTAAGAGCGAACTGAGACGATCGGATACTCACCGAGGACACCACGAAGGCCCAAGTAGTAAAAGTAAAATTTTTGAAGTAGTCTCAAATGATTCAATGTGTTCAGTGCTAAAGAGTTTTAACACTAATAATCACTGCTGTTCTATCAGTGTAGAATATAACGGAAATACTCATCATCATTATGGCAGCACTTTTAGACATGGAACTTTAGAAACCAAAGTCTGATTAAGATGGGTGGAATGGGTTAAATGTTATTGGATACTTTTTGTCCAGAGATCTGTTGTGTGTATAGCTAACTCATCCTAGTTACCCGTTTGTTCTATCCCTATATGGCTAGTTTTACAATTAGAGAGGGAGACCATTTCCTGTAACGGTTAGTTATTGCGCCAGGTCCTTCATCATCATTTATACTAACCTGTACATAACATAACATGGTTGCAGCAACGGGATTCGAACCCACGCCTCGGAAGAGATCGGTTGCTCAAACCAGTCTGTCTCTGATCAAATAGGATCAGATTTTTATATTGTTAACTAAAGCAGATTCTACATGTAAACGAACGTGCTAATTATTATGACAATAACTTATAGTAGACTTGCTCATTCACTAAAGTAAGTTACATACACACACGCACACACACACACACACACACAATATATATATATATATATATATATATATATATATATATAGAGAGAGAGAGAGAGAGAGAGAGAGTTTTAGATCAAAATGCCTTGTTAGAGTACTAATCAGAGATGTAAGAACACTTAAATCAACTGTTATAAAATTAATCAATGTATTGGTGATTATAGTTAAGTAGAAGTCAAAATCGACAAGTTTTAATGGCAAGTTTTAAGAACCAATTGATTTATAGTTTCTAAAGAAAAAAACGAGAGAGAGAGAAAAAATCAGAGAAAGGAGACGAAAAGGAAGAGAATTAAACAGAGAAGGGAGAAAGGAGAGATAGAATAAAAGAGGAGAGATAGAGAAAGAAAGTGAAGAAAAGCGGGAAGGGAGAAAGAAAAGGATAGGATAAAAGAGGGAAGGGAGAAAGAAAGGCATAGAAGAAAAGAGGGGAGAAAGAGAGAAAGAAAGTGAAGAAAAGAGGACAGGAGAAAGGGAAGGAAGAAAAGAGGATTGGATTGAGAGGGAAGAAGAAAAACAATTCGGCCTAACGAGAAAGATGTCTGGGTGGGGAGGGTAACTTTTCTTTTTTCTTTTGTTGGTTTTTCGTCTCGCCATTGATGCACGGTGTTTGCTCTTGTGTTGTTGCTTGAATCTGACAAGACGGCCAAACGTCGAGATTGCGGCTCTGTGCATTAGCTCAGCAAACAGTAACATGAACCACTGCTCGCGACTTTCCGTCACTGTTCGGGTTTATCCGGGACGCTGTTTGTGGCAACGGAAAACAAGAGATGGAGACTCAATGGTGGGTGGAAGAAATTAGAAAACGTTGATAGAGTAAGAAGTGAAATATGTCGGTGTGTGGTCAGTGTGTGGAGTATTATATTGGGTGTGGGATTAAAGTAACCATCAACACGACGTCATCAATTACTCGGAATATCGATTTAGGTCTTTGCCTTTTCGTTTGCAGCACCTGAACTTTTCCCAAGATATCCTCTGACCACGTAGTAGGAGAGACAAAATGGTGAACGTGAAAGATCCAAGACGAGAAACAATAGGCTAAAAGAAAAGAAACAGGGAGAAGAGACAAAGCAGAAGAAAGAAAGAAAAGAAAAGAAAAGAAGTCTTTTGTTTTGCTGCACAACGCAGTTATGAAGAATTAAGAAACCAGTTTGAAGGAATGTGTTCAACAAAAATAAAAGACTTATGACTTTGGATCTGGAGCCTCTAGTAGGATTAAGGCAGATTAACTGACCAACTTTTGATGGAAAAAGGCCGTTGTTTTTCGCGAATATTTTTCTTTTTATAATTCACAAAAGCAGAAAATTCATTATCTTGTTTATTTGTTCTATCGTCCCACACTTTTAGTTATGATCTTATGCACTTTTCAATAACCAGATTCCATTCATGCAAAAGTGAAATGACTCGTTCATCGTTAAAAGTTCCATCCGAGTTGCTGGCGAAATATAAAACATTTATAGAAGCATTCACTTAAAATAAACTAGAAAAAAACTTACACTTGCGATCAGACTAATATTAAATTCACAAACCTCTTTTATTATTAAAAACAACAACAACAACAACAACAACAACAACAACTGAATCATATTCAGTGCTCTGACTCAGTACAAATTTCTTTCAATAAATATAAACTACAATTTCAAATATAAAAACTATATTTGCCAACCCCTCCGCCATTGGCAGGATGCGACATAAAGTCAATTTTTAAGCGGAATTTAACAGGTTTGCATTCAAAGTTTCAATTCTTTTAGACTATTTGCCTAACCAAGGTTAAAGAGCCCAGTCTGTCCTACTATTTACCCATAGCTGGAGGGAGAATAGATGCATACCTTTCTTAATGGTATTAGTGCTATGGGAAATGCAAATAGCCTCGTCCAGGATTTGAACCTGGGTCGCTGTGTCCATTTCCTACGACAATAACCATTACACACAGGCCTCCATTTCTAACATAAAATACGATCAAAATAAAATAAATTTATAAAACATTTTAATTACCAGAATATAACAGTATCGTATTTGTAAAACAGTTCCACAAACGGCAATTTCACAAGAAAACAAGAAAAGATAACTGCAAAGATATATATAATGCATGAATCCGTTTCCTCTCTCCCACCACAGCTATGATTAATAGAAAATGTAAAGCAGCGATTCAAGCATTTGCATTGAATAACCCAACAAGGGGTGGCATACCATAATATCAACCAACCAACCAACCAACCAACCAACATATCCACACAAAAATCGTATAATGTTTTCTTCTATTTAATCAACTTGAATAAATTTATTATTTCATACAAGTTAAAGGAATGGCCTATTATCGATATCAGCCGGGAAGCGAGGGAGTCTATCCTCTTTTCGCTAGCGCTAGACCAAGGAGATTGTTTTTGCTGAAGTGGAGCGCCACATCTACCGTCTGCTCCCCACTTTACTACACAGATCAGATTGCCCAATCTGTACTGTTCATGCGCTGATTTGGTGGTGACTGGTATTGAACCAGGAACCTTGCGATTCCAAGTCAGGTGTTCATACCAACTGAACTAAACCGGTCCATACTTCTCTGGAAAAACGTCAGATGTTTAAAGGAATACATTTTTGTTTCGTACAAATAAGTTAACCTCCTAAGCATATAAAGCCATCAATCATTTGAATAATATAATTAATATAAAGAAAAAAAAAAAAAAACAAAGAAAAACAACGTTCATATCAATATTGATTAACGAAAAACCTTTGTCTAATAAGAATTCTAGTTTAATAATCAGAGACACATTGGACTCTCATAAGTCAATCGGAAAAAAAGGGAAAAAATGTTTGTTCAGTTGACAGGTGGGAAATACTTTGAATCAAGATTAACCAATACAAATTTCTGCTAGCCCTATCGGTTGGGGCTTTACAATACATCGACTGCACCTCTGCAGAGGGGTAAGATCCCCTGCCCCCATAATGGGGCCACTTGTTGGCCATGGGTGGTGACCCGTGATGCTTAAGGACGGAATCATGTCCATGACATGCAACACCCCACTTTGGCCCTTACTTAGGCTAGATGGGCGGTCGGAGAGCACCCCCTATGATCAATCGTCTAGTCACGTCAAGCACTAGCACCTATATGATTGTCCCGACCCTATTACCCTTATGGCAAAGCCCCCTTTTTATCATATGGATGTTAGAAGGCAGTGGCTGAGGGTCTTCATGTCCTGGATATGGTGTTAAACTGATGGTGAAATTCCAGTAAAGAAGGTCTGCGCAATGTGGAATACCCCTTCATCGCCATTAGTCTCAGGTCAACTCTAACCCGGAGTGGTAGTACCTGTTAGGGTCCCATCTTTAGGTTAAATAAATAAAAAGAATTACCAAAAAAAAAAAAAAATTACAAAAAAACTTGAGTTTAAAAAAAATTATTTCAAACTATCGCTACGAATCTTTCAAAACTTTGCTGGCATTAAATGACCCACCCTGGTTAATATGCCGTATAGATGATGTTTTGAGCTCATGCCTTTCTAAAAAAAAAAAAAAAGACATAGTTCTGATATGACTTTTACAATCAACTTTGCACCTGGGAGTAATGGCAATGGATAGGTACTCCTCATTCCCCAGAGCCCCAGAAGTGGAGCCTCACCACCAGATGCAATTTAGTGTCATACCCAGGACAGCCGTTTTGGGGAAGGGGCTCTTACTGCTTTGCAGTCGATGCAGTAAACATATTCTAAGCCCCACCGACGGGGCTATGTTATTGATGAGTTCAATATATATTTACCCAACCTGTTGGCAATAATGTGCATATATATATATATATATATATATATATATATATATACACTAGCAAAAGTACCCGGTCCATTACCGTACTAAAATGATTTTAGGAACACCAGTAAGTGAGAGATAAAGGGAGAAGACAGGAGTAAGAGAGTGAATGAGAGGAAAATAATGTATACAAGATTCTTATGAATTAAAAAAAAACCGCATAATAGTCGCTGAATAGTGAGTTTGATCCTCGATGGTTGCCTCCTACTTGCGACTTCTTGTCACATGCTACCCGAGTAGAACATATACCTACTTTTAAAACATTATTTAAAGTATGTAACCTTAGACTCTCCATTCATTTCGAACGACATTTTATTTATTTATATTTATATATACTCTCTCTCTCTCTCTCTCTCTCTCTCTCTCTCTCTCTCTCTCTCTCTCTCTCTCAGCAATGAATTTAATTATAGGGAGTTTATTATCCTCGTACCCCACTTGTACAAGGTCAGGCACAAGGCCCTATTAACGTGGGACCACCTACAAGCCGAGACTCATTAGTGGCGGGTTTAAAAATTGTAATTGTTTTATTCTGAGACGTATTAACAGCAATCCTATGTATAATTTTAAATCGAAATCAATTTTAATTATTGAAAATTTCAATGCTGAATAACGAGTCTTTTATGAGTTATAAGACGAAACGGAAGTAATACGACATTCTGTTATATAGAGATTAGAATAAACTAATGAAACTGTATAAGACCGGATATAAAAAGATTACAATTATTTGAATTGTATTTTGAAATTTAATTTAAATTTTGACTTGATTTTAATACGTTCCAGAATAAAACAATGATATTAGAAGTCAATTACACCCAATAATCATTTATTAAACCGTGATTGTTCAAAGTAGTATGCAAATTACGCAAACCATCTGTACTATGTACGTAAATCATTTTATATGAACTCTATTCCTGTGAGATAAGCTAACTATTCTCCCTTTCGAACATCTCACAAAAGCCCTACATATCACCCCCCCCCAGGAAGATCCATAATAGCAGCTAACGGGACTCTAACTGAATCCCTATCAAGATACATAGACAACATCCTCAATCCCCTACGACACACAATCCCCACACATATCAAAGACACCACGCACTTTCTAAATGAAATACAAAAGATAGGTACACTCCCCGAGGGAACCATTCTGGCAACAATGGATGTTGTATCCCTATACACCAACATACCACATAAAGAAGGGATTCAGGCATGTAAGGAATTCCTCACGCAAAACAAACTCCCCACAGACAAAATCAACGACATATGCCACATAATCCGCTCCATTCTAACACATAATAATTTTCAATTAAAAAAAAAAAAAAAAAATTACCTACAAACCAGGGGCACGGCGATGGGTACGAAGATAGCGCCAAGCTATGCAGACATATTCATGCACACACTAGAAACAAAATTACTCAAAGACTACCCTCTAAACCCAACCTATTACTATAGATATATAGATGATATATTTATTATATGGACACATGGTCTCAACAGCCTCCTAGATTTCCACACACACTTTAACAGCTACACCAATCCATCAAATTCTCGATAGAACACTCCACCAGCTCGATCCCCTTCCTAGATATAACCACAAAATTAAGAAATAATACCATAAACACCACTCTTTGCACCAAACCCACTGATAACCACACATTTCTAAACTATAACAGCTACCACCCCCATAAGCTAAAAAAATCGATAATCTATAGTGCATGCATAAGACTAAGATGCATATGTGAAGACCAACAAGAATATATACAACACACAGCCAACCTAGCAAGAAAATTCCTAAATAGTGATTACCCCATAAAATTAATAAAAAAAGCATTCGACAAAGTATCATCTCTAAATAGACAGGAACTACTCAAATATAAACCACACCAAACTAATGACCGAATCCATATGGTATTTCACCACGGTCGACACATGCATAAACTAACTAAGCTACTCACCGAACAATATAAAAACCCTACAAACCGACCCCACAACAAAGTCCATCTTCAAAACTCCGCCCATCAACGCAAAAAACAACCATCCAACCTACGTAACATCCTCACTGCACCCTGAAAACATTTACATAACTCCGTACAGAAAGGTAACAAAAGATGCAACAAGCCTAGATACCAAATTTGCAGTCATATACACACGAAAACCGAAATAAAAATACCCTACACGAACATAACAATCCATCCGCCACACCTAAGATGCGATAGCGCTAATATCATATATTACATATACGGCACACAATGCACAAATAGCGGATATGTGGGAGAAACATCTACATCTTTTAGACTAAGATTAGATAACCACAAATCCACAATAAAACTCAAATCCCCGCATAGTACGATAGCACTTCACTTTAACACCCTACCACACAACCGTACACACCTCAAATGTATTTTAATAGAACACACATTTCCAACAACGCAATCTCGAAAACAAGCAGAAACTAAATGGATTCTAAAATTACAAACTCATGTGAGAGGCCTGAACGCTGACATCGGAATACTCCGTTATTATAAATATTTTACAGATGCTGCCACTGTCAATAACAACAAAGACAAAAGATCCGTTGAACAGGAGCAACATTCATTTGAAAAAGGGTATCTAACGAACACGAAAATTTATGATAACAAATAATAAAAAAATAAGTGAATCCAATACTCCATAACATCGAGTTCATTCATTTATTTTCAAATGCTTCATAATAACGCCCAATTAATAAAAAACATTAAACACACACACACACACACACACACACACACACACATATATATATATATATATGCACACACTTTGCAATGAAGAATATATAAACTTCCAACGTTAGTGTTAACAATGAAGTTCATTAGAGTTTACGTCGGCAGATGTAGATGTATGTATATACCCAACCCCTCCACACAAGCAGGATGTCAATTTTTAAGCGGAGTTTAACACGTTTGAATTCAGTTTTCCTCCTCCTAGACCGGTTGACATACCAAGGTTAAAGCACCCAAATCCGCCCTATTATTTAACCATACCTGGAGAGAGAATATTTGGATGCATACCTTTCCCAAGTGAAATGTAATCAGCATCACCCAGGATTTGAACTCGTGTCACCCTGTCCATTTCCTACTAAATGTGCAGCTGTAGATGTAGGTGCGATATTTAATTATTAACAACAAATGCTTAGATAACCAACATTTGATGATTTATAAAGAAAGAATCAGTTTTTTACATGCATTCAAAAAAAAACAAAAAACAAAAACAAACAAATATATTTTTTACATAATTTATACACAGCATGTATCAACATGAGGAATGGAAGATGCAAAAGTGACATTTCCATTACTCGATCCGATTTTTGCTTAATTATCTAATTATCTCCAAATCTGTCAAAATCAATAACTAAATTTTGTGTGTTTCTTAATTATAAACATATCAAGGTGTATGCGAGATTTCAAATCTGAATAATATCTCTTTTCTGAGTTATAAGACGATACGCACGCAGACACACACACACACACACACACACACACACACATATATATATATATATATATTAGATTCTGCCCTGATGAGCTACTAAGCGAAACTATCAGTAGGTTTAACTTTATTATATATATATATATATATATATATATATATATATATATATATCAAATAGAAGACATTTGGCAGTGAGAGTTCCCTGTGACGTAGTGGTTGAATTTTGATAAAACAATAAACTGTAGTCATGAAACTGTGAAAAGTGAAAAGTTTTGATGTACAAAGTAGAGTAGTTACAAAGGTAAATTGAATCGCCTATTGAAGTAGGTTACAATGTGAAAGGAAACTTTTAGGAAATAGGATAATCTAGCAATACGACACTGTTATGTTGATCCGCTATGCAGATGTTCAAGCAACAAAAGAAATTGAATCAGAAAAAAACAAACAAAATAGTTAAGCAAAAGACTTTTGTAGAAATCCTGATATGCACCATGAAAGGTTGGACGTTAATATCAAATTGAATTAAGAAAATAAAGGATTTTAAATCTCCTTTTTAGCAGTGATAGTTTCATTTGTTTTACTCTCGTGAACGCCCTGTCGGAGGGGCTTATAATACTAATGCAAAGGGAGTAGGAACCCCCCCCCCAAAAAAAAGAGGTGTCCCGAGTATGATATTAAACTACATCTGATGGAGAGGCTCCAGTGGGTCTGGGTTGAGTTTAGTCATCCCTTTATTGTTATCACTTCCAGGGTTATCCTGAACTGTTATTGTTCTATCTGTGGGTCAAATAGCCCTGTTTTAAAAAATTTTCTTATTTTGTAGGATCATGTGCAAAATAAACCTTTTAAACAACTACACAAAAAGGTAAATATGAACGTACAATGAACGAGATTCCCTAACTTCTACATAATAAATAACCCTAGACGGGTTGACATGCCGTTAAAAATGCCGTAGGAACTGGAATCGGTAACCCGACTTCAAATCCTCGAAGAGTCTAGATCAAAGTGAAGACAATAACAAAACAAAATAGCAAATATTGTTCTTTGTTAGAGTAAAATTAAGCTTTGAATAAGATCTATGTTGCCTTTTTTATTTACATTCCAATTCCAAGAGATCATTCTGCCGGACTTTGTAATTTGCACAATAAATATTAGCTTTAAAACAAAAGGATAATAATAAGAAAATAAAATGCCAGATATTTTTTCTTTCTTTTATGCACAAACAGAATGAGGCACAAGGTCAATTTTTAAGTGCAGTTTAGGTTATAATTTATAGTTTTCCTTCTCTTAGACTAGTTGCTGTAACAAGGTTAAAGAGTCCCGTCTGCCTTAATATCTACACTTAGCTGGAGGAGAGTAGTTTAATTCACACATTTCCCTAGGATATGTGCCATCTGAAATTCAACCAGGCTCGTCCAGGATTTGAACTTGTATCACCATGTCCATTTGCTATGATGATATCCATTACACCATGTCACATAATTCTTTCTTGTAGTAAAATTAAATTTTGAATAGAATCTGTGTTGCCTTTTTCATTTACCAATATCAAACCCAAGAAATAATTCTACCGGACGCTGTATAATAAAAATGCAATCATTGATTGATTGATTGAATTTAACATGTCAACCCGTCGAGGGTTATTTTATATCTAGAGATTAAGGAATAGCGTTTATTGTACGTTCATATTTACATTTTTGTGTAGTTGTTTCTTAAGAATTTGAAATACGAATAATTTTGGGATCGGAACAGGTACTACCACTCCGGGTCAGAGTGAACCTGATAACAATGCCAATAAAGGTGTATTCTACACGCCCATTGAGCTCTAGAATTGGAGCCTCGTCATCATGCATTTACGGTTTTGAATATTTTTGAATAGTTGCAAAAAATATTTGGAACAAAATGACAAATTTGTCAAATATGATTTTTTGTTTAAAGGTTCTTGAAAATGACTCGCGAATTCTTTAATAATATAATGTCAAATCATCCAGAAAAAAGTAAAATTGTCACCTCTTCATTTTTTCTGAAATTTTGTCCGGCGTGGACTATGTATGAAACGCGTGATGTAATGGTTAAAGTCATGAGAAATGGACTCGTCGCCCCGAGATGTGATAATTGCATTTCATTTAGCGCTAATACCCTTGGGTAAGGTATGAAGCTCCTTCCAGCTATGGGTAAAATAGTAGGGCAGACCGGGCTCTTTAACCTTGGTTAGGCAATCGTCTAGGAGAAGGAACACTCTGTTGAAAAACCTGTTGAACTCCACTTAAGAAATTGACATTGTGTCACATCCTGCTCGTGCAGGATGTGACAATTTAGACAATTCCCAAAATTTGAGCTTCCAATTCCAAAAATTGGCCGAGTTATGTCGATTTTTAGCTGTTTACATTTTGGGGGAGAGGGTGTCGCAAAAAATGGCGGCTTTTGGTAATCTATTTTTGTCTGTAAAAATGAGTGTTAGAGCTTCCCTACTCCTAAAAATTAGATTATAAAAGTTTTTTGACCCAAGGAATAAAAAATGCAATCAGAAAAGTCTTAAACTTAACAAATTTTAAATTATTAATGATTTCTGATATTTTTACCAAAAAGATAGGATTTTTTTGTTGCTCAGAACCGAAACTACAACATCAGTTAAAATTTTGCACTTTTATGTTTTAAATTTCAGAAAAATTGAAGGGGTGGGTGACATGACCTGGATGATTTGACATAGAATTCCCCTAAAACTATAGTTCGTTTTTAATCGGATTTTCCTCTTTATTTGGGTAACGGAAAAAGTATCACCCATTGAACGAAATGATGAACGAAATGTCCTTTTAGTTTAACTATTGAAATTGGGTTCACATAATTTATTGCTTTGTTGGTATTTAAACATCTTCTCACTCTGATGTTATGCGACACATATCCAAATTTATAGTTTTTTTAGATCGACTTTGTCGTCACAAAAACAAAAAAAGTTATTTTGAAATAGCTGATACTTACACGACGATGGAATAAAATGGCAGATCTTATTTCAAAATGTTTTTCGCTTAAACGATCAGCGTTTTACTTTTAAAGTAATCGATACCTGAAAAAAAAAAGGTAACTTCTCTAAGACTTTCAAGCAACCAACATTGACTAATGATGTCGTTTCTCTTTACCTGACATAGTATATTGCTACCTAATCTACTTTGTATTGTCAGGAAGGAACAGGTGGGTAAGGCTTGAGACCACCTGACCATGACTTACAAATGGTATAGACCTTAGAAACAATGATATGCTGACACTGTGGCATGTTCACACCAAGTGCGTGTACATTGAAGACATTCTGCATTGTGCATTGTCATTATATTAAATTCTTATCTATTTTCGTATTTTCGTTTACTTAACTAAAAGACCAAGACATTCAAAAGTGTTAGAATAACTAATCCATGGTTACTTAACAGAAATTAGTTTTAGTTTGGTTTCTTTGTTTAATGGCATATCAACCTCCGTGGGTTATTTAATGTCAAAGCTATCCTTGTAGAAGAACAGTAGTGCTACTATTTAGTCCATAGCTGGGGGGAAGAGGGAATTCATACTGTGACCAAGGGTATCAGTCCGAAAGTGAATGTAATCGCGTGACTGGAGTTCGAACTCGCTTACTACGAGGTCACAGTCCAGCACTTTAGTCACTACGTCACAGGACTTTTCTCACACCCAAATGTCTTCTATTTGGTAATTATATATATATATATATATATATATATATATATATATATATATATATATGAGAATGTTGTGGTACGTGCGTATTGTCTTATAACTCAGAAAAGAGATGTTATTCAGATTTGAAATCTCGCATACACCTTGATATGTTTATAATTAAGAAACACACAGAAGTTAGTTATTGATTTTGACAGATTAAGTGTTAATTAAATAATTAAGCAAAAATCAGATCAAGTAATGGAAATGTCACTTTTGCTTTTTACCGCTAGCTTCCGGTTAAGAATTTTTGTGCACTTTTTTCTGCGTGTTTAGAAAAAATAAAAAGATATTTCATCTAAATAAAATATCTACAACTTAGTAATTTTTCTGTATATAGTGTATTTAATGTATTTTGTAATATTATTTTCTTTTTTTACTGATGCCCATTATGTTTCTACTTTTCAACTAAAACAAAAATTTGATCTTAAATTAATTAATTTTAATTCGTTAAGTGAAAATCGGCGCCTAAATTGTTGATACTTATATTTATACGTAAAATGCGATTCTAATGATATTATCTCTTGAGCGCTATTCTGCATTTGTACAAAAAAGAAAGAAAGACACTTTTTTTTTATTAAGATAGTTTTTATTTAATGAGAAGAGAAATGCAGGTATGTTTATTAATTTAATTTATCGTAAGTGTAAAATCTCTTAGCGTTAATGCCCTTTGGATAAGAATAACCCCTTCTCTACCCCCAAGCTATGCGTAAATAGTAAGACAGAGTGGGCTCTTTAGCCTCTGTAAGGCAACCGGTTTAGGAGAAGGAAAAATTCTGAATTCAAAATCTGAGAGGCTACACAAGTTTGTTTTACCCCATAAAAAGCTACACAATTTCTCATAAAAACAAACAGATACAAATATTATGTTTAATGCTATAATCATTTATAATATCAAATATTTCACATTGCTAATTCCTGGTTGTTGCATTAAAAACAAAACATAACAATTTGTATTAACTGCTGAGAATGTAAAGAAAATTTTGTAAGTCATTAAATGTTTAATGGAAGCGCAAGTGGCGTAACGGTTATTGTCATGGGAAATGAACTTGATAAACTAAGTTGCATGAAAGCCCATCAGTTGTTCATGCAGCAAGTCTCCCTTCTTCACGAAATGGTGTTATCATTAAAGTATGTGTGCAAAATGCTAGACAACTTGACATTAGTGTCTGAACTCAATACTGGATTGCCTCAGGGATTTAAATGCTTGGCTTTGTCACTCAATGGCTGCAAGGTACTCTACCACGTTGGTAGAAAGTTTTCCTTCTTCTGAGTAATCAATGCCTAGATATCCGAATTTACCCAACAGAGGTTCGATGAATGGAGTTATGCATGTCCTAAAAAGTTTAGATCACAGTGAAACCTTGTTCAGAACTTGAACTTGGCTCGCCGAATCCATTCTCTCATAGGTTTGGTTGTTTTTGTTTTGGGGCATATCAAACCTTTTCGGGTCATTTAATGCTGAATCAAGTCCTTTTGATATCAGGTTGCTTACAGTACATGCTGTTGCTTAAATGGTCACCAATCTTAGTATTGAACAGGTTCATCGCTGCTCAACTTCGGTGATCTAGTGGGAACCAAAGCTTTTAGCGTCACTTGATTCATTATCTACGACGATAAGCATTGCATCATTGAACAGGGGATGTCGAAGATGAAAATAAGAAAAGAATGAATATTTAATGTGAATATATATATATATATTATATATATATATATATATATATATATATATATATATATATATTCACTGTTATTCTCTTAATTTAGAAGGAATTTTTGGGAAGATTTTTTGGATTTGGAAAAATTCAACCGTAAACAGAAGAGAACTGAAAGATATGAAAACAGGACGGTAATACATATTAGTTTTCGATCAAAATATTAATTAAACCAATCTAACATTCAGAAATGTGTGTGTGAATGTGTGTGTGTGTGTGTGTGTGTGTGTGTGTGTGTGTGAGAGAGAGAGAGAGAGAGAGAGAGAGAGAGGAGACAGACAGACAAAGAGAGAGACAGACAGACAGACTGAGAGAGAGAGGCAAATTTTAGAAATGGAATAAAAATCATGTTAAGAAATCGAATAAATAAAGAATGTGAATGAATGAAAAAGGAAGAGGTGAACATGTTGGCAGAGAGAGAGAGAGAGAGAGAGAGACAGACAGACAGACAGACAGACAGACAGACAGACAGACGGGAGGAGGAACATGGAGAAAGTGAGGGAGAAGGATAGAAAGAGGGAATGGATAAGTTTTGGGAGAGAGAGTGATAACAGCTGCATTCGAAAGGTTTGGTCAGTCTCTACAAATGCTGGCAAGTAAACAAGTCATAAGGCTAGAATTAACCCGAACCCCCAACCCCCCGAAAAAAAGGGGGAGAGAGAGGGTAGGGTTGGTGTTAAGGTTAGGACATCTGTTCCCTACTTTTTTTACTTTTTAAGTTTTCTTAGCGGTACGTCACCCTTAATGGTAAGAATATAATAACACACACACACACACACACACACACACACACATAATCGAAAGAGAGGCATAAATGGGGAAAAAAGGATGTGAAATAATGGCGGATGGGAAAAGTTTGAAAGAAAAAGTAGAGAAAAAGAAGAAAAAAAAGGCCGTCTAATGTTTAGCAGGAGTGGCACAAAAATGGGGATCGATCATTGTGAACAAAAATGGCGATCGGTTAGCGGGAACAAGACGATGCAAACAGATCATATGACAGATGATGTGCTTATCGGTGGATAAAAGTAATTTCATTTGTGATATTGCAAACAGCACAATCTGTAACTTAATACATACGAACTCCTTATTTGTTCAGCCATCATTTAGACATGGTCACCCTTCTCTCCAGCATTCGTCACAATGTCTGCCCCTGCGTATGCGTGTGTAAGTAAAAAAGAAAAAAGAAAAGAAAAAAAAACTGTAGATGAATGTGTGCCTGTGTGTCTTTATGTCTAAGCATTACTATAGCTCGCATGTATAAGATTTTGTGGATGTATGCGTTGTGCATCTGTATGTGTATTCATCCGATTTAGGGTATTAATGAGTGTGCAAACACATGAGCATATGTGTATTTATCTATACGTGCATGTTTCAGTGTATAGGGGATGTTGTCAAGGTTGTGTTTGCATCTGTCTTGAAAAGGATTGCGTATGTGTAGAAATGGTTTCTTCACACGGTTTGTGTGTAGCATGCATATAAACGCATACAAAACAAAAGTATGTGTATATTCTGTAAAAACCATGTTCATAGAGTTGTATGTGTATTTACTATCTTTGTACAAACCTATTTCAATAGATGTATGCTTACATCAGGAAAAAAATGCGTGCGTACACACAAGCATACAGACACAGACACACAGACACACACACACACACACACACACACACACACATATATATATATATATATATATATATATATATATATATATATATATATATAAAGAATATGTATATAAAACATGTATAGTGAATGTACACATTTACTAACATCCGCTAATTCCGACACAGTCAAATAGAGTCTTGCTTTTTGGAAGATTGTGCAGCGGCATCATGTAAAAATTCGTCATTCGAAGCGCTTACACGATATCTGTGTATGCGTGTGTAAAGTATGTGTGCATTCACATATAAGCGTGTGAAGATTGTGTGTGTGTGTGTATATGTGCCTGTGTGGTGTGTGTGTGTGTGTATACTTAACCAACCTCTCTGCCACAGCTAGGATGTGACACAAGGTCAATTATTAAGAGGAGTACAGCTAGTTTGAATTCAGAGTTTTCCTTCAATGTCTAAGTGTACGTATGCGTTTTTCTTCATGTGTTTGTAGAGAGTGTGTCCATAAAGAATAGTGGCCAGAAGAAACACATTGAGTGTGTGCTTGTGTGTGCATGCCGCTGTGTGTGTGTGTGTGTGTGTGTGTGTGTGTGTGTGTATTAAGGGTCAACAAATTAGTTCAATTACCCTGTTCTTGACAGTTTATCTTGAGGAAGGAGTTCTTTTTATCGCCGCCGTGAGAAGTTAGCAGCCAACCAATTAGAGGATCAAATACCTGACAGTACAAGACGCCGAATTGGTAGTAAGGGTCGGAGACGAATGGGTACGTAGGGGTCTGGGGCGGGGGGGATGTCTGTCAATTTGCAAATGATATTTCCTTCACCCCCCCCTCCCACTGTCAACATCTCTACTCTGACCCGCTTCCGGCACCCATTCCCATTCATGACTCAACGGTCCAACTGTCCATGGAACTTACTCCCGATTTTCACAATGGAACGAACCGTTCATTGACAAAATGTCTGAGCAAATGGTTAAAAGGAGGATTTAGAGAAATTCTATCCTCAGAGAAACGAATGAATATTTTTGATCAACAAGACTCAGGAAGACGGATGTATGTGTGGTGTGTGTGTGTGTGAGTGTGTGTCTGTGTGTGTGTGTCTGTGTGTGTGTGTGTGTGTGTGAGAGAGAGAGAGAGAGAGAGAGAGAGAGAGAGAGAGAGAGAGAGAGAGAGAGATGTTGAACTGCCACGCATGTGCATGACTGAGAAACCAATATCAAACAATGACTGTTCATATCATTATTGTTGTTTCGGCTGGATACTATTATTCGAGTATTAAGACTTGATTTTTTGAACCCCATTTTATTGACTAGGCACGTTTAGTTGGAACAAGAACAAAATTACAATGTAATGGGATAATTACCTTCAAGTTGGGAAAAGAAAACGACTGAATTTGTTATTTTTCTCAATATTCATTCACTTTTAAAAGGAGGAAAATCACGGCTCAACATTATCCCATCCATATTAAATTTCTCGCATCAATTGAATCAACCGATCAACATGCAAATAGTTAGAATAATAAAGTATTACCCACATCTAATTATCACTTTTTTGCTAATTTGGTACATACGAACCACCTTGGTCCCATCTAGAAAAACATATTTTTAGCACACAGAAATCCTATATTTACTCGAGCAATTTTTCAGTTTTAGATAATATCTATATAGAATTTTAGAACGATCTCTGATTTTCCGAAACGCATATATACCAGTTATTTTTATCTTGGTTCTATTTACAAATTTGAAATCGTGCTCAAATCTTTGAATCTTATGTCTTGATGTTACCTCCCACACCTACAGTTAAGAATTTTTTTTCCTTCCTAATGCTCTCATGGATTAAAAAATAAGTGAGAAATAACGTGTATACATGTAAAGGACCATCCCACCCTTCACTATTAAAGAAATATCGGTTTTAATCAATATTCTTAAATTCTGACAAATTGTCAGGCAATACTAAGCAATAAAATTAATCGCAAAAAGTCCATT
Source organism: Doryteuthis pealeii (assembly GCA_023376005.1). Lineage (NCBI taxonomy): Eukaryota > Metazoa > Mollusca > Cephalopoda > Myopsida > Loliginidae > Doryteuthis > Doryteuthis pealeii. The sequence continues at coordinate 79,211,254 of CM042159.1, read as the reverse complement.
TCTTTTTTTAGACGGGACCCAGTTGGTTCAGATGTTCTCAATATTCTGATAGTAAAATCTTTATTAATGCATAATCCAGTTTTTTAAACTTGATTTTCAAAGCATATCCTACAGATTGAATGCCGAATCTAACTATAACAATTTTAGGTCAACAATTGCAAACTTCTATGTCTTTGTTTTGTGAGTGAAAAAAGAAAATCTATCAAATCAGTAAATAATAAAGTGATAACCAAATCAGTGGGTAACGATAAGGAAAGGCGAAACTCTATGATATATACAAGCTCCATTCACAGTCGCTGCTATAATTCAACTGTACTGAAAATGATTCAAATGATATGAATATGTTCAAATGTGTGTGTTTGGTTAACTGTATTCGCGTGTCACTTATTTGTTTACATGTCTGCCTGTGTAATGTCGGATGCGCCTGTTCTGTTCATTATATATATATATATATATATATATATATATATATATATATATATATATATATATATATATATATATATACTGCGAAAAAGTGATAGAAAGAATATTTTTTGTGTTTCAACATATCAAGGAAAAAAGATTTGAGGAAAATGTTTTTTTAGAAAGTTTTTAAAGGAGTTTATATACTATAAAAGAAACGATGAAAAATACTCTGGTGACGTAGCATATACATTTGTTGAATGAAAATGATTTTCTGCTATCTAAGTGTCTTTAACTGACCTTTATAGATCTGTTGTCATGACATCTGGCCAATCATCTTTTCGTTAAACCTGAGATGTGTTTCGAATTAGACGTAATTGCTTAGTTTGTTATCTGTTCATGTGTCAATTCTATTTCAAAGCAGCGTTTTATTATTCAGTTTGATGTTAAATACATTTAGAGTCAGTGTTTCTAAATGTTTTATCCATTTATCGTGTTTTTCTATCATCGTTGTAATATCGTCAAATGTGGGTTTTTTTACGATTCTGGTAAACCCTCTCTCTCTCTCTCTCTCTCTCTCTCTCTCTCTCTCTCTCTCTCTCTCTCTCTATCTGTCTCCTGTCTGTCTGTCTGTCTGTCTCTCTCTCTATATATATGGGGAATTTCATAATCTGGTCTCACTACAGAGTCATGAGAAATCCTATAGTTATAGTAACACGAGACATGTAATGGACTCTTCTGTTGATGTAGAAATATAATTTTAAGCTATATTATGTTGTATTTGATAGATAAAATTCCACAATTATTTCATGGTAAATAGAATGTTTATATTGAACTCCCTACTTCACGATGAAGGAAAAGGTTGGTTTGATTGTGCCCCTCACAAGAAGCAAGCCTCCCGAGGGTGGGTGACCAAAAATTGCTTCAGGTGCCGGGCAATCAAACCAGACCTGACCTCTTTTAAATGAAGGGCAGTTTCTGCTTGGGTGGTGGGGATGGAGGTCCCCTGGAAGTGAGCTGATTAATGTTGAAATATCTGGGACCCCCTGACGCGAATACTAAACAGCCATCAATAGAATGTTATTTCTCAATTTGACGGGGGAAGGATATTTATCTGAGAAGACGACAGATGTATACACATATGTACGCAAGGAACTCTTAAACCAGGATTGGCTTTATAGATAGATAAACTAAGATACGTTTAGATTATTATATATCAACAACTAAAGTCACTTATAATTGTTTTCGTTTATAGCGATAGGGCAAAGATCAATTTTATCTTAATTTTACTTTAGTATTTAATCTAAACAAGAAAATGCAATTCATCACAATGTCTTTGACATTTATCATCATCATCATCATCATCATCATCAATTTGTGCCGATAGAATTCCTATGACTCTTCCTTGCCATCCGTCCTTATCGGTCATCGCCCTTGACAAAGTACGTCGTCCAGAACTGATTGATGTAAGGTTTTTGTTGGTTGGCCTACATTGATGTGTTAGGAGGACGTCTCATGAATTCGTCCTTACTTCTCCAGCAGTGTCCAGCATGTCTTGTCTGACTTACTTTGATAGTTTGTGTAATAGGTGGTAACTGTCCGTACAGCTGCCCTTTTAGGGTGCTGCTTCCAGGTTTATTCAAGACAGCACGCAGTATCCTAGTGTAGTTCCCATCTAGCCTTTTCTCTAAGCGTTTTGTTAGAGTCCAAGTGGTACAGCCATACAGTAGCACTGACACGGCTACAGCTTGAAAGAATTTTCGCTTTATTTTATCATAATCATGATAATAATAATATGTTATAAATACAATCTAATTTCTATTTTTCAAAAAATAATGGTTGTATCTATGTGTATGTGCGCACCCTTGTGATTGTTTTATGTATACGCACACCCACACCCCTATGTATGTATGTGCCCCATGTGTACTCTTGCAAGTTACAACTACTATTTTTCGCCAAATCCGATACCATAGGAGGAGCTAACTGCTGATGGATATAAGAATGGCTGAAAGCAATGTATACACCTATATACATGTATGACTATCAAAATTCGTTGTAATGTTTTTCACAGAGGTGTTGTCCTGATGATAAGTTGCTAGTACGCTGCTTTGAAACCAATTATAACAATCGCCCTTTAATTGTATTGTAAGTAAAAAGTAAAGTCGACGGGGCGGCCTAAAATCGGTATTAGCCAGTCAGCGAGGGAGTCTATCCCCTTTTCAATAGCGCTAGACCAAGGAGATTGTTTTTAGCATCTGAGGTGGGGCGCCACACCTACCATCAGCTCCTTACTTTACCGCACAGATCCCTGTGCTACTCATACGCTGGTTGGCGGGGACCGGTATCGAACTAGGAACCTTGTGGTTTCTAGCCGAACGCTCTACCGACTGAGCTAGCTCTTACATTTGTAATCAAGCACTTTATTTTGATTTCTCCATTACAATATATATATATATATATATATAGAGAGAGAGAGAGAGAGAAACAGAGACAGAGACAGAGACAGAGAGACAGAGAGAGAGAGAGCGTTTGGTAATAGACAATTACCATTACCTATGTGATTTTCAAACTAAATGCTTGGTTGGAAAATCGCATAGCCGAGAAACTGCCAGTTATCAAGCGCTTTTGACTTCATGTCCACGCTACCCTAACATAGATATACATACAGTATCAATGACATTGAGTACTATTTACCTATAAATATACTACACTATGTTATCAATATATATATATATATATATATATATATATATATATATATTTATCCATTTTTACTCCTCTTGTTTATAAGATCGCTATTTTACCATTCATTTTTGTTCATTGTTTCAGCTGTTCAACACGAGAGGGCGCCACGATCATTTCAACAACGTCATCCCAGTCCTGAATTGGGCAAACGATCTGCTGAACACAATCCCGTCTCTTTTACACCAATCACAAAATATTTAGACCATCCGAGGTAAGTCTTAATAAAATAGCAAACACATAACCATTCAAAACTGTGTAGACAAAGATCACCGATTAAAATATAAATCTGAGGCGCAGATCGGTCTTTTGTATCATTTCGGTGATATTTATAATGGTACATTAAAGAGTAGAGAACAATCTTATTCAAAAGATAGAAAATGGCCTCACCCATTAACAATCAATTCATCACATTTAAAATCTACGCTACTCAAGATATATAAATATAATCACATCAATAGCAATTATAGCAATTATATTTGACTGCAAAAGTTTTATACCTTAAATGAAATACTCAGCATTGCTTTGAAAAAAATGTACGACTAAGATTATTGAGCAGGTGTCTGCTGTGTAACAGTTTTCGTCATAGGAAATGGACCCGGCAACACAAGTTCGAATCTTGGACGAGGCTGTTTGCATTTCAATTAACGCTAGTATTCTTGGTAAAATTATGAATCCGCCCAGGGAACCTTGAGGTTCCTGATTCCAGTCCTCGCCAACTCAGTGTATGAGTAGCACATGGATATGTGCGGTAATGTGAGGAGCTGATGGTAGGTGTGGCACACCACCTCAGACTCCCAAACAATCTCCTTGGTCTAGTGCTAGGGAAAAGGGGATAGACTCCATCGCTGTTTGGCTGATATCGACTTTAGGCCACTTCAACGACTTTTTAAAATTCCCCTTCCATCTATGGGTAAATAAGAGGGCAGACTGGGCTCTTTAACCTTGGTATGGTAATTGGTCTAGGAGAAAGAAAACTCTCAATTTAAATTGTTTAAATATTGACCTTGTGTCACATCTGCCTCGTGTGGAGGGTTGGGTAAATGCATGATAATTGAGTAAATATATTTTTAAAAACAAAAGATAACATAACAAACATTACATGGAATAGTTTGTTTTTGAAGCAAATCATTGCATCTTTATTTCAACCTTTTTTATTTCATTAACAGGCTTGAATATGCTCCTTATTCAACACCAATAAGCATGCACACTGATATTGGCTACAATACTGCAAGTCATTTGTTCCAGCCAGTAACTCTTCATTTGAACCCCGAGCCAAATCGAGCAGCAACAACGCCCATGTTACCTTCACAGAACCACCATTACCCACAACCTCATGTCCCAAACTTCCGTACCCAACCATCACCGCTACTTCCGCCTCCACTACCTTCATTTGTCAGCAAGGATATCAGATATGACAGCAGAGCCGGAAGCAGAAAACCTCTTTACAATAACAGTCCTGCTTTTCTCCGTGATGAAATCACAGGTGGCATCGACATGGAGAGCAATAACAAAACTTTCTATTCATCTCATTTGGATGGAGATGGAAGAAATTCATCACCACCTCCTGCAAAGCGACACAAAAGAGATTCACACTCCTCAGGTAATTACACACGTTTTGCTTTTTATTAGAATCTTTTTTCTTACTATCCACATTGAAGTTCACAAAGTTTCAAGCTGAAAGTAATCTCTAACCTTTTCCGGGTTTGACTGTGTAAATTCTGTCGGCAAACAAGACAAGAAATATAATCTAACCAGTTTTATTTTTTCTTTATGTTACAAAATCTGAAAAGATCAAAGATCTAGTCGGGGATGTCGATTTTATTTTTGGTTGAATAAACCAAACCAAGTCCAAACATTTTTTTCTGAAAGTCACATTAATAATATAATCATCAATTGCAAATGTTGCCATATTTACTGTTGAGAGAGAGAGAGAGAGAGAGAGAGAGAGAGAGAGAGAGAGAGAGAGAGAGAGAGAGAGAGAGAGAGAGAGAGAGAGAGTTACAGTGTTTATAGGTTGTAGAATTTACAGAGAGGATACGCGATACATACATTTAAAATTAGTGTCGAATAGAATCTGCAGGAGTATGAATGGAGAAAAGTAGCACCCTTTGTCTGTTTTGATCTAAAACATCAGTTTTGTAGGCGAATTATATCAGTAGATAAATTATAGTAGATAAATTGTAATCGTAAACATTTACTCAGTTTAGTACAAAGCAAGAATCATAGGGCACACAGGGAGAATCGAACTCATTAACAATGATCTACCTTGCCACCTGGTAAATTATTAAACCACACAATGTGCGCCAAACGAATTGCAATCATTCAAATCCGTCAAAGAAGTGGTATTTTAATTTCAATAAATTGTATTCATAATATGAAACATGGTAAAAATATCCCCATACGCATTTAATGGTTTTTCGGATTTGGCATTTCCGTTTTTTCTTTTCCATTTTTTAATTATAATCTAATTCGTTCGTATTTCTCTAATTCTCTCTTTCTATCTATCTCTTTTCTCTCTCTCTCTTTCTCTTTAATAGACACATCCAGCACGACATCACAAGAGAATTCTGTAAGCACAACGACCAGTTCTGTGAAAGCGGCACCAATTCCACAAAGTTCGCATTCATCGAGATTCTCTCCACACAAAATTCTTCCGTCTGCCGCGTTGAATATGAGCCCGCCATCATCATACTCGATCCCTCCATTTAGTTTATTAAATCCAATGACTGATCCAAATATCTACATCAGTGCCACCAGTATATCCCAAGAGAATGTCTTTGAAACAGCTGCTCGATTATTGTTCATGTCAGTTAAATGGGCTCGAAATATTCCATCATTTTTACAACAACCTTTCAGGGACCAGGCCATTTTGTTGGAAGAAGCCTGGTGTGAACTATTCATTCTTAGCACGTCACAATGGTCTTTACCTATCGATGTCTGTGAGTAGCTCTTTATTTCTTATTTAGTACAAACAAATGATTATCATTAAATAAGAATAGTTACTTGAAACCAGATAAATGTGTATAAATTATCAGTATTGGATAGGAATACTTGAAACCATATAACTGTGTGCAAACAAGTGATTATTATAGACAAATAAAAAAGTGCAATTTAAAAAAAAATGATTGCAATGAAACGTTGCTAATATAAAGGGTTATGATCATAATCGAACATTTACAAATTGATCAAATTTTGACATTAAATTAAAAAAAAACACCTGCCGTTAAATAAACCAAACCAAACAATTATTAGATCTCCCATGAGCATACAGAATGAATTCTTTCGTGTGGGTATTCTGTGTTTGTCCGAATAAGAGTAATTGTAAAGATTAATTTGAACTAATATGAATGATCTTCCGATTATTTGTATTTTACATTTATCAACAATTAACCGAAGATCATAAAAAACACCCGTTTGAAACTCCCGATTTCTCATATTAATCAATATTCGTTGACCAATGAAAATCGTCATTTTAGTTGAATTCTATTCTAAAGGGAGATAACCGATATGAACAACCTGAATAGATGAAAAAAAAGTTAATCTGGTAAACTGACACAACTTGAACTTTTGATGTTATGCGTAATGTTAAACTCTGAATGCATTTTTCTTATTATAACTTTTATTTTCAGCCTCCCTTTTGACTGCGAACGGTTGGAGTGCAGATTCACAACATACAGAGAAAATCTCCTTCATGATGTCTCAATTGCAATTGATGCAGGATGTGATATCACGATGCAATGAATTGCATGTTGATGCAACTGAATATGCATGCTTAAAGGCCATTATACTTTTCAGGCCAGGTAAGACGAATACATTTCCCTTGGAAACGTTTTCTTGCAAAATATTTGTATTAGGGCACAAAAAATATGTAGCTGATTAAAAAGTAGCCAATTGATAGTCGATGTCAAAAATGTCTGAAACCAAATCTTTTTATGCAGGATATTTTGAAAAAATGTCCTCTCTGTGGTGTGGCATTAGTGGGTTCCGCATTGTTCTTATAACTTTAAATATTATTTGAATGTATTAAAGTCTTTAAAAGTAATATTTTCTTTTTCATTGCAGAAGTACGAGGTTTACGAGACTGTAAGCAAGTTGACCGGCTTCAAGATCAAGCGCAAATTATGCTGTACGACTACATTTCCCGTCATCATGCCACGGCACAGCCTCGTTTTGGAAAATTACTACTACTACTCCCCAGTATTCGATTGGTTAATCCGCGGTCTATTGAAGAGTTGTTCTTCCGGCGAATCATTGGTAGTATCCCCATTGAAAGACTTCTCTGCGACATGTTTAAGTCCAGCTGACCAAATTTAGTGCACTTTTAGATTTTAAAAAAGAAAAAAAAATGGTGGTCATAGTACAAAAAAAAAGCTTTTACTGGATTCTTTCACGATCGAAGAACCTTACAAACGAATGGACAACACCAATAAATAAACGTATTTCTCTCTTTGTGGATCGAATAACCGGCTAGATTTGCTTCTTGGAATGTGAGAGATTTTATTAAAAGTTGTATTGGAAAAGAAGAAGCGAGAAATACATTGATAAACTCTAAATATTTTGATTCAAAATAATATTTGCCATTCAAAATTGCAATTTCGGAAAAAAAAAACTCTTGAAAAGTTCCTGTTTCATCTGTTGATATTTTATTGTTAACCTAATGGCTGGTTTAACCTTTTCACTAAGTCATCGAATTTTACAACATATTCTCATTCGCATCGTCTGTCCAATTCGTCTTATCGAAAGAGCATCTGTATTTATTTCATTTTCTAATCGTCCGTGCATTAAGAAATCAATAAAACATTTAATCCTGTTACATTTCAGTCGGCCATTACTTTAGCTTAGTTGCATATAGACAATAATTGATCTGTTATTTAAATATAGAACATTTCACGAACAGAAATTTTATCCATCTTTTCTTCTACTTAAATAAATGGCTATGAATGCATTCTCTTCATTTTCTTTTCTGATTGCTTGAAAGTTTCACATGCAAAGATTTAACTCTAAAAACTCTTTTCGTTTACAATAAAATTTGTGGGTTTTGGCTAATACAAATACAAATAGAAATCAAACAACAACAACAACAACAACAACATTGTTGAAATCAGCTGGAATACCCAGAAGAGCCATGGATACCTGAGGAGACTTGTTATCACTTAAACTCTAGGAAAAGACCATCAGCTAACGCTGGTATCAAAAACTACTACAACAACAACAACAACAACAACTACTACTACTACTACTACTACTACTACTAATAATAATAATAATAATATGCCATAATGATCAATTAAACCAAAACAAAAATAGATAAGTCGCAACCGAATAGTAAGTGTTGTATGTGTGAAGAAAAAGATGAAACTGTAAATCGCATAATAAGCGTGTACGCAGCAAACCAATACAAAGGGAGTACAAAACTATACATGACTGGGTGGGAAAGGTGATCCACTGGGAATTATGCAAGAATTACCATACTATAACATGGTATTAGCTAAAACCAAAATCGGTCCTAGAGAACGAGACATGAAATTCTCTGGGATTTTGAGATACAAACAAATAACCTAATCTCGGACAGAAGACCACATCTAGAGTATAATCCGCATCCCCCCCCAAATTTAAAGGTCAAAATCCATAGTGCGTACTATATACGAGGTTAAAAATGAAAAATATTTTCTAAGCAATATCCGAGTCTCTATTTGCTGTCCGTTTATTCAGTTGTGATACCAGGCGTGAAAATACCTTAAGTTAAGCCTGAAAGCAATGAAGTCATAAAAGAATCATCCATAACTTGCAGTAAGAAACATTTATTAAAATAAAAATATTCAGAACACAGAATAACACATATTTACATTCCCATATAACAGTTAAGAACATCACCATTATTGTACGTGTAGTGCGCGGAAGTGTTTGTTCGACTAGGTGCTGCTGGCTTAATTACGCACGAATTGTGTTTAATAGTAAATAAACCTGTACATTAATCTCTTATTTTTTTATTTTCTGCAAACAAAATGCGCAAAAAAGCTACACGTTTGTATCATGTTATATATACAATAATAATAAAGGATGTTACCGTATACATTTTTACAAACCAAGGACGTTATATAGACCTCCTTGACTCAAGTTAGAGAAGGGGTGCGTATTATACACAAGGTTTAGGTTTTTCGGAGGTACAGCCCCCGAAAATCCCTTGCGTATTATACTCAAAGGCGGACTATACTCGAGGATTTACAGTAACAACAACAACAACAACAACAAAATAATAATAATAATAATAATAATAAAAGAACTTGATATCCATTGGATTTTGCCGTTCAGGCGGATCACAGAATAAAAATGAAAGAAAAGACAATTGAATCTTGTCAGTGTATTGAAAAAAAAGGTGGAACATTAGGATAAATATGATACCAATTATATTTGGTGCCCTTGGAACGGTCACCAAAAGTTTGGAAAAAAGACTGGAAGAATTGGAAATGAGAGGAAGAATCGAGGCCATTTAGACAACACCATTGTTAAGATTGGCTAGAATACTGAAGAGTCTTGGAGACCTGAGGAGACTTAATGTCGCTTAGACTTCAGTGAAAGACCACTAGCCAACACTGGTGTGAAAACCCCACAAGGAATTAAATAGTAATGATAATTATTGTTATAATATAATACATACAACAAGTTTTAATCAAATTATTCAGGGATCAGGAATAGTTTCATTGCTAAATCATTTATGGTCAGTACCCCAGGTCGCCTTCACGATATTATCAGATTTATTGTAGATTTACATAATATTTACGTCACGTGCAGATATAGATACGCCTGGCTGATCTTGGAGCCTCTTAATATACGGGGGGAAATGATATTGCAACACTTTGGAGGACAATGTGAATGGGATCTGAGTAATGCTGATACACCCTTTTATTTTGGAACCTGTTTGTGTTTTGATCTATACTTACTGTAATCCGGTTATATTATATATTCGTTTAATCTTACGGAAATTGAAACATATTCAGGGTGTTGTGATTTTATTTTCCGTCGGTGGATATTTCCTCTTTTCTGTTGAGGACAGTCTGGATTTAAGAATCCGAAGATCAGGTTGGGAATTAAACCTTGCCATTCGACTTCCGTTGGGAAATATATTGATCCTCCAATCATTTCATATTAGATACTTTGGAAAATAATGGCCGTTATTATTACATCTTTTACAATTAGAATCGGCCATTATTTTCCAAATAGCATTTCGTACTTAGCTATCGCAGATCTTCGTACTTCTAATATTGTACTTTCTATTATTGCTGATTCTTTACTGACTGAATTAATTCCTATTAAGATGAGAGATTATCAATCGTTGTTTTTCCTAATATTTTCTAAAATAATTCCTGCCTATATTTGTGCTCGTGTATATCAATCAAATCCCAAATAAATTAAATTTGTCAGTAGATCCTTCCATTGTAGATTTCAAACGTAAAATGAGTGTGCAATCCAATTATTAACTTCACGTCAATTCTATTTATGTTTCTGAAGAATTGTTGCCATCACATATTAAATATCAATTGGTTGGCCAAAAACATTTTTGATCTCGTGTCTCTTCTTGGATGATCGGACTTCTAAACAATGATTCAGATTGGATCGAGGTTAAATACGGGTTCGGTTTCGAGCAACAAAATACAACCCCCCCCAAAAAAAAACAAGAAAAAACAAAACAAAAACAAAACAAACTAGGAATTTAGCCTTTCACACCAGATAAGTCAGTTTTTAGTTTATAATTGACAATACTTACAGATCTCTACAAATATAAATCAAAAGAGTCATACAGCATTAACTGATAGAAATTGCCTTTTCACGATGTCACGACATTTTGATTTGAGGGGGTGGGGGAATTGGAGAATTCGGGAAAATATCTCCTCTTCAAATTAAAATCCTGGGAATAACACTAAACTGCATATGATAGTGAGGCTCTTGTTTTATAGCCTTGGTGAATGTGGAATATCCATTCATTGCCATTACTCTCAGATTCACTCTGACCCGGATCGGAAGTACTTGTTAAGGTCTCATTTATGGCTCAAATAGATTCCTTTAAAAATTCTTCGTATTCGATAAGACCGTGTGCAAAAAACAAACAAAACAAAACAAAACAAACATGTGACGAAACTACACAAAAATTTAAATATGAACACACAATGTACGCGATTCTCTAACCTTTATTCATAAAATAGCCCTAGAGGGGTTGACATGCCTTTAAAAGCAATCAATAAATCAATCTAATTGAGGGATTTAAGGAAAAGAAGTCGAACGACTGAAAGTAAATGGTGAACTTTATGGCCGATTGTTTAAAATTTTAAAGTGAATAATTTTGCATTATTGCATAGTTGATTATTTATTTTCGTTCAGTGATTAAAGTGGCGATGAGCTGTCAGTTAATACTAAGTGTCGCTTTTTGGTTAACACCAAAGAGAAAGAGAACTAATTTCAAGCCACCTTTCACAAGGTGATCAGTCTTGTACTTATATAATTCCTCATGTCAACAAAATACAATCATTCTATTACAACTTGGCAATGAATTATATTCACAAAGTTTCTACGAAGAGGAAGAAGTATAATATATCGGAATCTAAATACCAAAGTACAAAACCTAACGATGAAAAAAAGTATCTACAGGGTCCGTAGAATGATCTCCCGGATTTAACATTATCGCAGCAAAGGTGCGAGTACTGGTGATTGAGTGAGACGTATGTCTTTGAGAAATAGAAGCCATACCATTTCAATTGCCATCGTGGTATGGAATGGTGAACAGTGTGTTTGTGATTAAAACTTTAAAATATGGAGATTTTATTATTGCGACATGGTGATATCTCGAGGCCGGTTGGGTCCACCAAATTTATTCCCTTTTGATTAAATTCTCTGTTGATACCTGAAGGCTCAAGTTTTTAAACGTAGACCATACAAAACTGATGAATTAAAATGGATTTATTTGTAATGAAATCGTAACAATAACGAGAGGCAACATCTAGGCGAACACTGCAGAACTTTACAGTGAGGTTTCAGTAGTGAGGGTGAGGGCCGGGTTAGCTCAGTCGGTAGAGCGTTCGGCTAGAAACCACAAGGTTCCTAGTTCGATACCGGTCCTTGCCAACTCAGCGTATGAGTAGCACAGGGATCTGTACGGTAAAGTAAGGAGCTGATGGTAGGTGCGCCCACATCAGACGCTAAAATAATCTCCTTGGTCTAGCGCAAGTGAAAGGGGGATAGACTCCCTCGTTGACTGGCTGATACCGACTTTAGGCCGCCCCGACGACTTTACTTACTTATATCTAAAACAAAGTGATGACAATAACAAAACAAAATGGCAAATATAATTCTTTCTTACAGTAAAATTAAATTCTGAATAATATCTATGTTGGCATTTTATTTATATTCCAAATATGAGATATCATTCTGCTGATACCTGTATTAATCTTACAGACAATAAAAACAAAAAAGGCAAATATTATACTTTCTTCTGAATAAGATCTATACTTCCTTTTTTATTTACGTTCCAATTCCGAGAGATCATCGTGCCGGACCCTGTAATTTGCATAATAAATATTTTTCAACATAATCTCATTCTTTGTCAATGCACTTAATTTAGTGATGAATATTAAACAAATATATAGATGAACAGTAAACATTTCCGTGCCAGGTTATTGATCTAATATCATAAACTAAAAAAATGTCCTTCCAACACTTATGTCCCTTTTGTTGGTTTCGCTTAAAAAACTAAAAAACAAATCACCCCCCCCAAAAAAAAAGAAAAGAAAAATGTTGAACATGCGATGATAATTTAAAGATGTGACCAGGTCACTAGCATAGGACACCCAGTGAGAATTACACTCACTAACAACTGTTTGTTAGTCTAGCCATTACGTCACACAAGATGATCAGAATATACTTTTTAGTTTATGAGGAAAGTAAATCATAAAAGAATGAAACATTTTTTTTTAAATTTTCTTTTTTACAGTCAGTCAAACTGTCGGTGTGTCTGTCACACTTCCTTAAATCTACTAATAATTATAAGTCGCTTCTTACAGACACGAATAACATTATGTTGAACATGTAGTTTTAAATGACACCTCAACTCATATGACAATACAAGGTGGGATAAGAAATAATTGAGATTGAATCTTTAAATCTTTTTAAATTCAAAATTTAAATGAAGATGTGAGTACAGCTGAACAACATATAATAAAGTCTAGACGTCTAGACTCTTGTCGAGATGTCTAGACTTGGTATAGACGGGTCAGTGCCAATATAAAAATATTATGAAGCAAGTCTTGATGTATTTACGAAAGACAAAAGTGTCCACATTTACCAGATTCATCTCAGTGCGACTCGTTACCTAAACTGAAAATTCATGTCAAGGGAATGATTTGAGGAAGTGGAGGACAGCTTTGCATCATATCAAATGATGGGTTTCAGAAATACTTCAACCAATGGAAAACTCGCTGGAATAAGTGAATTGAATGCCAAGAGGACTATTTTGAAGAAAATTAATGCGCCATTCATTGTTCATTGTTCAGTTTCAATCTCGAGACTTTTTGAACACATTTCTTAGCATAGAGGATTGTTTGAGCTTAAGTCACGCTGAAAGCATTGGTTCTCACAGGATAATCGAAGTTAAGCAACGATGAGTGTTCAGTATTTAGATGGGTGACCACGAAGTAACAGCAGGTGGTTTAAGCAATCTACATCCCTAGTGTCAGACTAAGCAAAGATTAGATAAACAACCAAAACATCTCGTGCGATGAAATGGTTAGTAATCAGTGCTAGTAGATGAGTTTTAGTGATGTTGATTCTCACTGGGTGCTCGATACTTCTGGTACAACATTTAACTTTTAACTTAGTAAAACTTTACAATAAAAAACCCTTAATTTCTGATTATTTTTATCAACCGTAGTCATTTCTCGCAGGTTTCGATGAAAACGAGCGATTGTATTTGTGGTGTGATCAAAAAAGGATTTTTGTTTGGAGAGGGAATGTCAGAGAGAGAGAGAGAGAGAGAGAGAGAGAGAGAGAGAGAGAGAGAGAGAGAGAGAGAGAGAACTGAAATCAAATTTCAAGTTGGCAATCTAAAATAATCTTTAAAAAGATCCCGACTCAAAATAAGTTATTGCTGTTTGTTTTGTAATTCGTCCACCATTAAACATAAATAATGGTCCATATTTTCTTTATAGCGAGAACTTTACAAAATTGTCTCAATTCAATAAATTTCGTTTTTGTCCTCGCATAATTCAAGGTCAGCTTGAGGCATGAATACCAAATCTTCTGTGGTTATTTATAGGACCCTAGAGAATATTTTCAGCATTAGTTTAAGAAAATCCAACCATTTTTGGGTTCGATTTACATTGTAAGTTTAATACTTCGTATCTTTCAGCTTGGCTAAACCAAATCTTTATTTTTTGTTTAACTTAAAGTAAAGATTTTCTGGTCGATAACCAAAATTATAATTTTTTTTCTTGGTTACCAGAAAATCAAAACTTAAAAAAAAAACAGTATTGTGTTTACGTTTACAGTTACGAGCTATGACCACAAGTGGGTCACAAACGTTAATCTCTTGGGATCGTTTATTAACTTATAAGTCTTCAAAAATTGTTCGATATCATTTAAATGTTTACATGTAGCTATGATTATTCGAAACATGATATTGATTATTTTTCTATTAAAAAAATGTTTTTCAATATTATGATTCAAAATGACCAAAACAACTTTTTAGAAAAAAATTATTATAACAATGCTACAAATATTAAAAAAAAACATTCATTTGTTTAAGCAAACGCTCGAAATTAAAAAAGAAATATTCTGATGATGCAAGGATTCAGGAACACATATTCCTTTTCGTTTTTTTTTTCAAATAAATCATTCCAGTCACTGTAATTACTGAACAATTCTTTATTCAAGTTGTGGATATCTAGAATGTGTCTATATCGATGGAATCGAATAGATTCAAATTAAAATAGACTTTAATCTTTATTCTCGGCAATCGTTATGTAATATTTATAATTGAACACTAATGTAATATTACCAATGCACAAAACTATTTTGAAATCTCCACCCATATACACATTGTTGGCGAATGTTTTGTGTATTAAATTAAAGTATTAATTTAATTTGTTTTATTTTATATATCTTGTTTACAGGTTTTCAAAAATAATTTTAGAAGTATATGTCTTTTTCTAAAAACATTTAAAGATAATAAAATCATGATTTTTTGGTTTAGAAGAAAATTAAACTTTTATTTTAAAATGGTTGGAGTGTAATAATAGTGCATAACATAGCGTTTTATTTGAACGCCATGATATACAAACAAAAAAATCAAAGGATAATATTTCTGTATTTTCTAGAGTTTCTTCATCTGATATCCAAAATCATAAATTCACTAAACCGTCTGAATTGAGACCAGATTGCCAGTATACTCTGCATTTCGGGTTTATCACATTTTTGTATGTGAACGAGCAAAAATAGAAATAACGAACACAATTTCAACATTTGATGAATATCATTAAAACTTGACCAATACTTTCGACTTGACAAATCATTATCATGACAACGTATACGAAAAAAAAATCAGAATGTGTAACTTTTTAAGTGATAGTGAATTCATAAAATACTTGAGATCATAAATTCATTTAAAAAAAAAAAAAAGCTAATAATGTCCACAAAATTAAGTTACCGGTGTATATCACCAAAAAAAGTAATTATAAACCCAATAAACAATTAATATAAGAGTGCTAAGCGGAGATGCATATGATACATACATCATGATTAGCACAATAGTAATAAGGTTGTTCTGTTTAAAGTTACGAATAAAGTAATTTAAATTGTTCCAGTTTCTAATATATATATATATATATATATATATATATATATATATATATATATATATATATATATCATATATATTATAATCATTGGAATGAGTAGCACAGGGATCTGTGCGGTAAAGTAAGGAGCTGATGGTAGGTGTGACGCTCCACCTCAGATGCTAAAACAATCTCCTTGGTCTAGCGCTCTTGAAAAGGGGATAGACTCCCTCGCTGATTGGCCGATACCGACTTTAGGCCGCCCCGTCGACTTAATATATATATATATATATATATATATATATATATATATATATATATATGGGACACAAGATTCATTTCTTAAACGGAGGTCAATTCAAACCTGTTAGGTCTGAATTCAGTTTTCCTTCTTTTAGACTAGTTGCCTAACCAATGTTAAAGCCGCCCTGTCGGTTGGGGCTGTAGAATAAACTGAATACACTTCTGCGGAGGAGTAAAATCCCCACCCCCAATGAAACTACCTGTTTGCCATGGGTGTCGACCCGTTATGCCTACTGACAGAATCCAGTTAATGACATGCAACACTCCACTTTGGCTCTAACTTGAGCTATAGCGGTCGGAGAGGCTTCCTCCGATCAATCGGCTGGTCACGTAAACCTCTAGCACCTATATGTATCGCTCTTATGCCAAACTTAAACTACATCTAGTAGTAAAGTTCCAATTTCGGAGCTGTGTGTGGAGTACTCCTTCAGTACCATTACTTATAAGTCCATTCTGACAGGGGTAGTAGTATCGGTTCAGGTACAAACTATGGGTTAGATAGATAAAAAGTGCTTTGTCAGTCAACAGGACCCAGGTTACTTACAATACCTGATGTTATTAAGTCGTCACCCATTTAAGTATTGAGCAGGTTCATTGCTGCTTAACTTCGGTAAGGAACCGTTACATTCAGTGTAACTTATTTGTAAGATGATTTAGTCCCTATCCCCATATTTCCAGTTTTCAGACAATTTCCTTTTATTAAAATCAAGTAATGGTAATTAATCAATGGCACTAATAATTTACCATTTATCCCAAGACTGGAATGAAGAACGTGAAATTTGCTTTTTTTTCAAAACTTAAGAAGTAACCGATACCGTTTATACGATCCTCAAGGATTACGTATAAATCCATCTCGTGTATAGGGCGACCCTCTATTTAGGGTCACAAAATCATCAATTTATGAAAATAATCTCTAAATTCAGTTTTCCTTCTCTTAGACTGGTTGCCTAACCAATGTTAAAGCCGCCCTGTCGGTTGGGGCTGTAGAATACACTGAATTGACTGCAATTAATCAATATCTTGATTAATCCAGTGGATTTAACCCTGTAGATCCTTATGGTGAAACACGAGTAGGTTATTACTGTGTACCATTATTATAACACACACACACACACACATATATATATATATATATATATATATATATATAGTAAAGTTGCCTATTGTCGGTATCAGCCGAACAACGAGGGAGTATATCCCTTTTTCGCTAGCGCTATACAGAGAAAATTTTTGCTTTGGTAGTACTCCACACCTACCACAAAAGCCAGGTTACCCAAACTGTGCTACTCCTGCACTGATGATCAGTATTAAACTAGGAACCTTGACATTCCTTAACGGCCGATTAAGCTATTGATGAAGTTCTCATGATGTATGTATATAACCGTAACCCAGCAAAAACGGCAAACCATAACGAGGTTTTATTAGAGCAATACAATTAAAATGGGTTAACTTGGGGAATAAAGTAATTTCCAGTCTAATTTGCGACTGGGTAATAATTTTGTGAGAGCTTCGTTTTCCCTGAAGTTTTAATCATCTAAATTCCCGATATACGGAGAGAACTACGAAAATAATCTTTTACTCTTTCCTAAATAGAAGCATCAATATCATCATGAAACGTAACCCAATGTATTCACGGATCGTCTAGTTGGCGAACGATTATTTTTCTTTTGACTCTTAATGTAATATGGCGAAATTATGAACGTTTATTAAATTCAATCCTTAATTGTTCAAAGGTTCCTAAAAGCCAACCTGATTCTGTTTTAGATATTACGAGAGACTTATATTAATTTCTAATCTCTCTCTCTCTCTCTCTCTCTCTCTCTCTCTCTATATATATATATATATATATATATATATATATATATATGGATTCTGCAGCGCGAAGAATTGCCTGCTTCTCTATAGGTAAATATATTAATTTCCGTTCATTTTTTAAGCGTTTCCAATGCAACTCTCTTTTAGATATCCATTCTTTTTTTTACTTTCTGATTTTCTATTTCAATTTCGTTTCCTGTTTATTTCAATCATACGGCACGAGTTATTCATTCCATTTTCTTTTTTGTTCCCGGCACTTTGTCTATTTATTTCCGGTCTTTTATTATTACTTCTTTCCACCATCGACCGGCAGATGAAGCTTTTGCTACGGCTGCATTTGACAAGTAATCAATAAGGCGCGCCATTTTTGTCAAATGGCGGGAGATGAGGCAGAGACGAGACATTCGTCCAAGCTCACTTACTCATCATCGTGTCGATCCTGGCCAATTTCTTTGTTCCGCTGGAATTTCACAGAATGCATATTTTTCTGGTGTTTGCTTAATGCTGTTTGTGTAATGGAGGAAAACTCGTGGAAAAATGAAAATCAAACACTTTTCACTGATCTATAAAAGATAAATGACACAGTGTGAATTGTACATCTGAGAAATGAAATAGAACAAAAAGAAATAATTAGGAAATAAATGTGAAAATAAGTCAGAGAGAAAAGAAAACGAAAAATTGATGTTTTAAAAACAATTTTATGAGTTGGAATATTTGGAATGTTTGCTGAAAGAGGAATCCATTGAATAAATAAGGATTAAAAGATGTAGATAGTTATATACATATATCTTTCAAAATAGAAAAGACGAAATATTTTCGTATCTTATAAAAAGGAAATTGTAATAATCTTTTTATCTTTGGTAATTCCTATAAGAAATTATGAGGGGACGTTCTGAAAATAATGCCTTTTTATTTCTACGGAAACTACAACATATACAGGGAGCACAAACAGCATCGTTGGATAAAGTACATTTTCAGCTACAAAACACATTTTTTAATATCAAGCTAAAACTGCCTTCTTTGAGAAAAGGAGAGTCAGTCTGGATGGATAAATACATCCAAATCCTGTCCCTATATAATAAGCAACAGACTTTCCCGATAAATATCAATAGAGGTACACCAGAAGCGGTCGACACATCCGGCCACCTAAAACTCTCAGTGTAAAGGACTTCATAACCGAAAGGGGGATATGGGGCCTCTTAGGATACATCGGTTTGGGGTCAGTTATGGTCTGTGACTGTCATTAGAAGCCAGCCAAGAAATCATCCGGTTCGTTTTCGCTAACCCCAGTCTTAGACTACCAGTGACCTGGTCACTCTTAGGGCAAAGTCGCCAAAGAAAATAGTCACCATAGTTTTAGAATAACTTAGTTTAGAATGGCTTAAAGAAAATAGAGAAATATTACCTTGTCAAGATAAAATCGCTTAGCCAGTATGGTGCTTACAATGTAAAATATAGTCACTTTTCTTAAATTGTATAATTTAGACCAATCTGAAATGCTGGATACTATTAGAGAAACAAGGACGAACTCATAAGTAATGTTCTCCTGTGGACATTTATATATGGATATATCAGCGTAGGCCGACCAGCAAAAAAAATATCAGCCAGCTCTGTACGAATTCCAGATGCCGTGCAGAAGATATGCCAGGGGCAATGACGATAGGACAGAGAGAGAGAGAGAGAGAGAGAGAGAGAGAGAGAGAGAGAGAGAGAGAGAGAGAGAGAGAGAGAGAGAGAGAGTAATGGAAATACATACTGTCAGTGTGATCTGATGGTGATGAAAGATAGCAGCCGAGCGGCAGTTTGGCAAAATGGCGTCTGACTTAAAAATAAGTGTGTCATTGAATTCCTCCATGCAGAAAAATAGGAGCATTTATTGACAGCGGATGTGAACACAGTTCGGCGATGGGTTATGCATTTCAACAACCGAAGAAGCGATGTGTGTGAAAAGGCACGTTTAAATGTCAAACCACGAAATAAAGAGCGTCTCGGTCAGCTGCGAGAATTAGATTTTCCTTAAAAGATATCGTCATCGCTACTGTAAAAAAAAAAAAGTGCGTCGCCTTCGCTGTAGTGTGTTTTTACGGGTATGTTGCGCAGATTTTTGTTCATTACTGACGAAAGTAAATAGCCAATAATGGTGACTATATGAAACATAATGCTTTGTGTCTGAAAAAAGGCGCTATACAATGGCGCTATGGTGTTCCCTGAATATGTTGTAGTTTCTATGGAAATAGATAAGAGCCTTTTTTGTATACGTACATTATCTGTGGTTACTAATGGGATTATGGAATATGCTTTATAGAATATTCGAAGAGGATATCCAGCGTTGCTTAGGTAGAGGGAAGACACCCCCCCCCCAAAAAAAAAGAAAGAAAAAAAAACATGATGTAATGGTTAGCAAGTTACTCTTGCAGATCAATTACTACTGAATAGCGAGTTGGCTTTTCGCTGGATGCCCCATAAAAATCCCCAGGTAAAAAAAGACCTTGTATTAATGTGTGTATATATGTTTATTTATTTATTTTGTTGTTAATTGTTTTATTTTCGTAGTTTCATCCGGACATACATACATACATACATACATACACAACAACTGTCCTTTATATATGTAAAGATTAGTTTTTGAAAATTGTTTTTAACAAGTGCTTTAATTAACAATGAAAGTATAATGTTAAACGAGACCTTTAATTTGTGTCAATCTTGTTAGTTAAACCCAAACTTTAGCTGGTTGAATATTTCGTGTCCAGAAACTAAAATCATAACATTAAAAAAAAATCCATTCACTGGAAAATCAAGATTAAAAAAATATTGTTGTGCTTTTATTTATAGTACAAGTAATGACGGCGTTTATGAACTTATAAATCCTCACAAAAACAGTTCACTATTACTAACTTAAAATAGACTGGGTTTTCAACTTGTCTTTTGAATGCAAGACATTAATGTCTTGGATGAAATTACGCATATATATATTATATATATATATATATATATATATATATATAATATATAAAATTTCAGAGTTTGTTTCCGAAAATATTATCACAAACACACGCTGCTATATATTTAACTAGCATAGCTACCTGGCATTGTCTGAGAGTTAAAAAGTTAAAAATAAATCTTTTGTCCATATTTATACATTGATTAATAAAAATTCCATTCCTATATATTTGTTTTATAATCATTTTATTCTTTATATATACTTGTTTTTAAGTTGTTAGTATTTTTTATTCTATTTGTCTTTTATTTGCTTTTTTATTGCTGTATTAATTTCTTTTATCATTAAATAATTCTTTTAAATTGATTATTTAATATATATTTGATTTGTACCCTTATTATATTTTTGTTTATCCTTTCTTATGGAAAATGAGGGGTAAAATTTGTTTAACCCCTCTCGGACAAAAATTTGTGGATTTTATTGAGCCTTAGTCTTTGCTAGTCTCCACCAATTTTCCTTTATAAAAGAACGCGCACCCGGTCGTTGTACAAACACACACACACACACACACACACACACACACACACACACACACACATATATATATATATATATATGTGTGTGTGTATATATACACCCACAGATTGCCTCATTAGTTGGTGTTATAGTTCTTTTGCTTCATATATATATATATATATATCACTACCTGAAGATATATATATATATATATATATATATATATATATATATATATCAGCGTCTTCAGGTAGTGATTGAAGAAAAAAAAAAAAAAAAAAAAAAGAAACTATATAACCAACTGATGAGGCAATCCGTTGGCACGATTTATATAGCTTTTTTTCTTCTTTTTCTTTTTCTTTTGCATTCCCCTACTCCACAAACAGGTATTCTCTTAGAATTTTAACCCTTTGAATTATTTGCCCTTTGGCCCTCGGATAAAGAAAGTTCACAAAAAATGAGTATAAAAACATTTAAAGTTCATACTAAAGTGCAGACACCTTCGTTTAAAGCTACCCCATGATTCCATTAAAAGAATTTGCCTTTTATCATTAATGTCTGGTATCATCTTCTGATTAAGCCCAAAATATCAGTCTTACAGTATAAATTAAAAATAGCACTTAACTCGAAATATCTGGCTGCAGTTCAAAGAGTTAGTTTTTAATTTTCGGGTAAAAATTCTATGATTTCTACGTCATATATTATATATTCTAAAATAAAAATCATTGATATTTTTGTTGGATACGTGTTTGTATCGAAGTCAAATTGATCAAGTTTTTTTTTTTATATGGAAATCTAGATTTCCAAGGCAGATTCAAGGGTTGACCTGAAAATAATCTCTTGAGTCAACAAAAGATTTGTCATTCTTCTTGCAAGAGACATGGAGTAAATGATGGCAGGATATTCTGGTTTTGTATTAAAAACAAAACAAAAAGAGAAAAGATAGAAAGAAGATTATTGAGAAACCGACAGACCGACAAAAAAAATCTTCAAACAAGAGAAAAAGCAGCGACTCAAAGGAGTCATGGTCAACCATTTTGTTTTGCTACATAGCGAGATTGGCAGCAGATCATCTTCTTTTCGACCTGGACAAACCTGAAGTTGATGCGTGAGGCCTGTCATGGACGACGAAGGGAAATACGCCGACTATTGGTTGGGAAAGACTGGCCAGCACATTGACCATTATTGGCTGACCAGTGTAACTTGCTGGCAACTTAATCGAAAAGGTCAGAGAAAGTAGATGTATTGCTTACAAGAAGATTTGCTCTATTCAAGAAGAACGCCAACTCAGATTCCAACTTTCAAAGATGGCTGGAGGAGTCGAAGGTTTTTGTATCACCATTAAACTTGTTTGTAATCTCTAAGTTATCTCTACATAAAATATCTGTAAAATTAGTTAACAATCCGATATCTTTTTAAAACATCATCTCTATTTTTTCTCTCAGATGTAACATGAACGATTACATAAAAAACGTTAATCAAAAACAAATATTTGTAGCCATTAATATTGGATCAATTTTTTTCTATTGTTTCATTTATGCAGAACATTTTCCTTCATAGCATCTCTTGGGGAAATGGTGCTTACTTAGTAGTGCCCATCTCCTCGCTAAGTGAAATGCGACAGGTTTTACTGGATTACATGGTACCAATAACAAAAAATAAACAATTACCAATTTCATTCTATACATATTTACTAACACCTCCGCATGAGTAGGACGTGACACAAGGTCAATTTCTTAAACGGATTTTAATAGGTTTGAATTCAGAGTTTCTTTTTTTCCTCATAGACTGGTTGCATAATCAAGGTTAAAGAGCCCAGTCTGTCCTACTATTTACCCATAGCTGGAGGAAGACTAGTTGAATGCATACCTTTCTCAAGGGTATTAGCGCCATGTGAAATGCAAACAGTTACGTCTAGAATTTGAACACATGTTGCCATGCCCATTTCCTACAACGATAGTCATTTCACCGCGCATCTCCAAATTTAATACTATAAGTATTGACTATAAAAAATGAGCTTTTTAATTTGTATTTAAGATTTGGAACAATTGAAAAGTTTAACCACAAATCAATATTTTCTTTATCAACCATAATCATACAGAATGAATTTCTAAATAGAATTATTAGAATCTAAAATTTAACTTTGTCTTTTCCTATTTTGTGTGTAATAAGAGTTGACAGATTGTTGTTTAAAACAAGACGCTCTTTCAATCTTTTAAAAGGAACCAAAAGAGGGGGGGGGTCCACAATTTCCCGCTTTTATTATAATACTCCATTTTATGCGCATTTTAAAAGATCTTTTTTCTATTATCTTGATCAAAAAATGTGAACACAGATAAACATTTTTTTCGATAATGATGAACCTTGATAATGATAAATATCTTGGTCAGCCTATGAACTTATCTGGGGCCCGTGATGGTTATCGTTGTTGGAAATGAACACGGTGACACAAGTTCAAATCCTGGACGAGGCTGTTTGTATTTCACATAGCACTAATACCTTTGGGGAAAGTATGCATCCAACTATTCTCCCTCCAGCTATGGGTAAATAGTAGGAAACACTGGGCTCTTTAAGCTTGGTATGGCAACCAGTCTAGGAAAAAGAAAACTCTGAATTCAAATCTGCGGACCTTGACACCAATAAGCACCCCAGCCCAAATGAAAGGAACTGAATATTGCCTTTCACCAGTTGTTAATAAACAAAACAGCCGGCCGATAAAAACCAATAACATTTTTATACTAAAATAGTTTTTGATTTTAATCTAAAAAAAATTATTTATTTCATATTTAGCACATGTGAAAAAAAAAATTTTTTTAAGCTGTTATTATTGTAACCTTATAATATACTTTTATAGCTTTAACTATTCCCGTGTTAAACGTGTCTAACGTTAAAAGTTTTATAATTAAAAAAGAAGTGCTATCGAATTAACAAAAAAATGAAATAAGTAAAAAAAAAATGTGTCTTTAATATAAAAACGTGCCTCTCGTTTATAGTATTATAATTAAAAAGTGCGACTAAAAATCGTATGTTAACAAACAACCGGATTTTATCGGTGAAAAGCAAAACATGTCCTTTTGAATCTAAGTCTCACCTGGGGTGCTTATTGGTGTCAAAGTCCAAATCTGCTAAATTCTGCTTAAAAAATGACTTTGTCTCAGATTCTACTCGTGCGGAGGGGTTGGGTAAATACATAATGACGAACCTTTTAGCAATTTCACCAAAACAAATTCAGAAAATTTTTGATAAACAAAATGAATCGAAAAGGAATTTTAAACTGAGATATTAACCAATGAAATCGAAGAGAACAAAAATCGATATTCCTTTTGTGGAAAATTAATTCAAATTTCTAATTAAATATCAATCTTATCAAATCTAATTAAATATTTACTTAGTTTATGAAGGTGAGCTGAAAAGTTAATAGGCTGAAAAATTGATATAATAAAGTTATATCTACTCTTGATGACTTTTTTTTTTTACTAATGAGATCCATGCACTGCAACACTGATGTAATGAAGTATGTAGATCGCAAGAGGGACTATGGTGAAACATAGACCTTATTTGATCACATTCCATGGTGTATCTTGGTCAGCCTATGAATTTTTCAGCCGACCCTCGTAGCTTAGGGCAGAAGTGGGGTGTGGTTGGTGCTATTATTATCTGCGACCTCGTCACAAAAATCATTTGACCCCTACCCACCCACCCACTACGCGAATGTAATTCCCCTCTTTCGTGACGAAAAGTCTCACATTTTTATGACGGTCAGTTGGTGGCAAGAGTCAGTGAGAGAAAAATATTTGATATGTAGAGTCTATCGGTTAGCGTTAAACATTCCTCAGTCAAAGATAGACTGACAAAAAGCCGTATTCTGTAAGTTAAGCAGCGATGAGTCTGTCAATACTCAATTGGGTGACCACTTAACTCTTAACATCCTGTTGAGAATTTTCTAAGTCCAGAGCCCAATTCCTATAACCATTTATCAAAAATAGGTAAAAATGACCGTTTCATTAAAAGTTACCTGTTATTTCCCTTAAATTAAAGACTTCTAAATATGTTTAATATTATATTTAAACAAAGGCTATCATCTGGGGTAGATTAGGAAAACGAATGTGACTTCCAGACGGGTGGAATGAGGTGGTATAGGATGTTAAGAGTTTAAGCAACCGTAGTTACTGTAAGCAACCTGAAATAATTTTTTATAAAAATGATTTGATTCGGCATTAAATGACCCGAAAAGTGTTGATATACCGAAAAACAACAAAAACAACCATTTTCTGTACATACTTCCTGTTGTCACTTTCTAAAAATAGAGGTGATGTAAGGATTACCTCGTGACTAGGGAGAATTATACACAGGCAGTTTAAAAACGGAGGTAATTTGTTCTTTTTCTTTGAAGGGTCTAAGAAGATATTTGCCCGAGGAGTCAACAGTAGCTTTCATCATGTAAATATTTCAACAGATAAAAATATGTTTGATAAGATAAACAAACAATAAACCAAAGAACTCTTCTCAAATATATGTATTTACCCAACCCCTCCGCACGAGCAGGTCAAGGTCATTTTTAAAGCGACTTTAACAGGTTTGAAATCGAACTTTTTTCTTCTCTTAGACTAGTTGCCATACAAAGGTAAAAGAGACCAGTCTGCCTTACTATTTACCCATAGATGAGAAGAAATAATTGGATTCATATCTTTCCCAAGGGTAGTAGCGCTATGGGTAATGCAAACAGATTCGTCTAAGATTTGAATTCGGTCTGCCGTGTTCATTTCCTATGACCATAATCATTACACCCGAGCGCCTCTTCTCAAATATATAAGTCTCTCATAAACTTTCATATCTCTTAGAAACATCACAAATAAACTGATATTTCTATACATACACGTTCATTCATTCATTTTTTTGTAGCTCATTTCCTTCTATGTATTATCCTTTCTATTTAGTTTGCCCTAACGATAAAATATGCCGTTGTTGTTCATTCTAAATATTGCCATTATATTTATTCTTGAGAAGAAACAACATTTCTCCAACAAATATTCCAAGTAGAAGAAACCGCTGAATGTCAGATTACGGTCAAAGACCAGTTTTATTCTAAAGAATAAAAGTGATTGATTGATCTTAGTGGTCAACCCATCTAGGGTTATTTTTATACCAATAGGTTAGGGAATCGCGTTCATTGTACAGTCATATTTACATTTTTGTGCAGTTGTTACTTAATAGTTTTTTTTTGCACACGGTCCTATTGAATATTAATGATTTTTAAACAGATCTATTTGACCCATAGATGGATCCCTAACAGGTACTACCATTCCGGGTCAGAGTGGACCTGGGAATAATGACAATGAAGGGGTATTCTACACTCCCAGATCTTCAGAACTGGAGCCTCACCATTAGATGCAGTTTAGTGTCATACCCAGTGGAAAGGGTTACAGTCAATTTATTCTAAACTCCGGCGACAGTGCGAAGAGCCGTGCTAGAAAAAACACTGAATCCATGAAACTTTGAGTAAAGTTTTTCTTGTAGAAATAAAAAGGGCTCTCAGGCTAAATTGTTGCGTTCTAGAAAATAAGAAGGTTAAAACAACCCCACCACGTGCCAACGAAGAAACTGGCTTTCTGTTCACGGTCTTCCTTAGAGTAAAACACGCGGCCCCTAGCAAGCACAGGTGCGGCCCGCATGAAAACTGCGCTCTCATACGGCGCTTTTACAGTATCCCAGGTTTTTAGAAGTTTTTTTTTTCTGGACGAAAACGGTCGTTTATTTTCATTAGGGCAATGTGTTATTAAGAAACAGTCTGTTATCAACACATATTCTCTCACTCAGTCAATGAAAGGGAGTGAGCCTTTCCTCGAGCCTTCTCCTGCTTTTAATCAACGCATGGCTCTAATTGAAAGTGACAGTGACACTTGTATGCTTTATCATTTGAACTCGCTCAGTAATATTCTTTTCACCTTTATTAACAAAATTTTTTTTAAAGATATGTATTCATTGGCTTTTAGTTGATGATAAAGAAATTAATGATAGCAATCATCAGTTTTTTTTAATGTAGAAGAATGATTTAAAGACTTAGTTGTCATGTGCGGCCCTCATGACAGACATATGTAATCCATGCGACTCTGGGGAGCTACTCAGTTCGACATGCTTGCCTTAGGCGATAAGTCAGTTCGTACTAACATTTTCCCCACCCCGTCTAGTGTTGTCTTTTCATTTTGTTTGTTATTCATATTTATGATTTTATACACGCTAAATGATATATTCAATTGGACCTCATCCACTAAAAGTCTGTACACAAGGTGACAAAACAGAAATTGACCAATTAAAAATTTCATTTTTTTTATTCCTGTTCAATCAAATGACTTGATGAGTGAAAGTAAAGGGAATTGCTTAGAAACAAACCAAAACTTGATTAGTTTTAGTCTTTTAAGATTTGTCTCAAATAAATTGAATGTTCTCATAAACTTGTGCCCCAGTTAAATGAAATCGACTGGATATGACATTTATTCACATTTAAATTTTAATCAGAAGAACATTTGAAGTTTGTCAGAAAAGTATGATTTATTCATTTCATATTTACTTTTAATATTAATCAAATCTTAATATAGATGAATCATTTATATTTTAAATCAGGGCTGAGAAATCCATTTATGTTTAAAGGCCACATTGTCTCCCAATAAAGCCAAACTCAATAATTCTTTACTACATTTACAACATCTAAAGTTTACATTTTTAGTTAATAACTTAGTCAAAGTGTAATTAATATTTGATGCTTAAGAAAGATTCAAAACTTTTATTGGCCTTTAATGATATTTTAATGGTTGCTTTTTGTAAGAAAGTATTGAGATATCAAATACGAAAAGGGATGTGCACAATTTTAATTTTTTTAATTTTTCACTTAATTTTTATAAGTCTCTATACGTGATTTATATTAGTAAAAAACACCATGAATTCTAAATTCTGCTAAAAAAATGTCATAATATTATTCTTTTTCAAACTTTTGTTTGCTTTTTTAATTGAATTGCCAAGAAAAAATACTTGTTTTTCAAAGAAAACTTCTGATATTCAGACTTCATTTTTTTTTCAGATTTCATAAAAAGAAATTGGGGGGACCTCGTAAAAAATATTTCCCCTAATATAATTTTGCAAAAACTTTCATGAAAATTTGTCTCTTAATTGATTTTTCAAAGAATTTTTTTAAAAGCCTGTAGTCATAACTTGTTTTTAAATTTCAATTGATTTAATGGTGCGAAAATGTAAACATTGTTTTCGTTCATAATTTTCATTATTTCCGTAAGCTGAAAATTAAAAAAAAAATCATTAGGAGTTTTTTTGAATGGTCAAAAAAATTTAAGATAATTCAGAATTTTGAAAAAAAAATTATTTGCAAAGAAACCTCATATTTTATTGCTTTAAACATTGAAAGGTCTAAAATCTGACAATTAGATGATCTTGGGTGATTTAAAAAAACAACAACCCAGAAATCGATGATTTAGCAGGTGTTTTCATGTCAGAACAATGTTTTGTACACGTTTTCTAAGTTGATATATTTATATTTCAGTAAAATAATTGTAGATGTGCCATTTCCCCACTATTTTTTCACTTGTACTATTTTTACCTGGGCCATTTTTACTGTGGAATTTTTGGGTTCCATTTTTACCTGTGCCATCATTATCTAAATTTAGTAATTATATGCTGGATTACAATAAAAAGGAGAATATGATGTAACAACCACCTGAACTTTGAACTCTGTTGACGGGTGTTCATAGGCAAATAGACTTTTGCAGTTAACCAATGTATCTTAAGCAAAAAGGTAATATTTTATTCAAAATCCATTAACTTAATAAGTGATTTTCTTAGAATCATATTACATTGGTTCCTCCTTTGGTTTAAAAAGATTTATTTTTATTTTCTTGTTGAGAGACTCATCAGTCATGTCGTAATTCAAGTTTTAAAAATCTAAACAGTTCTGCCAATCATTCTGAAAAGTTCAAAAAATTCATTTTTCTCCATTTTTTTTTTTTACTAAAGTTATACTTATCTTTCTGCAAAACTAAGATTTTTAAATTTTGCAATAAATCTAAAAAGATGATGGATGTGTATAAAAACGTAATAAAATATTCTTAAATCCCCGTTTTAAATTCATTCATTTTCCAATAAAAAAAAACCCTTAATCTTTTCACTTTTCTATACGAATTCTGTTTATAATAAACAAACTTTAGAAATGGAATTGTGAAACTCTTCTAACGGAAATGTTTTGGTTCCTTGCCCAATGTTGCCAAGGACTTTGTGATACTACACTTCTTTTAAGAAGCTAAAACAACTCGAAAAGGCAAAAACAGTTTTTCCTTTTTTTTTTCTTTCTTCTTTTTCTGTCTCCAAGATAATATCATCTGTTTTCTTCAAACTTAATTGAAAGAGACATTTGTGTCTGATGTGTGCCAATTTCCCTGAATAAATGAATATTTATTTTATAGGATATTATTTGACTGAAAATGGCCTCTGGATTATAAGCTTCACCTTGGCAAATAAAATTGATATAAATACTTAATTCAGAATTTTGTTTTTTCTATTATTTTTATATCATCTCACATGTTGAACTTTCACTTTCATTTTGTTATGTTCCCAAAAAAGAATAAAGAGAAGAATATTGAATATTTTGAATAAAGTTTTGGGTTCTTTCAAAAGAATAATACTTAAATTTATATTTGTAATCTATAGTTATTATACACTTATGTAACTCGGACTAGTATCTTTATCTTGGTTGTTATAATCATCAACTCTCTGACTTTCTTCAAGTGACGATCATCGTTAGAAATCTTCTGAGAATCTTAAACTGAACCTTTTTATTCAATTAACCTTGTTGATTAAATAAAGGGATCAACATTTTTGAATAACAGGAGGATACATTACGAGGATGTGATTATAACAAGGGTTGGGAGGCGCGTGGTGTAATGGTTAGAATCGTAGGAAATGGACTCGTTGACCCGATTCCAAATCCTGGACAAGGCTATTTGCATTTCACATAGCACTAATGCCCTTGAGAACGGTATGCATCCAATCTCTCTCTCTCTCTCTCTCTCTCTCTCTCTCTCTCTCTCTCTCTCTCTCTCTCTCCATGTATGGGTAAATAGTAGGACAAGCTGTGCTCTTTAACTGTTGCTAGGTAACCAGTCTGGGAGAAGAAAAACTCTGAAATCAAACCTGTTAAACTCCGCCAAAGAAATTGGCCTAATGTCACATCCTGCTTGTGCGGAGGGGTTGGTAAATATATATAACAAGAGTAGAGAAAGTTTTTATGTTTAAAAAACACATTGAAATTTTTGTCAGCCAATAAGATTGCAATAAATAAATTATTGTCAGCCAATAAGATTGCAATAAATAAATTTCTTAATAGGTTTCAATTTTCTTATTTAAGTTTCAACTTTTAGTTAAAAACTTTTAATGACATTTTTGATATTGCTTTGGAATATCAGGTTTTAAAATGGAGGTTTACAATTGTAATTGGTAGTTTGGCAAGGCCGTGGAAGGTCAGACTTGTTGGTTTAGGGGATGCATGAAATCTTAAAGCTGGATGTTCTCTGCCCTAAACTATAACAATCAATACATACAGTCTAAGGTCAGAAAGCAATCAAGACTCGAGCTGTATCTACCAGATCAGAAATGAATGAAATGTTAATTTTCTTCAAAATAGTCTACTTGACACTTATTCCATTGAGGTCTTCATTGGTCAAAGCACCTATGAAACTCCTCTTTTGATATGGGGAAGACAACCCATTTGTCCAATAACACTGCTGGGTGCCTCGTGGTTGACCGTGTCAAAGGCATTCGCAAGATCGATGAAACATTGGTAGTGGTCAAGATTATATTCAATGCACTTTTCTGTAGCTGGTCAGCCGAGTAGATTATATTAGTTGTGCCGCGTCCAGAGTGGAAACCACACTGGGGTTCTGGAAGAATGGATGGTGATATGTGTTCCTCCAAGCAATTAAAAAAAAACCAACCTTTCCAACAATGGAGAGCAAAGCAATTTCTCGATAGTTATCACAGAAGTTACTAGAACCCTTCCTGAACAAGGAAATGCGAAGCTCATCTCTCCAATCGCGAAACACCTTTTCTTTGTTCAGCATTTCATTCAATTTGGAGCGACCACATTTAATTTGTCTAAAAGCTGGTTCAAAAATATCCACAGCTATTATGAAGGAGCTGCTATATGAATATAACTGTTTCTCCAGAGTCTGTATAGCCTTTGGTTTGACCATCAGTGTAAACAAGACTATCGTCATGTATCTACCTGCTCCAAGCAAACACTTTGTGGATCCTTTGAGTATAGTGATCACCTTAGACGTCGATTCCCTCGGATTGCAGAAAACAATCAAATCCTTTGGTTTGCTTGAGAACAAGGCTTGGGGCCAAACTGTGTGTATATCGAACCTGTGTGTATATCGAACCTGTATGCTCTCAGCATTTTTGTGTCTTTGTGAGACCTGGATTGTATACAGGCGATATTTCAGGACACTTGAGAGATTCCATTAGAACTGGCTTCGTAAGATTTTATGGATAGAGTAGTTGTCCTTTACACCAGACACCATAGTCACCTATTTAATATTGGAAGTTTAAAC
The DNA here is from genome assembly GCA_023376005.1 of Doryteuthis pealeii. Lineage (NCBI taxonomy): Eukaryota > Metazoa > Mollusca > Cephalopoda > Myopsida > Loliginidae > Doryteuthis > Doryteuthis pealeii. The sequence goes on along the minus strand of CM042159.1, from coordinate 79,179,101 downwards.
TTATCTTCGCTGGCCTGTCTGGTCACCTAGTTCGCATGGAGTTTCGCCGAATCCCCAAACAACTATCTTACGAGGTTCAAGGACTGCCTCAAGGATACTTTCAAAAATACTTCTATTGAAGGACTAGGAGAAATTGTCATCAAACATATCTGCCATGAGAGTCACCATTTGTCGTTCTGTGAAAGAGTTTGAGTCCAACTGAATTAAACATGAATAAATGAAA
>CM042159.1:79148878-79176378 GCA_023376005.1 Doryteuthis pealeii | reverse complement strand
CTATAAACCAGATGTGAGCTCTTTGGCGGCTGTAATATATATACCTATGTATGTATTTATCAGTTAACATCTACCCCTACCCTGCAGGTGGCTGATGGCCAAGTGGTTAAGGCGATGCGATATGTCAAAACACGGTGTGTGTGGATGACAATATATATGCCGGGTTAGCTCAGTTGGTAGAGCGTTCGGCTAGAAACCACAAGGTTCCTAGTTCGATACCGGCCCTCACAAACTCAGCGTATGAATAGCACAGGGATCTGTGCAGTAAAGTAAGGAGCTGATGGTAGGTGTGGTGCTCCACCTCAGATGCAAAAACAATCTCCTTGGTCTAGCACTACTGAATGATTCTCTCGCTGATTGGCTGATACCGACTTTAGGCCACCCCGACGACTACTATATATATATATATATATATATATATATATATATATATGTATTGCAAAAAATAAAAACAACAGTAGTGCAGCCACAAATGATGGTAACTCTAAGGTCAAGCATAGTTGCGGTTCAAAGCAACTTCACCACTGACCAAGAGAATCCAAGCAGTGTCTGAGGATACCAACCAGATTTTCTTGGTTTTTGATTATATCATGTGAATTTCAAATCAAGATACAGCCACATTGTATAATGTTTTGTTGTATTCACAACTTTCCATTCATTGATTCAGTGATGGAAAATTTGATTTATTTAACTTGATGATATGTCAATACACTGAATGAGAATAGGATTTCAGCAAAATCCATATATTAAGTTCATGTATAAATGTTTTAATAATGAATTTGTAAACTAATGATGTTAATTATTATATAACAAGGTGATATCAGTTTCCATTGGAAGGTTCAAATTACTATTACTCTGTAAATGTTTAATACCGGAAATATCACAAAACTTTTCTTCTAAAATACGATGATCCAAAAGTGTAATAATATATGTTTTTTTTTTATATTAATAAATTTTCTAAAAAGGAATTCCTGCTTTTAAAAGAAAGAAATATGTCTGATCATTTAATTTTACCATCAAAATAGAAATTGAAATTTCCTTTTTGCTTCTTTTCGGTCTAAAATAAAACAATGTCAGATTTTATCTGAATATTTTCACAATTAGTAAAACCGAACAACATTGATGAAATTTTCAGTATATGCTTATATTTATATGAATGATTTATTACGTGATTGGCTTTTATTAGAAATATATCTACAATAACATCACATCATAATTTAATGGTTAGCAAGCTAGTCTTGCAGACCCATTATAGCATGTTTGATCCTCACTGGATGCCCCATACTTGTGACCTTGTGTCAAACTTATCCATGGCGAATAGGTTGGGTAAATACACACAATAACTTATCTAATGGTGTGAGATTTAATGATGCAACTTTAGTGTTGTTCATCATATTATAAGTAAATATATATAATAGTATATTTATTGATATTCATTTTTAAAATTCAGATCTACAAATATTTCCTAAGAAAATATAACCTCAAAAAGAAAAAAAATTGTAAAATTATTGAGAGATGGGAATACAAAATTGGAAATTGTGAAAATGCTGAACAGTTAAGAGAACAATAAAAAAGAATGAAAACATTAACAAGATAAGAACAAGAAAACAAAATGGCTTTAAGAATGTGATAAAAAGAGAATTGAGAAAAATGAAAAGGGTAATAAGTAAGAAAAATGAATTGACCAATAAGAAAATATTTGAAGAAAAAAGATAAAGAATATTAAGAACATTGACTAAAGACATTAAAACAACCAAACTATCATCTTTAAGCAAAACCAGCACAAAGAGAAATGTGTAAATTGGGTAAAGAAATCAATTTTAATGATGACTGAAGAGTTACATTAGATGAACCTTAAGTGAAACATGGGTCCTTTTCAGAAATACTTAACCAACAAAGATTTGAAAACAACAGGAAGAAATGAACTGCTATTTTAGGGAAATATTTTAGGCAGTAAAATTAGAAGTTCCTTCTTGAAAATTGATGAAAATACAGCAAATTGAAATAAAAGGATCATTTTCCAGTTTGTTTTACAAGAAAGACAAAACCATCTTTGTTGGAAATTTAAGTTCACCTTCTTTGTTGACTTAATGTAATCAATTCCATGAGATTGAATTATTAAACATTGTTGGTGAATTACTTGAACTGTGGGATTTGGTATTATCGGTTGGTTTGATTAAATTAGATTTGAAACCATTTTCTTGTTTTACAGTTTTACCTTAAAAATAAACTCATTTACTTTTACACATTTAAAGAAGGAAATAGAATGAATTTGGTTAAAATCATTGTATTAAGCACAAAAATAATAAAAAGAATAAAATATTTTGGAATGACACTTCTCAAAATGACCACAAGATATGAGATATATAATAAATGGTGAATGGTAATACAGGTTTATATGGAAGAAAAATTGCAATAAAACATCTAAGGTTAGGGTAAGGATAAGAGATTAGGGTTAGGGTTAGGATTAGGTTTTGGTTTAGGTTTAGTTTAGGGTTGGTGTTAGAATTAGACTAAGGGTACATATGTTGATTTAAAATGGAGTTTGAACAACATTCTTTTTTAAGTTGATATATATATTTTAAAGAATTGTTGCTGTTGTGCCATTTTCTTCATTTTTTCACTTGTGCCATTTTTACCAAAATTCATATAATAGATAATACTAAGTTTAATCATTCAAATTCATTCTGCTAATTTAAACTGAAAAAAAAAATCATATAAAAGTAAAGAAATATTTTTTAATATTTACCCAATTTACTGGGAATAATTTTAATCCTTTTTTCTTTTTCAGATTTATTCATTTCAGTCATAAAACTTTTGATTTCTTGTTTTTTTTTTGTATTGTTTAAAACTGGAGTTTTTCTTTTGAACTCAATATTGAAAGAGAGAAAATAATTTGAAATTTGACAAATCACCTTTTTATTCTCATTTTGAAAATTAATATAATTACTTCTGTAAAATATTAATATTTTGTAAAATATTTAAAAACTAAAATCTGGTTTTAATTTCAAAATAAAATTTAGCTAAATATTCAAAATGTTTTTTTCTAATGAAAAGCAAAAGTTACAAATTATTTCTTATACTTATTTTGATCTCAGTTGGAAATGATAGAATTTAAAATTCTATATTGGTATGTTTACCCTACCTATGAACATTAATTGGTATGTCCCATTCCTCATAAATACAGAAGTATTATGCTGACTGAGTAGTCTGATACCACTAGCAGTGGTTTACCTTTCTTCACACCACTGGCGAGTATTGTATTTTGTTAATTCTATAAAGATTCTATTCATTTCCAACCTCCGTTTGGTTATTCCTTATTTAGTAACCTTTGTTAGATTACAATAGTTTATCTCCGACATCTGGCAACTGACTTGGTAAACATTCATAATCATCTTACCAACAGTAACTTTGAGCTCCTTTTTTATTTCCATGTGTCAAACACAAATGGCATGGCTTCAAAGTCAGAAAACAGCACAGCTCACATGACTTTCATAAACATTTTCAGAGTTGCAGAAACATGGAATAACCTGCCCGCATCCGTTGTTAGCTGCCGTGATATTGCATCTTTCAAAACCTCCATGCTTCCTGTAATTTGACAACAGTATACCTGATATACCCCTCCATATATATATATATATATATATATATATATATATATATATATATACATATACTTCCAATAAGTATATATATCAAATTTGGTAGCTTTAGATCTCTCAGTAAACACACAAACAAATTCTTCCCAATTATTGATATAGATAATAATTTAGAATGCTAGCATTTCCAAATGAAATTTTCACAAGTAATGAAAATGAATTAATAAGAATGAATGATTGAATATCTTTTAACAGATAAATAAACAGTATTAGTTTGTTTTTATACATTTTTAGTAGAGAAACTGAGAAGACAACCATTTAATTAGTTCAAAACTTCTAGAGAAAAAAAAAAGGTTTGAAAGAAGCTTGGCCCCTTTCTAGAAATTGCTCAGTGAAAATGACATGAACAGGAATGTGTCTCAGACAACAGGACTTCCTAATTACAAATAAACATATGAGGAAATAAATAAAGTAGAGTAGAGATAAAAAAATTATTCCCTGATATGAAGTCAGAGTGCCCACAATCGCCCAGATAGATTACCATTAACAAATTAAAGATCTTAATTTTGACAATTTTACAATAGAATTCATGAAACAAAATCAAAAGTTTGCACTGTAAAATAGCAACTCTCACAAAATTTTATCCTTTTTTATTGTTTTTTTTTTTCTCCATTATTGAAAAAGTTGCAGACAATCTGTGATTAGCTTAACTATTTTTTTTTATCATTAAAAATTGACTAAATGTTTTTTTTAAACAGATTCTATCTGTTGAGTTTTTTTTAATAATTATTGTTTGAAGTAGAGATCATGACATATTTCGAATATTTGAATTGATTGAAAGAGGTGAAAAAAGATTTGACTAAAAAATAAACAAAATACACTTCTGTGCAGTAACAGGCATGAGAAAAAAAAACAACATTTATTGAAAATTGACCTCAATTAGTCAATTTCTTTTCCTGTCTTCCTGTTTCTTTATCTGTTAAAAGTTAGCAATTTTATTTGAAAAGTGAAGTGAAGAGAATCTCACAGAAGTAGAATGACAGTAATCTGGGCCTCTGGAACAAAAAGGTTTATTAGTTTCTAAACTCATACCACCCTACCATTCATTTCATCCAGTTACGTACACGGTGGTTCAAAAGTCTTGTCACCCCTACAAATTTTTAGAGGTAAAATAATTATATAATTCAAAATTGTAGAAAATAATCTAATTTTTTAAGATTTATTTTAAAGGTAAAATAATTAAATAACTTATATTTGATATTATTGAGACAAAAATGAAATTTAAAACAATATGTAGGGGTGACAAGTCTTTCGGACCACCCTGTTTTTAATAGATTTTATATTCTCTACACAATTTGAAATGTTTTTTTGTTTTTTTCACCTATATAAGACATTTGTTTCTAAAGCCCTAAGTCGCAAAAATATTGAGAAATCGGACTATATGACCTTTAGGCACCCTTTTTGATCTCGATTAAGAAAGGACATGTTTTTCATTTACACTGTCAATATCCGGTTGTTTGTTAGGAATTAGGGGTTAGGATTAGGGGTTAGTTTTATAATAAAAAAAAATATCTAAAAATCGTCTGTTAAAACAACCGGATATTGACATGTCCTTTCTTAATCAAGATCAAAAAGGGGTGCCTAAAAGTCATATGGTCCGAGAAATCTATTGAAATATTTATTTCAAGTGCTATAGATTACTTTTACAAATCTATGTTGATAGAACAGTTGGGATTGGTAGGGTTAAAACATAGGGCAGATTTAGCTCAGTCAGTAGAACATCCACTTAGGAACCAGAAGGTTTTGAGTTTGGTGAATGGCCCATGCCAGCTCAGTGCATGAGGAGCACAGCTTTGATCTATGCAAAGGGGAGCTGATGGTAGGTATGGTACTCCACTTCAGGCTCAAAAACAATCTCTGTGGTCTAGCGCTAGGGAAAAGGTGATAGACACCCTCACTATCTGGCTGATACCGACAACCAATTTAAAAAGAAATATTGATTCCTTTGAAACAATTTCAAAATATAAGAGTTTTGTTACTTGTGTCTGTGGGTGCTCAGGACCCTCACAAATCAGTGTGGGGGAAGTCCCATATTTAAGTCCTTATTTTTCTATTAAAAATGATGTCCAAATTTGATCACTTGTGATGTACTTTTTTGTTCATGTGTTTATCTTTTCAGTGAAGATAGCAATGATTCCTGGGAAGAATGCCCAGTCTTTGACAAGAGCCATTGGGTGCCATCCAAAATCTTCCAATATCTCCTTTCTATAAGAGTATTTAAATCACTAGGGTTGGTATTTAAACTTTGAGGGAGAATCATGACCACTGACAATAGCAATTAATAAAATGTCATATCAGTATAAAGATAAATATGACTTTTTGGCACATCAATATCTGCATGGGTCATGTGGTTTGTATTTAAACTTTGAGAAAGAGGGTCATGACCACTGACAGTAGCAATTAATAAGATGTCATATCAGTATATAGATAAATATTACTTTTTTTGATAAACATCTGTATGAGTCAGGCTGTGCCAAAAACGTTTATTTTTGAATTGACTGTTTATTATTTATATATCTATATTTTTTAAAGCTATAAAGATACTTTATTTAACATTTAATAGCCTTATTAATAATTTTAATGTAAAAAGAAAGAAAATAATTTTTATTTTTTTCTGATTATAATAGGAAATATCTTTGAAAATCACCAAAAGAATCCCTTATTTTTTACTGTTAATATTTTAGTAAGGTGTTTTAAAAAAAAACAAAAAAACTCTCAGTTGATCTGAATTCAAATTTATTCATTAATAATTTACAAAAAAAAAACACTTGAAATATATTTTCTGTTCTTGCTAAATCCACAGTTTGATACACACATATGATTTGATAATCTTGTCTCAAAAAGAATATTATTAAAACTTGATTTCATGGAAGAAACTCTACACTATCAACAAATAAAACAATAATCCATAAACATCTTGGACACGGACATTTTGTTATTTGAAGTTTTATTGCATAATGTTATATTCATATCAGATTCCCAGTTTATGCTAAAAAAAAGTTCAGGTAGGGAATAGATTTAAACAAAATCAATTCTTAAAATATCTTTGTTAATAACATATTTGAAGCAATCAATTCTTATCTCTATAAACCTTGCATAATTTGAAAATTCAAACGTTTTTTTAATTGATTTTGTTTTTATCAGATTTTAATATCACAATTTAGAATGTTTAGAAGTACAGGAAATGATAGATTTACATAAAAATACAGAATAATGAATTTTTAATCATTGAAGGAAATTCTTCAGTCTATATATTATTCTAAATTTCACCTTTTGAATTAGATAACAATAATTTCCTTTTGGAATGTCAATCCTGGAATCTCAATTTTTTAATATTTATTTCCTTTTAGATAAATAATATCAGATTGATACAAAAGTTGTTTTTTTTATAGCTTTTATATTCTCAACATAATCTGAAATTTTTTTTTCTCACTTATCTTAACATCGAGTATGTTTTTTTGATAAGCAAATAACTAAAATAAAAATCAAGAGAAAGAATTGATGCTTGAAATTTTATTTTTGTTCTGATCTTGTTATAAAATTTATAAAATTGATTTTGGGTTATTAAGAGGCAAAATTCTTAACTTAATAATTATTACAGATTCTGACATTATTTATTTATTTATTATTTCAAAGAAATATTAGAAAATACTGACACTTCATTTTAATTTCAGAAATTTTGAAGTTATAAACATTGTCTTTTATTTAACAAAATCCTTTTTTATGAATGACAATTGCAGTTATGGTTAAGATATCTAGTCATTCAATGAAAATACTTTTAGAAGATAGACATTCTATTTTAGATAGACATTTTAGATTGCCACTTTATTTTAGAAGAAAAACATTATAAGAATAAATTTCTTATGAAATTTCTTCAGTACATTTCAAATAAAACAATCATTACACTTTAATAGTAATAACAATTATTTTTATAGATATAAAATAGTGACGGTAAAAGAATTGAGGTAAGGGAAATAATTCTGCATAAAAATAGACGATTATTTTCCCTTGCAATGTTAACTTCAATGAATCGCTATTAGGTAGTTTTGTGCGTATTTTTATCAGGTGTTGTTGTTCAATACTCCTTAATATAAATATTATTATTATTATCAATATCAACACACACACACACACACACACACACACACACACACACACACACATATATATAATTACTGTGTTTTAAGTTTACAGTATCTACAGAATGAGTGCTTGATATCTGAGATAGACCATATATAGGTGGTATAACACAGTAATCAGAATCCAATGTCTTTAATTACTGTGTTATACTACTTATACATTCATACACACACAAAAAAAAACATGTGTGTGTGTGTGTGTTAAAAATGTATTGTGCAGTCTGTAATTTCAGTTTCAGTGACATTGTGAGAAGTAATATTTCTTTATTTTCACCGAATTTATTTTGTTTATTGTGAATGTTGATTCTTACCATATATCCTATCAACAATAGATACAATAAATACATATGATCCTACAATTGAATGAATACCCAGTAACACGAGAAACACATATTCCAGCATACAGTAAATAAATAATCTATGGTAGATTTAATACATATTCTACAAAGCAAATATATCTCCTACAGTGTACTAAATATTCAGGAGGTGCTGAAAAGTTCTCAGCCCAACCAGAATGGAATTATATTTTTTATTCAATTTTTTAAAGAGTTATATATATTTGAGAAACAATGTGCTAAGTGTATTGAACTTCAGGATTAATATGATGGAATAGTATGGAACAGCATGAATGCTTCATTACTCTAGGTTATTACCTTCTTGACTGTATGTTATTACCTTATTGGCTCTATAGGTTATTACTTTCTTAGCTTTAGGTTATTACCTTATTGGCTCTATAGGTTATTAACTTCTTGACTGTATGTTATTACCTTCACTATAGGTTATTACCTCATTAGCTCTATATGTTATTACTTATTGGTTCTATAGGTTATTGCTTTTTTGGGTTCTATAAGTTATTACTTTCATGGCTCTATAGGTTATTACCTTCTTGACTATAGGTTTACCTTCTGGGCTCTATAAGTCATTACCTTCAACATCCCTCATCCAGCATATCTCAATAAATAAATAAATATTGGTATTTGCCCAACCCATTCATCATGAGTAGGATGTGACACAAGGTCGCAAGTATGAAGCACCCAGTGAGGATCAAACTCGCTATTCAGTAGAAATGGATCTGCAGGACTAGTTTGCTACACTATGACTGGACATCCTCACAATAAACAAATGTTACACAATACAATAAGTATAATGTCCTATATTAGAATATGTTGTGTAAACTTTTTAATTTCAGAAAAAAAAATGTATTTATTTCAATATCATTCATTATTTGTTGGTTTATTAACAATGAAGAGAAAAGTCACATCTTAGAATAAGAAGGGCTAATCAAATATTTACACTTAAATTTTACAATAATGTAATTATTAATTTTTATCAGTTAATTTTGATATTTAATATTGTAAAGTAAAGTTGGCTGAGTGGCCTATGGTTGGTATCACCCAGACAGCGAGAAGTCTATCCCCAGGGAAATTGTTGTGTTAAGGTAGAGTGCCACACCTACTGTCAACTACCCACTTTACCACACAGATCAGATTACACAAGCTGTGCTACTTAGTCACTGAGTTGACAAGTTGACCGGTAACAAACCCAGAACCTTGTGATTCCTTGGCAAATGCTCTACCATTTGTGCTAAGCCGGCCCCTTTAATATTGTAATCACTTAAATATGCAATAAAATATTGTTATAAAGAAGAGAAGAGATTTGTTTACTTAATTTTATAAACTTTGTTGATCAAAATGTTTTGTGTTTTTTCACTTCTGACTGTTTAATTATCTTAATGTAATAAATGTTCTTTTCTCAATAAAGACTGGCTAATGTGTTGGACTTACAGCATTGTAGTAAGAAAATAAGCAGAGTGACCTTTTGTTGGTATCAGCTAGACAGTGAGGGAGTCAATTTCCTTTTCACTAGCACAAGATCAGGGTGATTTTTTTTTCTGAGGTGGAGTGCCACACCTACCGTCAACTCCCTACTTTACTGCACAGATCAGATTACACAAGCTGTGCTACTCATGCGCTGAGTTAGTGGGGACTGGTATCATACCTGGAAACTTGCGATTCTGAGATTATAACATATTATATTGTAGAATAACAATCTATAACATATTATATGTAATGATACTATATTTTATACAAGAATAAAAAAACATATCTTTTATAAAAGAATTAGAAACCTATATTTAATATATGGAAGAATAAGGAATCCATTTTATATTGTACAGAAGCATCAGGAAATCATATGATATGGAAGAATAAAGAATTTATATTACAGAATATGGAAATTATAACAATTATATTGATGAAAAAAAAAAGGATGCATTTTATGACAGAATCATGAACTTACATAATACCAAATGGAAGATTCATTAATTTATATCATATCATATGCAAGTGTAAGGATCATATATATGTATGAAAGAATTAGGAATCTATATCATATCATATGACAGAATCAGAAGAATGGGACATACTGTATAGCAGAATTAGAAAATATGTTATATTACATAGAAGAATCACAAGGAACAGAATAAGAAACCAATCTTATTAGATAGAAGAATTTGGAAGTAATACTCTATTGTCCCTCAGACTATAACATATTGTATAAAAGAATTAGGAATCCATACTTATTGTATTGAAAGATAAAAATTATTTTGTATTTAGTATTGTCATAGCAGTGATATTAATTTGAATATAGACTGATATAAAGAAATAAAATGATTTGATTATATCAACTGTCTGATTATGTCTGTAAAAAAATAAAATGTCTGTTTTGGCAAATTTGATAAAAATACATTTAAGATATTTTATTCCATATTGAAAACTTGTAAATAATAAAAAAAAGAACAAAAAAATATGAAGTTTATATTTAAACATTTCAAAATATTTATGTGTGAAATTTATTGAAAAAGTTCAAAGATGTTATAGGTGAAAGATTTAAAAATTACCAGATGTATGAATAAAATTTGTTGGTCTCTGGATTTATAAAAATATAGATCTCTATTTGATCATCTAATAATTGATCTCAAATATTTTTATAATTTGTGTAGCCAATCATAAACAAATAACTAAAAAGAATTTTTAGAAGTTTAATATTTCTCTAAACTATAAGAAAGAAACAACTAAATTTTATTTATACACGATGTCAGTCAATATGATTGGAAACCCATACACCAGCTGATCTTACGGAATGATCTATGAAAACTCAGTGGTTGGTAGAATTTCTAAAAAATTTATTTCTTTTGTTTAATAGCATATCAAACTTGGTGAGTTATTTAATGTCTAAGCCATCCTTGTAGAAGAACAGTAGTGGTACTATTTAACCCATAGTTGAGGGATGATGGGTTTCATACATTTTCCATAGGATATTAGTCCTAAAAGTGAATGTAATAAATGAGTGGATTTTGAACTTGTTTACTATAATGTCACATTCCAGCCCTTTAGCCACTACACCATGGAGAGACTCCACCCTTTAATTTAGTCTTTCCCAATTTCTTTCTTGTAACAATTTTTTTTATCTTCATTTATTTTTTTATTGTCAGCCTTTTTTTTGATTAATTCTTTACAACAATTTCCTTTCATCTTAACTGTTTAGTTGCTTTTCATTACACATTAAAAAATACTTACTAAGTGCTCCACTAAAGTGACCTTTTACCAGACTAAGAATTAGTAAATATTTTGGTAATTCATCGTGGGATAGTGGTTAAAAAATAGTCTTGTGGATCATTACAGTAGGTGCCCTACGCTTATGACCTTGTGTCAGACAAAGTTTTTTTAGCAAGAAAAAAATATCAATGTCAAACAAACTTGAGTTTTTCTCCCATGAAATTCTGTTCAGTAAATCAATCAAATGAAAAAGATGAAAACAAATCTTTTCATATAAAAATTTCCTTAATAAATTAAAGTAGAATAACTGAATTGATTTGTGGAAAATTACAATTAAAATGAGAAATATTTATTTATTAGAAAAAATTTATTATTATCAACTGCTTAATCATAAAGTTTGTTTTTAGATTCATAATCATTGTAAAATAAAATATTTGCAGAACATATATTATTGGGCATAAATAAGTACACTCCTAACAATTTATCATAAAAAGTTAATTTTTTTAAAAACTAATGATACCATCATATAATCAAAATGGACATTATTAGATATTATTTATTACCAAACTCTACAGCTGTAACCAAAAATAAAATTGCACAAATGAAGGGTGCATTTATTTTTGAACTGCAACATATTTCATATTTTTGGTTATAGAGTTTCAATGCAGTAGAATTTTGTAAAAGATAATACCCAATGATAGATTGTGTGATCTCTCACAAGAAATAATAAAATCATTTTTTTTTTGTTTAGTAGAAAATTAACATTTTATTAAAAAAATTGTTAGGGGTCTACTTATATATGGGCAATACTGTAGATGATCTCTTGAATGTATTATTTACAGGAAATGTATACTTATGTAGTTCTTTACTTAACACAAACCTAGAAATATGGGACACCCAGTGAGAATCAACATCACTAGCAATGGTCTGCTAGACCAACTCATTAATCATTACACCACATAAGACACCCATATATAAACTAATTGTATCTTATTATAATTAATTAAAACATTTCTTGATGAAAAAAAAATTATTAAAAAGTAACTAAAACATTTTAGGGGATGAACTGAGTTGATTTTATCCGATTATCATTTCTTAGATTTTTTGTCTGTGAAACAAATCAAAGCTGAAGTTCAGTTTCAGAGGGTCATCTCCCCAGGAAGTACCCCTCCATTGCACAAATAGAAGTAGGGACAGAATACCCAATTCTAAAAGGAAAAATGTCAACAGAACTGGACATTTTCTAGAACAACTTATATGTACATGTGAAGGTCTGCACATTAAACTGAACCTTCTGTTACATTTAACACTTGTAAGGCGATGTATAAATCCCTTCATCTAAGTATCAACATTATTTATATGACTATTCTATAAAGAAAAATTGTTGATGTTTGGTTTTGGGTCAATCAGTTTTGTTTGTACGCAAGAGACCTTTAAGCAATAGCATCCACTGTCACTTTTCCCAACAAAAAAGTGAGAATTCTTCCAAGCTGTAGCCATGTCAGTGCTACTGTATGGCTGCACCATTTGCATATAATGAGAAAAAACTAGATGGGAACTACACAAGGATACTGCATGCGGCCTTGAACAAATCTTGGAAGCAGCACCCCACAAAATACATGACACAACAGCAAAAACCTACATCAATCACTTCTATGTGGATTCTAAATGCTGTGTGGAGGACCTGTTAGGAGTGATGGCCAATAGGGTCAGTTGGTGAGAGAGACTCTTGGGTATCCATGTTGTCAGACAACCTGATGATGTCAATATCTTATTGGCAATCCTGTTATTGAGGCATTCATAGACACCTCTATAAGATTCCAAATTTCAAAATCTCTGACCCTCACTAAGAAAGCCTTACCCAGGGGATTGTAAAGAGGTCAAATAACATGCACATCACCATCCTATTAGCATTTTAGTTCCCATTTCTTTTATTTAAGTCAAATTGGTAAAAACTAAAAAAATATTTTAAGCATTCATTATTTGCTAATTTTTACCCAGATTAAGCAAGCATTTAATAATAATATTTACACATGTGACCAATAAAGCCTTTATCAGATGATGACTCTGGGATCAGGCATGGTTTCATCATTACCACTAACCCAGAGGACCCTTACAATACCACCAAACTTTGTTGGTTTTCCGTCACATTTCATTCTCTTCATTCCTTTTTTTGAATTCATAACATTCAAACAATGAAATTTTAATTCAATAATGTAAGATTTGAATTAAGTGATTAGATGACATGTTGATACACTGAACAAGAAGTGGAATTTCCATGAAATTCATGTGCAAAGTCTGTGTATATAGTCTCAATAATGAATTGTTAATGATGTTAATTTGAATTGTATGATGAGATGACTATGTCAAATTCTTTGGAAATTTGAGACAATGTTCAACATAGTTCAAATGATTATTTTTTAAAACTGTCGCCTGTACCAAAAAAACAAGTGATACTTATGATATTCCTGTGCGGAACTCATAACTCTGGATCCCTTCAATTAATCTCTGTATGAGATTTATGTTGTTATTGATTTTTAAGAACAAATGTTTTACAACCAGATTTCCTTTTTAAAGTTTTGATATTAATATTATACAATCTATCAATCTAATGAGAAACAGCAATGGCTTGTTGGCAGAATCTCCCAATATCAAGGTTGAAATGAATTTGTTTATAGAAAAGCATTAATTCATAAAATCTTTGGGACATGATACATTAAAATAGTGTCGAATATTCTGTGAATATTTGTTTAAAGAAAAAAGACAAACAAATAAACACAAAATTTTTTAAAAATGAAAGTAAAAAGGGGAAAACTCACATTTTTTTCTAAGCTAAAAAAGTTGAACAACAACAACAACAACAATAATAACAAGAAAAACTAAGCTTAACCTTGGCAATGATGTCCTCTTTTTTGTTGTTGCTGTTGTTTTCCTGTGGCTTCTCCTGGTGATGGCAAAGTTATATGTCTAGACTGTCTTTTTTCTTGAAAAGGCGCTCAGAGTTCATCAGAGCTGAACAGAGAGTCACAAATAGAGATTGATGATTACTTCTTTGTTTCAATAAAGAAAACATCACAGGAACTGATTTAGATTTTCGTTTGTCACCTTTTCTTGTTTTGCTCTGCTAGTTTGTTTTTTAGTTTTTCATTTTATACTAGTCACTTATCTATCTATTATATATATATATATATATATATATATATATATATATGTGTGTATGTGTGTGTGTGTGAAATACATACACACTCTTATACACATACAAATATTTATAATACTTATCTTCGTAGTATGAAAAATATATAAATACAATATTTTTTATTTTATACATTTACATAGTGCTACCACATACATTCATAAATACATACATACATACATAAATGCATATATTCATATGTGTATGCTTGTATATATATGTATGAAAAATTTTCCAACAGATATTATTATACACATAATTCTGAATGACATATATATATTTACCAACCCCTCCGCACGAGCAGGATGGGACACAAGGTCAATTTCCTAAGCAGAGTTCAACAGATTTGAATTCAGAGTTTTCCTTCTGCTAGACCGGTTGCCTAACCAAGGTTAAAGAGCCCAATCTGCCCTACTATTTATCCATAGCTGGAGGGAGAGTAGGATTCATACCTTTCCCAGGTGTATTAGCACTAAGTGAAAGGCAATTACTACATCCAGGATTTGAACTCAGAGCGATGAGTCCATTTCCCATGACTTTAACCAAAGTCTGCGTAGTGGCCTATTATTGGTATCAGCTGAACAACGAGGGAGTCTATCCCCTTTTTGCTAGTGCTAGATCAGGGAGTTTGATTTGCTGAGGTAGCATGTCACACCTACCATCAACTCCCAGATGCTTTATTACACAGATCAGATTAACCAAGCTGTGCTATTTATGCGCTCAGTTGGTAAGGACCGGTATCAAATCTCAAACATTGTAATTCTTAGGCAAATGGTCTACCAACTGAATATATAATAATACTTTTTCTTTATCAAGCGTTTGCTGTTGTATGTGAATCTTTGTTTGTTGACCAACATAGGTGTGCCCATGTGTAGTAGTCACATGAGTTCATCTTTACTTCTTCAGTACAGCCCAGCACACACACACACACACACACATATGTATATATATATGATTTGGAGGTTGGTTTTGGAGGTTATCACAATGCAGGTGTAAAGGAAGAGAAGGCAACAAGGATATTGTTCATTAACCAGTGTTATTTAATATTTAATAAAAAGATGTTTCCAACTGCTTGTATTAATCTATACAAGTATGGATTAAAACAAGCAACTGTGAACATCCCTTTATGGGGTTCAAAAATATTCTGATGAAGGGATATTTCATCCCAAAATATTAAGAAAATATCAAATAACACAGGTAAAAGGGAAACATCCTCTTTGACTTCTCTTTCTTTACAATCGCATTGTGATAGCCTCTCTCTCTCTCTCTCTCTCTCTCTCTCTCTATATATATATATATATATATATATATATAGAAATTGAGAAATTGAGCTTGTGTTGCATCCTGCTCATGCAGAGGTGATGGTAAATATATATATATATATGTATATATATATATATATAATTTTATGAAAAATTGAAAAAAGCCAACACTGCAGTGTTTAACAAACCTTCCTCAGGGCTTTTATTGGTTTAAAGAAAAAGAAATTATTGATAAAAACAAAGTCTGCAGCTTCTGCTTTTGGTATATGGCTGCTTACATATTGTTGGATTTACTTCCACTTTTTCTTCATATATATATATATATATATATATATATATATATATATATATATATAATTAGAATTATATGACTCAGCATTAGATAAAACCTTTATGTCAGTAAAATCAGGAAAAGATGAAAGATACACAAAAAATGTCCTGGAGAGCAAATATAACAAATTAAAGGATAATAAAAATTAAGATTAATATTATTAACTCACAACTCATGTTTCATGTTTCTGATCATCAGGTGATTCATCAAACCATATCTGCCCAGACATGGTTTGAAGAATCTCACGTGAAATGGTTGTGTGCTAGTGATATATATATATATATATATATATATATATATCTTCTTTTTCAGAAGTAGATATATAATTCATTAATTCTATTTCTTTTGCTTCCATACTCGTAGATTTGTATATCTAGGTGTGTATGTGTATGCAATGTTCTTCATATATTTATATATAAATATAATACACACACATGTATCTATGTTGAGAGATAGAGACTGAGAGAGAGATAGGGAGAAAGATAGAAAAGGAAAGAACAAAAGAAAGAAAGAGAGAGAGAGAGAGAAAATGGCAAACACTCAAAGAAGGAGAGATCATTTTCTTTGTCACCCACACAGATTTTCATCACACGGTCGGATATTTCAGTGGAGCTCTTAAGAAATAAAAGGTTGGTTTTTTTTTTTTGTTTTTTTATTTTAGTTTTCCTTTCAAGAAAGGAGAATTTCAATCATTCTTGGCTTTCTCTTATATGAGTAGAATTTTCAGTCAGGTAGTCATTTCTTTCTTTCATTTTTTTTTTTTAATGGCAGAGGTCCAGACTGTGTGTGAGCACATCTCTTTAATGTTTCTGTAGAAGGCCATTTTCATGAGGAACACAAGAAACCCAAGTCATTATCCAATCTATACAATACTTTCAACTTGAATTTGGATTTTTTTTCTGAATTCAATTTGTCAACTGATGAATACACTGGCAAGGAAAAAATGTTTTTTTTAAATAAAATAAAAATAAATTATTGCTGATTAATCTTCAAGTTTCTTTTTGAGGTAAACCATGAAGTTATCTATGATTTTTGTTGTCAGCCATTTTTCTTTTTCTGATGATTTTAATGTCACCAACAAATAAAACTTCTCCCAGATCAAAATTATACTTTTTCTATTCATATCAATAGATTGAATCAAATTTGTGTCATCTTAACATTTAATTAAAAGAAATGAATATACTGATTATTTGAGACAACAAAGATTTGAAACACAAAATTGGCTGCAATTTTTATATTACAATATCTTTATTATAATAATGAATAACACAGCAAAAAGGGAAAATAATTGTTATAAGATTTTTATGAATTCCATGTTAAAACATCCTAATTATAGAGTATTTCTCCTCATTTATTCATTTGTAATTAATTCTAATATAAATTTTATAAATTGAAAGATACATTGTATTTTTAATTATTAAGCCTTCAGCAGCTTTTAAGCAAGTTTTTTTTTTTAAGTACAAAACTATCTTTATATATTTTTAGATTAAAAAAATGAAAATCTTACAATCTTATATTTCTTTTCGTTTTACAAGTGAAATAATTCAAATAGTAACCATTGATATAATCATTCATAATATTTGTCAACTTTTGTCTGTATTAAAAGTATCAGTTTATTTCTTAATTATGAGCTCAGCTCAGAAAGTATATAAAAGTGAAGCTTTAATTTTTTTAAATTCTAAAGTATTGAATTTAAATGAAAATATGACCAAAGCTGATCAACTTATATAATAAAGTGATCAGATGTCTAGATGAGTCAGTGCCAATTCTCAATACGTTTTGTTCAGCAGACTCAATACTTGTGAACAGCTGATCAACTTATATAATAAAGTGATCAGATGTCTAGATGAGTCAGTGCCAATTCTCAATACTTTTTGATCAGCAGACTCAAACTTGTGAACAGCTGATCAACTTATATAATAAAGTGATCAGATGTCTAGATGAGTCAGTGCCAATTCTCAATACTTTTTGATCAGCAGACTCAATACTTGTGAACAGCTGATCAACTTATAATAAAGTGATCAGATGTTGAGATGAGTGAGTGCCAATTCTCAATACTTTTTGATCAACACTCAATACTTGTGAACAGCTGATCAACTTATATAATAAAGTGATCAGATGTCTAGATGAGTCAGTGCCAATTCTCAATACTTTTTGATCAACAGACTCAATACTTGTGAACAGCTGATCAACTTATATAATAAAGTTATCAGATGTCTAGATGGGTCAGTGCCAATTCTCAATACTTTTTGATCAGCAGACTCAAAACTTGTGAACAGCTGATCAACTTATATAATAAAGTGATCAGATGTCTAGATGAGTCAGTGCCAATTCTCAATACTTTTTGATCAGCAGACTCAATACTTGTGAACAGCTGATCAACTTATATAATAAAGTGATCAGATGTCTAGATGGGTCAGTGCCAATTCTCAATACTTTTTGATCAGCAGACTCAATACTTGTGAACAGTCGATCAACTTATATAATAAAGTGATCAGATGTCTAGATGAGTCAGTGCCAATTCTCAATACTTTTTGATCAGCAGACTCAAAACTTGTGAACAGCTGATCAACTTATATAATAAAGTGATCAGATGTCTAGATGAGTCAGTGCCAATTCTCAATACTTTTTGATCAACAGACTCAATACTTGTGAACAGCTGATCAACTTATATAATAAAGTGATCAGATGTCTAGATGAGTCAGTGCCAATTCTCAATACTTTTTGATCAGCAGACTCAATACTTGTGAACAGCTGATCAACTTATATAATAAAGTGATCAGATGTCTAGATGAGTCAGTGCCAATTCTCAATACTTTTTGATCAGCAGACTCAATACTTGTGAACAGCTGATCAACTTATATAATAAAGTGATCAGATGTCTAGATGAGTCAGTGCCAATTCTCAATACTTTTTGATCAAAGACTCAATACTTGTGAACAGTCGATCAATTATATAATAAAGTGATCAGATGTCTAGATGAGTCAGTGCCAATTCTCAATACTTTTTGATCAGCAGACTCAATACTTGATGCAAGATTTCACAGTGCCAATTCTCAATACTTTTTGATCAACAGACTCAATACTTGAGAACAGCTGATCAACTTATATAATAAAGTGACCAGATGTCTAGATGAGAAAGTGCCAATTCTCAATACTTTTTGATCAACAGACTCAATACTAATGAAAACACAATGAGAGACTATATCAGGGCTGATATGTGAAATTACAGTTACAAATCTAAAAAAACACTTACTTCTAAACATTTTTAGTTTTATATAGAAAATAGGGTAATTTCTAAATGTTACTATCCAGGGCATAAAAGCAAAGTTTGAAGGGAATACTGGCCCTTTTCTATACTTTTACAATTTATGTAATTGAGAAATAATAGATACTATCCAGGAACAAAATTTGTGTAAAATATTAATTTCAAAATCTTAATTCTAATTGCTTTCATTGCAACTGATTTAGGTAATCATTTCTACAACAATGAAGAACAACACACATCAAAAAGAAGAATAAAGAATAATCCCCTAATGAGATTTGAACTCACATCCCCTTCTTCCTCTGGAAAGTTTGGTTTTATACACCATGCTGCTTTATCAGTTCAGCTAAGAAAGCATAGATGCTATCACAGAACCAATAAAAAAAGATGAAGGATAATAGTGGTTAAAATAATTAATAATAATTGATGGTGCTCCATCTAAAATTAAAATAAATAAAAAATATACAAAAAAATTCCTTCTCTCTTCTAATTTCCCATTTTCTCTTAGTGAGAAAATAAACTTGTAGATTTGTGTATGAAGGAATTTATATATCAAACTAATCAGCTGAGAAAATGTTTATATATATATATATATATATATATATATATATATATATATATATATATATATATATATATATAGAAATGAAAAAACTCTAAACTTGCTTCATTACAATAATTTATTTCAACCGTATTACTACGGCATCTTCAGGTAATCACAAGAACATGACTCTTACTGAGAATTTCCCAAAGTAACATCGCTTTTAAATCTATCAATTTGGGGGAGAGAGGGTTTGTGTCTTAGTTTGAGATGGGCAGGATTAGTTTCTTTGAATGAGGCGGGGAGGTCTATACTTTGGATGGGGTGTGGCTTAGATGGGGGACCGATTCCTTGGGGAAATAGTTGTAAAAGTGTACACAAAATGAGTAGAATTAAAAAGCCTAGAAATAAGGAGAAACCCAATAAAAGAAAAAGAAAAAGAAAAATAACAAAAAAACAAAAAATAATAAAAAGATATTAATATATAATATATATATATATATATATTATATATATATATAAATTAATATATAGAAATAAGGAGAAACACAATAAAAGAAAAAGAAAAAGAAAAAAACAAAAAAACAAAAAAATACAAAGATATAATATATATATATATATATATATATATAAATAAAGTGAATGATATTTTAGAAAAAAAAATTCAACAATGAATATATTTCTAAATTTTAAAACTGCTTGAAAAGCAAAGTGTAAATTTGTTTGAAAGATTGATATGTACACAATGTGCATTTCAGGTAGAAATTTGTAGCAATGATTGAGTGATATTGTCTGGACAGTTATTTGGGTAACTCTGATGATTTGATAATGTTCTTCTTGCTCATTCATCATGGAGGAGAAGAAGAAGAAGAATAATGAAATGAATAAGAAATGTCTAACCTCTGTATCATCAATAAATTTATTGTTTGGGATTTGGGAACATACATACAACCATACACACACACACAAATAGACAAACACATGTGTTTGTGTGTGTGTACAGTGAAATACTATCTTTCACCTATTTTTGGAGAAACCCTGTGAGTATCATTAATAGATATATAAATAACAAGATCTTCTTTTTGATATAATGTAGATACTGCATATTAATGTACTTTTGTGTGTGTGTGTGTGTGTGTGTGTGTGTGTGTGTGTGTGTGTGTGTGTGTGTTTGTGTGTAAATGGTTAGGTTTTATAGCTACAGGAGAGATGTGTATATATTCTGTATATTCATCTATAAGCCTTAATAAACAGAAAATCTATTGGAGCAATTACAGGAAATTTTACATAAAAATTTATGTTATTAGGAATTCATTTTTTATATGGATATTTATGGATTGAAAATTGTCTCACTATAAAAAAATACATATTAATTGATAATTTAGTGCAAGGAAAAAGAATGTACATTATGACATTTTAAAGAATTTGCATTATGAAATTTTGAAGAATGCACATTATAAATGACAAATAATGTGTATTATTCAAAGAATGTGCATTATGAAATACACCAAAAAATTACATTATGAAATTCAAAAGAATGTGCATTATGAATATTAAAGGATGCACATTAGGAAATTTCAAAGAATGCACATTATGAAATTCAAAAATAATGCACATTATGAATTCAAAATAATGCACATTATGAAATACCAAAGAAATGCACATAACAAATTTAGAATAATGTGAATTATGAAATCCCAAGGAATGCACATTATGAAATTTCAAGGAATGAAAGCAAATCATCTTCAAACCAAAGAAAATTAAGCAACAGAACTTAAAAAAAACTATATATATGTGTTTGGAGGGATATATATATATATATATATCTCCTGCACACACATGCATACACACACATGTACATAAATGGATGAAGTTTGTTATAGTAAATCTTCATAATTTGAAGGAGATTATGTTAAAAAATATATATTGTATAAAATAAATGTTTTCTTCATCATTTGAGGTTAAATCATGTCCACAGCCTTATATAGAGTTATTAATTAAATTTTGAACTGAAATTTTCTCTGTATAATATTTAGAAATAGTTATAATAAAAATATTTATTACTGGATTGACAAGGAAGTTTATAATAAAATAAAATGAACGCGCATGAATATTTAGTGTGTAAAATAAGTTACTTTTTCCTCATTAGACGACAGGCTTATTGATGTATGAACACACACACAGACACAGCGGACACACATACATTATATAGTAATACATATACACACATACATACACAACCACACACATATATATATATATAAATATATACAACAACCATAATATATCATATGCATATACACACATATACATACATGCATAACACATTAAACATACACAAGCACAAGATGCATGTATATACAGGGTGCGATGGATATTATTGTCGTCTATTAATTACAATCAAATGAAAATATCACTGATATCTAATTGATATTATGTTTATTTTGGTGTTCTTCTTCTAGCTTCTTTTTCATCTTCTTTTCTATAATTTTCTTTGGTGTTTTTTAGCTTTATTCTATCTTTTTCTATTCTCTATTTGTATGGCTATGGTTTGTGTTGTTATTGGTGTGTATTATGTATTATTTTTATTTAGGTTGTCTTTATAATCTTGTTCTATTCTCCATTATTCTAGTGATCATCCTTATGATGTTATTGTATTTGGGCATATTCATCTTTATATGTTACTATTCTTTTGTATGTTGTATATTTATAGTCTTTATATGCTATTATTGTGTTGTGTTTGTACGTTCACGCATCTGATTTTAGTAGAAATTTTTCTTATTCAAGAGAAAAAACCAAAGTATGTTTTCGCTTGGAGGGGGATGCTTGAGTGTCATTCAGAATCTTTGCAAATGTGGTCTTTCCTCTTGGCCAATGAATAAAAATTGGCTTTTTCTCATCTGTATAGAGAAATGTATGGCAAAAATCCCTATGCGATGGCGACTCCGTTGCCGTGGATAAGTAAAATTATCAGAAATCTGCATCTGCCCTGGCTATGGACTGTGATTGACTTGCTGGGATTGTTTGTTCATCAAATAGGCCTGAGTCCCACCAAGAAATTCAGGAATTCCTTTCTCATCAAAATGATCAGAATGAGACTTCCAAGCTACCATAAGCAACTTGAGCACCTTTTTGATCTTCATGCTTTCTAACACTACATGGCATGTGCCCCTAAAAGTCAGAAACAGCACTGGCTCACGTGACTTTCGGAAACATTTTTTTCACGCTCAGTAATTGGTGGAGACATAGAAATAAACGCCTGCGTTGTTTGTAGGCTGCCGAAGCACCCGATTTAAAAGCCCCATGCTTTCCCTGTGGTCCGCCGACAACTTACATGATGCTACTCTCCACATACATATACATGCAATGCGCACCACATCCATGCATATTACTACTGGTAAACTTTCATGTTCGACACTAATACATTATTCTGTGTATTTGCCATGAGACTTTGATGAGTTTTGGTGCACCTGAAGCACTGTACCAATAAATTTCATTATTATAACCTTTGTTAATGCCACACATTGGACTCATCCAATTCTTTTTGAATCCTCTGCACTGTCCACAGAGTTAACACCCAAACTCTTTGAAATCTTTGGATTTGGAAATTGTGGTGGGAATGCCCAAGCAGTACAGCATACTGTTTCCAAAATTCTGAATGTGTGAATTGTGTCCATGGTGCTGCATTCCTCAATAGAACAGTGCACAACTGATTCTGTTTGCTGGCAAGTAGACCAAACTTGCAACAAAAAAAAAACATCTGCATAAAATTAACATTTAAAATGGCGACAAATTTTACCCATCACATCCTGTATATCATATGCACACTAAACAAATATATACCACCTACACACACATACTGAATGCTTGCATAAATTAATATACATACAACACATATACACACAGTGCACATATATAATACCCAACACACAGTATATAGTACACACACAATACATATAATATATATTGAGTCTTTGCTACATATATAAATATACCATAGACATATAATAATAAACGCACAGCACACACATATAGACATATATAAATACACATACAACACAGCATTATAAGACTATAGTAATAACATACACACACACAAACATATATTATACTATGTATATATATTACACATATGTAAGCATATATATGTATATATATATTACACGTGCATCACACAGCATATTCATAACACATAAATACTATCTATATATATATATATATACCGTACACAACACAAAACAGACATATTTATAATACACACATTCATATATTAGTATATAATATATAATTAAATACATGCACACATGAATGTAAAGAAGAAAGTGTGTTTTTTATTAGGTTTCGAGTGAATGTTATCTTCTGTTATGTCTGTATCCATGAAAATGAACACAGTTGGGTGATGACTGTGACCGTTTGAAACAATACTCTGTTCATTGTCACATAAGTCCCTCTGGTGTCTGACATTGATCATAATTGAGGGCGCTAACCTGAAAAGCCGTAATAACAGCCAACGACCACGACACACAAAATTAAGCCACGAATGGAGCCCAATGTCAATCGGCAGGGCCATTATTACGGCTTTTTCAGGGTTTTAGCCACCCTATATGATCCAATCTCAGAGCAGCCAGAGGGACTGTTTGTGATGGAACAAGAGTAATTGTTCTAAACGGTCACAGTCATCAACCCACTGTGGGTTCATTTTCATGGATCAGACAAACAGAGATAACATTCACTTCGAATACCTAATAAAAATAACACATCTTTCTTCTTTACATTCATGTGTGCATGTATAGTATATATATATAATATATATTAGAATGTGTGGTATTATATATGTCTGGGTGTGTGTAGGTATATATATATATATATAGATAGAATATATGTGTTTATGAATATGTGTGTGTGCACGTGTAATAATATATTACTACATATATATGTACATATGTGTAAATATAATATACATATATATATATGTTTGTGTGTTGTGTATGTGATTGATATATGTCTGATAATGTGTGTGTATGTTGTATTATAATAGTTCTATATGTGTGTTGTGTTTGTGTAATTATATATGTTCTTGTATATTTATATATTAGAAAAGGTATATATATATATATGGTATGTGTGTGGTTAATATATATGTGTGTTGGGTATTAATATATGTGCATTGTGTATATGTGTGTATGTAAGTAATTTATGCAAGCATAATAGTATGTGTGTGTAGGTATATATTGTTTGTGTGGCATATGATATACAGGATGTGTGATGGTATTGTCGCCATTTTAAAAGTGTTTAATTTATGCAGATGTTTTTTTTTTGTTGCAATTTTGTCTACTTGGGCAAACTAAATCAGTTGTGCACTGTCTATGAGGATGCAGCACCATGCACATTCACCATTCAGAAAGTTTGGAAAACAGTAATCTGTCTGCTTGCATCCCACCACAATTTTCCCAATCCAAAGATTCAAAGAGTTTGGTGGTTAAGTTCTGTGACAGTGCAGAGGAATTCAAAAAAGAATTGGATGGAGTCCAATGGTGATTATAAAAACAAAGGTATAATAATCGAAATTTTGTGTACAAGTGCCTCAGGTGCAGCCACACCATGGCAGTCTTCAGCAAGTACACAGAATTAATGTAATTAGTGTCAAGGAACATGAACGTTTACAGTAGTAATGCAGATTGTGCGCATGCATGTATAGTATGTGGGAGTAGCAATCATTGTTAGTGGTCGGCGACCAAACAAGGAAGCCATGGAGGCTTTTGAAAGAATTCGTGCTTGCGGCAGCCTACACAGACGCAGGCATGTTATTCCTAGTGTCTCCACAATTCTGAGCGGAAGAAAAATGTTTCCGAAAGTCCACGTGAGCAGTGCTGTTTCGTGACTTTGTAGGCATGGCCCATGTGTGTTAGAAAGATGAGATCAAAAAGGTGCTCAAGGTTTGTGGATAGGTATATTAGCTTGGAGGGTTGCTAATTTCTGATCATTTTGATGAGAAAAGGAAATTCCTGAATTTCTTGGTGGGAGTCAAGGCCATGAGTTGAAAACAATCCCAAGCGAAGTCAATCAAGTCCTAGCCAGGGAGGATGAGAAAATTTCTGATTTTTCCTTATTCAGGCAGGTAGTGGCATGTAGGGATTGCTAATTTCTAATATGCAAGTAGAAAAGCCCAATTTTTTATCATTGGCCAAGAGGAAAGACCAAACATTGCAAAAGATTCTGAATGAACTCAAGCCATCCCCCTCCAAGCGAACATACTTTGGTTTTTTTCCCTCTGATAAGAAAAGTTTCTACTAAAATCAGATGGGTGAACGTAACAAACACCATTAAGCTTGCTTTATCCTACAAAGATGTACTAATAATGTGAAAATAAAATGCCCAATCTACATCATGGTGTTCACTAAGCATGGTGACGTTATGCCTCCAAATTCATCTTCCCCACATAACCACACACACAACAATGAAGCCTACATGATGAGGTAGTGCTACCCAAGATTGATAGGAATGAGCTGGAAGACCCAATCTCATCAATTAGATACAGGTTATTTTTCATTTTTGTGTAATTTAGACGACCAATTTAATCCATCGCACCCTGTAATATACATGCAATGTGTTGTGTATGTTTAATATGTGTATGCATGTATTATAATGTGGTGTATATGCATATGATATATATGTGTGTGTAATATGATTTATATATATAATATATTGTTGTGTGTTTGTGTATGTATGTGTGTATATGTAATGATATATATACTGTATGTGTGTGTGTGTGTGTGTGTGTTCATACATCATAAGCCTGTCGTCTAATGAGGAAAAATGTACTTATTTTACACACTAAATATTCATGCGTTCCATTTATTTATATAACTTCCTTGTCAATCCAGTAATAAAATATTTTATTATAACTAATTTCTAATATTATACAGAGAAAATTTCAGTTCAAATTTAATTAATAACTCTATATAATAAGGCTGTGGACATTGATTTAACCTAAATGATGAGGAACAATTTATTTTGATACAATATATATTTAACATAATCTTCCTTCAAAGATTAATGAGATTTACTAATAACAAACTTCCATCCATTTATTGTACAATGTGTGTGTATTGCAATGGTGTTTGCAGGAGTACATATATATTATATATAAATATATATATATATAATATATATATATATAATTATATATCCCTCCAAACACATATATAATGTTTTTTTAAGTTCTGTTGCTTGTTATTCTTTTGGTTTGAAGATGATTTGCTGTTCATTCCCTTGAAATTTCATAATGTGCAATTCCTTGGGAATTTTCATTAATCACATTATTCTAAATTTTGTTATGTGCATTCTTTGGTATTTTCATAATGTGCATTATTTTGAATTTTCATAAATGTGCATTATTTTTGAATTTCAATAATGTCCATGTTCTTGTGATTTTCCTAATGTTGCATACCGTTTAAATATTTCATTTAATGCACATTCTTTTGAATTTCATAATGTAATTTTTTGGTGTATTTCATAATGCAAGCATTCTTTTGGAATATACACATTATTTGT
>CM042159.1:79092809-79148778 GCA_023376005.1 Doryteuthis pealeii | reverse complement strand
ATACAGACATAACAGAAAGATAACATTCACTTCGAAACCTAATAAAAATTAACACATCTTTCTTCTTTACATTCATGTGTGCATTGTATAATATAATATATATATATATATATGAATGTGATGTATTATATATGTCTGTGTGCTGTAGGTATATAATATATAAAAAAAACAAAAACATATATAGCATAGATATATGTGTTTATGAAAATATGTGTGTGTGCACGTGTAATATATAATATATACATATATATGTACATTGTTTAATATATATACATATATATATATGTTTGTGTGTGTGTATGTGTATTATATATGTCTATAATGTGTGTGTATTGTGTAATTATATATGTCTAATGTGTGTGTGTGTGTGTATTATACTATGTCTATGTATATTTAATAGTAGAAAGTATATATATATATATGATGTGTGTGGTAATATATAGTGTGTTGGGTATTATATAGTGCATGTGTGTATATGTGTGTTATGGTAATATTAATTTATGCAAGCAGTATAGTATGTGTGTGTAGGTATATATTTGTTGTGTGCATATGATATACAGGATGTGATGGGTTAAATATGTCGCCATTTTAAAGTGGTTAATGTTTATGCAGATGTTTTTTTTTGTTGCAAAGTTTTGTCTACTGTGCCAGCCCAAACTAGAATCAGTTAGTGCACTGTCTTATGAGAGAATGCAGCACCATGACACAATTCACACATTCAGAAATTTGGAAACAGTATGCCTGTACTGCTTGGCATTCCCACCACAATTTCCAATCCAAAGATTCAAAGAGCTTGGGTGTTAAATCTGCTGCCGAAGTGCAGAGGATCAAAAAAGAATTGAGCAGTCCAATGGTGATTACAAAGTATAAATTAATGGAAAATTTATTGTGTACAGTGCTCAGGCTGCACCACAACTCATCAAAAGGCTCATAGGCAAGTACAACAGAATAATGTATTAGTGTCAGCGAACATGAACAGTTTTACAGTAGTAATATGCAATGGATGTGTGCGCATGCATGTATATGTATGTGCGAGAGTAGCATCCATGTATAGTGTCGGCGGGACCACCAGGAAGCATGGAGGCTTTGAAAGATTCGGTGCTTCGCAGCCTACAACAGACGCAGCCAGTTATTCTATGGTCTCCACCAAATTCTGAGCGTAAAAAAATGTTCCGAAAGTCACGTGCAGCAGTGCTAAGCTTTTCTGGAACTTTGTAGGCATGCCATGTGGTGTTAGCAAAGCATGAAGATCAAAAAGGCTGCTCAAGGTTGTATGGTAGCTTGGAAGTCTCATTCTGATCATTTGGATGCAGAAAGGAATTCCTGAATTTCGTGGTGGATCAAGGCCATGATTGAAAACAATCCCAAGCAAGTCAATCAAGTCCATAGCCAGCGCGGAGATGAGAATTTCGATTGTTCTTATCGGCAGGTGAGTGCATGTAGGATTTGCTATTTCTTATACAAGATGAGAATAGCCAATTTTTTATCCATTGGCCAAGAGGAAAGACCACATTGCAAAGATCTGAATGAACTCAAAGCATCCCCCTCCAAGCGAACATACTTTGGTTTTTCTCTGATAAAGAAAAGTTTCTACTAAAATCAGATGGTAACGTTACAAAACCACCATTAGCTCCTTATCCCTACAAGATGTACTAATAATGATGAAAATAAAATGCCCAATCTAATCATTGTTGTTCACTAGCATTGTGACGTATGCTCCATTCATCTGCCCACATAACCACACACACAACAATGAAGCCTACGATGGATGAGGTTATGCTACCCAAGATGAATAGGCATGGAGGCTGAAGACCCAATCTCTATCAATTTATATTATCAGTTTATTTCATTTTTGTTGTAATTAGACGACAATTTATCCATCTGCCACCCTGTATTATACATGATGTGCGTTGTGTATGTTTTATATGGTATGCATGTATGTATATGTGTGTATATGCATATGATATATATGTGTGTGTATATATTTATATATATATATATGTGTGTGTGTGTTGTGTATTGTATGTGTGTATATGTATATGAATATATATGTATGCTGTGGTGTGTGTGGTGTGTTCATTACATCAATGAAGCCTGTCGTCTAATGAGGAAAAAGTACTTATTTACACACAATAATTCATGGTTCATTTTATTTTATATAATCTTCCTTGTCAATCCAGTAATAAATATTTTTATTATAACTATTTCTAAATATATATACAGAGAAAAAATTCAGTTCAAATATTTAATTAATAACTCTATATAATAAGGCTGTGCGACATTTGATTTAACCTCAAATGATGAAGAAAACATTTATTTTATACAATATATATTTTTTAAAACAAATCCCTTCAAATTATGAAGATTTACTATAACAAACTTCATCCATTTATGTACATGTGTGTGTATGCATGTGTGTGTGCAGGAGTACATATATATATATATATATAATAATATATATATATATATATATATATATATTATAATCCCTCCAAACACATATATATAGTTTTTTTAAGTTCTGTTGCTTGTTAATTTCTTTGGTTTGAGATGATTGCTTTCATTCCTTGAAATTTCATAATGTGCATTCCTTGGGATTCAAATTCACATTTTCTAAATTGTTATGTGCATTCTTTGTATTTTCATAAGTGTGCATTAGTTTTGAATTTCATTTAATGGCATTATTTTGAATTTCATAATGTTGCATTCTTTGAAATTTCCTAATGTGCATCCTTTAATATTTCATAATGCACATTCTTTTGAATTTCATAATGTAATTTTGGTGTATTTCATAATGCCACATTCTTTTGAATAATACACATTATTTGTCATTCATAATGTGCATTCTTTCAAAATTTCATAATGCAAATTCTTTAAAATTCATAATGTACATTCTTCCTTGCACTAAATTATCAATTAATAATGTATTTTTTATAGTGAGACAATTTTCAATCCATAAATATCCATATAAAAAATGAATTAAATAAACATTAAATTTTTATGCTAAAATTTCCTGTTAATTGCCTCCAATAATAGATTTCTGTTATTAAGGCTTTATAGATGAATATACAGAAATATATACACATCTCTCCTGTAGCTATAAACCTAACCATCTTACACACAAACACACCAAAACACACACACCACACACACACAGCACACACACACCACACACACCACACACACACACAAAAGTACATTAATATGCAGTATCTACATTATATCAAAAAGAAGATCTTGTTATTTATATATCTATTAATGATACTCACAGGGTTTCTCAAAAATAGGTGAAAGATAGTATTTCACTGTACACACACCACACATGTGTTGTTTGTCTTATTTGGTGTGTGTGTGTATGGTTGTATGTATGTTCCCAAATCCCATAAAAATTCCCAAACAATAAATTTATTGATGATACAGAGGTTAGACATTTCTTATTCATTTCATTATTCTTCTTCTTCTTCTCCTCCATGATGAATGAGCAAGAAGAACATTATCAAATCATCAGAGTTACCCAAATAACTGTCCAGACAATATCACTCAATCATTGCTACAAATTTCTACTGAAATGCACATTGTACATATCAATCTTTCAAACAAAATTTACACTTTGCTTTTCAAGCAGTTTTTAAAATTTAGAAATATATTTCATTGTTGAATTTTTTTTTCTAAAATATCATTCAACTTTAAATTTATATATATATATTATATATATATTTATATCTTTGTATTATTTTGTTTTTTTTGTTATTTTTCTTTTTCTTTTTCTTTTATTGTGTTTCTCCTTATTTCATATATTAATTTATATATATATATATAGGTATATATATTATATATATATATTAATATCTTTTTATTATTTTTGTTTTTTTGTTATTTTTCTTTCTTTTCTTTTATTGGGTTTCTCCTTATTCTAGGCTTTTAATTCTACTCATTTTTGGTGTACACTTTTACAACTATTTCCCCAAGGAATCGGTCCCCATCTAAGCCACACCCCCATACAAAGTATAGACCTCCCCGCCTCATTCAAAGAAACTAATCCTGCCCATCTCAAACTAAGACACAAACCCTCTCTCCCCCAAATTGATAGATTTAAAGCGATGTTACTTTGGAAATTCTCAGTAAGAGTCATGTTCTTGTGATTACCTGAAGATGCCGTAGTAATACGGTTGAAATAAATTATTGTAATGAAGCAAGTTTAGAGTTTTTTCTCATTTACTTATATATATATATATATATATTATATATATATTATATTATATATATATATATATAATATATATATAATATATATTATAAAGCATTTCTCAGCTGATTAGTTTGATATATAAATTCCTTCATACACAAATCTACAAGTTTATTTTCTCACTAAGAGAAAATAGGGAAATTAGAAAGAGAAGGAATTTTTTTGTATATTTTTTATTTATTTAATTTTAGATGGAGCACTGTTCAATTATTATAATTATTTTAACCATTATTATCCTCATCTTTTTTTATTGGTTCTGTGATAGCATCTATGCTTTCTTAGCTGAACTGATAAAGCCAGCATGGTGTATAAAACCAAACTTTCCAGAGAAGTAGATGTGAGTTCAAATCTCATTAGGGGATTATTCTTTTTCTTCTTTTTGATGTGTGTTGTTCTCATTGTTGTAGAAATGATTACCTAAATCAGTTGCAATGAAAGCAATTAGAATCAAGATTTTGAAATTAATATTTTACACAAAATTTTGTTCCTGGATAGTATCTATTATTTCTCAATTACATAAATTGTAAAAGTATAGAAAAGGGCCAGTATTCCCTTCAAACTTTGCTTTTATGCCCCTGGATTGTAAACATTTAGAAATTACCCTATTTTCTAAATAAAACTAAAAATGTTTAGAAGTAAGTGTTTTTTTAGATTTGTAACTGTAATTTCACATATCAGCCCCTGAAATATAGTCTCTCATGTGTTTTCATTAGTATTGAGTCTGTTGATCAAAAAGTATTGAGAATTGGCACTTTCTCATCTAGACATCTGGTCACTTTATTATATAAGTGATCAGCTGTTCTCAAGTATGAGTCTGTTGATCAAAAAAGTATTGAGAATTGGCACTGACTCATCTCAACATCTGATCACTTTATTATATAAGTTGATCAGCTGTTCACAAGTATTGAGTCTGCTGATCAAAAAGTATTGAGAATTGGCACTGACTCATCTAGACATCTGATCACTTTATTATATAAGTGATCAGCTGTTTACAAGTATTGAGTCTGCTGATCAAAAGTATTGAGAATTGGCACTGACTCATCTTGACATCTGATCACTTTATTATATAAGTTGATCAGCTGCACAAGTATGGAGTCTGCTGATCAAAAAGGTATTGAGAATTGGCACTGACTCACTAGACATCTGATCACTTTATTAATAAATTGATCGACTGTTCACAAGTATTGAGCTTTTGATCAAAAAGTATTGAGAATTGGCACTGACCCATCTAGACATCTGATCACTTTATTATATAAGTTGATCAGCTGTTCACAAGTATTGAGGCTGCTGATTCAAAAAGTATTGAGAATTGGCACTGACTCATCTAGACATCTGATCACTTATTATATAAGTTGATCGACTGTTCACAAGTATTGAGTCTGCTGATCAAAAAGTATTGAGAATTGGCACTGACTCATCTAGACATCTGATCACTTTATTATATAAGTTGATCAGCTGTTCACAAGTATTGAGTCTGTTGATCAAAAAGTATTGAGAATGGCACTGACTCATCTAGACATCTGATCACTTTATTATATAAGTTGATCAGCTGTTCACAAGTTTTGAGTCTGCTGATCAAAAGTATTGAGAATTGGCACTGACTCATCTAGACATCTGATCACTTTATTATATAAGTTGATCGACTGTTCACAAGTATTGAGTCTGCTGATCAAAAGTATTGAGAATTGGCACTGACCATCTAGACATCTGATCACTTTATTATATAGTTGATCAGCTGTTCACAAGTATTGAGTCTGTTGATCAAAAGTATGAGAATTGGCACTGACTCATCTAGACATCTGATCACTTTATATATAAGTTGACAGCTGTTCACAAGTTTGAGTCTGCTGATCAAAAAGTATTGAGAATTGCACTGACCCATCTAGACATCTGATAACTTTATTATATAAGTTGATCAGCTGTTCACAAGTATTGAGTCTGTTGATCAAAAAGTATGAGAATTGGCACTGACTCATCTAGACATTCTGATCACTTTATTATAAGTTGAAGCTGTTCACAAGTATTGAGTGTTGATCAAAAAGTATTGAGTTGGCACTCACTCATCTCAACATCTGATCACTTTATTATAAGTTGATCAGCTGTTCACAAGTATTGAGTTGCCTGATCAAAAAGTATTGAGAATTGGCACTTTCTCATCTAGACATCTGATCACTTTATTATATAAGTGATCAGCTGTTCACAAGTATTGAGTCTGCTGATAAAAAGTATTGGAGAATTGGCACTGTCTCATCTAGACATCTGATCACTTATTATATAAGTTGATCAGCTGTTCACAAGTATTGAGTCTGCTGAACAAAAGTATGAGAATGGCACTTTCTCATCTAGACATCTGATCACTATTATATAAGTGATCAGCTTTGGTCATATTTTCATTTAAATTCAATACTTTAGAATAAAAAAAATTAAAGCTTCACTTTTATATACTTTCTGAGCTGAGCTCATAATTAAGAAATAAACTGATACTTTTAATACAGACAAAAGTTGACAAATATATGAATGATTATATCAATGGTTACTATTTGAATTATTTCACTTGTAAAACGAAAAGAAATATAAGATTGTAAGATTTTCATTTTTTTAATCTAAAAATATATAAAGATAGTTTTGTACTTAAAAAAAAAAAACTTGCTTAAAAGCTGCTGAAGGCTTAATAATTAAAAATACAATGTATCTTTCAATTTATAAAATTTATATTAGAATTAATTGCAAATGAATAAATGAGGAGAAATACTCTATAATTAGGATGTTTTAACATGGAATTCATAAAAATCTTATTACAATTATTTTCCCTTTTGCTGTGTTTATTCATTATTATAATAAAGATATTGTAACATAAAAATTGCCAGCCAATTTTGTGTTTCAAATCTTTGTTGTCTCAAATAATCAGTATATTCATTTCTTTTAATTAAATGTTAAGATGACACAAATTTGATTCAATCTATTGATATGAATAGAAAAAGTATAATTTTGATCTGGAGAAGTTTTATTTGTTGGTGACATTAAAATCATCAGAAAAAAGAAAAATGGCTGACAACAAAAATCATAGATAACTTCATGGTTTACCTCAAAAAGAAACTTGAAGATTAATCAGCAATAAATTTATTTTATTTTATTTAAAAAAAACATTTTTTCCTTGCCAGTGTATTCATCAGTTGACAAATTGAATTCAGAAAAAAAAATCCAAATTCAAGTTGAAAGTATTGTATAGATTGGATAATGACTTGGGTTTCTTGTGTTCCTCATGAAAAATGGCCTTCTACAGAAACATTAAAGAGATGTGCTCACACACAGTCTGGACCTCTGCCATTAAAAAAAAAAATGAAAGAAAAAATGACTACCTGACTGAAAATTCTACTCATTATAAGAGAAAGCCAAGAATGATTGAAATTCTCCTTTCTTGAAAGGAAAACTAAAATAAAAACCAAAAAAAAAAAAAACACCTTTATTTCTTAAGAGCTCCACTGAAATATCCGACCGTGTGATGAAAATCTGTGTGGTGACAAAGAAAATGATCTCTCCTTCTTTGAGTGTTTGCCATTTTCTCTCTCTCTCTCTCTTTCTTTCTTTTGTTCTTTCCTTTTCTATCTTTCTCCCTATCTCTCTCTCAGTCTCTATCTCTCAACATAGATACACGTGTGTGTATTATATTTATATATAAATATATGAAGAACATTGCATACATATACACACCTAGATATATACAAATCTATGAGTATGGAAGCAAAAGAAATAGAATTAATGAATTATATATCTAGTTCTGATAAGAAGATATATATATATATATATATAATATATATATATATATATATATCACTAGCACACAACCATTTCACGTGAGATTATTCAAACCATGTCTGGGCAGATATGGTTTTGATGAATCACCTGATGATCAGAAACATGAGTTGTGAGTTAATAATATTAATCTTAATTTTTATTATCCTTTAATTTGTTATATTTGCTCTCCAGGACATCTTTTCCTGATTTTACTGACATAAAGGTTTTATGTAATGCTGAGTCATATAATTCTAATTATATATATATATATATATATAATATATATATATATTATATATATATGAAGAAAAAGTGGAAGTAAATCCAACAATATGTAAGCAGCCACATACCAAAAGCAGAAGCTCGCAGACTTTTGTTTTTATTAATAATTTCTTTTTCTTTAAAACCAATAAAAGCCCTGAGGAAGGTTTGTTAAACAAACGGAACACTGCAGTGTTGGCTTTTTTCAATTTTTTATAAAATTATATATATATATATTTACCACCACCTCTGCATGAGCAGGATGCAACACAAGCCTCAATTTCTCAATTCTTTAATATATATAATATAATATATATATGTGTGTGTGTGTGTATATATATATATATATAGGGAGAATATGTGCTTAATTGAAGTCGTACCTAATTTTGAAAGTTAATTAATTAATAATTAATTAATTAGGCGGGCATAATAATTAATTATTAATTAATTAACTTTCAAAATTAGGTACGACTTCAATTAAGCACATATTCTCCCAAAAATTGTCGGCTAAAAAAAGCCATATCAAAAGCACACCGCTTGTGTGTATTTACTTCTAATATATATATATATATATATATATATTCATAAGATTCTTATAATTTCCTTGAAGCATTGTGTATATATTTGGTTTGGAGGTTTGTTTTAGAGGCTATCACAATGCGATTGTAAAGAAAGAGAAGTCAAAGAGGATGTTGCCCTTTTACCTGTGTTATTTGATATTTTGGGATGAAATATCCCTTCATCAGAATATTTTGGAACCCCATAAAGGGATGTTCACAGTTGTTTGTTTTAATCCATACTTGTATGGATTAATACAAACAGTTGGAAACATCTTTTTATTAAATATTAAATAACACTGGTTAATGAACAATATCCTTGTTGCCTCCTCTTCCTTTACACCTGCATGTGATTACCTCCAAAACCAACCTCCAAACCATATATATATATATATATATATATATATATATATGTGTGTGTGTGTGTGTGCTGGGCTGTACTGAAGAAGTAAAGATGAACTCATGTGACTACTACACATGGGCACACCTATGTTGGTCAACAAACAAAGATTCACATACAACAGCAAACGCTTGATAAAGAAAAAAGTTATTATATTTTCAGTTGGTAGACCATTTGTCTATTAATTACAATGTTTGAGATTTTGATACTGGTCCTTTACCAACTCAGCGCATAAATAGCACAGCTTGGTTAATCTGATCTGTGTAATAAAGCATCTGGGAGTTGATGGTAGGTGTGACATGCTACCTCAGCAAAACAAACTCCCTGATCTAGCACTAGCAAAAAGGGGATAGACTCCCTCGTTGTTCAGCTGATACCAATAATAGGCCACTACGCAGACTTTGGTTAAAGTCATCGGAAATGGACTCGTCACCCCGAGTTCAAATCCTGGATTTAGTAATTGCC
The DNA here is from genome assembly GCA_023376005.1 of Doryteuthis pealeii. Taxonomy (NCBI): domain Eukaryota; kingdom Metazoa; phylum Mollusca; class Cephalopoda; order Myopsida; family Loliginidae; genus Doryteuthis; species Doryteuthis pealeii. The sequence goes on along the minus strand of CM042159.1, from coordinate 79,139,054 downwards.
TTTCACTTAGCACTAATACCCCTGGGAAAGGTATGAATCCTACTCTCCCTCCATGGATAAATAGTAGGGCAGACTGGGCTCTTTAACCTTGGTTAGGCAACTGGTCTAGGAGAAGGAAAACTCTGAATTCAAATCTGTTGAACTCCGCTTAAGAAATTGACCTTGTGTCACATCCTGCTCGTGCGGAGGGTGGTAAATATTATATAATATGTCATCAGAATTATGTGTATAAATAATATCTGTGGGAAAATTTTTCACTCATAATATACATAATATATACAATCATACACATACGAATATATGCATTTATGAATGTAGTATTTATGAATGTATGTGTAGCACTATGTAAATATATAAAATAAAAAAATATTATTTATATATTTTTCATACTACGAAGATAAGTATTATAAATATTTGTATGTGTATAAGAGTGTGTATGTATTCACCACACACATACATATATATTATATATATATATATATATATATATATATATATATATAGATAGATAGATAAGTGACTAGTATAAAATGAAAAAACTAAAAAAACAAACTAGCAGAGCAAAACAAGAAAAGGTGACAAACGAAAATCTAAATCAGTTTCCTGTGATGTTTTCTTTATTGAAACAAAGAAGTAATCATCAATCTCTATTTGTGACTCTCTGTTCAGCTCTGATAACTCTGAGCGCCTTTTCAAGAAAAAAGACAGTCTAGACATATAACTTTGCCATCACCAGGAGAAGCCACAGGAAAACAACAACAAACAACAACAACAAAAAAGAGGACATCATTGCCAAGGTTAAGCTTAGTTTTTCTTGTATTATTGTTGTTGTTGTTGTTTTCAACTTTTTTAGCTTAGAAAAAAAAGTGAGTTTTTCCTTTTTACTTTCATTTTTTTAAATTTTGTGTTTATTTGTTTGTCTTTTTCTTTATACAAATATTCACAGAATATTCAACACTATTTTAATGTATCATGTCCCAAAGATTTTACGAATTAATGCTTTTCTATAAACAAATTCATTTCAGCCTTGATATTGGGAGATTCTGCTACCAAGCCATTGCTGTTTCTCATTAGATTGATAGATTGTATTATTTAATATTCAAACTTAAAAAGGAAATCTGGTTGTAAAACATTTGTTCTAAAAATCAATAACAACATAAATCTCATGATCAGAGATTAATTGAAGGGATCCAGAGTTATGAGTTCCCCACAGGAGCTTATCATAAGTATCACTTGTTTTTTGGTACAGGCGACAGTTTTTAAAAAATAATCATTTGAACTATGTTGAACATTGTCTCAAAATTTCCAAAGAATTTGACATAGTCATCTTCATCATACAATTCAAATTAACATCATTAACAATTCATTATTGAGACTTTATACACAGACTTTGCACATGAATTCATGAAATTCCACTTCTTGTTCAGTGTATCAACATGTCATCTAATCACTTAATTCAAATCTTACATTATTGAATTAAAAACTTCATTGTTTGAATGTTATGAATTCAAAAAAAGGAATTGAGAGAATGAAAATGTGACGGAAAACCAACAAAGTTTGGTGGTATTTAAGGGTCCTCTGGGTTAGTGGTAATGATGAAACCATGCCTGATCCCAGAGTCATCATCGGATAAAGGCTTTCATTGGTCACATGTAAATATTATTATTAAATGCTTGCTTATCTGGGTAAAATTAGCAAATAATGAATGCTTAAAATATTTTTTAGTTTTTACCAATTTGACTTAAATAAAAGAAATGAGAACTAAAAATGCAAATAGGATGGTTCATGTGCATGTTATTTGACCTCTAGATCAATAGGTCATTTACAATCCCCTGGGTAAGGCTTTCTTAGTGAGGGTCAGAGATTTTGAAAAATTGGAATCTTATAGAGGTGTCTGTGAATGCCTCAATAACAGGATTGCCAATAAGATATTGACATCAATCAGGTGTGGCTGACAACATGGATACCCAAGAGTCTCTCCACACAACTGACCCTATTGGCCATCACTCTTAACAGGTCCTCCACACAGCATTTAGAATCCACATAGAAAGGGCGATGATTAGGTCTTTGCTGGGTGTCATGTATTTTGCTGGGGGGCTGCTTTCCAAGATTTGTTCAAGGCCAACATGCAGTATCCTTGTGTAGTTCCCATTTAGCTTTTTCTCATTATAGTGCAAATGTGCAGCCATACAGTAGCACTGACATGGCTACAGCTTGGAAGAATTCTCACTTTGTTTGTTGGGAAAAGTGACAGTGGATGCTATTGCTTAAAGGTCTCTTGCATACAAACAAAACTGATTTGACCAAAACCAAACATCAACAATTTTTCTTTATAGAATAGTCATATAAATAATGTTGATACTTAGATGAAGGGAATTTATACATTACGCCTTACAAGTGTTTAAATGTAACAGAAGCGTTCAGTTAATGTGCAGACATTCACATGTACATATAAGTGTTCTTAGAAAATGTCCAGTTCTGTTGACATTTTTCCTTTTAGAATTGGGTAGTTTGCCCTACTCTATTTGTGCAATGGAGGGGTACTTCCTGGGAGATGACCCTCTGAAACTGAACTTCAGCTTTGATTTGCTTTCACAGACAAAAAATCTAAGCAAATGATAAATCAGATAAAATCAACTCAGTTCATCCCCTAAAATGTTTTATTTTTCAGTTACTTTTTAATAATATTATTTTTTCATCAAGAAATGTTTTAATTAATTATAATAAGCATACAATTAGTTTATATATGGGTGTCTTATTATAATTAATTAAAACATTCTTTGATGAAAAATAATATTATTAAAAAGTAACTAAAACATTTTAGGGGATGAACTGAGTTGATTTTATCTGATATCATTTCTTAGATTTTTTGTTGCTGAAACCAAATCAAAGCTGAATTTCAGTTTCAGAGCGTCATCTCCCCAGGAAGTACCCCTCATTGCACAAATAGAAGTAGGGACAGAATACCCAATTCTAAAAGGAAAAATGTCAACAGAACTGGACATTTTCTAGAACAACTTAATATGCTACATGTGAATGCTGCACATTAAACTGAACCTTCTGTTACATTTAACACTTGTAAGGCGATGTATAAATCCCTTCATCTAAGTATCCAAACATTATTTATATGACTATTCTATAAAGAAAAATTGTTGATGTTTGGTTTTTGGGTCAATCAGTTTTGTTTGTATGCAAGAGACTTTAAGCAATAGCATCCACTGTCACTTTTCCCAACAAAATAAAGTGAGAATTCTTCCAAGCTGTAGCCTGTCAGTGCTACTGTATGGCTGCACCATTTGCATATAATGAGAAAAACTAGAGGGGAACTACACAAGGATACTGCATGCGGCCTTGAACAAATCTTGGAGCAGCACCCCACAAAATACATGACACCCAGCAAAGACCCTACATCAATCACTTCTATGTGGATTCTAAATGCTGTGTGGGAGGACCTGTTAAGAGTGATGGCCAATAGGGTCAGTTGGTGAGAGAGACTCTTGGGTATCCATGTTGTCAGCAACAACCTGATGATGTCAATATCTTATTGGCAATCCTGTTATTGAGGCATTCACAGACACCTCTATAAGATTCCAAATTTCAAAATCTCTGACCCTCACTAAGAAAGCCTTACCCAGGGGATTGTAAATGACCTATTGATCTAGAGGTCAAATAACATGCACATGACCATCCTATTTGCATTTTAGTTCTCATTTCTTTTATTTAAGTCAAATTGGTAAAAACTAAAAAATATTTTAAGCATTCATTATTTGCTAATTTTTACCCAGATTAAGCAAGCATTTAATAATAATATTTACACATGTGACCAATGAAGCCTTTATCAGATGATGACTCTGGGATCAGGCATGGTTTCATCATTACCACTAACCCAGAGGACCCTTAAAATACCACCAAACTTTGTTGGTTTTCCGTCACATTTTCATTCTCTTCATTCCTTTTTTTGAATTCATAACATTCAAACAATGAAGTTTTAATTCAATAATGTAAGATTTGAATTAAGTGATTAGATGACATGTTGATACACTGAACAAAGAAGTGGAATTTCCATGAAATTCATGTGCAAAGTCTGTGTATAAAGTCTCAATAATGAATTGTTAATGATGTTAATTTGAATTGTATGATGAGATGACTATGTCAAATTCTTTGGAAATTTGAGACAATGTTCAACATAGTTCAAATGATTATTTTTTAAAACTGTCGCCTGTACCAAAAAACAAGTGATACTTATGATACTCCTGTGGGGAACTCATAACTCTGGATCCCTTCAATTAATCTCTGATCATGAGATTTATGTTGTTATTGATTTTTAAGAACAAATGTTTTACAACCAGATTTCCTTTTTAAAGTTTTGATATTAATATTATACAATCTATCAATCTAATGAGAAACAGCAATGGCTTGGTAGCAGAATCTCCCAATATCAAGGCTGAAATGAATTTGTTTATAGAAAAGCATTAATTCGTAAAATCTTTGGGACATGATACATTAAAATAGTGTTGAATATTCTGTGAATATTTGTTAAAGAAAAAAGACAAACAAATAAACACAAAATTTAAAAAAAATGAAAGTAAAAAGGGGAAAACTCACTTTTTTTTCTAAGCTAAAAAAGTTGAACAACAACAACAACAACAATAATAACAAGAAAAACTAAGCTTAACCTTGGCAATGATGTCCTCTTTTTGTTGTTGTTGTTGTTGTTGTTTTCCTGTGGCTTCTCCTGGTGATGGCAAAGTTATATGTCTAGACTGTCTTTTTTCTTGAAAAGGCGCTCAGAGTTCATCAGAGCTGAACAGAGAGTCACAAATAGAGATTGATGATTACTTCTTTGTTTCAATAAAGAAAACATCACAGGAACTGATTTAGATTTTCGTTTGTCACCTTTTCTTGTTTTGCTCTGCTAGTTTGTTTTTTTAGTTTTTCATTTTATACTAGTCACTTATCTATCTATATATATATATATAATATATATATATATATATATATAATGTATGTGTGTGTGTGAATACATACACACTCTTATACACATACAAATATTTATAATACTTATCTTCGTAGTATGAAAAATATATAAATACAATATTTCTTATTTTATATATTTACATAGTGCTACCACATACATTCATAAATACATACATTCATAAATGCATATATTCGTATGTGTATGATTGTATATATATGTATATATATGAGTGAAAAATTTTCCAACAGATATTATTATACACATAATTCTGAATGACATATATATATATATTTACCAACCCCTCCGCACGAGCAGGATGTGACACAAGGTCAATTTCTTAAGCGGAGTTCAACAGATTTGAATTCAGAGTTTTCCTTCTCCTAGACCAGTTGCCTAACCAAGGTTAAAGAGCCCAGTCTGCCCTACTATTTATCCATGGAGGGAGAGTAGGATTCATACCTTTCCCAGGGGTATTAGCACTAAGTGAAAGGCAATTACTACATCCAGGATTTGAACTCGGAGCGACGAGTCCATTTCCGATGACTTTAACCAAAGTCTGCGTAGTGGCCTATTATTGGTATCAGCTGAACAACGAGGGAGTCTATCCCCTTTTTGCTAGTGCTAGATCAGGGAGTTTGTTTTGCTGAGGTAGCATGTCACACCTACCATCAACTCCCAGATGCTTTATTACACAGATCAGATTAACCAAGCTGTGCTATTTATGCGCTGAGTTGGTAAGGACCAGTATCAAATCTCAAACATTGTAATTAATAGACAAATGGTCTACCAACTGAAAATATAATAATTCTTTTTCTTTATCAAGCGTTTGCTGTTGTATGTGAATCTTTGTTTGTTGACCAACATAGGTGTGCCCATGTGTAGTAGTCACATGAGTTCATCTTTACTTCTTCAGTACAGCCCAGCACACACACACACACACACATATATATATATATATATATATATATATGGTTTGGAGGTTGGTTTTGGAGGTAATCACAATGCAGGTGTAAAGGAAGAGGAGGCAACAAGGATATTGTTCATTAACCAGTGTTATTTAATATTTAATAAAAAGATGTTTCCAACTGTTTGTATTAATCCATACAAGTATGGATTAAAACAAACAACTGTGAACATCCCTTTATGGGGTTCCAAAATATTCTGATGAAGGGATATTTCATCCCAAAATATCAAATAACACAGGTAAAAGGGCAACATCCTCTTTGACTTCTCTTTCTTTACAATCGCATTGTGATAGCCTCTCTTCTCTTATGAATATATATATATATATATATATATTAGAAGTAAATATGAGCCGAAATTTTTGGGAGAATATGTGCTTGACTTCAATAAGCACATATTCTCCCTATATATATATATATATATATATATATATATATATATATAGAAATTGAGAAATTGAGCTTGTGTTGCATCCTGCTCATGCAGAGGTGGTGGTAAATATAATATATATATAATTTTATTAAAAAAATTGAAAAAAAGCCAACACTGCAGTGTTCCGTTTGTTTAACAAACCTTCCTCAGGGCTTTTATTGGTTTAAAGAAAAAGAAAATTATTAATAAAAACAAAAGTCTGCGAGCTTCTGCTTTTGGTATATGGCTGCTTACATATTGTTGGATTTACTTCCACTTTTTCTTCATATATATATATATATATATATATATATATATATATATATATATATATAATTAGAATTATATGACTCAGCATTACATAAAACCTTTATGTCAGTAAAATCAGGAAAAGATGTCCTGGAGAGCAAATATAACAAATTAAAGGATAATAAAAATTAAGATTAATATTATTAACTCACAACTCATGTTTCTGATCATCAGGTGATTCATCAAACCATATCTGCCCAGACATGGTTTGAAGAATCTCACGTGAAATGGTTGTGTGCTAGTGATATATATATATATATATATATATATATATATATATATATATCTTCTTTATCAGAAGTAGATATATAATTCATTAATTCTATTTCTTTTGCTTCCATACTCATAGATTTGTATATCTAGGTGTGTATATGTATGCAATGTTCTTCATATATTTATATATAAATATAACACACACGTGTATCTATGTTGAGAGATAGAGACTGAGAGAGAGATAGGGAGAAAGATAGAAAAGGAAAGAACAAAAGAAAGAAAGAGAGAGAGAGAGAGAAAATGGCAAACACTCAAAGAAGGAGAGATCATTTTCTTTGTCACCCACACAGATTTTCATCACACGGTCGGATATTTCAGTGGAGCTCTTAAGAAATAAAAGGTTGTTTTTTTTTTTTGTTTTTATTTTAGTTTCCTTTCAAGAAAGGAGAATTTCAATCATTCTTGGCTTTCTCTTATATGAGTAGAATTTTCAGTCAGGTAGTCATTTCTTTCTTTCATTTTTTTTTTTTAATGGCAGAGGTCCAGACTGTGTGTGAGCACATCTCTTTAATGTTTCTGTAGAAGGCCATTTTCATGAGGAACACAAGAAACCCAAGTCATTATCCAATCTATACAATACTTTCAACTTGAATTTGGATTTTTTTTCTGAATTCAATTTGTCAACTGATGAATACACTGGCAAGGAAAAAATGTTTTTTTAAATAAAAATAAAAATAAATTATTGCTGATTAATCTTCAAGTTTCTTTTTGAGGTAAACCATGAAGTTATCTATGATTTTTGTTGTCAGCCATTTTTCTTTTCTGATGATTTTAATGTCACCAACAAATAAAACTTCTCCCAGATCAAAATTATACTTTTTCTATTCATATCAATAGATTGAATCAAATTTGTGTCATCTTAACATTTAATTAAAAGAAATGAATATACTGATTATTTGAGACAACAAAGATTTGAAACACAAAATTGGCTGCAATTTTTATGTTACAATATCTTTATTATAATAATGAATAACACAGCAAAAAGGGAAAATAATTGTAATAAGATTTTTATGAATTCCATGTTAAAACATCCTAATTATAGAGTATTTCTCCTCATTTATTCATTTGCAATTAATTCTAATATAAATTTATAAATTGAAAGATACATTGTATTTTTAATTATTAAGCCTTCAGCAGCTTTTAAGCAAGTTTTTTTTTTTAAGTACAAAAACTATCTTTATATATTTTTAGATTAAAAAAATGAAAATCTTACAATCTTATATTTTCTTTTCGTTTTACAAGTGAAATAATTCAAATAGTAACCATTGATATAATCATTCATAATATTTGTCAACTTTTGTCTGTATTAAAAGTATCAGTTTATTTCTTAATTATGAGCTCAGCTCAGAAAAGTATATAAAAGTGAAGCTTTAATTTTTTTAAATTCTAAAGTATTGAATTTAAATGAAAATATGACCAAAGCTGATCAACTTATATAATAAAGTGATCAGATGTCTAGATGAGAAAGTGCCAATTCTCAATACTTTTTGTTCAGCAGACTCAATACTTGTGAACAGCTGATCAACTTATATAATAAAGTGATCAGATGTCTAGATGAGACAGTGCCAATTCTCAATACTTTTTGATCAGCAGACTCAATACTTGTGAACAGCTGATCAACTTATATAATAAAGTGATCAGATGTCTAGATGAGAAAGTGCCAATTCTCAATACTTTTTGATCAGCAGACTCAATACTTGTGAACAGCTGATCAACTTATAATAAAGTGATCAGATGTTGACAGTGCCAATTCTCAATACTTTTTGATCACAGACTCAATACTTGTGAACAGTGATCAACTTATATAATAAAGTATCAGATGTCTAGATGGGTCAGTGCCAATTCTCAATACTTTTGATCAGCAGACTCAAAACTTGTGAACAGCTGATCAACTTATATAATAAAGTGATCAGATGTCTAGATGAGTCAGTGCCAATTCTCAATACTTTTTGATCAGCAGACTCAATACTTGTGAACAGCTGATCAACTTATATAATAAAGTGATCAGATGTCTAGATGGTCAGTGCCAATTCTCAATACTTTTTGATCAGCAGACTCAATACTTGTGAACAGCTGATCAACTTATATAATAAAGTGATCAGATGTCTAGATGAGTCAGTGCCAATTCTCAATACTTTTTGATCAGCAGACTCAAAACTTGTGAACAGCTGATCAACTTATATAATAAAGTGATCAGATGTCTAGATGAGTCAGTGCCAATTCTCAATACTTTTTGATCAACAGACTCAATACTTGTGAACAGCTGATCAACTTATAATAAAGTGATCAGATGTCTAGATGAGTCAGTGCCAATTCTCAATACTTTTTGATCAGCAGACTCAATACTTGTGAACAGTGATCAACTTATATAATAAAGTGATCAGATGTCTAGATGAGTCAGTGCCAATTCTCAATACTTTTTGATCAGCAGACTCAATACTTGTGAACAGCTGATCAACTTATATAATAAAGTGATCAGATGTCTAGATGGGTCAGTGCCAATTCTCAATACTTTTTGATCAAAAGACTCAATACTTGTGAACAGTCGATCAATTTATATAATAAAGTGATCAGATGTCTAGATGAGTCAGTGCCAATTCTCAATACCTTTTTGATCAGCAGACTCAATACTTGTGAACAGCTGATCAACTTATATAATAAAGTGATCAGATGTCAAGATGAGTCAGTGCCAATTCTCAATACTTTTTGATCAGCAGACTCAATACTTGTAAACAGCTGATCAACTTATATAATAAAGTGATCAGATGTCTAGATGAGTCAGTGCCAATTCTCAATACTTTTTGATCAGCAGACTCAATACTTGTGAACAGCTGATCAACTTATATAATAAAGTGATCAGATGTTGAGATGAGTCAGTGCCAATTCTCAATACTTTTTGATCAACAGACTCAATACTTGAGAACAGCTGATCAACTTATATAATAAAGTGACCAGATGTCTAGATGAGAAAGTGCCAATTCTCAATACTTTTTGATCAACAGACTCAATACTAATGAAAACACAATGAGAGACTATATTCAGGGGCTGATATGTGAAATTACAGTTACAAATCTAAAAAAACACTTACTTCTAAACATTTTTAGTTTTATTTAGAAAATAGGGTAATTTCTAAATGTTACTATCCAGGGCATAAAAGCAAAGTTTGAAGGGAATACTGGCCCTTTTCTATACTTTTACAATTTATGTAATTGAGAAATAATAGATACTATCCAGGAACAAAATTTGTGTAAAATATTAATTTCAAAATCTTGATTCTAATTGCTTTCATTGCAACTGATTTAGGTAATCATTTCTACAACAATGAAGAACAACACACATCAAAAAGAAGAATAAAGAATAATCCCCTAATGAGATTTGAACTCACATCTACTTCCTCTGGAAAGTTTGGTTTTATACACCATGCTGCTTTATCAGTTCAGCTAAGAAAGCATAGATGCTATCACAGAACCAATAAAAAAAGATGAGGGATAATAATGGTTAAAATAATTAATAATAATTGACAGTGCTCCATCTAAAATTAAAATAAATAAAAAATATACAAAAAAATTCCTTCTCTCTTCTAATTTCCCATTTTCTCTTAGTGAGAAAATAAACTTGTAGATTTGTGTATGAAGGAATTTATATATCAAAATAATCAGCTGAGAAAATGCTTTATATATATATATATATATATATATATATATATATATATATATATATATATATATATATATATATATAGTAAATGAAGAAAAAACTCTAAACTTGCTTCATTACAATAATTTATTTCAACCGTATTACTACGGCATCTTCAGGTAATCACAAGAACATGACTCTTACTGAGAATTTCCCAAAGTAACATCGCTTTTAAATCTATCAATTTGGGGGAGAGAGGGTTTGTGTCTTAGTTTGAGATGGTCAGGATTAGTTTCTTTGAATGAGGCGGGGAGGTCTATACTTTGTATGGGGTGTGGCTTAGATGGGGGACCGATTCCTTGGGGAAATAGTTGTAAAAGTGTACACAAAATGAGTAGAATTAAAAGCCTAGAAATAAGGAGAAACCCAATAAAAGAAAAAGAAAAAGAAAAATAACAAAAAAACAAAATAATAAAAAAGATATTAATATATATATATATATATATATATATATATATATATAAATTAAATATATAGAAATAAGGAGAAACACAATAAAAGAAAAAGAAAAAGAAAAATAACAAAAAAACAAAATAATACAAAGATATAAATATATATATATATATATATATATAAATTAAAGTGAATGATATTTAGAAAAAAAAATTCAACAATGAATATATTTCTAAATTTTAAAACTGCTTGAAAAGCAAAGTGTAAATTTGTTTGAAAGATTGATATGTACACAATGTGCATTTCAGGTAGAAATTTGTAGCAATGATTGAGTGATATTGTCTGGACAGTTATTTGGGTAACTCTGATGATTTGATAATGTTCTTCTTGCTCATTCATCATGGAGGAGAAGAAGAAGAAGAATAATGAAATGAATAAGAAATGTCTAACCTCTGTATCATCAATAAATTTATTGTTTGGGATTTGGGAACATACATACAACCATACACACACACACACAAATAGACAAACACACACATGTGTGTGTGTGTACAGTGAAATACTATCTTTCACCTATTTTTGGAGAAACCCTGTGAGTATCATTAATAGATATATAAATAACAAGATCTTCTTTTTGATATAATGTAGATACTGCATATTAATGTACTTTGTGTGTGTGTGTGTGTGTGTGTGTGTGTGTGTGTGTGTGTGTGTGTGTGTGTGTGTGTGTGTAAATGGTTAGGTTTTATAGCTACAGGAGAGATGTGTATATATTCTGTATATTCATCTATAAGCCTTAATAAACAGAAAATCTATTGGAGCAATGACAGGAAATTTTACATAAAAATTTATGTTATTAGGAATTCATTTTTTATATGGATATTTATGGGATTGAAAATTGTCTCACTATAAAAAATACATATTAATTGATAATTTAGTGCAAGAAAAGAATGTACATTATGACATTTTAAAGAATTTGCATTATGAAATTTTGAAGAATGCACATTATAAATGACAAATAATGTGTATTATTCAAAGAATGTGCATTATGAAATACACCAAAAAATTACATTATGAAATTCAAAAGAATGTGCATTATGAAATATTAAAGGATGCACATTAGGAAATTTCAAAGAATGCACATTATGAAATTCAAAATAATGCACATTATGAAATTCAAAATAATGCACATTATGAAATACCAATGCACATAACAAAATTTAGAATAATGTGAATTATGAAATCCCAAGGAATGCACATTATGAAATTTCAAGGAATGAAAGCAAATCATTTCAAACCAAAGAAATTAACAAGCAACAGAACTTAAAAAAACTATATATATGTGTTTGGAGGATATATATATATATACTCCTGCACACACATGCATACACACACATGTACATAAATGGATGAAGTTTGTTATAGTAAATCTTCATAATTTGAAGGAGATTATGTTAAAAAATATATATTGTATAAAATAAATGTTTTCTTCATCATTTGAGGTTAAATCAATGTCCACAGCCTTATATATAGAGTTATTAATTAAATTTTGAACTGAAATTTTCTCTGTATAATATTTAGAAATAGTTATAATAAAAATATTTATTACTGGATTGACAAGGAAGATTATAATAAAATAAAATGAACGCATGAATATTTAGTGTGTAAAATAAGTACTTTTTCCTCATTAGACGACAGGCTTATTGATGTATGAACACACACACACACACACACACATACATATATATATCATATACATATACACACATACATACACACACACACACATATATATATATAAATATATACACACACATATATATCATATGCATATACACACATATACATACATGCATACACATATAAAACATACACAAGCACATGCATGTATATACAGGGTGCGATGGATAAATTGTCGTCTAAATTACACAAAAATGAAAATAACACTGATATCTAATTGATAGAGATTGGGTCTTCCAGCATCCATCCTATCAATCTTGGGTAGCACTACCTCATCCATGCAGGCTTCATTGTTGTGTGTGTGGTTATGTGGGAAGATGAATGGAGGCATAACGTCACCAATGCTAGTGACACCATGATGTAGATTGGGCATTTTCTTTTCATCATTATTAGTACATCTTGTAGGGATAAAGCAAGCTAATGGTGGTTTTGTACGTTCACCATCTGATTTTAGTAGAAACTTTTCTTATCAGAGAAAAACCAAAGTATGTTCGCTTGGAGGGGATGCTTGAGTTCATTCAGAAGCTTTTCAATGTGGTCTTTCCTCTTGGCCAATGATAAAAATTGGCTTTTCTCATCTTGTATAAGAAATAGCAAATCCCTACATGCACTACCTGCCTGATAAGAAAAATCAGAAATTCTCATCTCCCTGGCTATGGACTTGATTGACTTGCTGGGATTGTTTTCAATCATGGCCTTGATCCCACCAAGAAATTCAGGAATTCCTTTCTCATCAAAATGATCAGAATGAGACTTCCAAGCTACCATACAACCTTGAGCACCTTTTTGATCTTCATCTTTCTAACACACATGGGCATGCCTACAAAGTCAGAAAACAGCACTGCTCACGTGACTTTCGGAAACATTTTTTCATGCTCAGAATTGTGGAGACATAGAATAAACTGCCTGCGTCTGTTGTAGGCTGCCGAAGCACTGAATCTTTCAAAGCCTCCATGCTTCCTGTGGTCCGCCGACACTATACATGATGCTACTCTCCACATACATATGCATGCATGCGCACACATACATGCATATTACTACTGTAAACTGTTCATGTTCCTGACACTAATACATTATTCTGTGTACTTGCCATGAGACTTTGATGAGTTGTGGTGCACCTGAGCACTGTACACAATAAATTTCATTATTATACCTTTGTAATCACCATTGGACTCATCCAATTCTTTTTGAATCCTCTGCACTGTCCACAGATTAACACCCAAACTCTTTGAAATCTTTGGATTGGAAATTGTGGTGGGAATGCCAAGCAGTACAGCATACTGTTTCCAAATTTCTGAATGTGTGAATTGTGTCATGGTGCTGCATTCCTCATAGACAGTGCACAACTGATTCTAGTTTGCTGCACAGTAGACAAAACTTGCAACAAAAAAAAAACATCTGCATAAAATTAACACTTTAAAATGGCGACAATTTACCCATCACATCCTGTATATCATATGCACACAAACAAATATATACCTACACACACATACTATATGCTTGCATAAATTAATATACATACACACATATACACACATGCACATATATAATACCCAACACACATATATATTACACACACACATACATATATATATATATACCTTTCTACATATATAAATATACATAGACATATATAATACACACACACACACACATATAGACATATATAATACACATACACACACATATAGACATATATAATACACATACACACACACAAACATATATATATATGTATATATATTACACATATGTACATATATATGTATATATATATATTACACGTGCACACACACATATTCATAAACACATATATCTATCTATATATATATATATATACCTACACACACAGACATATATAATACACACATTCATATATATATATATATATATATATATATACATGCACACATGAATGTAAAGAAGAAAGATGTGTTATTTTATTAGGTTTCGAAGTGAATGTTATCTTCTGTTATGTCTGTATCCATGAAAATGAACACAGTGGGTGATGACTGTGACCGTTTGAACAATACTCTGTTCATCACAAAGTCCTCTGGTGTCTGAGCATTGATCATATGAGGGTGGCTAACCTGAAAAGCCGTAATAACAGCCAACGCACCACGACACACAATTAAGCACAATGGAGCCCATGTGCAATCGGCAGGGCCATTAGGTAATATTGCCAGGACATTTCTAATCACTGATATTATTCTTGTAAAAAGATGCCTGCATTAGAATCACCTTCAGCAGGAATGACTCTGGAGACATGCTGAGTAACTCTCTCTTCATCTTTATTGAGACTTGCTGGCCACTCTGTCCTTATGCCAACACTCATTACATTCCTTCTGTCACACACATATAATTTTACCACCTACAATGTCACGGCTAAAGATTATATTGAGATTAGGTCTTTCTTTTTCTTTTTGAGAAATTAAGCATTTTATATTTAAAAAGATTTTTTTTTTCAAAGCTTTCTATTTGTTAGTATTTAAGAGAAGTATAGTGTAATTGTTTTATTGTAAATGATGATATGAATGAACTCAATGAAAAGAGAAAAAAAATGTTTCTTTAAAGAAGAAGGAGAAAAAAAATTAGAGTTATTTTTTTGTTTATCTTGAAAACATAGAATCATTTACAATATATATATATATATATACATATATATTCATTTTCTTTTGTTTTTAATGAAATCAAATGTAGTTTTAATGGCCTGTTTTATAATGAGTAAAAGATTTATTTATTACATTCAAATTACTAATACCTGAAAGTTTAAATTAAATGTTCTATTTATAAAATGACTTTGATATATTTTTGTTGTAACCTTACAAAGGTTACTAAATGAGAAATAGCCAAACAGTGGTTGGAAATGAAATGGAATCTTTATAACAAAATACAATACTCGCCAACAGTGTGAAGAAGGGTAAACCACTGCTATTGGTATAAGACTAAGTCAGCATAATACTCCTATTTATGTGGATTGGGACATACCTATTAATGTTCATAGGTAGAGTATATAACATATTCTGTAACTGGTTGAAGTACCTATTTACAGGTAAGAGGCCAGGACTTGAATCATTGTTATTTATTTCAAAATCTTGGTTGTTAATTAAATATCTACACCAAACATTTACAAATAGCAATTGTTAATGCAAAAATCCACTTAACAGAAAAGAGATTTATAAATTATATTTTTTATCTTATAAAAGTTAATAAGATTTGATAAAATTTTTCCCAGACTTTTGTAGATAAATATCTTTTAATTTCATTGAAATTTACCAATTAAAACATTATTGTTTTTGTTCAGATTCTTTTAACTCTACCATAATAATGTTATCTGTTATTTTACATTTCCATCCTAAAGAATTAAAACCTTTAAGCCTAATTAGTAATGTTTTATTAAATTGAATAATTATTTTAGTAAGACAAAATAATTTTTTTTTGTCTTCTGAAGTTTAAAATTTAAATCCTGTACAATTAGTTGTATTTTGCAGCAACATGGCTTCCCATTGTTTATTGTTAAAGAAACTCAATGAGATCCTCCATTTCCCTATGAAGAAATAAAATTTTTTTTGCTAGAAACTTTCCCATTCTTCAAATCTTCCCTACCAAATTTGATAACTCAAGATGAAGTCATTAAGTTATCTATAGAGTGGAAATAAAGAAAATACTTTCTAATTATAACTATATAGACATCAGGTTATGCTGAGAGCATGGATATTTATGACTCTTTCACCAATTGTCCCTCTCGGTCATTGCCTCTGGCAGGTCCTCCACACTGTATCCAGAATCCGCACAGAACTTATTGATGTATTATTTTGCTGGTCAGCCTATGCAGGTGTGTCCAAGTGTAGTAGTCCACAGGAGAATGTCACTTATGAGTTCATCCTTGCTTCTTCCATGACTATAAAGAAATATTAAAAAATTCCAAGTTCCCAATAATCAATTGAATTAAAGCATTTGATTAATTAAATCTATAGAAAAAAGATTTTTTCTATAAAAAATTTTAAAACTAATTTTATTTTGATTTTTTCAGACTTTTATGTTCATATTTATTGTGGTGTGTAAAAACACAATGTTTTGGCTGCTGTATCCTCCCAGCCTTCTTCAGGTGTTCCCTGTCTATCTGAGCATAGCAATGACCCAACATAGAAAATCATTTTGGGAAATCATTTTGAATAATTTGACTGTTGATCAAACAAGGTGTCAAAGAACTTTTGAAGATATCATTTAAATAATGATATCATTTAAATAATCATATCATTTAAATAATCATATCATTTATTTTTGCAATCCTATCAATATGAGAAGCATCATGTGAAGCATCAAAATCATTTAAAAAAAAAAAAAGAAAAAAAGAAGGCAAGAGGATACAGCATCCAAAATGTTGTGTTTTTACATACATAAAGATGAGGACAACAGTTTGATAAATCAAAATAATACACATCAAGCCTCATCTAAAAAAAAATCAGATAAATAAAACTAATTTTGTTTTTGTATGTGTTTTATGCAAATTTGATATATTTTAAAATTAGATATTTAAAAAAAAAATTATTTATTAAGATTATTTTAAACATTTGTTAATGTGGTTTCTTAATGTTTCCATAAAAAAACATATTTAGAATATAAAGTATTTAAAATATAACCAAAAATGTCACATCTATTTTTTATATAAGAAAACAGTAAAAAATAGTTTTAAAAGGATTCATTAAAAATTAACAAACAATATTGTTTTATATTTTAGGGTTTGGTAAAATTATTAATGCTATTAAAAATTTCAGGAAAAAACTTATCAAACAGGATAGAATCAGTAAAAATACAGTCAATATTGCTTAAAAATATATGAACTTAAAAAATGAAGAAATAAAAAAAACAAAACTGAACACTAAACATGAGCAGAGTTTCCAGTCAACTCCTCTACTTTTGAGCGACTTATGTAATTCTTGACTTTGAATTTATTTAAAAGTCAATTTCAAAGGATAATAATTATTTCATTCCATTTCATTATTCTTGTTAAATGTTTTTTATCAGAATGTTGGAGACAATTTGCAAGTGTTGTCAAGTGCTCATTAGAGAGCCTTTGTCAGGGTGGAGCTTTAAATCCAAAACTTTTGCTTTTTAGATTCTAGTAAGAAGATTTTGGTCTGAACACTGACAATGGCACAAATTATGAGAAACTAAAAAGAAAAGAAAAGAAATGATAACGATGATACAATAGTGAAAAGGAAAAGAGAAAACCACAATGACTATTTTCTTGTCTGTTCCTCTAAATTCTTTTTTCTTTAGTTTCTCTTCAGAAGTCTTTTGTTTAATTCAACCATCTTGATCATCTCCCTACCCATTCGATTTTCTCTCTCCCACCCCCCTGGATTTGACATCAGTCTAGATTTCTTTTTTTTGCTCAGATTTTTTTTCATCTTACTTTAATATGAACAATGTGGCCAAGAAAATGAACATGTACAATTAAACAAAAACTATAAGATGAGAAAAATAAAAAATGCTAAGAGCAAAAAAACAAATTACAATAGGAAAACAATATATATATATATATATATATATATATATATATATATATATACATACATGATAAATATTACAACATAAGCACCTATATATATATATATATATATATATATATATATATAGGGGCTTATGTTGAAATATCTATCGTCATAGGAAATGGACATAGAGAACTGAGTTCAAATCCTGGACAATGCTGATAGCATTTCCCAAAGTACTAATAAATACCCCTGGGAAAAGTAGGAATCTAAATATTCTCCCTCCAGCTATGGGTAAATAGTAGGGTAGACTGGGCTCTTTAACCTTGGTATGGCAACAGTTCTAAGAAAAGAAAAAACTTTGAATTCATACCTGTTACATACCATTTAAGAATTAACCTTGTATTTAATCCTACTCATGTGGTGGTTGGGTTTAAATACACCCCCCCATATATATATATATATATATATATATATATATATACTCACTCCTCACAGTACCTGATGATTTTTCACTCATGAAACTCAAATAATACTGTACATTTGTATCATCTAATATTTGAATATTTGATCTTTAGGTTTTGTATTGAGTGGTCTCTTAGTTTTACTAATCTAGTCTTACTGTCAACATTTTAATCAATTATATATATATATATATATATATATATATATATATATATATATAGAGAGAGAGAGAGAGAGAGAGAGAGATAAAATCACATTGCTTTTATATATAAATAGTTGGTTGGTTGGTTGGTTTTATAGCATGTCAACTCTTGTTAAGTTATTTCATGTTGAGGTTAATCTTCTTTTGCAATTATATGACTTCGTGTGTGTGTGTGTGTGTGTGTGTTTCTGTGCGTGTGCATGTGTGTGTGTGTGCAACCCAGCCATGGTTTAAATAGTACCACTACTATTCTTCTACAGGGATGGCTTTGGCATTAAATAATCCATGTAGATTTATATGCCATTAAACAAAGAAACCAAATTGAACCAAACCAAAGCAATGTATATATATATATATATATATATATATATATATATATAGTGTGTTG
Organism: Doryteuthis pealeii; assembly: GCA_023376005.1. Taxonomy (NCBI): domain Eukaryota; kingdom Metazoa; phylum Mollusca; class Cephalopoda; order Myopsida; family Loliginidae; genus Doryteuthis; species Doryteuthis pealeii. Next base: position 79,119,741 of record CM042159.1, on the reverse strand, counting down.
AAAAGATAAATAAATAAAGGAAAAAGCTGAATGGATAAAAAAGTTTTAATGAAAATGTTGAATGGATAAAAACGTGTTTGTCCATGGTTTTGTCCATGTTGGCATTTCATTAAACCATTTTTATCCTTTCAACATTTTCTTTCCTTTATTCATTTATCCTTTCAGCATATTGTCAGATTCATTTCCATTTTTCAACTTTATATATATATATATATATATATATATATAATTGCATATATAGGGGCTGGTTTAGCTCAGTCAGTTGAGCACTTGCCTCAGAATTGCAAAGTTCTGAGTTCAATACTGGCCCCTGCCAACTTAGCACATGAGTAGCACAGATTGGGTAATCTGATCTGTTCAGTAAAGTGCGGAGCTGATGCTAGTTGTGCCACTGGTCTAGCACTAGCAAAAAGGGGATAGACTCCTCTCTGTCCAGCTGATACTGACAAAAGGCCACTTCACCACAAGCTCACTTTTTGAGTTAGTGATGGACCAAGTTTTTTTTTTAGTATTATTAGTGAAGTATTATTAGATACCAGTAATAAGCTGTTATATATATATATATATATATATATATATATATATATATATTGATCGCAATAGGAGGTGCGTGGTCTAATGGTTAGAGTCATAGAAAATGGACTTGTAACCAGAGTTCAATTCCTGGACGAAGCTGTTTGAATTTCACATAGTGCTAATACCCTAGGGAACGGTATGAATCCGATTCTCCCTCCAGCTATGGGTAAAATAGCAGGGCAGACTAGGTTCTTTAACCTTGGTTAGGTAACCAGTCTAACAGAAGGAAAACTCTGAATTCAAACCTGTTAATATATATATATATATATATATATATATATATATATATATATTGATCGCAACGTCTTGTCAAGCAACTGTCTGTTCATTGTCTGTTTGTGAGCTCTTTTATGACTTTTCAATCCTGCCAGCGACTTGCATAACTTAAAACATATTTGGCACACATAACGATCGGTGTTGACTGAGTGGACAGGTGTTGTATACGCATCACTGTGAACTCTCATGTGACGCTTGAGACCACCAGCTGTTTGGCATGTTATATATATAAGAATATATATACGTTACTATATATATGTATATTACAAGGGAATTTTTTTGATCCTGGGTCTCATGCATTGATGCATTTGTCAGACAGAGTGAAAAGATTTTTTGTAAATATCTGATTAATTGGGGTTTAAAGGGGGCATTTTGTTTGTGTATTTGTGTACATGAGATTGTGTATGTATGTTCACAGGTGTAATTATGTATATACTGTTACTCATGCATACATATATACAGATGTCTGTGTGTATATATGTATGTTAATACATATACGCACTTCCTGCATTGATGTCAATACTTAGAATTTCAAATTATAATACCATCTTGTTTGTTTTGACTATATATATATATATATATATATATATATATATGTATATATATAGAGAGAGAGAGATAGATAAATAGATAGATAAACAAATAAGATGATATCATAATTTGACATCCATGTAGGAAAATAGAATTTCAAAATTATAATATGATATTGCTTGTTTTGATATAGTCATCCACAGATACAGTGTTTCAACATATAATGTCTCTTCAGTGTGGCTAGACATTTGCACGCTACCTCCAGCCATGATGGAACGCAGATCGATATATCATCAGTCAGGCTACTTAACCACTCGGCCATTGTTACCTACAGACTGAGAGGAGGATTTTAATTGATAAATACATACATCTGTATATATGTAAAAGCTGCCAGAGAGTGCTCCATCTGTTTTATAGGAGAGTGTTGCATATATATATATATATATGGTTATTTCCTATAACTCCAACCTAAAAAAAAAGGGAACCACTCTGAATGAATTTTATCTGCTAATTAATCTACCCATTATTTTCCCATTAAACTAACCCTAAACCCTAACCCTGTCTTATTTTTTCCTAGTAGATCAATAAATAAATGATTTATAAAATTAATTCAGAGTGGCTCCCCTTTTTTAGGTTGGAGTTATAGGAAATAACCATATATATATATATATATATATATATATATATATATATATATATAAAGCAAATAAGATGGTATTATAATTTGAAATTCTCAGTAGTGATCTGAGCAGGCAGTTCAGTCATCTTAATAAACATTTTTTTTAAAGTTCATTCTTAAGATGTTTTATTGCAATTTAAGAAGAAGATTATAAAAAAAAAATACCAGAATTAATAAAGAATCTTTGTTGAAGAAAAAAAAAAAAAAAAAAAAAAAAAATATATATATATATATATATATATATATAGTATAGTCATTAAGTAGAAGTTTGTGAAATCTTAAAAATTTAAGTTACATGAAATATTTTGAAAAAATTCTTTACTGATGTCATTTATTTAAAAGTTTTTATGATTTAATTTTATTATATTCATTTAAATCATGGCTCATCATATGATTATTGCTTTTTTATGTTGATTATTTGAAAAACAATAAAATCTTTTTTTTAATGTAATGAATCCCAGACATATTGTTAATGTTCACAATATTGTCAGATTCAATTCTTAATTTAAATGCCAAATTCAACCTAAAAATACAAGTTATAAAAACAAATCAACATGGTTGTTATTTTTATGAAGAAAAGTCAAAAGATAGTGCAGCTTTATAGAAAGACTAAAATGAAACAGAATTATTTCTTGATGTCATTACAAATGTATTTAAAGGCGCATTTGGAGTTAAGTGAAAGTTTGAGTTCAATCTTCCAACAATATAATTGTTTATTCAATACACTAGAGACTTCTTTGGTTTCACTCATAGTTTATATATTTACCAACCTCTATGCATGAGTAGGATGTGACACAAGTCAATTTCTTAAGTGGAGATAACAAATTTGAATTCAGACTTTTCCTTCTCCTAGACCGGCTGCCATACCAAGGTTAGAGAGCCCAGTCTGCCTTACTATTTATTTAATAGTTGGATCTGTTCCTTTTCCAAGGGCATTAGACTAGTCCAGGATTTGAACTCAGATCACCAAGCTCACTTCTTGCCATCTCACTCATAGTATGATATTATAATTCAACACTGACTTGGGTGGAATATTGTGAGTTTGACATAAGACTACCTTCTAAGTTAAGACTATATTTTTAGTGTGATTCTTTTAAATAAAGACCTATTATTATTATTATTTCACTCTTGAGAGTTTTTCACATTAGCATTAGTTGGTGGTCTTTCACTGGAGTCTGAGTGACAATAAATCTCCTCAGGTCTCCAGGACTCTCCTGAGTATTCTAACTGATCGCAACAATGCTGTTGTCTAGATGGTCCCAATTATTCCTCTGATTTCCAGTTCCTCTTGTCTGTTTTTTAAAACTTTTGTGGAGCATTTCAAGTGCACCAACTACAATTGGTATCACTTTCACCCTCATATTCCACATTCTTTTCAATTCTCTGGCAAGGTCCAGGTATTTGTCTATCTTTCATTTTCTTTCATTTTCCCCAGTGATCACTTAAATGACACTTTTCACAGAAAATATTAACTTCTTAAGATGATATAAAAAATAAATAATTGGTAAATCTCTTTTTATTAGGTGGATTTTACTTTTAGAGTAAGAATTACTATTTGTAACTGTTAAATGTAAATTTTTAATTTGACAACAGAAATTAAAAAATAACTAGTAACAATCCAAATCTTGACCTTTTCCCAAGTATAGACAAGTACATCAGCTAGTATACATATTGAATACAATGTAGTATAGTATACAATGGAATACAATAGTATACAATTGAATTTGAGATAGAGCTCTTCAAACAAAACCATTCAAAGAAAAATGAGATGCTCTTTATACTGAATAGAAAAGATATTTCTTTTTGTTTTTCAGAGGAAACTGCAAGAAGTTGTCATGTTAATTTTATCATGCAAATACTTTCTTATATTAAATGTTTATATCTAAATTCATTCATTTGAAAAAGAAAAAAACACTGTCTTAGTTTATTCATATATAAAACATAAATATTTAATCTTATTGGTTGGCAATCAATGTTTACTGTGTTAGTCAATTACTAGGGTCACCTACTACTTCATTGTCTTCTCTAGCAGATCAAATGTAAGCAGTCAACAAAGTTCATTGGTCAGGTAATTTATAACAATCCAATGACTGAAATTACCAACCACCTAAAATGACTCCCAGCTTCCAAGATCATCTGATGCCACAAATTATCCACTGGCTGAAATCACTAGCTGTCTCAAATCTCAAATCAGTCTTGTTCAAAATTATTGCCTACCTCTGATTGGTCCTTATCCAGAAGTTGTACATGAACCAAGTCATTTACCATCCAATGTTATTGCTATTGCTCATTTGAAAATACTGATTGTCTCCTTGAAATTACAGGAATCTTTTGCTTAGCCAAACAGAATCCAGTTCAATTGTTTGTTTCATGATCTACAAAAATGGCACAATTCCTCTTATAATTATCAACATGTTTATATTGTTTTTGATTATAAGAATTACAATGTTAGATAAGCCAGATTTGCAGATGCAGACAGGAGAAAAAATATGGTAATGTGGGTGGCATTCTTAATTCCCTTGACCAATTCAGTTGAAGAAAAACAAATAGCATTTTGAAAGAAGAAGAGAAAGAGAAAATTGGTTACTTTGTGGCTGTAGTAACTAATTAAATGTATGCATTTTTTTCATAATAATTTGGCCCATGTATTAATCATCATCATTATCATCAGGTCATGTTGGCAACACAGATATCCATGGCTCACTCCAACCATCCCTATCATCCCTAAGAGGTCCTCTGCATAGCATCCAGAATCCGAAAAAAAATGATTGATGTAGGTTTTTGCTGTTAGGCCAACACTGGTATGTAGGTGTCCACAGGAGAACATCACTTATGAGTTCATCCTTGTTTCTCCAGCGATGTCCAGCCTGTCTTATCCATCTTATTTTAATGGTTTGTGTGATAGGAGGTAAGTGGCTGTACAGGTACTTTTAAAAATTATCATTATCATCAGGTCATGCTGGGAGATCTTTTCTGCAGCATCCAGAATCAGGACAAAGCTGTTTGATGTAGATTCATGTTAGTTGGTCTACACTGGTGTGGTGTCCACAGGAGAATATCATTTATGAGTTCATTCTTGTTTCTCCAGCAGTGTCCAACATGTCTTGTTCATCTTATATGGTCAAATGGCAATACAGCTGCTTTCTTGTGGGGTGCTGCTTTCAAGATATGTTCAAGACAGTGTGCAGCATCCTTGTATAGCTCCCATCTAGCATTCTTTATAGACATTATGTATGAATACCATGATTACACAGCATGATTTGTAGAGAAGAAAGAATAAACACACAAAGACATGAGACTACCAAATCACAGATGTAAGAAAAAGACAATTTGAAAATTCAGACAGACATGTTTTATTAAAAGTCCAATGTCATCAAAAGTTATTTTGATGAGGCTATCTCTCTAGTCAAATCAATCTGATTTTTTCTGTTTGATTTCATTTTAAAATTTACTCAGATGTTTTAGTTTATACAAGTTAATAAAAAAAATGAAAAAAACAAAATACAGATTTTAGCAGCCATTTGTAAAATTTGAAACTTTTAATATCTTTCCTTTTGCTTAAAACTGTGTGCATGTTCTTTATCTAAAGAAACTGCAAAAATGAAAGGATATTCAAGTTTTTTGTTTCTATGGGGAAAGGTGAACTTATTTGATGAGATTTTTAATTTGTTTTATTAAAAGCAAAATATCATTCACTAAGTTTGACTGATTAAGATGTTAAAAGGTTTAATACTCTAGCCTTTATTCATAAGTTTGTTGAACACTAATTCTCAAAATTAAAATTATTTAGCTAAGTCAAATCAACTGTAAAGCCAGTATTTCAGTTTTCTTTCAGTTTTCAATATTGAATTGTATTTTGCGCAACATTTTTGTTCATTGTTTATTCCACCAACTTTTTCTGTTTGCTGCTTTTGCATATATACAAACCCATCCACAAGAGTAGGATGTGACACAAGATCAATTTCTTAAGCAGTTTAACAGTTTTATCTTGACTGATGCTGATTTTAGTTTCCATATTCATATTTGATGACATTTCACATTTGTATCTTCAAATTTATTCTATTTTAAAGTTTAAAATTCAAATAAAGATGTGAGCACATCCAAGGAAATTTTATTATAAAGTCACAGACTACTTAGTACCTGGGTCAGACTACTCAGCCACCACTATCCTATTCTTAGGAATTACGGTCACCACCCACTGTTAACAGGAGGCCCAATTGAGTGGGGATGTTACCCCTCCAGAGAGGTGCAGTCAGTGTATTTTACAGCCCTAACTGACAGGGTGTTATGGTTGTGATGTTAATGATGATAATAGTGATGATGAGCAATTAGGCTAAATAAAAATGGTGTTAACATTAAAAGTATTTACAATGGAGCTAATGCAATAAAAGCTAAAAACATCCGATACCATAAAATACAATCAAATCAGCCAACATCTTCTTTTCATTTTCAGTTGAAATCTGAACAACAATCTCAATATCATTAACAGGTAAATCAAGGGAAGGAATTAAAAGACACAGTATTCCTGGGTTTACAGAGGTTAACAGCCTTTTCCTAGTCCGTGGGTGTATAGCACAGAAAACGTTGGATTACCTTAAATAGCCTTTTAAAAATGATCTCACTGTCTTCATTTTATCAGTCAAGGAAATATATTAAAAAAACTCAGAATAAAAATCTAATGTTATCAATAAAGAACATCAACATTAAGGTAATTATTTCAGTGAAACATGTGATGGGCGTATTAAACATTATTAAAAAAAAAGAAGACAAACCATTTAGGTACTTTATTTATTATGCAAACATATTCACTATGTTATGAAAAAATAAAGGTACATAGAGAAATAAAGATCCTCTTGGACTAATTTCTATCATTCCCATATCCCATAATGCATTGTTTGTTCTGCAACAAGGTTTCTTTCTCTTGCTATTATATAATTTCTATCAATCATATGATCAAACATATAAAAAGAAATAAACATCAGTTAATGAAATAATCTCTCTCTCTCTCTCTCTCTCTCTCTCTCTCTCTCTCTCTCTCTCTCTCTCTCTCTCTCTCTCTCTCTCTCTCTCTATCAGTCTTACACACACACCCCATGTGTATTTTTTATATTATATTTGGTCTGTATCATTTAAGGGAGATAATTTTAAAATGCTGATTTCCATTTACTTTTTTACAATTATTATTACATTTTTATCAATTATTTGATCTTACATATAAAAACAGAATAAACAGCAGGCAATAGAATAATTTCTCTCTCTTCTCCTCTGTCTGTCTGTCTCCCCCCCTCTCTCTCTCTCTTTCTCTCTCTCTCTCTCTTTACACACACATATATACTGACTCAAAAATGTTATAAGATAATCTGTGTATTTTTATATTATCATTCTGTCTGTAACATTTAAGGAATATAACTATCAAATATTAATTACAGTATAGTCTTCTTTCTTATATACTTATTTGTAAATAGTGACCCATCAGGTCACTGGGTTATGTTATTATCTACTCATTGATTTCCCTATCAGTTTTAATGATTTACTTTTTGGTAACCTTTCAACTGAATGAATAAAAAAACTAACAAATACTAATAAAAGCCAATAGACTGGTTCAAAGTAACTTCCTTGATATACACAAATACCTTATTAGTCTTTTACATTAAAAGATCACACAAAAGTATTTGAGAATATTTTTATAACAGTATATCCAATCCAAAGAGGAAAAAAAATATTTGTTTTGTTTGACAAAAAAGAAGAAAAAAAAGAAAAGAAAAACGAAAAAAAAAAAAAGTAGTGAAGAAAAGAATAATTGAAATAAAAATAAAAACAAATAACTAAAGGGTCATTCTCTCAAGAAATGGTGTTAGTTTCTCTTAGCACATTCTAAATTACTGATTTGCCCATAGTTCATTTGAGTGCAAAGTTTCCAAAATAACTGTGCACAGATGGAAAACATTCCTAAAAAGACATTTTGTTACCTCACTTGTAACATATGCCCCCTTTTCATCTCCTTGTTGATGGACCCAACCATTTTTCTGATAACTTCTCTGATTCAATTCCCACCTTTATTGGCCGACGAAAGGAAATGAGATCACGCAAGTTGAACCCTGGCTTCATTCGAGTCCAAATAGTTACAAACCAATCACAAAACAACATCACAAATGTTTCTCCTCCATTCTATGTTTCGGACCTAATTCAACCCATTTATCACCTTTCCCCTCGTCCAGTTGAGCAAAATTAATTCTATTGGGTCTGTCATCCCCGGATATAATACAATGTCTTTTTTCCCCCTTTTTCTTTTTTTTTTTTTTTTGCTCCCAGAACCTAAAGCTTGGCTTCTAATGTATTTCCCAATAACTAGAATGTTTGGATTTGAAATCCTATTTTTTCATTGGCAACTCACTATGTTCCCTGTTGTCCATCTTCATCTTCTATGAAACACTGCTATTTATTTACAGACATTGCAAATATAAAATACTAATTTGGTGCAGAAAACAATGCGCATACAACTTAAAGAAAAAAAAGAAAATAGACAATTATTTAGTTTTCTCATATGCAACTATTTTTTGTTTCCATAAAAAGCTAAATACAATGTTAAAGATATTTGGAAGAGAAAGTTTTTATTATTTTTGTTTTGTTTTGGGGTTTTCTTTTTTTTTTTGGGGGGGATAGGGTTGTGTTTGTGTGCTAATTATAAACTAAACTTGTAATTCAATGTTAAAATTGGTTATCTTGACTTTTTGTTCAGTGGTTAAAACTGTGAACTGGTAACCACCCAAAAGTGAAAAAGTAAATGTGGAATATGCATTTACAGTTACTCTCATATAGATATATTTGTAGAGAGATATTATTGAATTTATTGTGATTCATGAAACCTAAGAGGTTATAGGGAGTTCATTTTTCTTTTTCTAAATAAACTGTAAAGAAAAGAATTATCAATAGGTCATTCTGCCAAATTTACAACTACTTATGTTAGAAATAAAACTCTGCCTATTTACAACCCAACCATAATAAAGACTTATCTCCCCTTGTTTGACTTAACCTTCAAAAGATGGGTTGAGTCCACTTATTTGCAGAAGAATATACAGTTCAATTAAAATGCTAACAGCCAATACTTTAGACTAGAATAATAATAGAAAACAATACAATGGTCATTTGAACATAGTTATAAATGCGGGGATAATATTATTATTTGCATTAGGTATTTGCAAATGTTTCTAGCATTTCTTTTTAATTAAAATTAGTTAATAATAACTATTACGTATAAATGATCAAAATATTTTCATTGATTTCTATGGCTTTACACCAATGTTCCAGAATATTTCAAATTGATTAAAAAAAAGTCTACCTTTGATGCATTAAAGTTATAAATGAAATTTTGAATATTGAAGATATCTTTATATTTTTAACCAGATTAGAAATGTTGTATTCCATAATAATCTGATGGCACTAAGTTGAGTGAATATGTATTTACCTAACCCCTCTGCCATTAACAGCATGCAACATAAGGACAATTTCTAAGCAGAGTTTAGAGGCTTGAATTCAGAGTTTTCCTTCTCTGAGACTGGTTGCCATACCAAGGTTTAAAAACACAGTCTGCGCCATCATCCATAAGTGGAGGGAGAATAGTTAGAGGCATAATTCTTATAAGGGTAATAGAACTATATGAAAGGCAAAAAGCCTCCTGCAGGATTTAAACTCAGTTTCCCATGTCCATTTCCTATGATGATAATTGTTACACTATGAATGCCTTCTGCATAAAGAAGAAATTCTCATCTGAAATTATTATTTTATTTTTTGGTTGACAAAGCAAAATGAAGTCATTTATGCATTATCATGCAACAGTTTCACTTTTTTTCTTTTTTGATTTTTTTTCTTTTATTGTTGGCTTCAAATTTCAAACTTGGCAATTCTATCTGCAGATACATATCACTATGTGAAGAGATGGAAGTGAATCCGACGGTATGTAGTATATTAAGAAAATTGAAAAAAACAGGTTTAAATAAGTTGAGTGGTAAGTTTATTGGCCGACGCTGCAGTGTTTCGATCTATTAATTAGATCATCTTCAGGGCATTTGTTGGTATATGGAAGGTGATAACAAATAACTAATAACAAAACTCGTTATTCTGTGATAAAAATTACAAATAACAAAAATACCAAATAACAAAAATAAAAATTACAAATAACAAAAATAACAAATAACAAAACTTGTTATTCTGTGATAAAAATTTGTTATCACCTTCCATATACCACAAATGCTCTGAAGATGATCTACTTAATTGATCGAAACACTGCAGCATCGGCCAATAAACTTACCACTCAACTTATTTAAACCTGTGTCTTTTCAATTTTCTTAATATACTACATATATCACTATGTTTCAGCAATCTACAATAGATTATCTCACCAAATACAGAGTATAATCCATAGCATATCGAGGTGAAATACCTATAATGTAAGAAGGTTTGCTGGTACGATATTTTCAAAATATGTCTTTTTGTCTCCTCTACCCTGGAAAAGGGGTAGCAGATGCTAAAGATTCCAGCCTGCCATAATGTTTACCCTTAGCTGAGGAAAAAAAGAGAAGGGTTCATGCCTTTCACAAGAGCATTAATGCAAAGGGAGACATAAATATCCTCATTTAGAATTTGAACTAAGATTGTTAAGTTCATTTCTAATGACAATAACCATTATACAACACACATCCATAATGGAATGAAATAAGGAACATAATGGTTCTTTGTCTATGAGGCACCCATGGTGTTATGGTTATCATTGTAGAAAATGGACATAGCAACACAAGGTTAAATTTTGGATGTGTCTGTTTGCATTTTACATAGCATTAATATCCTTGAGAAAAGTATGCATCTAACTATTCTTCCTCCAGCTATGGGTAAATAGTAAGGCAGACTAGGTTCTTTAATAGTATGGCAACCAGTCTAGGAGGAGTAAAACTATGAATTCAAACCTGTTAAACTATGCTTAAGAAATTGATCTTGTGTCACATCCTACTCATGTGGAGTGGTTAGTGTATATATATATATATATATATATATATATATATATACATACACAAGGGGAATGTTGAAAAACTCTTGGCCTACCTAAGAGAATGACCTGGAAACTCTGAAACATATTCCTCCAACACATTTACACTTAGTTTCTCATGTTTAACCCTTGAAATAGAATAAAATGTGGAGGTACTTGTTGTGTAATGGTTATTGTTGTAGGAAATGGACACTGTCAAATCCTGGACAAGGCTGTTTGCATTTTACATAGCATTAATATCCTTGAGAAAAGTATGCATCTAACTATTCTTCCTCCAGCTATGGGTAAATAGTAAGGCAGACTAGGTTCTTTAATGGTATGGCAACCAGTCTAGGAGGAGTAAAACTATGAATTCAAACCTGTTAAACTATGCTTAAAAATTGATCTTGTGTCACATCCTGCTCCTGTGGAGGGGTTAGGTAAATACACACATAATGATTCCTTTTGTCACTAGGAAAGAAAGTTAGAAATTGAGAGTGTGCATGTCAAAGATTAAGGCAAAATCTCCAGAGATAGGTGGTACATTTATGGAACACAGACCCTTGATACAAGAAGAAATAAAAGGCTACTATTATAAAGACAAGTCTTCATTTCTTTTTTTTCTTCTCTTTTTCTTATATCTCACCAGAGAGAAATGCTAATGACTTTCTTCGTTTTTTTAGAAAGAGAAACACATCATTGATGGAGAGATTATTTTTTGACGACTGGCCAAACTGCTGGGTCAAACTGAATCCAGTCAGTGCTCTGCTGATCAGTATAGTTAGAATTCAGTTGAAATTTTCGGCTGAAAATCTTGAATATTTTGTTGAAATTCTAAGTGAAGCAAATGTCACAAATATTCACAGTTGAAATTGATCGATAATCAATAAAAAGTCAGCAATGTGATGTCAGTTAATGTATAAATCTTAAAAATAGAAATAAAAATCTTTGTTACAGGTTTCTTGGCAGACAGGGGGGGGGAGTAATAGGCACCGAAACAAAATAAATAAAAATTGTCAAAATTTGACCAAAAGCAAAAACATTTATAATTCTTTTTTTGTGTGTGTGTTTAAAGTATCTTTTATATTTTCTACTGTAATTTTATTTTTTCAGCATTTTATATAAAACTGATGTCACCTTTTTGTCTATTTGTTGCTTTTCTGCCACTCTAAAGCAAAACAGATGTATACTATTAACTAGTGTAATGCTAGTAAAAAAAATATGGGATTATGTATGTATATATATGGTGGACTCTCCTATCGTGAACGATAGATGAGGGTCAGCAGTGAGTGATATATATATATATATATATATATATATATATATATATATATTTTTGGATGTTTTTTGTTTTTTAGAAGCATTGTTGAATAAAGTATATATTATTATTTATATTTTTGCTTGAAGGCAATTACAATGTGTATATCGCATAAAATTCGATAATTATAGAAGATAATAATGACAAGTGAATTTTGGTAAAGAATTATTCGGTGTGTAGAACATCGTACAGACTGTTTCAACTTTATTAAGTCTCATCAGCGATGTATATTAACAATTTCCCTTTGACAGAAATTGAAACTGGGACTTCAGCAAGATAGTCAGAAACCATACTGCTGCAGCCACGATACAGCACGGGACAATCCTTGCGAAATTAACCTGTCAATGATACTGATACGTCTCTACCATATGAGGTAAGGGGACGTTGAGTGAATAATAACAAACCCGGGCCTTATGCTCTTCGGCGAAGGAAATAAGATTTTTGGATTTTTTTTTTAGAAGCGTTGTTGATAAAGTATATATTATTATTTATATTTTTGCTAAATATAGCAAAAATATAAATAATAATAATAATAATAATAATAATAATATATATATATATATATATATATAAATATGAAAAACAAGGTATTCAGAGGATGATTTTATTATAGTTAGAAGTATTAACCAACATTAAAATGTTTTGGTTTGTATATAAAACCATCATCAGGATTTTGTTAGTATGTGATGTTGTAATTTCTGATTAATATTCAATATATGAAAAGAAAAAGAGACAAAACTTATCGTCCTACAGCCAGTAATAGCATTCTATTTCAAAACTATGTGATATAATTTGTGTTTGAAATTATTTAAAAAAAACAAAAACAAATAAAAACATTGCATATTAACATTGCTCTAATGATGGTTTAATATACAAACTGAAACATTTTAACATTGACTCATAATTTTAACTATAATGAAATTATTCTCTGAATACCTTGTTTTTTCATATTTTATATATTTACATACCATTGGATTTATTTTGATTTCCCTTGATATATATATATATATATATATATATATATATACACACATATATATATATATACACACATATATATAAATTGATTCAAATTTTTAATCCAATAAACAAAAACGGTTCACGATGAATCTTTGAAAATATAAATAAGCGTTCGTCTATAAAAGATAAGTCCCATTCCAACGGGCATGTATTATACCAACTGAGATTAATCGAAAACTCGATTAATTCAATGGATGTAACCCTGAAGAATCAATCGATGAAACTTGAGTAGGTTACTTCTATCCATTGTATAAATAAATTTTGCTCTACATTGTATTGAGCACTTTGTATTTGTTTTTTCTCAGTCTTAACCCCTGGATACTGTGTGCTTCCAACGATCATACTCATACCCACCGGTAAGCTACTACTCATACATTAACATATATACACATATATATATATCACTAGTATCAGTATTAGTAGGCATTGTGAATTAAAGGTATTTGTTAACTCTTTCCATAAAATCTTGACTGTATAGTCTTTATCATAAAATTCTAGCAAAATTCTCTATCTCATCTCTTTATTTCCTGTCTGCTCTTTTCTGATGATGCTTGTTATTCATTGAGCACCACTCAACCAACATTTTTTTATCATCTCTTATCCTTACTTCTTGTGTCTTGTTCATCTCCATTTTTGCCTTAATCACTTCTAATCTCTTACCATAACTGGCTCTATAATCCATTTACAGAGTTTTCCTTCTCCCAGATCGGTTGTCATACCAAGTCTGCTATACTATTTTAACCATAACTGGGCAGACAAGGGATGGATTTGTAACTTTCCCAAGGGCATTAGCATGAAATGAAACACAAGCAGGATTTGAATTCAGGTCAATGAGGACATTTCCTATAATGATACCTGTATGTCATGCATATCTACACACACACACACACACACACACACACACACACATGCACACACACACACACACATACATGCCATTGAGAAAGAAAGAGAGAGTGAGAGTGAGCAGAGCAGACAAACGTTAAAAATGAATTTTAAAATCACATGTATATATAAAGTAGTAAAGTAAAGTCGTCGGGGTGGCTTAAAATTGGTATCAGCCAGACAACAAGGGAGTCTATCTCCTTTTCAATAGCACTAGACCAAGGAGATTTTTTTAGTGTCTGAGGTGGAGCACAAAACCTACCATCAGCTCCTCATTTTACCGCACAGATCCCTGTGCTACTCATACCCTGACTTGGCGAGAGCCGGTATTGAACCCAGAACTTTGTTGTTCCTAGCCAGACACTCTACCTACTGAGCTAAACTGGCCATATATATATATATATAAACTGATAACCCGAAAAATAATTGGCAAGATGAAGATAGAAACATAAACACAATAAAAGGAAATTCCAAACAATATAAATAATAGATAATTAAATTGCTCTAAATTAATCTAATAACAAAATTAATCTAATAACCTAATTGGAATTGAATGCTTCAATGGTTTTGTAAATTTAAGATTATTTCAATAGTATAATAAGACTTTGTATAAAATGCAGCATTGAAATCATAAAAAAAAAAGAGAAAAGATTTCTATAATCTGAAGGTTTGTGCTTAATTTGATTGGCATTTATCTCTTAGTTTGATTTATCTACCTTCTTTGATTTGTCAATTGAAAAATAGAATTAGAATAATCGGTATGACATGTCATAAAATAAATTTAATGCAATGAAACAAATTTGACAGATTAAAAAATGTGAAAATTTAAGACAAACTTATTTTTGTTGGTTTGTTATTTGAGCAGACATGTTGTGGCTGTAATGCTTGATATTTGCTGATAGAAATTTTATGAAGTAAAAAATCTATTTTGCAAAAGGAAATCTCTGGCCTAAAACTACATTTTTTGTTGTCAAGTGCACTCTCTGATAATTAACTTGATGAACAAACAAAATGTTCTTCTAATATCTTCCACATTCTCAGTTTTCAATTTAGGAAACACAAAAATGCCACATGGATCTAATGTTTCTGAATAGTATCAAGGATGTTGCACTTGCACAATCCCTGTTTTGTTAAAAACTTCTGATCAAAACATATAAAAAAATTAGCACTGACTTGTTGAGATGAAGTTTAGACAATTAGACATTATCAAATTATTATATACAAGTCTTAAAGACACCCTATTGGACAGCAATTAACCAAGTTCCTGCAGAAGGTTATTGATTGGGGCTTTGGCTCAACAATGACACTTCATACATTGAGTACATATTAAATTCTATTAAACTTGAACAATATTTTTGAAACAATTTTCAACAAAAAATATAATTTGTCTATTTGGAATTTATCACAAAGCTGTATGATAAAAAACATTAAGGTTATGATTGATTTTCAAGTTATAATAATTGTTATAATACAAAAAATTTATTGAAAAAAATCACATTAAAAAAACACCAAAAGCAATTGCAGTAATTAAAATTTGGGAATCCAAAATTTCAGAATTGTGGGTTCTGATTCAGCCTAGAAGGTTTTTAATTTGCTCATGCTCGTTGGTCTGATTCTGAAATGGTATGATATGTTGAGCTACGGCCTCTAGGAGTAAAGTTGAAAAAATGTGACACACTAACACACTAACATTTGCATTTTTTATTAGAGAAGTTGCTTAACTATGCACACGTCTTCATTAAATTTTAGAATTGAATTATTTTAAAGATTAAGTTTTTATACTTTTTGATCATACCTTTAACATGGTAAGATTTAAATTTGGGGTGGGGTTTTGAGTATCAACCCAAGTTAAATACCTGAGTTAAAAGAGAGAGGATTCTTTTTTTTATTTGGGATTGTTTCTATGGCAACCACAGTTGCTATGCATTCTGATGTGCTAAAGAAGTAGATCTGAAGGGATGTCAGATAATCAACAACATATCAAACTCAAAAGTTGTATAACTTCCATTCTTTTTGGAAATTATTGAATAATACTTTATACATTATCCATTTTATTTTGAACAATGAGATTTGCACAGTTTATAGATCAAATACAGAGATATCTACTGACCAAGTGTTACTTAAATACAATTTTTAATAGTCCCATATAAATTAAAATAAAAAAGGAAAACATAAAATTTAGAATGATTTACACAGAAGTTTGAAAATAGACATTTTACTTATTACATTGTTTGCATGTTCCTTATAAAAGGATATACAATGGCAAATTGTGGCCCTTCTTTGGCATGACCCCCCCCCCAAATATATTCAAGGTTTAAAACTTCTTTTCATGATTCATATCTTTTCTCTTTTAATATTGCTATCAAACTTCTTAGAAACTTTACCATGTGAATTATTCTAGTAATTCAATTTATCCTACATTACTAACCAAATATTTCGATTGAGTAATTCTTAATATTCAGTCATTATAATTGGATATATATTTGTATTCTACCTTTATTGTACATGTCAAATTTTATGTGTATTCTCTTTCAACATGTTCTCTTATGTACATATAAATTGTAATCAAATATATTTTTGTTACGTTAATGTATATTAGCTTTTATTTATTTTCTTATTTATGTGTTTTTCTCTGATATATCACAAAAGCAACTGATAAGATAAAACACACTTTTTCAGAAAAAACAAAACAAACATGAACATTATCAAACATGAACATTATCAACACATTGACAACAACAGTTTTCTTATTAATTAAAGTCAACAGAGTAGACTATTGTCAGTATCAGCCGGACAGCAAGGGAGCCTATCTCCTTTTCACTAGCAATAAACCAGGGAGATTGTTTTAACAGGTGGAGTGCCTCGCCTACCATCAGCTCCCCACTTTACTGCACAACTTCAAGCTATGCTACTCATACACTTAGTAGGTGATTGCCAGTATCAAAGGTTCCTAGGTGGATGCTCTACTGATTAACCAAAATGGATTCTTTTCTTATAACAATTTTATAATTCATATCAAATATTCTTAAGTCTTAAATTATTTTTCAATATTTTCACTGAAAATCTGGTGCATAAAAGAACATTAGAAATGAATTTTTATAACTGATGATAAATAAATCTTGTCATTAAATGTAATTAAGTAAAGTCGTCGGGGTGGCAGAAAGTCGGTATCAGCCAGACAGCAAGGGAGTCTATCTCCTTTTGACTAGCACTAGACCCAGGAGATTGTTTTAACATCTGAGGTGGAGTGCAGCACCTACCATCAGCTCCTCACTTTACAGCACAGTTCCCTGTGCAACTCATACGCTGAGTTGGCAAGGGCTGGTATTGAAAAATGTATAGCTTTGAAGTGCACAGAGATTTTGTGCATATCACCCCTCTCTCTCCCTGTCTCTTTCTCTCTCTCTCTCTCTTTATCTCTTGCCCCCTCTCCCCGTCTCTTTCTGTCTCCCTCTCTGTCTGTCTGTCTGTTTCTCTCTCTCTCTCTCTCTCTCACTTTATCTCTCACCCCCTCTCCCTGTCTCTTTCTGTCTCCCTCTCTGTCTGTCACTCTCTCTCTCTCTATCTATCTATCTCTCACCCCTCTCCCTGTCTGTGTGTGTGTGTGAAGAAAACCTTGTGGTTCCTAGTCAGAAACTCTACCACTTGAGCTAAACCAGCCCTACAAATCAAATGTGATTTTCCAGAAATACAGCCAGAATGTGCCAAGCTTGCCTGATCCATGGTTTAGGGCTACCTGACATTGTCTGATCATCAAGTTCTTGCAACCTGAATAAAATTTCTTGAACCATCTGGTTACTGTACTGTTATCAACTGCACCTTCACCTTTTGCACAATATGTTTTTGGTTGCTTCTACGGGTTTTATGGTCCAGCATAAGTTCCCACATTAGACTACATTTCACATTTATCTGTGTGGCTTTCAAATCCCACATGAATTGAAGCAATGCACAATGTGTCAGTGCACCAACTACCACAATACTACTAACTACAATGACTTAGGGGCCGGGTTAGCTCAGTCGGTAGAGCGTTCGGCTAGAAACCACAAGGTTCCTAGTTCGATTCCGGTCCCCGCCAACTCAGCGTATGAGTAGCACAGGGATCTGTGCGGTAAAGTAAGGAGCTGATGGTAGGTGTGGCGCTCCACCTCAGATGCTAAAAACAATCTCCTTGGTCTAGCGCTATAGAAAAGGGGATAGACTCCCTCGCTGACTGGCTGATACCGACTTTAGGCCGCCCCGTTGACTTTACTTTACTTACAATGACTTAAACTGCTTTGGTCACATAATATACGCCCTGCAAACTAGCACATACCAAAATATTACAAAACCTTTGACTTGCCCAAGTGTATACACAATTCTTGACTTAAATCCATGAATCTATATTTACCTAACCCATCCACATGAGTAGGATATGACACATGGTCAATTTCTTGAGCCGAGCTTAAAAGGTTTGAATTCAGAGTTTTTCTTTCTCCTAGATGATTTCAATACCAAAGTTCAGTCTTACCCATAGCTGGAAGGAGAATAGTTGAATGCATACTTTTCCCAAGGGTGAAATGCAAACAGCCTCATCCAGGATTTGAACTTGGGGTGCTGAGTTCATTTTCTACAAAAATAACCATTATACCATGCACCTACCTATATATATATATATATATATATATATATATATATATATATATATATAGAAATATTCTGTATATCTACATGTTTGTATTGCTGTATATTTGTTTGTACAATCATTGAACACACATCCTTTTATAAGGGAATATTGGTGAAGACCAAAGTCCAATTAAATCCATACCCTATTTTCGTCTAAGAGGAGATTTAAAAAATACCCCTCATTTTCCATAAGAAAAGCTAACTAAAAATATAATAAGGGTATAAATCAATGATATATTAAAAAGTTAATTGAAAAATTTAAAAAATTGATAAAGGATAAAACATAATAAAAAGCAAATAAACGACAAATAGAAAGAAAATACAAAAAATGACAAAAATAAACTTGATAAGAAAATAGAAAATAAAAGATAATAAAGATATCTAATTTTTTTTTTATTAATCCATATATAAATATAGATAAGAGGCTTATTTTTAACTTTTTATACCCCAAGCAATGCTGGGTAGCTCTGCTAGTATAGTATAAGAGACAATATTTAGATCCAATGAATTGCAAAGCAACACATCTAATTATGGATTTCTGTTGATGAGACATGCATGCATTTTAGCTGTAGAAAGAGAAATGAAAAGATGAAATGGACAAATTCTTCATTGGGAAAAGAGCAGTGAGAGAAATGGAAAAAGTGTAGAAGTTTGGGGGGTGGGGGGTGAAGAACAAAGAGAAAAAGAAAGTGTCTAAGATGATTGGAATATAAAGACAAAGAAGACAGCAGAGAAAAAAAGGTTTTGTTGGAATCTAATTTTGATTCTTAGTTTGTAAATCACACATTCTTTGTACAGTGCTATTTTGGTATCACACTTCCTGTCAAATAAACAATAAGAAAAGAAAAAACTAACTACCACATTGCAATATCATTGTCTGTCATGGCTGCTCCACCGGAAATACAATTACTACCTGAACAGAGGATATTCAGCAGATAGAAAAAAAAAACTGCTATAAAACAGGGTTTCCTTATTTCTTTTCAATATCCAGATACACCATCTATTTGGCCCATAAACAGTCATTCAATTCTTAGAACAAAAATTTTGAGGGATATGTGGCCATTTCATAAGAACATTGAAGCTCAAAGTTATAAAAGTTTTGTTTTTTACCCTAATCTTTCAAATAAAGTAAAAGATCTAAAATCATTATTGTTTTTGTTTCTTCCAAATTTTTTTCAATATTTGTATATTTTCCATCAATTTTTACAAAAAATGTAAGAAAAGTGCAATACCAGAGTTCAAGCATTTTTTTTATAATCAAACAATATGGAGACAAATGTAAAATTGCTTATTCGTTACATATTTAATTTAAAATATCTAGTGATTTCTAAAGTTTTATTGGAGAAAGACTCTGCATACTGTGGTTCAGAGAAACAAATTATCAACATTTAGTTATATAATAATGTTGAAGATAATGAAGGCTGTCAATATCACATTTATGTTGAATAAATAAGATCAATGAGAAAAAAATAACTAAATTATTTTTGAAAACTAATATAGAAAAATTAAATTTGTTAATGCTTTAGGCCACATTTTCTTTAAGAGAAATTGCAACATTATTTATTTTGTTGATTTGACTATAAAATTGGTTATCTACAAATAGGGCATGAGAAATTGCTGCTTCTCTGCCAATCCATACCATTACCTATAAATAAATACATCACTAAAAAGTTTTTTTTTTTTAAGTCATTTTTTCTAAACCAAATACACCAAGATTTTATTATTTATAGAGGAAGATTATACATTCAAAATGGATATTATTAGGGATCATTTTATATCAATTGGCAGGGATGTACTTATTTATGGGTGATACTGTTAGCTCATCGGTAGAACGTTGGCTAGAAACCACAAGGGTCTAGTTCGATACCGGTCCCTCGCCAACTCAGGTTGAGTAGCACAGGGATCTGTGCAGTAAAGTAAGGAGCTGATGGTTTGCTAAAAATAATCTCCTTGGTCTAGCGCTATTGAAAGGGGATAGACTCCCTCGCTGACTGGCTGATACGACTTTAGGCCGCCCCGTCGACTTTACTTTTTTACTGTATATTTAAGGGTGACTATGTGTCCAGGGTACACACCTAAAATTGGCAGGAGTGTACTTATTTATGGGTGATACTGTATATTCTTGATTTTTATATTCTATCTGACCAAGTTTTGGAAGTCCGAAGAAAATTTTTTTTAAAAAAAAATATCCAAACAACAAGAATGCTGAAGATTTCTGGATATCAAAGATTCTCAGTCCTACAGACTTTATAGATGATGATGATGCTACCTTGTGAACAGAACTGTGTCTTAAACTTAAGGTAGTCACAAGACTTTATATACTTGCTTATTCCTTAGATTCTTTTTTTATTATTTTTTTCTCCCTCATCCAGTTATCTAAAAGCTACAGTAATCTGTTTTGCACTAACAACTTTCATAAGCAAAAGAATCAAATGCTGCTGATTTTTACACTCAGGAGTTTTCAGTTGATTCTGATCCACTGTCGTTTTCCTCTGATGTCTGTGTGTTATGTCCAGCTGTGAGGTGAAGACCCCCTACTCAATTCAAGGCTCAAATCAAGGCCCTGACCACCCACTTTAGCTTCTTTGTTCCTTGATCTGAATAAGCCAAAACCAGCCCGGTCTCTGTGTTTTGCACCCCCCTTTGCTTACCACACACCTCATCTAAACTTTTCCTTTGGTATGACAGTTTTTCATAACAGTGGGTGATGAGCCTTAGATCTGTCTGATCCTGGTTTCCTATCAATATGGGAGACCATTTCCTAAGAGAGCAATGTTGATGTTTTATAAAAACCAAAGTTCCAATAAACATCAAGATTGTTACTCTTATTTATATACTGCTTTTTCATGTCAGATTTGCGGCTTAAATTATATCCAAATTTATTCTATTTATATTGATAAGACATATTTTTTTATATTAGAATTATATTACCTTGTTGACATTTTGAACCAGATTTTTTCAATCTCTTTCACAATTTGGACTCTTTTTTTTTTAATTCCTTTTTCTGATTATATATTCTTGATTTATTTGGGATTTTAAAATTTTTATGAGAAACACTATTAAAAAATTAAATTGGTTAATTTTTTTTGTTGAAATATCACATTATCTGAAACTGAAATCATTCCTGACTTACATAAAGGACGTCTTTGGCAACCATTAAGCTCAATATTCAGTCACATTATCTATAGAATTTATATTATAACTTTATGTCTGTGTTACATGACGATGATGATGATGATGATGGCAGTAAATAAACAATAATCAATAAAATAGAAGAACTTTATATTTTGATATTTTAACAGCTATCTCTATTGAGAAATTATAATGACCAATGTGAATGTAGACCCGCATATTATTATTAATTTGCAAATTGGATTGGAAATTGCTTTATTCCTAGGTTAGTGCATTTTAATGTTATTGTATGAATAAAAATATTGATATGATGTGGCATATTTGCTGTGCTCTGGTTAACACAGCAAAATCTGGACAAGGCTGTTTGCATTTCACATAGTGCTAATACCCTTGGGAAGGTATGCATCCAACTATTCTCCTTCCACCTATGAGTAAATAGTAGGACAGACTGAACTCTTTAAACTTGGTATGGCAACCAGTCTAGGAGATGGAAAGCTCTGAATTCAAATCTGTTAAACTCCACCTAAGAAATTGACATTGTGTTGGTAAATATTCATATATATATATATATATCATACGATCTTCACTTTCCATTTTTGCACATGCATTGATCACGTCATTGGCTTTCATAAAACAAATGCGCATATAAAAATTAATGGTTAATAACATCATATTCACACATTCACTATACACTTAACATCTTTCATTTTGTCCCTTACATAAACATCACTTAACAGTGTCTGAAGATGGTACAATATACCAAAATGCTTAAGTATTGACACATAAAATTGTTTCCCCTAATCATAACATCCTGTGTTTGTTATATTTTAAAAAAAATATTTTTCTTCTCATATATTATATATATATATTATATATATATATATAGTAATTACTATATAGACAAATCATACCAAATTTGTACAAATCTGATAGAAAAGGCTTGTATGAGTCAGAAACTGATTTCTGAAAAGACAAAGGCAATGAAAAGTGAACATTTGGAGCCATAATATAATATGATAATTCTTAACACATTTATAATATGAAAATGTATACAGAATGTGCACATCAAATACAAATATAGTTGACTTCAATTTTAGAATCATTAATTCCTTATGTTTTATAATAACTATCTTCAAATTCTTTCTTCAAAGTATTCTTATCAGGTGACAGATTCAGTGACAATTTGGCAAAGTAGGTATTTACCTAACCCATTTGTCACGGATAGGATGTGATGCAAAGTCGCAAATATGAGGTATCCAGCAAGGATCAAACTCGCTATCAGTAGAAATCGATCTGCATGACAAACTTGCGAACCATTATATCATGATGGGCACCTAAAAATTCTGGCAAATTATCCATAGAAAAACATTTATAAACAACATGGCTAGTTGCGGCCATGTTAATGAATAATTGGTAAAAAGAAAAAAAAGAATATTAAATAAATGTCTAAAGTTCTCTTTGCATTCTTAGTCACATGACCAACTATTTTGAATACTAGCAGAGCTATCCAGCGTTGCCCAGGATTTAGAAATTTTAAAATAAATATCTATATTTATATATAGATTAATAAAAAAATTTTATATATTTGTTTTATTATCTTTTTATTCTTTTTATATTCTTGTTTTTAAGTTGTTTTTTATTATTCTTTTTTGTATGTTTTGTCTTTTTTTGCTTTTAGCTTTATTAGCTTTTTATAACATTTTATCCTTTATTCATTGTATTGATTTTGTTTTGTTTTTTAATGAATTTTTTTAGATTATTTTTTTTAATATATTGATATAATAATCTATTTATACTTTTCTTATGGAAAAGGAGTAAAGTTTTTTAACCTTGGACAAAAATAGGGTGTGGATCTTATGAAACTTTGGTCTTTGCTGGTCTCCATCAATTTTTCCTTTATAAAAGGATATGTGCTTGGTTTGTTGTACATAACGACATACAAGAGAATCTTTCTTTTATATATGTAGATATTAAAAGGTGTAAATGGTTTAAAGAGATGTTGGAGAGTAAGTATCACTAAAATGGTATTGATCTTGATTGGTTTACAACGCTCATCTTTAACAATCACAGATTTTTGTCTGCTTATTTTACTGGAGAATAAATGCTGATGTCAAAGAAGTCCTGTTTCTAAGCAGTTGATGTGACACAGGAAGAAATTAGTTAAATAATGACAAGTTGGCCATAACTGTAATCTGCAGCTTTAATTGACCGATGAAACAAAAATGGCTTTATAAAAATTCATCATCATCATCATTATCATTTTATTGATCATTTCATATGTTCATTTCATTTGTATTCGGTTGGCTGAGAATGTTAATTCTGTTTTCATTGTTAGATGACAATATTAACATTAAGTTTTAACTTTATTCAAGAAAGATTGATTGTCATTCTATTATGACAGCTGTAGGCATTTAAACAAAATTAAATTGGTTTATTTTTGTTTACTGATTCTGGAAAATAGAAAAAAAATAACATTTTGGTACATTATGCTTTTTATTTTATGAAAAGGAAAAATGTAACACAAATACAATAAGCTTACTGTCAAGTTAAGCTGCGATAACCCGGTTACTACTTAGTTGTGTGACCACTTAAGCAACAGCAGGTATTGTAAGCAACCTGAATTAAAAAAATCACTCGATTCAGCATTAAATGACCCAAAAAGGGTTGATATGCTTTAAAACAAAACAACCAATCAAATACAATAAAAATATCTGGACAGTTTATGTCAAATTTGGTTTGTAACATTTGATACTGAATATTTCTTGTTGTTTCCTGTTGAGGGTAATTCAGTTGAGGCTGAACAGTAATAAAATCAACATTAATTCAGAATAATCAATATTATATGTCAGTGTAAGAGATATATTCACTATATTGAAAACATTCAAATCAAATATTGAATATCATTTGCACAACTTGGTTATGTTTGATGATGGTGTTTTTATATAAGAAAGAAAGTTATAGTTTATATACACATACAATGTTTCCCAATCTTAATTGTTACTAAACTTAGATAAATAAAATCTTAACACTTGTAATGGAATGAGAACAATCTACCCTAATGGATTACACTGAAGAAGGCTGGAGGGACATCAATGAAATGTTGTGTATGTGTATATAATAATAAAGATGAAGGACAACAGTCCAAAAAATAAAAAATAATACAAAAACTTATTTATTCTACAAAAACTCATTGTACAATTGGATAGCTTCGATCATACACACACAACTTTATAAGGGGTTAAAGGCAAGAACCTAAATCCTTTTGAAAGTCTTTCGATTATATAAGAACTTGATGTTCTAGAATAGTGGAAGTAAGAAAAGAAAGAACTTTTCAAGAAATGGTAATTCAATGATGATGAATATTTATAGAATGAATAGAAATGAAGTAGTGAAAAGAAAACTTGATCAGAAAGGAGTGGTCAGAAAAAGAAAGATTGTATATGTATTATGTTTTGTTTGCTATCATAAAAGGGGGTGTATTCATCCTGCTATTAATTGGCTATAATAAATGACTCCTTCTATAAAAATAGGAGTTAGGATTCAAAGAAAGCTAATCATAATTGAACCAATGATATTTGTAAGGGTTAGGTATAAGTTTTATTCAAGACAGGTGATAATAAGTATGAGATAGTTAACACTGAGTGAAAAACTAATTGAATTGGAAACTATAAACAAAAGCACTTTAATATTTGTCTTTTATTAAATGATTACCCAAAATAATTGTTACGTTGTTATTCAAATTTAAAAATACATATATATGCATTCAAACATATAAATAATACAATTTAAAAAAATGAGTTTAGAACCAGCCAAGTTATTTCTAAATCACCAGGGATTATCAATATATTCGCAAAACAATTGAGATTATTTAAGATAAATAATAAACTTTAAATACTTTTTCACTAATCCTCATAATTAATGAAAAAAATTAATAATACTATAGGAAAGTTTTCAGACTAAATTGGGATGAGAACTTCAAGAAAGTTTTTGGATTAATACTCTTTTGTTATATACACCTTTGACTTGGGTATATATACAGCTGAGGAGGGTTTCTATTTTGCTGACTGGCATTTCTTTTGGGTTGATTCTTCCTTAGTTGCTACAGGTTTTCTTTTGTGTTGGCTTCGGTATGTGTTTGTTTTTAAATGATGAACACAAGACCTAGATTTATTTTCTCAGACATCTTTTAATTACCCGATTGCTTCAAAGGGTTCAACCACCACGGTGAGAAGATGGTTATACTTAGAACCGGTGACCATATACTCTGCTTCCTTCAACTAACCGCGCAAATTCTGACTACCCTCCAGTTA
The DNA here is from genome assembly GCA_023376005.1 of Doryteuthis pealeii. Classification (NCBI taxonomy): domain Eukaryota; kingdom Metazoa; phylum Mollusca; class Cephalopoda; order Myopsida; family Loliginidae; genus Doryteuthis; species Doryteuthis pealeii. The sequence continues at coordinate 79,093,333 of CM042159.1, read as the reverse complement.
TCTTCCTAACGTTTGCCTTAAGACAAGATGAGAAATCAGCTCTAGGTCAGCAAAGGTGAACTGTTGTCATCACTTCTATATATGATTCAGGTAGACTTTTCCATCTTACAAATACTGGTTTTTAAATTTTTTACTACACTACGCCATAGTTCAATAGGCAACACTCAAATCTATGTAACAACTTGCCCCGTAATTCAGTGAACCATGTAAAATAATTGTTTGACCTCTTATGAATCAAATATTTTATCAAGAAATTTTGCTACTTGATTATATTTCAGAAGGTAGAATTATTTTTATATATGTGTAGCATGTGGAGAATATCTATGAATATCAAACCAAACTCTGAATTGAATATGTACAGTCCTAAATATTCATAACTTTTAATCACAAGAGCAATATTTAAGAGAGAAGTAGAGTTTTTCAAAGCTGTCATTAAAGAATATATTAAAATAAAAGAGCATTTAAAAAAAAGAAAGTTGTGAACTGGGAATTTTTTACTCATACTCCATTTCAACCATATTCAT
>CM042159.1:79032347-79092709 GCA_023376005.1 Doryteuthis pealeii | reverse complement strand
TTTTGGTATGTGGTAGTTTGCAGGCTTATATTATGGTGACCAAAGCAGTTTAAGTCATTGTAAGTAAAGTAAAGTCAACGGGGCGCCTAAAGTCGGTATCACCAGTCAGCGAGGGAGTTCTTCCCCTTTGTCTATAGCGCTAGGACCAAGGAGATGTTTTAGATCTGAGTGGAGCGCCACACCCTCCATCAGCTCCTTACTTTACCGCACAATCCCTGTGCTACTCATACGCTGAGTGGCGGACCGGAATCGAACTAGGACTTGTGGTTTCTAGCGAACGCTCTACCGACTGAGCTAACCCGGCCCCTAAGTCATTGTAGTTAGTAGTATTTGCGTAGTGCGTGCACTGACACATTTGTGCATTGCTTCAATTCATGTGGATTGAAAGCCACCAGATAATGACTGAAATGTAGTCTAATGTGGGAACTTTATGGCTGGACCATTAAAACCGTAGAAGCAACCAAAAACATATGTGCAAAAGGTGAAGTGCAGTTGATAACAGTACAGGTAACCCAGATGTTCAAGAAAATTTTATTCAGGTTGCAAGAACTTGATGATCAGACAATGTCAGGTAGCCCTAAACATGGATCAGCAGCCTTGGCACATTCTGCTGTATTTCTGGAAAAATCCACATTTGATTTGTAGGGCTGTTTAGCTCAGTGTAGAGTTTCTGACTAGGAACCACGAGGTTTCTCACCAACACACACACAGACAGGAGAGGTGAGAGATAGATAGATAGAAGAGAGAGGAGAGTGACAACAGGGGAGACAAAAGAGACAGGGAGAGGGGGTGAGAGATAAAGTCGAGAGAGAGAGAGAGAGAGAGAAACAGACAGACAGGACGAGAGAGGGAGACAGGAAAGAGACGGGGAGGGGCAAGAGATAAGAGAGAGAGAGAGAAAAGAGACAGGGAAGAGAGGGTGATATGCACAAATTCTGCCTGTGCACTTCAAAGTTATACATTTTTCAATACAGCCTTAGCCAACTCAAGCGTATGATGTTGCACAGGGAAGTGCTGTAAAGTGAGGAGCTGATGGGTAGTTGCTGCACTACCACCTCAGATGTTAAACAATCTCCTGGGTCTAGTGCTAGTCAAAAGGAGATAGACTCCCTGCTGGTCTGGGCTGATACGACTTTCTGCACCCGACGACTTTACTTTAATTAAAAAAATACATTTAATGACAAATGTTATTATTCATCAGTTATAAAATTCATTTCTAATGTTCTTCTTATTGCACAGATTTTCATGAAAATATTGAAAAAATTTAGACTTAAGAATTTTGATATGAATATAAAATTGTTATAAGAAAGAATCCATTTTGGTTAATCAGTAGAGCACTTCACCTTAGGAAACCTTTGATACTGGCAATCAACCTACTAAGTGTATGAGTAGCAATTAGCTTTGAAGTTGGCAGTAAAGTGGCGGAGCTGATGGTAGGCGAGGACTCCACCCATGTTAAACAGATCTCCCTGGTTTATGCTAGTGAAAAGGAGATAGGCTCTTTGCTGTCCGGCTGATACTGACATAGTCTACTCTGTGACTTTAATTAATAGAAAACTGTTTTTGCATTGTGTATGATAATGTTCATGTTATGATAATGTTCATGTTGTGTTTTGTTTTTTTTGAAAAAGTTTGTTTTATCTTCAACATCAGTTGCTTTTTGTGATTATATCAGAGAAAAACACATAAATAAGCAAATTAAATAAAAGCTAATATAATTACCGTAACAAAATATATTTGATTACAAGTTATATTTACATTAAGAGAACATGTTGAAAGAGAATACAACAAAAATTTGACATGACAATAAAGGTAGAATACAAATATATATCCATTATATGACTGAATATTAGATTACTCATATCAAAATTTTGGTAGTAATGTAGGATAAATTGAATACTAAATTATTCACATGGTAAAGTTTCTATAGAAGTTGATAGCAATATAAAGGAAAGATATGAATCATTGAAAAGAAGTTTTTAAACCTTGAATATTTGGGGGGGGGGGGGGTCATGCCAAAGAAGGACCACAATTTGCCATTGTATACCTTTTATAAGGAAACATGCAAACAATGTAATAAGTAAATGTCTATTTCAAACTTCTGTGTAATCATTCTAAAAAATTTTATGTTTTCCTGTTTTATTTTAATTTATATGGGCTATTAAAAAATTGTATTTAAGTAACCACTTGGTCAGTAGATATCTCTGTATTTGATCTATAAACGGTGCAAATCTCATTGTTCAAAATAAAATGGATAATGTATAAGTATATTCAATAATGTCCAAAAAGAAGGAAGTATTTATCAACTTTTGAGTTTGATATGTTGTGTGATTATCTGACATCCCTTTCAGATCTACTTCTTTAGCACATCAGATGCATAGCAACTGGGTTGCCATAGAAACAATCCCAATAAAAAAAGAATCCTCTCTCTTTTAACTCAGGTATTTAACTTGGGTTGATACTCAAAACCCCACCCCAAATTTTAAATCTTACCATGTTAAAGTTGATCAAAAGTATAAAAACTTAATCTTTAAAATAATTCAGTTCTAAATTAATTGAAGACGTGTGCACTGTTAAGAACTTCTCTATAAAAAATGCAAATTTTAGTGATGTTAGTGGTCACATTTTTTCAACTTTACTCTAGAGGCCGAGCTCAACATATCAATACCTTTCAGAATCAGACCAACGAGATGAGCAAATTAAAAAACTTCTTAGGCTGAAGCAGCCTCACAATTCTGAAATTTTGGATTCCCAAATTTTATTACTGACAATTGTCTTTGTGTTTTTTTATGGGGGGGATTTTTGTTCAATAATTTTTTGGTTTATAACATTATTATAACTTGAAAATCAATATAACCTTAATGTTTTTTTCATACAGCTTTGCTTGATAATTGTCCAAATAACAAATTATATTTTTGGTTGAAAATTTGTTTCAAAATTATGTTCAAGTTTAATAGAATTTAAATTGTACTCAATGTAGAAGTGTCATTGATGAGCCAAACCCCAATCAATAACTTCTGCAGAATTGCTTTAATTGCTGGCCAATTTAGGGTGTCTTTAAGACTTGTATAATAATTTGATAATGTCCTAATTGTCTAAACTTCATCTCAAACAAGTCAGTGCTAACTTTTTTTATATGTTTTGATCAGAAGTTTTAACAAAAACAGGGATTGTGCAAGTGCAACATCCTTTGATACTATTCAGAAACATTAGATCCATGTGGCATTTTGTGTTTCCTAAATTGAAACTGAGAAGTGGAAGGATGATTAGAAGAACATTTTGTGTTCATCAAGTTAATACAGAGAGTTGCACTTGACAAACAAAAAATGTAGTTTTAGGCAGGAATTTTCCTTTTGCAATAATTTTTTACTTATAAGAATTCTATCAGCAAATATCAAGCATTACAGCCACAAACATGTCTGCTCAAATTAACAACAACAAAAATAAGTTTTGTCTTAAATTTTCACATTTTTTAATCTGTCAAATTTGTTTTTCATTGCATTAAATTATTTTATCAGTCATACCGATATATTTCTAATTCTATTTTCATTGACAAATCAAAGAAGGTAGATAAATCAAACTAAGAGATAAATGCCATCAAATTAAGACAAACCTTCAGATTATAGAAATCTTTTCTCTTTTTTTTTATGATTTCAATGCTGCATTTATACAAAGTCTTTTATACATTGAAATATCTTAAATTTTACAAAACCATTGAAGCACTCAATTCAATTAGTATTAGATAATTTTTGTTATTAATTAATTTAGAGCAATTTAAATTATTATTATTTATATTGTTGGAATTTCCTTTTATTGTGTTTATGTGTCGTATCTTCATCTTGCCAATTATTTTTCGGGTTATCAGTCTTTATATATATATATTGGCCAGTTTAGCTCAGTAGGTAGAGTGTCGGCTAGGAACAACAAAGTTCTGCGGTTCAATACCGGCTCTCGCCAAGTCAGGGTATGAGTAGACAGGATCCTGTGCGGTAGAAATGAGAGCTGATGGTAGGTTTTGGCTCCACCTCAGACACTAAAAAAAATCTCCTTGGTTAGTGCTATGAAAAGGAGATAGACTCCCTTGTATGTCTGGCTGATTACCAATTTTTAAGCAGCCCGACACTATTACTTACTACTTATATTATACATGTGATTTAAAATTCATTTTAACGTTTGTGCTGCTTCTGCTCACTCTCACTCTCTCTTTCTTTCTCAATGCATGTATATATAAAGTAGTAAAGTAAGTCGTATCGGGGCGGTTTAAAATTGTTCACCAACAACAGGAGTCTATCTCCTTCAATTAAGCACTAACCCAAGGAGATTTTTAGTGTCGAGGTGGAGCACAAAAAACCTACCATCAGCTCCTCATTTTACCACAGATCCCTGTTGCTACTCATACCCTGACTTGGCGAGAAGCGGTATTGAACCCAGAACTTTGTTGTTCCTAGCCAGACATCTACTACTGAGCTAAACTGGCCATATATATATATATATAACTGATAACCCGAAAATAATTGGCAAGATGAAGATAGAACATAAACACAATAAAAGGATTCCAAACAATATAAATAATAGATAATTAAATTGCTCTAAATTAACTAATAACAAATTAATCTAATAACCTAATTGGAATTGAATGCTTCAATGGTTTTGTAAATTTAAGATTATTTCAATAGTATAATAAGACTTTGTATAAAATGCAGCTTGAAATCATAAAAAAAAAAGAAAAGATTTCTATAATCTGAAGGTTTGTTTCTTAATTTGATTTGCATTTTATCTCTTAGGTTTGATTTATTACCTTCTTTGATTTGTCAATTGAAAAATAGAATTAGAATAATCGGTATACATGTCATAAAATAAATTTAATGCAATGAAACAAATTTGACAGATTAAAAAATGTGAAATTTTAAGACAAACTTATTTTGTTGGTTTGTTATTTGAGCAGACATGTTGTGGCTGTAATGCTTGATATTTGCTGATAGAAATTTTATGAAGTAAAAAATCTATTTTGCAAAAGGAAATCTCTGGCCTAAAACTACATTTTTTTGTTGTCAAGTGCACTCTCTGATAATTAACTTGATGAACAAACAAAAATGTTCTTTTAATATCTTCCACGATTCTCAGTTTTCAATTTAGGACACAAAAATGCCACATGGATCTAATGTTTTCTGAATAGTATCAAGGATGTTGCACTTGCACAATCCCCTGTTTGTTAAAAACTTCTGATCAAAACATATAAAAAAATTAGCACTGACTTGTTGAGATGAAGTTTAGACAATTAGACATTATCAAATTATTATATACAAGTCTTAAAGACACCCTATTGGACAGCAATTACCAAGTTCCTGCAGAAGGTTATTGATTGGGGCTTTGGCTCAACAATGACACTTCATACATTGAGTACATATAAATTCTATTAAACTTGAACAATATTTTTGAAACAATTTTTTCAACAAAATATAATTTGTCTATTTGGAATTTATCACAAAGCTGTATGATAAAAAAAACATTAAGGTTATGATTGATTTTCAAAGTATAAATAATTGTTATAATAAAAAAAATTTTGAAAAAAATCACATTAAAAAAACACCAAAAGCAATTGCAGTAATTAAAATTTGGGAATCAAAATTTCAGAATGTGTGGTTCTGATTCAGCCTAGAAGGTTTTTAATTTGCTCATGCTCGTTGGTCTGATTCTGAAATGGTATGATGTTGAGCTACGGCCTCTAGGAGTAAAGTTGAAAAAATGTGACACACTAACACACTAACATTTGCATTTTTTTATTAGAGAAGTTGCTTAACTATGCACACGCTTCAATTAAATTTTAAGAATTGAATTATTTTAAAAGATTAAGTTTTTATACTTTTTGATCATTCCTTTAACATGGTAAGATTTAAATTTGGGGTGGGGTTTTGAGTATCAACCCAAGTTAATACCTGAGTTAAAAGAGAGAGGATTCTTTTTTTATTTGGGATTGTTTATGGCAACCACAGTTGCTATGCATTCTGATGTGCTAAAGAAGTAGATCTGAAGGGATGTCAGATAATCAACAACATATCAAACTCAAAAGTTGTATAACTTCCATTCTTTTTGGAAATTATTGAATAATACTTTATACATTATCCATTTTATTTTGAAAATGAGATTTGCACAGTTTATTAGATCAAATACAGAGATATCTACTGACCAGTGTTACTTATTTTAATAGTCCCATATAAGAATTAAAATGAAAACAGGAAAACATAAATTTAGAATGATTTACACAGAAGTTTTGAAAATAGACATTTTACTTATTACATTGTTTGCATGTTCCTTATAAAAGGATATACAATGGCAAATTGTGGCTCCTTCTTTGGCATGACCCCCCCCCCCAAATATATTCAAGGTTTAAAACTTTTTTCATGATTCATATCTTTTCTCTTTTAATATTGCTATCAAACTTTTAGAAACTTACCATGTGAATATTCTAGTAATTTCAATTTATCCTACATTACTAACCAAAATATTTCGAATTGAGTAATTCTTAATATTCAGTCATTATAATTGGATATATATTTGTATTCTACCTTTATTGTACATGTCAAATTTTATGTGTATTCTCTTTCAAATGTTCTCTTATGTACATATAAATTGTAATCAAATATATTTTTGTTACGTTAATGTATATTAGCTTTTATTTATTTTCTTATTTATGTGTTTTTCTCTGATATATCACAAAAGCAACTGATAAGATAAAACACACTTTTTCAGAAAAAAACAAACAAACATGAACATTATCAAACATGAAAACATTATCAACACATTGAACAACAACAGTTTTCTTATTAATTAAAGTCAACAGAGTAGACTATTGTCAGTATCAGCCGGACAGCAAGGGAGCCTATCTCCTTTCACTAGCAATAACCAGGGAGATTGTTTTAACAGGTGGAGTGCCTCGCCTACCATCAGCTCCCCACTTTACTGCACAACTTCAAGCTATGCTACTCATACACTTAGTAGGTGATTGCCAGTATCAAAGGTTTCCTAGGTGGATGCTCTACTGATTAACCAAAATGGATTCTTTTTCTTATAAACAATTTTATATTCATATAAATATTCTTAAGTCTTAAATTATTTTTCAATAATTTTCACTGAAAATCTGGTGCATAAAAGAACATTAGAAATGAATTTTTATAACTGATGATAAATAAAATCTTGTCATTAAATGTAATTAAGTAAAGTCGTCGGGGTGGCAGAAAGTCGGTATCCAGCCAGACAGCAAGGGAGTCTATCTCCTTTTGACTAGCACTAGACCCAGGAGATTGTTTTAACATCTGAGGTGGAGTGCAGCACCTACCATCAGCCTCTCACTTTACACACATCCCTGTGCAACTCATACGCTGAGTTGGCAAGGGCTGGTATTGAAATGGTATAGCTTTGAAGTGCACGTGCATATCACCCTCTCTCTCCCTGGTCTCTTTCTCTCTCTCTCTCCTTTATCTCTTGTCCGTCTCTTCTTTCTCCCTCTCTGTCTGTCTGTCTGTTATCTCTACCCCTCTCCCTGTCTCTTTTCTGTCTCCCTCTCTGTCTGTCACTCTCTCTCCTCTAATCTATCCTCTCACACTGTGGTTTAGAGTGAGCATAACCAGCCCTACAAATAAATGTGATTTTCCAGAAATACAGCCAGAATGTGCCAAGCTTGCTGATCCATGGTTTAGGGCTACACTGACTTGTCTGATATCAAGTTCTTGCAACCTGAATAAAATTTCTTGAAATCTGGTTACTGTACTGTTATCAACTGCACCTTCACCTTTTGCACAATATGTTTTTGGTTGTTGCTTCTAACGGGTTTATGGTCCAGCATAAGTTCCCACATTAGACTACATTTCCACATTTATCTGTGTGGCTTCAAATCCCACAATGATTGAAGCAAATGCACAATGTGTCAGTGCACCAACTACCACCAATACTACTAACTACAATGACTTATTAGCTCAGCCGGTTAGAGCGTTGTTCCTAGTTCGATTCCGGTCCCGCACTCAGCGCTGAGTAGCACAATCTGTGCAGCTGATGGGTAGGTGTCTCAGATGCTAAAACCAAAGCGCTACGCTGAGCTGATACGACTTACGTTGACTTTTACTTTACTTACAATGACTTAAACTCTTTGTCACGATAATATACGCCCTGCAAACTAGCACATACCAAATATTACAAAACTTTGACTTGCCCAAGTGTATACACAATCTTGACTTAAATCCATGAATCTATATTTACCTAACCATCCACATGAGTAGGATATGACACAATGGTCAATTTCTTGAGCGAGCTTAAAGGTTTGAATTCAGAGTTTTCTTTCTCCTAAGATGATTTCAATACAAAGTTCAGTTACCCATAGCTGGAAGGAGAATAGTTGAATGCATACTTTTCCCAAGGTGAAATGCAAACAGCCTCATCCAGGATTTGAACTTGGGTGCTGAGTTCATTTTCTACAAAAATAACCATTATACCATGCCACCACCTTAGTATATATATATATATATATATATATATATATATATATATATAGTATATATAATAGAAAATATTCTGTATATCTTAATGTTTGTATTGCTGTATATTTTTGTACAATCATTGAACAACCATCCTTTTATAAGGGAATATTGGTGAAGACCAAAGTCCAATTAAATCCATACCCATTTGTCTAAGAGGAGATTAAAAAAATACCCTCATTTTTCCATAAGAAAAGCTAACTAAAAATATAATAAGGGTATAAATCAATGATATATTAAAAAGTTAATTGAAAATTTAAAAAATTGAATAAGGATAAATACATAATTAAAAGCAAATAAACGACAAATAGAAAGAAAATACAAAAATAATGACAAAAATAACTTGATAAAGAAATAGAAATAAAAGATAATAAAGATATCTAATTTTTTTTATTAATCCATATATAAATATAGATAAGAGGCTTATTTTTAACTTTTTATACCCCAGCAGATGCTGGTAGCTCTGCTAGTATAGTATAAGAGGACAATATTTAGATCCAATGGAATTGCAAGCAAACACCATCTAATTATGGATTTCTGTTGATGAGACATGCATGCATTTTAGCTGTAGAAAGAGAAATGAAAAGATGAATGGACAAAATTCTTCATTGGGAAAGAGCAGTGAGAGAAATGGAAAAAGTGTAGAGTTTGGTGGGTGGGGTGAAGGAACAAGAGAAAAAGAAAGTGTCTAAGATGATTGGAATATAAAGACAAAGAAGACAGCAGAGAAAAAAAGGTTTTTGTTGGAATCTAATTTTGATTCTTAGTTTGTAATCACACATTCTTTGTACAGGGCTATTTTGGTATCACACTTCTGTCAAATAAACAATAAGAAAAGAAAAAACTAACTACCACATTGGCAATATCATGTCTGTCATGGCTTGCTCCACCGGAAATACATTACTACCTGACAGAGGATATCAGCAGATAGAAAAAAAAAACTGCTATAAAACAGGGTTTCCTTATTTCTTTTCATATCCAGATACACCATCTATTTGGCCCATAAACAGTCATTCAATTCTTAGAACAAAAATTTTGAGGGATATCTGGCCATTTCATAAGAACATTGAAGCTCAAAGTTATAAAAGTTTTGTTTTTTACCCTAATCTTTTCAAATAAAGTAAGATCTAAAATCATTATTGTTTTTGTTCTTCAAAATCTTTTCAATATTTGTATATTTTCCATCAATTTTACAAAAAATGTAAGAGAAAAGTGCATACCAGAGTTCAAGCATTTTTTTTATAATCAAACAATATGGAGACAAATGTAAAATTGTTATTCGTTACATATTTAATTTAAAATATCTAGTGATTTCTAAAGTTTTCTATTTTTTTTGGAGAAGACTCTGCATACTGTGGTTCAGATTAAACAATTATCAACATTTAGTTATATAATAATGTTGAAGATAATGAAGGCTGTCAATATCACATTTATGTTGAATAAATAAGGATCAATGAGAAAAAATAACTAAATTATTTTTTGAAAACTAATATAGAAAATAAATTTGTTTAATGCTTTAGCCACATTTTCTTTAAGAGAAATTGCAACATTATTTATTTTGTTGATTGGCTATAAAATTGGGTTATCTACAATAGGGCGATGAGAAATTGCTGCTTCTCTGCCAAATCCATACCATTAACCTATAAATAAACAGCACTAAAAGTTTTTTTTTTTTTAAAGTCATTTTTTTTCTAAACCAAATACACCAAGATTTTATTATTTATAGAGGAAGATTATACATTCAAAATGGATATTATTAGCGGATCATTTTTATCAATTGGCAGGATGTACTTATTTATGGGTATACTTTTAGTCAGCTGTAAATTCGCTAGAAACCACCAAGGCAGTCGAATACCGGTGCCAATCAGCGTATGAGTAGCACAGGATCTGTGCAGTAAAGTAAGGAGCGATGGATAGGTGTGGCGCCACCTCAGTGCTAAAATATCTCTTGGTCTAGCGCTATTGATAGATCCCTGACTGGCTGATACCGACTTTTGTCGACTTTACTTTTTTACTGTTATTTTTAGGGTGACTATGTGTCAGGTACACACCTAAAATTGGCAGAGTGTATTATTTATGGGTGATACTTGTTATTCTTATTTTTATATTCTATCTGACCAAGTTTTGGAAATCCGAAGAAAATAGTTTTTTAAAAAAATTTCCAAACAACAAGAATGCTGAAGATTTCGTGGATATCAAAGATTCTCAGTCCTACAGACTTATAGATTGATGATGATGCTACCTTGTGAACAGAACTGTGTCTTAAACTTAAGGTAGGTCACGAAGACTTTATATACTTTGCTTATTCCTTAGATTCTTTTTTTTATTATTTTTTTTCTCCCCTCATCCAGTTATCTAAAAGCATACAGTAATCTGTTTTCACTAACAACTTTCATAAGCAAAAGAATCAAATGCTGCTGATTTTACACTCAGAGTTTTCAGTTGATTCTGATCCACTGTCGTTTTCCTCTGATGTCTGTGTGTTATGTCCAGCTGTGAGGTGAAGACGCCCCTACTCAATTCAAGGCTCAAATCAAAGGCCCTGACCACCCACTTTAGCTTCTTGTTCCTTGATCTGAATAAGCCAAACCAGCCGGTCTCTGTGTTTTGCACCCCCCTTTGCTTAACACATCATCTAAACTTTCCTTTGGGTATGACAGTTTTTAACAGTGGGTGATGAGCCTTAGATCTGTCTGATCCTGGTTTCCTATCAATATGGGAGACCATTTCCTAAGAGGCAATGTTGATTTTTATTAAAAAACCAAGTTCCAATAAACATCATTTTACTCTTATTTATAGTACTGCTTTTTTCATGTCAGATTTGCGGCTTAAATTAATCCAAATTATATTCTATTATTATTGATAAGACATATTTTTTATATTAGATTATATTCCTTGTGACTTGAAACAGATTTTTCAATCTCTTTCACAATTTGGACTCTTTTTTTTTTAATTCCTTTTTTATTTATATATTCTTGATTTATTTGGGATTTTAAATTTTTATGAGAAACAACTATTAAAAAATTAAAATTGTGTTAATCTTTGTTGAATAATCACATTATCTGAACTGAAATCATTCCTTTACTTACATTAAAGGACGTCTTTGGCAACCATTTAAGCTCAATATTCAGTCACATTATCTATTGAATTTATATTATAACTTTATGTTGTCTGTGTTACATTGATGATGTGATTTGATGATGATGGCAGTAAATAAACAGATAAATCAATAATAGAAGAATTTATATTTTGATATTTAACAGTTATCTCTATTGAGAAATTATAATGACCAATGTGAATGTAGACCCGCATATTATTATTAATTTGCAAATTGGATTGGAATTGCTTTATTCCCTAGGTTAGTGCATTTTAATGTTATTGTATGAAAAAAATATGTTGATATGATGTGGCCATATTTGCTGTGCTCTGGTTAACACGCAAAATTTGGACAAGGCTGTTTGCATTTCAACATAGTGCTTATACCCTTGGGAAAGGTATGCATCCAACGTATTCTCCTCTTCCACCTATGAGTAAATTAGTCTAGGACAGACTGAAACTCTTTAAATGGGGATGGCAAACCAGTCTAGAGATGGGGAAAGCTCTGAATTTCAAAGTCTGTTAAACTCCACCTAAGAAATTGACATTGTGTTGGTAATATTCAATATATAATATATATATATCTGTACGATTTCACCTTCCATTTTTGCACATGCATTGATCACGTCATTGGCTTTCATAAACAAATGCCGCATTATAAAATTAATGGTTAATAACATCATATTCACACATCACATGTTACACTTAACATCTTTCATTTTGTCCCTTACATAACATCACTTAACAGTGTCCTGAAGATGGTTACAAGTATACCAAAATGCTTAAGTATTGACACATAAAATGTTTTCCCTAATCATAACATTCCTGTGTTTGTTATATTTAAAAAAAAATATTTTCTTCTTCTATATATATATATAATATATTATATATATATATATAAGTAATTACTATATACGACAATCATACCAAATTTGTACAATCGATAGAAAAGGCTGTGATGAGTCAGAAACCTGATTTCTGAAAAGACAAAGGCAATGAAAGTGAACAATTTGGAGCCATTTTAATATAATAATGATAATTCTTAACACTTTATTAATATGAAAATTGTATACAGAATGTGCACATCAAATACCAAATATAGTTGACTTCAATTTTAGAATCATTAATTCCTTATGTTTTATAATAACCTATCTTCAAATTCTTCTCAAGTATTCTTATCAGGTGACAGATTCAGTGAAACAAATTGGGAAAGTAGGTATTACCTAACCCATTTGTCACGACTGAGGATGTGATGCAAAGTCGCAAATATGAGGTATCCAGCAAGGATCAAACTCGCTATCAGTAGAAATCGATCTGCATGACAAACTTGCGAACCATTATATTCATGATGGGACACCTAAAAATTCTGGCAAAATTATTCCATAGAAAAACATTATAAACACATGCTAGTTGCAGCCATGTTAATGAGATTAATTGGTAAAAAAAGAAAAAAGAATATTAAATAAATGTCTAAAGTTCTCTTTGCATTCTTAGTTCACATGACCAACTATTTAAAATACTAGCAGAGCTATCCAGCGTTGCCCAGGATTTAAGAAATTTTAAATAAAAATATCTTATTTATATATAGATTAATAAAAAAAATTTCCTATATATTTGTTTTATTATCTTTTATTCTTTTTTATATTTCTTGTTTTTTAAGTTGTTTTATTATTTCTTGTATTTGTTGTGTCTTTATTTGCTTTATAAATAATTGATAATAATAATATCTTTTCAGCTAGTATATTAGGTGAGACCTGTAGCTGTTCCTTATAAATATTCATTTAAATCACAGAATATTTATAATCATTATAAAATTTTATCCTGTATTGATTGTTTTGTTTTTAATGAATTTTTAGATTATTTTTTTTAACTATATTAATCTATAAATCTATTTTAACTTTTCTTATGGAAAATAAGGAGTAAAAAGTTTTTAACCTTGGACAAAAATAGGGTGGGTGGATCTTATGAAACTTTGGTCTTTGCTGGTCTCCACCAATTTTCCTTTATAAAAGGATATGTGTTTGGTTGTTGTACATAACAACATACACAGAGATCTTTCTTTTATATATGTAGATATTTAAAGGTGTTAAATGGTTTAAAGAATGTTGGAGAGTAGTATCACTAAAATGGTATTGATCTTGATTGGTTTACAACGCTCATCTTAACATACCACAGATTTTTGTCTGCTTTTTAGTGGAGAATAAATGCTGATGTCAAAGAAGTCCTGTTTCTAAGCAGTTGATTGACACAGGAAGAAATTAGATTAAATAATGACAAGTGCCATAACTGTAATCTGCAGCTTTAATGACCGATGAAACCAAAATGGCTCTATAAAAATTCATCATCATCATCATTATCATTTTATTGATCATTTCATTATGTTCACTCATTTGTATTCGGTTGGCGTGAGAATGTAATTCTGTTTCATTTTTTAGATGACGATTATTAACATTTGGTTTTAACTTTATTGTGTAGCTCAGTCCGGTAGAGCGTTCGGCTAGGAACTACAAGTTCCTGTTCGATCCCTCGCCACTCAGCGTATGAGTAGACAGGGATCTTGCGGGTAAAGTAAGAGCTGCTGTAGCTGTGGTGCTCCACCTCAGACACTGAAAACAACTCCTGTCTAGCACTAGTGAAAAGGGGATAGACTCCCTCACTGTCTGGCTGATACGACATTAGGCCGCCCCGACAACTCTCGACTTATTCAAGAAAGATGGTTTATCATCTTATATGACAGCTGTAGGCATTTTAAACAAAATTAAATTGGTTTATTTTTGTTTACTGATTCTGGAGATAGAAGAAAAATAACATTTTGGTACATTTTCGCTTTTTATTTAGAAAAGGAAAAATGTACAATAAGCTTACTGCTCAAATTAAGCGGTGATAACCGATCCACTACTTAATTGTACACCACTTAAGCAACAACAAGGTATTGTAAGCAACCGAATAAATAAAAAAATGACTTGAATTCAGCATTAAATGACCCCAAAAAGGTTGATATGCTTTAAAACAAACAACCAATCAAATACAATAAAAATATCTGGACAGTTTATGTCAAATTTGGTTTGTAACGTTTGATACTGAAGACATTTCTTGTTGTTTCCGGGAGCGGTAATTCAGTTGAGCTGAACAGTAATAAAATCAACATTAATTCAGAATAATCAATATTATATGTCAGTGTAAGAGATATATTCACTATACTGAAAACATTCAAATCAAATATTAAATATCATTTGACACTTGTTATGTTTGATGATGGTGTTTTTATATAAGAAAGAAAGTTATAGTTATATTTACACATACACAATGTTTCCAATCTTAATTGTTACTAAACTTAGATAAATAAAATCTTACACTTGTAAATGGAATGAGAACAATCTACCCTAATGGATTACACCTGGAAGAAGGCTGGAGGGCACATCAACTGAAATGTTGTGTATGTGTATATAATAATAAAGATGAGGACAACAGTCCAAAAAATAAAAAATATACAAATACTTATTTTATTCTACAAAACTCATTGTACAATTGGATAGCTTCGATCATACACACACAACTTATAGGTTTAAGGCAAAGAAGAACCTAATCCTTTTGAAAAGTCTTTTTCGATTATATAAGAACCTTGATGTTCTAGAATAGTGAGAAGTAAGAAAAGAAAAACTTTTCAAGAATGGTAATCAATGATGATGAATATTAAGAATGAATAGAAATGAAGTAGTGAAAGAAAAAATTGATCAGAAAGGAGTGGTCAGAAAAAGAAAAGAATGTATATGTATTTAGTTTTGTTTGCTTGCTATCATAAAAAGGGGATGTATTCATCCTGCTAATAATTGGCTATAATAAATGACTCCTTCTATAAAAATAGGAGTTAGGATTCAAGAAAGCTAATCATAATTGAACCAATGATAATTGTAGGGTAGTATAAGTTTTATTCAAGGACAGGTGATAATAAGTAAGAGATGATTAAACTGAGTGAAAAACTAATTGAAATTGAACTAAATAAACAAAAGCCACTTTAATATTTGTCTTTATTAAATGTTACACCAAAATAATGTTTACATTGTTATTCAAAATTTATAAAAATACATATATATGCATTCAAACAATCAATAACATATTTAAAAAAAATGACGTTAGACAGCAAGTTAATGGTATCTAAATTCACCGAGGAGTATCATCCATATTGCCAAACAATTGAGATATATTTAAGGAAAATAAATAAACTTAAATACTTTTTTCACTAATCCTCATAATTAATGAAAAAAAATTAACTAATACATATAGGAAAGTTTTTCAGACTTAAATGGGATGGAACTTCAAGAAAGTTTTGGGAATTAATACTCATTTTGTTATAATCCCTTTGGAATTTGGGTTATAATACAGCTGAGGAGGTTCTATTTGCTGACTGGTCCATCTATTCTTTGAGGTTGATTCTTCTCTAGTTGATAACAGGTTCTTTTGTGTTGGCTCGGTTGTAGTTTGTTTTTAAATGATGACCCAAGACGCCGCTAGATTATTTTTCTCAGACATCTTATTACCCGAATGCTCAAAAGGGTTCAACCACCACGGTGAGAAGATGGCTTACTTAGGAACAGGTGCCATTACATTTCTGCTTCTTCAACTAACCGCCAATTCTGACTACCCTCCAGTTATCGTTCTTACAGTGCCATCTGTTATACTCGAAGCAAATGAGAAATCAGCTTTAGCCTAGGTCAGTGAAAGTGAAACTGGTGTCAATCACTTCTATAATATCAGATTCAATCGGTAACTTTCCATTTACAAATACTGTTTATTTTAAATTACTACACTACAGCACATATTCATTAGGCAACACACCAATATGTAACACTTGCCGATAGCATGAACCATGTTAAAATTGTTTGACTCTTATGAATCAAATATTTTATCAAGAATTTAATCTACTGATTATATTTCAAAAGGTAGAATTATTTTTCTATATGTGTACATGTGCGAGAAATCATATGAATATTACAAACCAATCTGATTGAATCTGTACAGTTTAAAATATTCATAACTTTTATCACAGAGCAATATTTAAGAGAGAAGTAGAGTTTTTTCAAAGCTGTTCATTAAAGAAATATAGTTAAAAATAAAGAGCAATTTTAAAAAAAAAAATGGTGAACTGGGAATTTTTTACTCATCCATTATCACATATTCACTAGAATATCACACGTTCAAAATTATCATAATTTAATTACTGAACTGGTCACATCAAGAATTTTTTGAGTCTTATTGTTGATTATATCAGTTCATTTATTGGTTTATTATGATATTTATAAAAGGAAATACGGAAGACTCTAATAATAAATGCAGAATGTTAGTCTGTCAGATCTTTCATTTTCAACTTTACACCTAGAGCATGTAGCCCATGTCCATGTTATGTTCTCATACACTACTTGAGTATGACCGAACTTGTGAGCAAATTAAAAACATTCTGGGTCCTATCCGGACTGCAATCCTGAAATTTTTGTAGATCGTTCCCAAGTTACTGTGTGGGCTTTGTTTTCTGCAATTTTTATTTACATGATTATTCTTGCTAACAATATTTTTTTGTATCATAACATATTTTTATAAGTTGGAAATAAATTTAGGATAATCAAATTAATTGCAAAATCAAACAATAGTCACACATGAATGCGTTAAAGTAATTGACTTATTAATGGTCAGTTAGAGACCTATGTACATCAAATTGTCTTTTATTTACTTTTCACAATGTTTTTAATTGTTTGGCATATTTCTATAGGTGAAGTCTCTTCATAATATCAAACAAATTCCCCTGCATGACCTGGGGTGCATTTTACCCAACACTTAGAATAAACTAACTGTATCTCCGCCTGCAGAAAAGGGTGCCCTGATTATGACACTAAAGTGCATCCAATGGTAAGGCCCAGTTCTGGAGAATGGGGCAGTATATGACACAGGGTCAATTTTTAAGCAGGGTAAAGTCAATTTGAAATTCAGTTTTCTTCTCCTATACTGCGTTGCTTAACCCAGTAATAAAGAGCCAGTCCCAGTCTTAATAGGGCAAGAAATATGGAATAATGTTTTCCCAAAGGCATTAGTGAAAATGGAACACAAACATCTTTGTTGAGATTGAATTAAATGGTTAATCAAACCTTTTGCCAATAATTATTAAAGTAAATGTCTTAATTAGTACATACCAGGTGTATAGATAAGGCAAACAGACAGCTATTACCCCCCCTTATTATCGCTACTAGGGAATTATCCAGGTTTGTGCTGAAGGAATAAACCACTATAATATATATATATAATATAATCTGATTATATATGTTTTCTCTGCTATTATTACATATTGTAGAAAACCAGTTAAATTCCATATTCACTTACTCATGAAGAAGCAAAAAAGTCTGCCAATGGTTGAATTCTGCTTTATATTTGTATAAATCTAAATTTATACTCAATATGGTTTATAAGGTGTTTCATTATGGTGCAATGGTTAGCAAATTAGTATTTCAGATCCATTAATACTGAATAGTGAGTTTTATCCTCACTGATTCCCCATACTTCCAACCTTGTGTCAGACATCCTTCCTACTGCGTGTGGGTAAATACCTATATAATAGTAATTTTTGTACATATGTCAGATAAGTGAGTAAAGATATGGAAATTTATCTGGTCACTACAAATTCAAAGTCAAGCTAGTTTAAACCCTTCAATATGGTTAATTGTTAACAAAGTTAGATTATTAACACATCTTAATGGGTTTGATTCTTATTGGCTGCCTCATATCTTATGGCCTTTGACCACAACTGAGATAAGCTTAGTAAATAAACAACCCTTCAGTATCCAATATTGAATAATGTTTTTTTTTTTTTTATCAGGTCTGTGATATAAAATAGCAGAATCAGCAAAAATCTTTGTTGAAGTTTTACAAAAAAAGTTTGATATTGCTGAATTTATCGTTGTGGTTTTTAAAACTAAATTTATTATTTAGATTTTTAGGACTTTGTCCTCATCTTTATTGTCATATAACACAATGTTTTGGTCATGTGCCTTCCAACCTTTTCAGGTTTTTTTTGTCAAACTCAAAATCTTCTAGCCAAACTTGGGAGCCTTCATATCGGAATCAGGAGTCCTTCATGTAACATTAGGGTAGACTTGTTCTCATTCTGTTAAACATGACCATGTATAAGTGTTAAACTATGTCAAGTATTATATGTATTTTTGACTGTATCAGGATTGAACCTGCAACATCCAGATAATTTCATTTAGAACTGTATTAACTCAGCACTTATATTTGTATTACTATGATGTTTATTGGTCAAAACATTGTGTAACACAAAAATGGACAACAGTCTGAAATAAATCTAAATAATACAAATTATAAGAGTCATCTACAAAATTTAGACAAACAAAACTCAAATGTTTTAAGGATGACACAGGTTTAACAAATGAACGATGCAAGATAGCAACATCAAGAGTCAAAATTCTTGCACAATAATACAAAATGATTTGCCAGAAAGGGTCATAGAATAACCTGATCAATTTCTTTGTGCACAGTCCAAGGATTTTATGAGGAAAGAAAATAAAATATCTCATCATAAAAGGGAAAAATTCCCAGAAAGAATGTGGTGCAAATATAATGCTTAAAATGAAAAATAGAATAAAGTGTCAGCCACTAGTTTGATCATAAACCATTCGTATATATACCGATAATATAAAATTAGTCATAAATATTTAGTATTATTTTTTTTGCAGCTACCGAAACCAAAATAAAATGGTATATAAACTTTACCATGATTACTTTTCACTTTGCCAAAGTCATGGGGATTTTTTATATTTATTTATTTTATTTTTTTGCTTTTAAACATTCATAACTACCACTTGGTACATCTAAGATCATTATCCATTTTTATACTGACAACTAATTTGTAAAAAACTGAAAAAGAAAAAAAGAAAAAAAAAAGTGTTTAAAATAAAGTTCCTGAAAGTGTCTTTCTTCATTTGTAGACAATCAATATGTCTACCATCCATCTCCGTTCTCATATAAGCCATTATCCACCTCTCAATTATTAGTTGAAAGAAAAGTCAATTTTCCCTGTGAGTAATTTTTATGATTAATTATATAATGAAGAAATGACAAAAATAATAATTAAAAAAGTAAAAAAAGAATTATATATAAAAAAAATCATCAGTGTATCAATAGAGAAACATTATTTAATGAAAAAAGAAGGAGAACAATGAAAAAATAAAAAATAAATAAATAAAAACAAAACAAAAAAACAATTAAAAAACACCAACTAAAACTAAATATCAGCTCTCATAATAACAAGCAGATGGTTTTTGGGAAAGAAGTAATTCCCTCTTTATTTTATATTATGATTATTCATGTTGTAAGATTTCCTTTTTGTGGATTTTTCTTTTCAATAAGTTCCTGACTATTGTTGGTTGATGAAAAAAAAAGCTGTTGTTATTTCTATAACTACTCTATTACTGTTTCCTCATCATATTTGATGAGTATATTTACACTATTGCTTCTTTCTTCTTCTTCTTCTCTTCTCTTCCCTCCTCCCCCTCCTCCCCCCTCACATGTGTTCATGGCTTGTTGCTTTGTGAAGCTGATGCACACCAAACATTTCATGCTCTTCATTTTTATTATTATTATTTCTTATCGTTTTTTTTGCCGCTGCATGCTGCTGCTGCTGCATGCCTCCACCTCCTTAATGTGATGTTGATGAGGTCGCTGTGTCAGCTATACAAAAGTTATATATCATCCATCCTTTTTTCCTTTTCTTCTTCGTTTTACCCCATTCTTTTCAACTTAACCTTTCTTCCTTCTCTGATCACCTACATTTGATCTGTAAGCCCAGCAGATTAGTAAAGTGAGAACTGTAACTATTTTATATTGAACTCATTCAATTATTTCTTCAATCACCTTCATACACACTTTATGGTATTTTAGGCCTTCATGCTAAATAACACAGTAATTACATCACATACATTTTTGTACACACGTGAAGTATATATAATTTTTAATTGTAGGTTTTTTATCTTACACAGATGCTTAACTATATTTCTAAAACAACTACTCATATTTATTGCTTCTAATCACATTGCATTTTACATTAAAATTCTTAGGAAAAAAAATAAAGCCATAACTTAAGGCAAGAATACTTACTCAATTCATACCTTGTCGAAGAGTCTTAGAATACGCTGACTGTATCCCTCCAGAGGATTAAGACCTTCCAAAACAGGGTGTCCCTGTTTATAGATTACTAAACTGCATCCAATGTGCAGCTCCAGTTACTGGAATTTGAGAATGTGAGTACCCCTTCATTTGCCATTACTCCCAGTTCCTTCTGACCAGGAGTGACAGTACCTTTTAGGGTTAGATCACAATAGAATAAAAAATATTATTTGTATTTCAATTGACCTGTGAGCAAAAAAAGAAAAAACTCTTAAAAAACACAAATACACAAAAATTTGTAAATCTGAACATTATAAATGAATGCAATTCCCTGCAACTCCATATGTTATAAAAAATCCCTAACAGGTTGAGAAATTGCCATAGAAATCAGTTCAATCATCAATTCATAGAAAGTACAAAGATAATATAATAACAGTATAAAAAAATTTACATAAATAAATTGAATGGTTACTTATTTTTGGACTGTAAAGCTGTAATAATAAATCTAATAATACCATTTGATTGTAATAACAAAAATGAAATTAAGAAATATAAAAAATCAAGAATACTGGTTTCTTAACTTTTTATAAGAAATGTTAGTTGTGTTCATGTGGTACTGTATAGTTGTGTGTCGTGTGCATGTGAAATGTATTTTCAGCGCAACAAAAAAAAAAAAAGAATAAAGTTCTTTCTAGATAGATAAAAACGGATAAAAGTTATGAAATACAGATGGATAATTGATATATAAACAAATGAAAATAAAATATTCTATACCAAGAATATGCAAAAACATCAAATGAATACTAATAATATATATTATATATATATATATATATATATATACATATTAATATATATATATATATATATATATATATAATGTGTGTGCTTGTGTTGTGGTGTGTCTTGAAGAGAATAAAATGGAAGTTGAATCCCAATGCGTAACCCTCTGAAGAAGATCTACTAAACCAGAGTTGAAAACACTGCAGCATTGCTGAATAAATATCACTCATTATTTTGATCAAAAATTTTCATTATTTTACATATAATATATATATATATATAAATAAAATTTTTTTCATTATTTTACACACACCACACACATATATATATATATATATATATATATATATCATATATATATATATATATTATATATATAATAAACTATTATAAGAGAATTTAGCAAAGACATGAGCCAAGTGGGCTCAAGGTAAGAAAATCCAAAGGTATTTATAAAACCTGTTCTATGATTCAGACTCATTTTTAGTTTGTCGAATAAAAATAACGGCGATGACAGTTTGTGAATTTTCTTTCTTTGAAAAGTTAAATATGCTGTGTATATAATCTAATTTAATATATTATTATACATTGAGTCTTTTAGGATTTATAAAAATCCTTGTATAAATATATGTTTCCCACCTACAAGAGCCATACCAGTAGTTGTACAGAATTTCCAATGATCCAAATACAGATCATCTCTGACATGGTATCAATTAGAATTACCTTATATTATATACGCACACACACACACACAACACATCTATATATATATATCATTATATAACATTGTCATTATTTAGATATTTCAAAACTTCCATCATGATCTTGTACATAGTACTTTTATGTATATTCCATAACACAATTCAGTGCCTTGAAGTCTTCATCTTGACAGTGGGTTAAAATACAACAAAATTACTGGTCACATCATGTAATGGTAGCAACTAATCTCACAGATCCTATTACACTAAAACAGTGTTGATCCTTGTGGATGTACCTCACATTTTTTAGAACTCACAATGTTTCTAATAAACCCATAAGATGGACACCCTAACAAGGTACTACCCACTCTGGCAGAGTGACCTGGCAGTAATGTTGATGAAGAGGTACTTCACATTCCTGAGAATGCAGAACTGGAATTTCATCATCAGAGTTAATGTCATACCCAAGGACAATATCCTCAACCACTCCTTCTAGCACATATTGATAAAAGAGTTCAGGTTGCATAAGCAATAGGGTTGGATAGTCATATAGGTGCTAGGCCTTGACTTGAACCAGCTGATTGAATTGGAAGGAGGGCGCTTTCCAACTCGCCCGTCTAGCCTAAGTAAAGCCCAAAGTGGTGTTTCATGACAGCTCCATGCACAAGAATCCATCCTAAGCTCACAGCGTTCTAATCCACGAACCGATAGGTGTCCCATTGCGTGGAGTTGCAGTCAGCATATTCAACTAAAGCCCCACCTACACGGCTTCACGAACAGTCAACCAACAAAAAAGTAGTCGCGCGGAAAGTGAACAATAGAAATCTACCAGGCCAGAACGATTATCTTTACCACACAAACCAATCTTCACCGTCATGGCGTGACAGATGTATGGGAATAATAAATTAGCGCGATCACTCAACGAAAACATAGAAATCGCGGCCCAAGTCGGTTCAGAGACAGATATACTATAGTACAGAGAAAGGAAATCTATAGTGTAAAAAATCACTCCAACACACACTCTTATCTTACAAGGAAGTAGCACTTAATATATTCATAATGTATGACGGCAATAGACAATGAAGCAAACACATCACGTCAGCGATCTGAGTAAAGCATAGTAACGCAAAATTATTTACTAATAGAAACATTTGATAGCATGTTGTAAATGTGTTGTGAGCTTAAACCTCTTTGGACATTATTGGTTACGCACAACGAAGAAAGAGAGCACCCACGGCTCTGCTGTGATGTCCGTTGTGCGTGTGTGTGTTCTATAGTATATACCAAATGAAACAAGTCCCAATAAACATAATCATATAAACTCAATGATGCCAAACAAACGGTATTGGTCCGTGATGTGATGCTACATGCTGCCATCTCAAGAGTGTCAGGTAAGACACTAATAACATTGTTACCCATAATCTTCAGTATATAACCTAATATATAACATATGATAATATATAATATACGTACAAAGTATGAGACGGTAATATATAGAATGAGAGAGAAGATACATGCACCACTAATACACAAACAACTAAGACATCATGCAAAAGAATATAAGCAATATCAGTATATTAGTCCACACATCATGTATGATAAATATTATACTATCTTATGCTCCTAACAAGTAATACTCATACCATCTATTATCTATTATCAATAGAAATATATAATACCTAGTTACTATATAATAGTAATATAATATGAAATTCTAAATGGTTATCACAAAACTATAATTTGCATAACTATAATAAATCGACCTTATATCATATAAAAATGTTATTTGGTACTATATTTCATATAATCTGACAACTACCTATTATATCTATATATTATATTAATGTGTAAAAGAATATACCTATTAAGGTCAATATCCGAGTATTATATACTATGTAGAATAGTAATAATAACTACTGGGCAATTATAAGTCACACTATCATATCGACAATACTTTCTGAACACTACACGACTTACGATACTCTCAGTTCCATGCATATCTAAGTAACTACAACTAAACAACCACGATTAAGTAGTCAATACTGTCACTCTTCACATTATGAGATCCGCCGAAACACCAATGCCCTTCTGATATTAGCGTCCAACACGGAGTAAGAGCTGTTTCTTTCTTGATTATGTGACCATTCAGAAAAGAGAACAGAAATCCACCACAAAAAATTTTATCGACCAACGAAACGCTAGCAGAGTACCACCAACTCTTGTCACGCTACTATAAGGTCCTTTCTCCTTACAAACTCTACACCCTCTCTAATTATCTTTCTCGCTCTTCTCATATTCGATTTAACCTGTTTAATCACACATTACTAATCATATTAAGTCATTCTCTTCTTCACTACACATACAGAACTAGCTTCTTATAAACGATTTTCACTATACTCACAGAAATTATATGGTACCACATGTATATAATAACACAATTTTCGATGAGAGATCCCTTAACCATTTATGTATAGAACTTCTTATCCAATAGTCATATTGAATAAATTTGAATCCTAATTCACAAGAGGTCGGATGTAGTAAACACAGAAATCATACAAACAAACACATAAGTGTAGAAACTCAATCTACTTCTGATTATCAAATCATTATTAGCACACCTATACGTAGTGTACAGTATATGTCATAGATATTAAATCCATATGCTGTGTGTAATGCAAACTGAGTTAGATGCACGTGACGTGTGTGTGTGTGCTGTTGTGTGTGTGTGTGTGGTGCTATCTCAGCATTAACATAATAAATGATTGTTATGTCATTAGAGACTGAGAGGTAATAGTGAATGAAAGACCAATGTATTTAATTTCTCTCTCTCTCTTCTCTCTCTCTCCTCTCTCTCTCTCTCTCTCTCTCCTTCTCTCTCTCTCTCTCATATCTACCTTCTTTTCTAGTCTTGAACTGGAAGAAGAAAAGCCTCAATTCTGATGATGTTGATAAGACAAATCCACATGCAACAATGAATAGGCTTGGCAGCTGAAATGTACTTGCACTTTGTTGCTATTATTTGTTTTTACTATTATTATATTCATATCATGTTGGGCTTTAAAGAGCCATATCCACAGATGTGCTCAGGTACAAAAATCATCATCATCATCACCATCATCTGAATTATTCATACTTAGTGAAATTTCCATAACATTGAAGTTTACTTGATGAGATCAGGTTAAAAAAAAAACAAATAAAAAAACAGCACAATTATTGTAATTTATAATCCCAATTTGAAAAATTTGAATTTTTTTATAAGAATGTGATAAAATTGTTTTTTTTTAATTATCTCATATTCCAGGAAGAACTTTTAAAAGCCTTTTATGAATAACTTTTATCGTCATCTTTTCTCTTTATTATATGTTACAAAGAAATTTCCTTTGGAGAAAAAGAACAAAACATGCTGGACACTGCTGGAGAAGTAAGGATGAAACTCATAACTGATATTCTCCTATAGACATCTACACATGGATACACCACAGTAGCTGACTAGCAGAAACCTACATGTAAGTTCTGTGTAGATTCTAGATGCCCTGCAGAGGACCTGCTAGGGGTGGTGACTGATAGAGAGAGTCATGGGAATCTGTGCTATCAACGTCACCTGATGATGATGATGATGATGATGATGATACTTCATAAACTCTTTTATAAAAATGTTGACATATAAATGAACTTTAAAACTTATTGACATTGTGAAATATTCTTTATTATTCAATATTTAGCAGCCATTAAACTTAATATCAAATCACATTCCTGCTCAGCAGGGATTAGATTAGATTAGAATACACTGACCGTATCACTTGAAGAGGGTAAGAAAACTCCAGGGGTGTCCTGAGTATGACACTAAACTGAGGAGCTCTGGGGAGTGTGGAGACACCTCTTTGTTGCCATTACTCCCAGGTCCACTGACCTGGGGTGGTAGTACCTGTTAGGGTCCCATCAATAAATCAAATAGATTTGTTTGAAAATTCTGATTATCTAGTTAAAGAATCCTTATTTTCTTATGAGTGTCATCACCTCAGCAAAATAATGGACCGTTCATTTTTTATATAAAGAAAGAAAGGGAAGAAAAAGGACATGCTACACAGAAAAATATAATATAAAAAGAAAGAAAGAAAAGAGAGTAGGAAAATGAGAGAGAGAGGGTTAAGTGTGTAGAAGCGATAACGCTAATCTGTTTTAATCGAACATTATGAAAAGATGATGAAAAGAAGGAAAGAAAGAAAGAAAAAAAGAGTGAGAGAGTTAAAATCAAGATTATTATACTTTTTACATATTGAACTATATGTAATAGCTCTAAAGTAAACATGAAGGGCCAGGTTAGCTCAGTCGGTAGAGCATTCAGCTAGAAACCACAAGGTTCCTAGTTTGATACCGGCCCTCGCCAACTCAGCGTATGAGTAGCACAGTGATCTGTATGGTAAAGTAAGAAGCTCATGGTAAGTGTGGCGCTCCACCTCAGACGCAAAAACAATCTCCTTGGTCTAGCACTTGAGAAAAAGGGGATAGACTCCCTCGCTGATTGGCTAATACCGACTTTAGGCCTCCCTGATGATGAAACATATCCAACATTATAATAAATAAAATTTATCCACAGGTCCTGCTAGTTATTAATTAATTTGCCAATCAGATTTGAATTTGATTGGAGATTTTTTAATGCTATTAAGAAAAATCTTTCTATAATGATCAATTCTTCCTGCATTATTGTAATATGCATACAAAAATTGCATCATTATAAGATGTACATTTACCAATCCCACTGTATGAGCAGGATGTAACACAAGGTCAATTTCTTAAGTGGAGTTTAACAGATTTGAATTCTAGACTAGTTGCCTAACCATGGTGAAAGAGTCCAGTCTGCCCTACTATTTACTCATAGCTGACAGAAGAATAGTTGGATTCATACCTTTTCCAAGGGTATTAGTGCTATGTGAAATGCAAACAGCCTAGACCAAGATTTGAACTTGTCTCTCCATATCCATTTTTATAAATGATTACACCACACGCCACATCATTATAATATAAAGGAAGAAGGTTTCAGAATATGAAGACTAGTAGAAGAAATTCTTGATTACCATTCTTATTTTCATCTTCTGATTCTATTTTTTTTTTCAGTCTGCAATTAGGTATGATTTTAAAGCAAGAATCACAAATTACTTGCATTTTCACATTACATTTTCATCTTTGTTTTAATTTGATAGTAATAATTATTTAAAAGGTCATTTTCGTGATAGTTTAAAAAAAGTGTTCATTAAAAAATATGAAGTCAAGTAGAAAATATTTTTGTCCTAATCAATACTGATAAAAAAAAAAAGAGATTTTGTTATTTTGAATCAAACTGATATCATATTTTGAATATTTTTTAAAAATTATCTCAACAAATGTTCTTATATAGAGAAATAACAAAAGTAAATAAACATCTATAATTTCAAACAAGAGTCTTTATTCATTAATCAAAGTTTAGTGAATCTGCAGATTTAAAAAAAATTACTTTCTTTAGTCATCAAATTAATCAGATCTGCTATTTTCTCTTATAAATATCCAAATAGCCTGAATTTCAAATACAGTCTTCTTTTATTAGTATTTAACTGGACATTTTCTGTATTTTGTGATCTAAAATGGCCATTGAAGCCATTAAAACTGCTATCTTCTCTTGTAAATATCAAATCAAGCTGCAATTAAAACACAAATGAAACCTTATTTTTCCTCCATTATTTTAAGATTCAAAATAGCCAAGATATACTCAATTAGAAAAATGACTTGGCCAGTAAAATTTTTTATGAACACATTGTTGTGTAGTGTGAGCAAACTGACTACCATTACTTGTTGCAAATAGGACCCATCATAACTCGTTTGTAGTAATCATTGTCATTGATACGATAATTGAAAGAAGTAGATGAACATCTTTTGATAATTCTTACTCCTATTTTATTTCTGTCTCCAATCTCTGGCATTGGAATCTGTGAGTCTTCAAGCCATCATTTTGGTAGAATGAAATATCTCTATCAACAGCAAACTCTATTGATGAGAATATATATATATATATATATATATATATATATATATATTATTCCCTTTGAGTGAGTCTGAGGGTCTCTGTTTAGTCATTGTGGCAAAACTGATCTATTCTGTCTTCCTTCTCTCGTTGTTCCATTTCCATCATGTGATCTTTATCAACCAATCACCTAGCCATATTAATGGAAAAAGGGTCTGTTCTCTCGTACACTCCAGTGCCCATTACTCAGTCTGCACTTAAAACCTTTGCCTGTCAATCAGGATTCCTAGTTATCTATCCCAAATGGGACCTTTCAGCAGCAGTGACATTCTATTATATGACAATAATATTCTCAAATTATTTTCCAGCATATATATTTACCAACCCCTCCATAGGAGTAGGATGCGACACAAGGTCAATTTCTTAAGCGGAGTTTAACAGGTTTGTGATTCAGAGTTTTTCTTCTCCTAAACCAATCGCCATATCAATGTTAGAGCCCAGTCTGCCCTACTATTTACCCATAACTGGAGAGTGAATAGTTGGATTCATACCCTTTTCAAGAAATGCAAAAAGCCTCATCCAGGATTTGAACTTGGTTTACTGCAACCATTTCCTATGACATTAACCATTATATTATGCATGCTTCAGTTTTTTTGATGTATGGTATAAAACTATACCTTTTTGATGTTAATTTCATTAACCAAAATTATTTAAATAACATTAATTAGGATTAAAATGTATAATTCTGTATTTTTCCTCTAATTTCTAAGATTCAAAATGGCCAAGTGATTTGGCCATGAAAATCACTTAATACTTTTTAGAATTACTATTATAAAATCTTTTTTGTTGAATGATACAGAGTGCCATGCTTCAATAAAAAGGATGTTGCTTTGTCTAAATAAATATCAGTAAATATTGGGAGAATATCCTGCAGATATATATATATATATATATATATATATATATATATATATATATCACTGACAAGCTAAAGCGACATTTCTTCCAAGCGGTGGTTGTATCAGTGTTGCTGTACGGATGCACCACTTGGACCCTAATGAGGTGCCTTGAGAATAAGCTGGACGGGAGCTGCACAAGAATGCTGTGTGCAGTCCTGAACAAATCATGGAAGCAGCACCCCACGAGGAAACAGCTGGAGAAACAAGGATGAGCTCATAAGTGACGTTCTTCTGTGGAAGCCACACGGACACGCTAGTGTGGGCCGCCCATCAAGGACCTACATTGACCAACTAAGCAAAGATGCAGGTTGCTACGCAGAGAACCTCCCTGGGAAAATGAATGATAGGAAAGGTTGGAGAGAGATTGTCATGGATATCCGTGCTAATTGCGGGACATGATGATGATATATATATATATAAGATGTTAAAAAAGTATTTTTTTAAAACTAACCCTGCTGAAGTTACCAAAACAAAAAATTAACAATGAATGAAATATTCCTTTTCTTCAAAATAGTCCCCCTTGACATTTAACTTATTCCAAGTTTTCCATTGGTTGAAAAACCTTAAAAACACCTATCTAGACATACCTACTAAATATGGTTTGATATTATTTGAGGATTTCATCATCCATGGTGGAGGGAGGCATCTTGAAATTACTTATCTGTACTTTGTAAAAACATTTGACAGCATTAATAATCTTTGTAAGTTGATGAAAAATAGGAAAATACACTTAAATAAATTTTTATAAGCATGCAAAAAAACTTTAGAAATGAAAAATGAAAAATGAAAGGCTAATTTGTCTTCATGAAATCTGAGATGTGACTCTTATTAACTCAATATATAATGGAGTTTTTGATTATTGAATAATTCAAAATTGTTTCGTTATGACTTAGAAAATACTTTGTTTTCTGTATTATCAACATTTTGCTTTTTTGCTTTTAAGAAATTTCATAAAAAGGCAAATAAATTTTAATAGAAATTGTAGTTGCATTTATTGATGAGATGGGCAGAATTTTTGCTTGTTTAAAAAATATTGACTTTAAAGATGGCTCCTCAATCAATTGTATGTCTGACAATTTTGAAGTAGATTATCTGTATTTATGTTTATTAGGTCTATTACAAACTATGACATTCATATATCTACTTATGACTTCTTATTTATTGGACACACTTATCTAGTCCATGCTTCTGTTAATGAAAAATAAATAATAATAATAATAATAATAATAATAATAATAATAATAATAATAATATCATCATCACCATCATTATTATTGAGTTTATAATTGCAGCTCAAAACAATTCCATAAGAACAAATTATATCAAAACAAAAATACATAAGACAAAACAGAATAGCAAATGTAGTGTTACATATTAATTGGATCCCTATTACTTTTTAAGGTAGTATAGAAATCCTTATGGCAATCAGTACAGCTGATGGCCTTGAGAGTGAGTGACAATGCTTGACCTCACTCTCACCTTGCGTTCTGGGGATGGAACGTGAGAACGGAAGTCAATAGAAGCCCTTCCGGTTTAAGGTGTAAGCAACTCAGAGTTGCAGTTAGTCAGTTGCAGAGTTGGGGAGTTAGAACTTAGAAGCGAAGCTAGCAAGATGTGACTCTCCGCGCGCATTGTCTGGTCTGGGGTTCATGAATAAAGTAACATCATTGTAAATCGAAGTCTTGTTGTTATTACTAAAAGCTAACAATAGCACAAGGCTTCTGATAAGAAATGATCCCCAACAGAACCAGACACGGAACCCAGATAAGAAGACCAGACCAAGATAGAAGATAGATGATAGAAGTACCAAGCCGGCCGGAGAGAAGTACGTAACAAATATATCTATTTGGTACTGTGACGCCGCCGCTACGTTACAGTAGGAGGTGTGGAGACAGAAATGAGACAATTAACCATGTAATAAGTGAATTTAGCAAACTAACACAATAAGAATACAAGGTGAGGTACAACTGGGTTGGACAGGTGATCAACTGGAAATTGTGTAAGAAACTAAATTTTGACCATACAACAAAATGGTATATGCACAAACCAGAATCCATTCTTGAGAATAAAATACATAACATTTTCTGGGAGTTTGATATACAGACTGATCACAAGAAAAACTTGTGTCAACTGGTAGATTTTGCAGTCCCAGCAGATCACAAAGTAAAAGTGAAAGAAAATGAGAATATAAATACCTGGACTTTGCCAGAGAATTTGAAAAACTGTGGAATATGAGGGTGAAAGTGATACCAATTGTAGTTGGTGCCATTGGAACAGTTCCCAAGAGTTTAGAAAACAGACTAGAGGAATTGGAAACCAGAAGAAGAATTGAGAAAGTCCCGACAACAGCATTGTTAAGATTGGCTGGAATACTCAGAAGAGTCCTGAAGATCTGAGGAGACTTGCTGTTACTCAGACTCCAATGATGTTAAAGAAAAGCCCTACCAAAGTTCAGCCAAGCTTTGGCCAAATCACAAATGCAAAAGATTCAAGAAATATATAAGAGCTCTAAATTAAAGTCCCAATCTATACAAAAATTATATAGGGAGTCCTAGATATCTTTTTATTTATGCATTGACTCTAATTTTAAAAAAGTTCAATAAAATATCAAAATGTAATTCTTTCTTCCAAAAGACACATTTTGATAATCAATCAATAATTGATCCAAACTTTCATGCCTTTGTTTAAAAACTGGTAAATGTAAGGGGGGGTTCATATTTGAACTCAGTAAACTCTATATATGCACCCTTTCTTTTTTTTTTTAATAAGATATGAGTAAGTAAAGTAGTCAGGGTGGCATAAAGTCGGTATCAGCCAGACAGCAAGGAGTCTATTCCCTTTTCACTAGTGCTAGACAAAGGAGATTATTTTTGTGTCTAAGGTGAAGAGCCACACCTACCATCAGCTCTTTACTTTACCACACTGATCCCTGTGTTACTCATACACTGAGCTGGCGAGGGCTGGTATCAAACCAGGAACCTTGTGGTTCCTAGGTGGACGCTCTACCAACTGAGTTAAACCGGCCCTAATATTGTTGAACTATCAATATTCCCTTTGTTTTTCTACTTTCTGGTTCTAGATAATTAATAACCATCATCTTATAATATAAATGACCATAGTCTAAACTATTTTGTAAGCCCCATTTTCT
Source organism: Doryteuthis pealeii (assembly GCA_023376005.1). Classification (NCBI taxonomy): domain Eukaryota; kingdom Metazoa; phylum Mollusca; class Cephalopoda; order Myopsida; family Loliginidae; genus Doryteuthis; species Doryteuthis pealeii. The sequence goes on along the minus strand of CM042159.1, from coordinate 79,060,334 downwards.
GTTGAAGTATACTTTTCTCTTTAGACACAAGGACGACTTTAAAAAAATCTTTTATTTGTGAGCAGTGCAGAAATTGCATGCAACATTCAATGAAAATCAATACAGAATTCTTTCAATAAATGTGCAGAAAAACAACATCTAAGTATAAGTTTACTTATATGAACATTCTGTTTTATGCAAGTCTTAGTAATGTTATTGATAAATCTCAAATAAAAGCTTTGGAAATCTTTGTTAACTTTACTAGGCAACATTCACTTGTCCCATCTGATTTGAATATAAGAAATAAATTTTTAAAAAATGAAAAAGAGTAGACTGAAAAAATTAAAAAAAGGAAATAAATAAAAGAAAAAGTTGACTTTGTGCATAATTATAAGTTTTGTTTCTTTTCAATATATTTTAGAGATTAAAAGAAACCTTTGTGAGGTGCTGTTCTGCAAATATCACAATTCTGTTGAAGTATGTATGGAAAAAGAAAGATAGAAATGGAGAAATACCTGTAGTAGAGTGAAAACTAATAAAGAAAAACCAGTATAATTGCAACACAGGATCCAGGAATTGCAGGTTGTGCTTGGAGGAGAAGTTGTGTATTGGGGAATTCTCGAAGCTGAGTAGATCTGAGAAGGTTTCTAAATGTAGACACAAAAATAAGTTCTTGTCATGCCAACTATCCCTGACTAATGATTGGTAAGGTAGGAGAGAATCTGTTTTGATTTAATATCAGAATCAGTTACAATTCTTATATATGCTATGAATGTTAGGATGTACATTTCTGAAAGAATCAAATTCTTATGAAACAATTTCAATTTAAACAAATCCTCTTTAAAAAATAAAACCCAATATATATATATATACACCAACCCCTCCACATGAGTAGGATGCAACACAAGGTCAATTTCTTAAGCGGAGTTTAACAGGTTTCAATTCAGAGTTTTCTTCTCCCAGACTGGTTACCTAGCCATGGTTAAAGAGCCCAGTCTGCCCTGCTATTTACCCATAGCTGGAGGGAGAATTGGATTCATACCCTTCCCAAGGGTATTAGCGCCATGTGAAATGCAAACAACTTTGTACAGGAATTGAACTCAGTTCAATGAGTTCATTTCTTATGACTCTAACCATTAGTGCCTCCATAATAAAACCCAATATAGGAGGATGAAAACCAAACTTTAGAAAGTCCAGAAAGGAACAAGTCACTATAACTATGTATGGGTCACACTCATTTTTATTTAAACAAGAATATCAGTTCAAATGCTTAGCATTTCAAACACCATATAATGTTAAACATCCAAACAGAATGTGGTGATTTTGTTCTTAGAAAATGTTTTTACAACACAAATAACATGAGAGATATATTTAAAAATGGCATTTTGTCCTTCCTGAAAAAAATAAAATTATACCAAAAAATATAACAATAAACTTGAATTATTTAGATTTTTCAGACAGTTGTCCTCATCATTATTGTTATATCTCAAAAGTTTAGACAAATAATAAACTTGAACTTTGCCCTATGAATTTATTCCCAAAGCTATTCCCAATTTTTCTGAATTTAGCAAAAAAACAACTGCAGACAATTTACTGTCAAAATCAAGAAAAATCCTTACCCCCACCCCCCAAAAAAAACTGACCATCCCCACCCAATTTACTGTTTGGCATAAAATAACCCGAGATGTGTTGATGTGCTGTTCAAATCAATCAATCATCTTCAAAAATTAATCTCACTCTGAAAATTCAGTAACTAATTCCATATATCACTCGTATCACATAATTCCTTTAAAAAATAAATGAAAATAAAAAAATGAAAAATAAATAAATAGAATTTTACTGTAGAGATATTCATTAATTCTAATTGCTTTTTTTAATTATACAGTGATTAATTAAAAGCAGAATCACAAGAGATGAAAATGAAACAAAAACAAAAGTAATAAATACATTTAAAAAAGAAGAAGAAGAAGAAAGTATTTGTAGAAAATGCATTAACTTTTTATATTGTTTTCTATTGTTCACAGCCTGCCACTTTTGACAGGTTCTAAGCTAGTGGGTAAAAATAAGTAATCTTTGTCAACACACGCACACAGACAGACAGACAGACAGACAGACAAAAAGTAGATTTCATGCCTTGGTGTAATTTATTGGAATTATTTCCATCACTGAAACAATCCATCTCAGCAGAAAATGGAATAATTAGACAAAAGAAAAGTTTTTGGTGAATTAACGTCTCTTCTTAAACTATTTTGTCATTTTGTCTGATGATTACATCTTTTGCTTAATGGTTTCATAAAAAAAGAAAAGTAATTGAAAGATTTCACAAAGAAATAAGGTTTTATCTAAACAGAATCATTTAAGAACAGCTGATATACTTTATGAGTTACTTTTTAGATTATTTTATTATTCAGCTATAAACATTTTAATGTAATAAAAAATAAATATACAGTATTGCCTGCAAATATGTATCGATTCTTAATGAATTTAAAAAAATCTAAACCAAAGATACCAAGACATTATCAATTCTAGTGGAATATCATACAATCAAAATGGATATTATTAGGCATAATATCTACAGAATTGAAATCCTGTAATCAAAATTATACCCTTTATATATATATATATATATATATATATATATATATATATATATATATATATATATATATATATATATATATATATATATATATATATATATTATATATATATATGTGTGTTTTTTGGTGTAATGGTTATCATTGTAGGAAATGGACACAGTGAACCAAGTTCAAATCCTGGTTGAGGTTGCATATCACATATTGCTAATATCATAGGAAAACGTATGAATCCAATTATGCTCCCTCCAACTATTGGTAAATAGTAGGCCAGATTGGGCTCTTTAATTTTGGTATGATAACCAATTTAGGAGAAGGAAAGCTGACTTGAAACATGTAAAGCTCTGCTTAAAAATTGGCCTTGTGTTGCAGTCTACTCATGTGGAGGGGTTGGGTAAATATATATATATATATATATATGCATGGTTGTCAACTCGTGCTCAAGTAAGACCATTTCCTGTTGTTTTTTTGTTTTTTTCATAGTTGATTACCAGTAGCATTTGACACTGTATCCCTATGTTTTCTCAGATGACTCACCAGGCCAGCCCTGGAGAAACATACTCTTCCACATAGACTACATGTTGGAACTTCTCCACTTTGAATATTGCTGGACTGAAAATTACCCTTTCTAATAGCCCTCTTAACATTTTGGTGTTTAATTTGGTTGGACTCAAATTCTTTCACAGACCGGTAGAGGGTGATTCTCCAGCTAGGTCTATTACAAGCTAGCTTCTCCCAGTCCTCCACATCAATAGTAGTGTTCTTCAGAGTGTCCTTGAGGTAGTCCTTAAACCTCATTTTGGTTTGCACTGACAATGTTTGCCAGTTGAGATTTCATTGTAAAATAGTTGTTTTGGGATTCTGCAATCATTCATGCGAACTAGATGACCAGATCAGTGAAGACAAAGATCTAAAGATCAAACTCTCAATGCTAGGCAGTGACATTGTTCAAGTATTGTGGGGTTTGGTGTAAAATGACAACCATTCTATCCCTAAAATCCTGTGAAGGCAATTCTGATGGAATCTCTCAAGTGTCCTGAGATGTTGTTTGTGTATGTGTGTTACCAAGTCACAGTCATCTGCATATAGTAGCTCCCACACAAATAGTTGTGGTGCGAGAATGCAGCCCTGTTTCACACCATTCATGACTGAAACAGGCTCTGCAAGGGTACCATTATATGTGACCAAAGCATTCATATCATCATGAAGAAACCAAATAAGGGCTATAAAATGTGGAGGACAACCTAACTTCACAAGAACCCTCCAGAGTGCCTCACAGTTGACTGTGTCAAAGGCCTTCGCAAGATCGATGAAACATTGGTAGAGGTCAAGATTCTGCTTAATGCACTTTTCTTGCAGTTGGCAAGCTGAGAAGATCATATCAGTTGTGCCACGTCCAAAGTGGAAACCACATTGGGATTCTGGAAGAATAGTTGGTGATATATGTTCTTCCAAGCAATTTAGAAGAATTCTTGCAAAAACCTTTACAACAATGGAGAACAAAGCAAACTAAAAAATCCTGAAACTAAGCAAAGATTTGTTGACAGGATCAATAATTTCAAACCTCTGGATCCAATAATGTTTGGTCGAGCTTTAAATCAAAGTTTTATAATACTTCACTTGATGTGTTGGGACACATAGATAAAAAAACACCATATATATATATATATATATATATATATATGTTTTTTTCTCAATCTTAACCTCTGGATACTGTGCGCTTCCAACGATCGTACTCATACCCACCGGTAAGTTACTACTTATACATTTACAAATATATATATATATATATATATATTTTTAGGGAGATTATGTGCTTAATTAAAGTCATACCTAATTTGTTAATTAATTAATTATAATTAAATGAATTAGGCATGCATATTGGTTTAATTATAATTAATTAATTAACAAATTAGGTATGACTTTAATTAAGCACATAATCTCCCTAAAAATTGTCGGCCTTCGCCATTTTCAAACACATCATTTGAACACTTCATATATATATATATATATATATATATATATATATATATTTATGCAACGTTATTTTTAGTTACATAGTTTAAATATTATTTTAAATGTAAACCAAAGAAAGAAATTATAATACAAAAATTTTACAGGACACATTTTTATTTCTTAGTTTCTTTTTATTGTGTCATATAGGGACTCATTCTTAAAACAAAATATATTAATTATTATTAATATATGAATTAATAAATTATTTTCCTCTAACCCTCTCTCTTACTTCCCTGTTCCTCCTTTCTCTCTATTCCCCAGTGTTCCTAAAATCCTTTTTGTCGTAGACTGGTTACTTCTGCTTGTTGAAATATAAGTGAATCCATTCTATGTATAGACAGATGACATGTTGAGTCAGCTTTACAAATCTAGCTTAATTGGAAGGTGTATATCTGGCTCAAATTGCTACAATAGCAATAATTCTTGATATCCTGCTCCCATATGTTGCTGTCAGTAGTGAACTCTTTGCTTAGACAGTGTCCAGTATGATTTAATAGACGATGATGGGAAAGGAAGTCTTTGTCATTTATTCTAGTAATAAATGGGCAGAAACGTCTTATCTACATCTCAACTGCTTGAAAAAGATAATTTAGAATAATCAAATATTGTAAATCTATAAAATTACTTGTAGCAAATTCTTGTTGATAAAGATTGCTCTCAACACTCATAATTTCTCTATTTAAAGAGACAAATTGTGCAACTAAAAATTGAGTGTTTTAAATAATAAAAAATGATAAGAAATATATAATGATCAATTAGTATATCATAGCAACCACGTTTTCTTTCAAGAGCTTACACAAAGGATTGATTTGGGAAAAAAAGTAGACAGTTAAATATCTAGACATTAGTTACAAATTCATAACACTTGATACTTGAAGTATTTTATGTTTGAACAACTTTTGAACAATGTTGTGGCATTCAGCTATCTGAAGAGATTTCCTTTTTTTTTTCTTCTTTTTTTTTCAGATTTCGATAGTGCTGGACACTTTTGGAGAAGCAAGGATGAACTCATAAGTAATGTTCTCCTGTGGACAAACCAGAGTGGGTTGACCAGCAAAGAGTTACTTATAGATACTGGATGTCATGAGGAGAACTTGCCAGGTACAATGACTAGTTTTACTCTGCTAAAAGTTGATCTTGTGTTGCATCCTTGTCCATGGTGAAGGGGTTGGGTAAAACCACTTGGAAACAAAATGCTATATAGGAACTACTTCAGGATTATGTGTGATGTCTTGAACAAATCTTGGAAGCAGCATCCCACAAAAAAGCAACTGGGCAGTCACTTTTCCCCATCACACAAATCATCTAAGTAAGATGAACAAGTCATGCTGGAGAAGCAAGGACAAACTCATAAGTGACATTTTCCTGTGGAAATGTATACATGGACGCACCAGTATACATTTCCAGCAAAGACATACATCAATTTGCTCTTTGCAGATCCTGGGTGCCATGTAGAGAACCTGCCAGGAGCAATGACTGATAGTAACAGGTGGTGCGAGAGAGTCATGGGAATCCATGCTATTAGTGCAACCTGATAATGAATATTAATGATAGTAACCAAATAAAGTCTGTAAAAAAGTTGTGTTAGGGCCAGCAAATGAAGGTGTCTTTTCTAATACAGCTGGAACCAAATGTTAGGATAGTGAAAATATGAAACCAACAGCACTTGGTAACTGATAGTTTCTCACCTATTTGATTTTGGTTTGAAAATCGCATGTGAAAAACTGCCAGTTACCAATTGCTGGTGACTTCATATCTTCACTACCCTAACTATCAATGATATTGAGCACTCTTTACTTATAAATATACCAAACTATATTATCTATTAATAAATCACACACACACACACACACACACACACACAACACACACACACACACATATATATATATATATATATATATATATATATATATGAGAGGATCTTACACACTTAACTGTTCACCCCTTCCACTTTTAAAACAGTATACAAATTTATTTTTTTAGATAGCCATCATTTGCATTTTTTTCTTTATTTACAGAATTTCAACAGCCCTTTAATTTTGGGGAAAGTGAGAAATTGTAGGTTGACCCCTAGACTATAGAGGGGTGTGTGGATGCTGATAGACTTATGTGATTAAATATTTTTCAAATGTTCCATGAGATATAAAGAATCTACTTGTTCTATTATTGTGAACAAGACTGTCGTACAGTACACAAGCTCAGTCAATAGCATCTGCTGACTATTAAGCCAGGAGAAATGTATGTTCATACACTTGCAGGTCTTCTATGATTACATCAAGGTTGCACAACTGGTTCTCAGATATTCAAAATGGTGGCATATGTTTGGGGCAGATTTCATATAAATATTAGAATGTATTTATAATTATGACCAAAGCTGTGAATCTAGATTTTTATCTGATTTTATTAAAAAGCACTAGAGTAAGATTATCTAACAACAACAGTTTTCATAGATAGTTTCAATTATTGATTGGGTTATTTGTAAGTAATGTTTTGATGTTAGAAAACAAATGAGATTAGCTAACAGAAGTTCACAAAGAAATATTATTAATTTTATATAAGGAAAAAAATACATTTGTTTTGGCTATCAGTCCAATTTATATAAATGTTGATTGAAAGCCTCAATTTCACTATATATATATATATATATATATATATATATTATATATATATATATATATATATATATATTTCTCTTCTGATTTGAATATGAATAACATGGATAATTTATTTAACTCACTTATAAATCAGATATTTGTACTCACATTTATATTAGTAATTAGGAAGATTTTGTTTGTCTATCCTCTATAGATAGCCGGTCAGTTTTATGAAAACTATAAAAAATTTACAATGCGTTATCATTTGATCAAAAAGAAGGTTTTAAAGTAAAAAAGAAAATTATTCCTTATTTACTCTCATCAAGAGGAAGAAAAAAAAACCCAAAGATTTCAATGTAAATTAGAAAATATATTCAAATGTTAATAAACAAATGGTATTTTTACTGTATCTGTTATCTATATTATAATGATCCAATTTTTGTAGATATTAGCAAAAATGGCACATTGTGTTAGCACAATATTGTTACAATGCTTTAACTTAATTAAATAATTTCAAATACAATTTGCAAGTTAATAATAATAAATATCATCATTCAGCCTCAAAATGAGATCTGCCCTGTCATCAGAGTTTAGGTTATTCCTAATCAAATTATTACATACAATTATTTACACAATTATTACATACATTAATTCATTAAAATCAAATCATCTAAATTTAATTATTTAAATCAATTACAAACAATAAAAACTTTTAAATCTATTATACACAATTAAAAATTTGACGACACTAATTCAGTTAAACTCGTCTCTTTCATAATCAAAGTAAATGTTCATATGTATATTTCCTTCTCATAACACTTATTGAAAAGAAATTGACATCAACAAATGATATTTGTTACCCTGATGAAAATTGGAAACACATGCCTAATACATATTCATTTTAAATATGTTTTCAATACTGTAAATCTCTAATTGAAACATTTAGTGTTGATATATTTTGTCAAATATCAAAAAATCATCTTCACTTTTCCTATTTTTTATTCTCACTCTTCATTTTTCAACATTATATATAAGTGTTGTTATGGGTCCAATGGGAGAAAATTAAATATTTCATAAAAAAGAAGGTCCACAAAATGGATTATGTTTTTAGAATTTTTTAAAATTTTTATCTTATATTTGCGACACGTGTTTCAGATCTTCTGATATCTTCTTCAGGCATTGATTAATCATGCCCGAAGAAGATATCAGAAGATCTGAAACACATGTTACAAATGTAAGATAAAAATTTAAAAAAATTCTAAAAACATAATCCATTTTGTGGACCTTTTTTATAAATATATAATATATATATACATACATACATATATAAAGATAATCTACTGAGTCAGACGAACCTACTATTAGAGTCAGATTTTAGCCTGAAGAGCTTTATGCGAAACTAATAGTAGGTTCGTCTGACTCAGTAGATTATCTTTATTACTTGGCTCTACTTAGGTATCGAGCACTTTTTACAGATTAGCTTCTCCTAGCGGTTATATGAATATATATATATATCTTATATACATATATAATATATAATTGTTTTTTCTTTGGACAAATACTATACCAATAGATTATTTTTTGTTGGTACGAATATCTTGGTCTTTTTTTTTTCAAAAATTTTTTTCTTCCTGGTTGATGTTTGGGAGTATATTTTTACAATCAAACTCTCTGCTGGGTTTTTTCTCTCCGCAAGGATCTACCAACACGCTTGGTATATTAAATTACATACATATATATGAGTAAGAAAAGGTGGAATGAAAACATCACACAATGCTGTTAAAGAAGAAAACAATTTATAATATAATCATAGCTGATACTGATCAATATTTCGATTTTACAAAAATCATCATCAGAGCTCATTCACTCCCGTAGTTGTTTGGGTCGGAGAGGAAAGTCAAAATGAGTTTACAAACCGACCCAAACAACTACGGGAGTGAATGAGCTCTGATGATGATTTTTGTAAAATCGAAATATTGATCAGTATCAGCTATGATTATATTATAAATTGTTTTCTTCTTTAACAGCATTGTGTGATGTTTTCATTCCACCTTTTCTTACTCATATTGTCGGATTCATTTCCTTTCTTTTAACTTATATACATATATATATATGTTGAGAAAAGGGAGACAATACAGAAAATTAAATTAACTGTCAATCCATAGCTTGAGAGAATTAAACAAATTATAGACAAATGATTAAACAATCTTATTCAGTTGACCTGTTGATTTTACAGACAATTAATTTATAATCCTGTTTAACTGACAATACAAATGACTGACATTTTTGGCTGACAAATGTAAGCTGGTTACTAAAACATGAATGAAATCTATTTTATTCATCAGGTGTTCATATCCGGTCACTGTATTCTATGAAAATCTCACCAGAATAGCAGCCAAAAAACAGTAAAATATCGGGAAAACCAGTCCTCATTTTGCAACTATGTATCTATCTCTATTGTTCGTTATAGATAGAAAAAAAGGAAAGAAAACTTGGCAACATTAAACTTAGTAGGATAAATGAACAACCAAACAACTTCCACATAGACTACTTTTTTCTTTTGTTCTGTTTTTTGTTCATAGTTCAAACTTAGGATTATTAATACAATGACCAATTATCTTCTTATCATGTATATTAAATCTTTTTCTTATTTTTTAAAAGATTTACACACTCACAAATCTTCCATTCGTTATCATCCTGTAACACCCTCTGGTTAAAAATGAGACCATCCAAATCATCCAAGATTCAATGCAAAAATGTAAATCCAAATAATCACTTAATTGCAGATTTCCTATTTGTCCCATTTAATTTCACCAAATTCTAAAAATGAAACATTCCAAATGGTCTTGCATCGCTTAAATGCACAACGTAAACTTAAAATGAATTGAAAAAAAAAAAAAAGAAGTTACATATTTGTTTTATTCATAATATTGAAATTGTGAATTACGGAACATATTTTGGTAATTTTGATCTTATATCATCCCAGCCTTCTTCCTTAATTTACACTATATTTTAGCAAGCCAGCATCAGGTGAAACTCTGGCCGTACTTAGATATTTTTCTGAGTCATGTTTTTGTCACTTTTTTGTTGGCAAATTAATGTAGATATTTTAAAACAGCCCCTCCCAGATTTTTTATCGGCAAATCAATGTAAATATTCTATACTCCCCCCTTTTAAGAAAGATTGAGAGAGAGTTAAATCAATATTATTATACTTATATATATTGAACTATTTAGCAATAGCTCTTAAGTAAACATATCAAATGTTGTAATAATTAAATTATCATACTGTGGTATATCCATGGGTCCTGCTAGTTTACATAAATACAAAATAAAAAAGTATGGACTGAGGCAAATTTCAAATTTCAAAGACATGCAGATAGTTGAGCAACAAATATTGATGTGATGATCATACAGTAATGAATATTTGACACTTTCAATGAATGTTATGTTATGATAGATTTGAAACATATAAAACTGTAGTCCCTTTCCATAATGGTAAACTACAAACAGTTACAGAGTTGAGTAGAATATTTTTTCATTGGTTAAGACAGTTGAAAGGCTTTTGACCATTATTCAACTTGAGCCAGTTTGGCTTGGCGATTTGAGTAACTAGGAAAAATAGCTGGGCACAAGTATTTAAGTTTTAATATAATAAAATATTATATTACATTAGAAAGACAAAAAAAAACTAAATAAGAATGCATATAAAAGGAATACACTTATTTCATTTTTATCTTAATTGATTTCTATATAAAATTATACATAGGATTACTTTTAATAGATTTGAGAAAAAAAACAATATTAGAAATCAATAACACCAAGTGATTATTTATTAAACCTAGTTTTGGTAAAACCAGTATGCAAATTATCTAGGCCATGTACTATGTAAACCTTTATTTCTTAGCAATATATATAACGTATATAGCAGACTTTTAAATGCGTTAATAACATGGGTTGTTTTGAGGCAAATCTAACTCAGTCTGACAATAATAGAGACATTGTTAATAAAAAGATGCTAATTAAGATTAAATAATGATTATTTAATAATCATTGAGAATATGATATAAATAACTAAAGGAATTGTGATGTCAGTGGTGATGTAGTTTCACTTACAAATAGACACATAATCTCCATTATAATAAGATAATCTAATGAGCCAGAACTATTAATCATTATGGATTCACTTTAGAAAAGAAAAAAACACTTTTAATATGAAAGAAAAATTCTTTCTCTAGTGATGGGTCAAGTATTTGAAAAACCTGGTATACTCTCCATCGTACAAATATTCAAATATATTCAGCCATAAGAATCAACCAAAGTAATTTTTGTATCAAAACAAAAAAGATATTTTTATCTTTGGGTTTTCCAATTACTCGACTATTATTGGTAAATACCATTTATCTTTGGTTAATATCAAAATTTTACTTTTTCTTTTATCAAATAGATTTACTGAGTGATCATATATATAATATTATAATCCAAGACTTATTGGTGAGGTTTTTTGTTTGCTCTTGTTTATTAGATCCATTTGAAATTTAAACTTTGTTATTGATTGTAATTGGAAAAAATACATAAAGAAAAACAATAAATAATGAAAGACTTTCTCTTTAAAGGAAAATATACATTATTAGTTGTAAATATCATAATTATCATATTGTTTAGTAATTTAAAGACAACTATAAACTATTACTATTTTTATGAAATAGATTGAGCCTTTAATATAAATATATTGAGCCTTTTTGGATTATTACTTATGCTACTACAATGAAAACGTGGTCGTAACTTCCTGATGAATATATATATATATATATATACTACTATATATATATATATATATATATATATATAAAGGTACTGCTATAAACAGATGGAGCTCTCTCAGACGCCTTAACATGTATACATATGTACTTATCAGTTAATTCATGCTCCATTTTATAGGTGTGCTGATAGCTTAGTAGTTAAGACTCTGACTGATGATAAATCAGTCAGAACTTCGATCCCAGCTGGAGTTAGCCTGCTAAGTTTAGCCACAATTAATAGATGTGATAAGTTGAAACACGATGTCTTTGGATGACTAATTATTATATATATATATATATATATATATATATATATAGAAGAGAGAGGAGAGAGAGAGAGAGAGAATTTATTATATGAAAAGAATTTAAACGCTGCCTAAACAGGTACTTTTGACCCCAACCTTCATGGATAGCTACAGGTAACATACAAAAGAGGTAATCCTTCAGATGTATGTAAAAGTATATTTATAATAGAAATACATACTTGGAAAAGTTCATTTGGTTCATTCTTGTCGGGTCAGGTTTTTATAGACATGTCTGGAATTTATGAAAAATTTTCAGTTTGTCCATTGGCTGAGTGCCACGCCCCTGGAATAGAGGGTTTTCTCATGGATGGACGAAATTGACATCTTTCTCTTAAGATGAGTTGAAAGAGAGATAAATTTTTTTTTGTGTTTGCTAATGTAACTGATTTATTGTCTCCTGGTGGCCATCAGAAGAGTCATCTTGCTGGCAAGGCAGGTAATTTGTACATCCTAATGGTCAATGTGTTTACTTCAAAGCCTGAAGGTGTTATAAGAATCAATTGGATTTTATGCAAAAATAAAATGTGGTAGAAAATGTTAAAATCATTGATTAGAATTTGTGTAATTGTTTTTTTTCAATAATACTGTTGTTCATAATTTGTAAATGTCAGAGCATAGTGCATACTACCCTCAAACCTCACAACTGGGGGGTGGAGCTTACTTGGGAGCCCCAGAAGGAATGTTTCATATATTTTCTATGAATACTACTTTATGAAAATATGTAGGAGAGCGGCTAATATATTTTATATGAATACTAATTATGTATTGATTGTAGTAAGTAAAGTTGACATTGGTATCAGACAAGACAATTTACATAATTAGTATCATATAAATATATTAGCCGCTCTCCTACATATTCATAAAGTAAGTAATTCATAGAAAATTAATGAAACATGTCTTCTGGGCTCCCACGTAAGCTCGCACCCCAGTTGTGAGGTTTGAGGGTAGTATGCACCTTGCTCGACATTTACAAATTATGAACAACATATTATTGAAAAAAAACATTACACAAATTTCTAATCAATGATTTTAAAGCATTTCTACCATTTTGCTTTGCATAAAATGCCAATTGATTCTTATAACCTTCAGGCTTTGAAGTACACCATTGACCATTAGGATGTACAATACCTGCCCTTGCAGCAAGATGACTCTTCTATGGCCCACCAGAGACAATATAAGTTACTATAGCAACACAAAAAAATTTAGCTCTCTTTCACTCATCTTTAGAGAAAGATGTCAATTTTCGTCCATCCATCGAGAAAACCTCTATTTCCAGGGGCGTGGCACTCAGCCAATGGACAACTGAAAATTTTATAAATTCCAGACATGTCTATAAAAACCTGAACCGACAAAGGAATGACCAAATGAACTTTCCAAGTATGTATTTCTATTATAAATATACTTTTACATACATCTGAAGATTACCTCTTTGGTATGTTCTGTAGCTATGCATGAAGGTTGGGGGTCAAAAGTAACCTGTTTAGGCAGCGTTTTAAATTCTTTCATATAATAAATTCTCTCTCCTCTCTCTCTCTCTCTCTCTCTATATATATATATATAATATATATATATAATATATATAATAGTCATCCAAAGACATCGTGTTCACTTATCACATGCTATTAATTGTGGCTAAACTTAGCAGGTACTCCAGCTGGGTGAAGTCTGACTGATTTATCATCAGTTCAGAGTTCTAACTACTAAGCTATCGCACACCTATAAAATGGAGCATGAATTTAACTGATAAGTACAATATGTATAGCATGTTAAGGCTGTCTGAGAGAGCTCATCTGTTTTATACATGCCTTATATATATATATATATATATATATATATATACTATTATATATATATATATATATTCATCCGGAAGTTTCCGACCACGTTTTCATTGTAGTAGCATAAGTAAATTAAAATCCAAAAGGCTCAATATATTATATCAATAAAGGCTCAATCTATTTCAATAAAAATAGTAAATTAGTTTATAGTTGTCTTTAAATACTAAACAATATGATAATTATGATATTTACAACTAATAATGTATATTCCTTTAAGAGAAAGTCTTTCATTATTTATTGTTTTTCTTTATGTATTTTTTCCAATTACAATCAATCACAAAGTTTCAATTTCAAATGGATCTAATAAACAAGAGCAACAGAAAACTCACCAATAATTTGGATTATAATATTATATATATGATCACTCAGTAAATCTATTTGTTTTAAAAGAAAAAGTAAATGTTGAATATTAACCAAAGATTAAATGGTATTTCCAATAAATAGTCGAGTAATTGGAAAACCCAAAGATAACAATCTTTTTTTGTTTTGATACAAAAATTATCTTGTGTTGTCTTTAGTGCTGAATATATTTGAATATTTGTCACGATGGAGAGTAATACCAGGTTTTTCAATACTTGACCCATCACTAGAGAAAGAATTTTTCTTTCATATTAAAATCAGTGTTTTTTTCTTTTTTCTAAAGTGAATCATAATGATTAATATTCTGGCTCATTAGATTATCTTATTATAATGGAGATTATGTGTCTATTTGTAAAGTGAAACTAACATCACCACTGACATCACAATTCCTTAGTTATTTATATCATATTACTCAATGATTATTAATAATCATTATTTAATCTTAATTAGCATTTTTTATTAACAATGTCTCTATTATTGTCAGACTGAGTTAGATTTGCCTCAAAACAACCCATGTTATTACGCATTTAAAATTCTGCTATGTATCGTTATATATATTGGCTAAGAAATAAAGGTTTACCATAGTAGCATGGCCTAGATATTTGCATACTGGGTTTTAACCAAAACTAGGTTTAATAAATAATCACTGGTGTTATTGATTTCTAATATTGTTTTTTTCTCACATCTATTAAAAGTAATCCCTATGTATAATTTTATATAGAAATCAATTAGATAAAAATGAAAATAAGTGTATTCCTTTTATATGCATTCTTATTTAGTTTTTTTTTGTCTTTCTAATGTAATATAATATTTTATTATATTAAAACTTAAATACTTGTGCCCAGCTATTTTTTCCTAGTTACTCAAATCGCCAAGCCAAACTGGCTCAAGTTGAATAATGGTCAAAAGCCTTTCAACTGTCTTAACCAATGAAAAAATATTCTACTCAACTCTGTAACTGTTTGTAGTTTACCATTATGGAAAGGACTACAGTTTTTATATGTTTCAAATCTATCATAACATAACATTCATTGAAAGTGTCAAATATTCATTACTGTATGATCATCACATCAATATTTGTTGCTCAACTATCTGCATGTCTTGAAATTTGAAATTTGCCTCAGTCCATACTTTTTTTATTTTGTATTATGTAAACTAGCAGGACCATGGAATATACCACAGTATGATAATTTAATTATTACAACATTTGATATGTTTACTTAAGAGCTATTGCTAAATAGTTCAATATATATATAAGTAATAATAATATTGATTTAACTCTCTCTCATCTTCTTAAAAGGGGGAGTATAGAAATATTTACATTGATTTGCCGATAAAAAATTCTGGGAGGGCTGTTTAAAATATCTACATTAATTTGCCAACAAAAAAGTGACAAAAACATGACTCGGAAATATCTAAGTACGGCCAGAGTTTCACCTGATGCTGGCTTGCTAAAATATAGTGTAAATTAAGGAAGAAGGCTGGATGATATAAGATCAAAATTACCAAAAATATGTTCGCGTAATTCACAATTTCAATATTATGAATAAAACAAATATGTAACTTCTTTTTTTTTTTCAATCATTTAAGTTTACGTTGTGCATTTAAGCAATGCAAGACCATTTGGAATGTTTCATTTTAGAATTTGGTGAAATTAAATGGGACAAATAGGAAATCTGCAATTAAGTGATTATTTGGATTTACATTTTGCATTGAATCTTGGATGATTTGGATGGTCTCATTTTTAACCAGAGGGTGTTTACAGGATGATAACGAATGGAAGATTTGTGAGTGTGTAAATCTTTTAAAATATAGAAAAAAGAATTTAATATACATGTAAGAAGATAATTGGTCATTGTATTAATAATCCTAAGTTTGAACTATGAACAAAAAACAGAACAAAAAGAAAAAAGTAGTCTATGTGGAAAGTTGTTTGGTTGTTCATTTATCCTACTAAAGTTTAATGTTGCCAAGTTTTTCTTTCCTTTTTTTCTACTATATACGAACAATAGAGATAGATACATAGTTGCAAAATGAGGACTGGTTTTCCGATATTTTACTGTTTTTTGGCTGCTATTCTGGTGAGATTTTCATAGAATACAGTGACCGATATGAACACCTGATGAATAAAATAGATTCATTCATGTTTTAGTACCAGCTTACATTTGTCAGCCAAAAATGTCAGTCTTGTATTGTCAGTTAACAGGATTATAAATTAATTGTCTGTAAAATACAGGTCAACTGAATAAATTGTTTAATCATTTGTCTATAATTTGTTTAATTCTCTCAGCTATGGATTGAAGTTAATTTAATTTTCTGTATTGTCTCCCTTTTCCTCAAGCATATATATATATATGTATATAAGTTAAAAGAAAGGAAATGAATCCGACAATATGAGTAAGAAAAGGTGGAATGAAAACATCACACAATGCTGTTAAAGAAGAAAACAATTTATAATATAATCATAGCTGATACTGATCAATATTTCGATTTTACAAAAATCATCATCAGAGCTCATTCACTCCGTAGTTTTTGGGTCGGTTTGTAAACTCATTTTGACTTTCCTCTCCGACCAACAACTACGGGAGTGAATGAGCTCTGATGATGATTTTTGTAAAATCGAAATATTGACCAGTATCAGCTATGATTATATTAATAAATGTGTTTTCTTCTTTAACAGCATTGTGTGGATGTTTTCATTCCACCTTTTCTTACTCATATATATGTATGTAATTTAATATACCAAGCGTGTTGGTAGATCCTTGCGGAGAGAAAAAACCCAGCAGAGAGGTTTGATTGTAAAATATACTCCAAACATCAACCAGGAAGAAAAAAATTTTTGAAAAAAGAAAAGACCAAGATATTCGTACCAACAAAAAATAATCTATTGGTATAGTATTTGTCCAAAAGAAAAAAACAATTTATATGTTATATATGTATATAAGATATATATATATATCATATAACCTGCTAGGAGAAGCTAATTCTTGTAAAAGTGCTCGATACCTAAGTAGAGCCAAGTATAAAGATAATCTACTGAGTCAGACGAACCTACTATTAGTTTTCGCATAAAGCTCTTCAGGGCTAAAATCTGAACCTAATAGTAGGTTCGTCTGACTCAGTAGATTATCTTTATATATGTATGTATGTATATATATATATATATTTATAAAAAAAGGTCCACAAAATGGATTATGTTTTTAGAATTTTTTTAAATTTTTATCTTACATTTGTAACATGTGTTTCAGATCTTCTGATATTCTTTCGGCATGATTAATCAATGCCTGAAGAAGATATCAGAAGATCTGAAACACGTGTCGCAAATATAAGATAAAAATTTTAAAAATTCTAAAAACATAATCATTTTGTGGACCTTCTTTTATGAAATATTAAATTTTTCCCGTTGACCCATAACAACACTTATATATAATGTTGAAAAATGAAAGGTGAGAATAAAAATAGGAAAGTGAAGATGATTTTTGATATTTGACAAAATATATCAACACTAAATGTTTCAATTAGAGATTTAAGTATTTGAAACATTTTTAAAATGAATATGTATTAGGCATGTGTTTCCAATTTTCATCAGGGTAACAAATATCATTTGTTGATGTCAATTTCTTTTTCCAATAAGTGTTATGAGAAGGAAATATACATATGAACATTTACTTTGATTATGAAAGAGACGAGTTTAACTGAATTAGTGTCATCAAATTTTTAATTGGGTATAATAGATTTAAAAGTTTTTATTGTTTGTAATTGATTTAAATAATTAAATTTAGATGATTTGATTTTAATGAATTAATGTATGTAATATTGTGTAAAATAATTGTATGTAATAATTTGATTAGGAATATCCTAAGCTCTGAATGACAAGGCAGATCTCTTTGAGGGTGAGGCAAATGATGATTTATTATTATTAACTTGCAAATTGTATTTGAAATTATTTAATTAAGTTAAAGCATTGTAACAATATGTGCTAACACAAATCTCACTACAATGTGCCATTTTTGCTAATATCTTCAAAAATTGGATCATTATAATATAGATAACAGATACAGTAAAATACCATTTGTTTATTAACATTTGAATATTTTTCTAATTTACATTAAATCTTTGGTTTTTTTCTTCCTCTGATGAGAGTAAATAAGGAAAATAATTTTCTTTTTACTTTAAAACCTTCTTTTGATCAAATGATAACGCATTGTAAATCTTTATAGTTTTCATAAAACTGACCGGCTATCCTATAGAGGATAGACAAACAAAATCTTCCTAATTATTAATATAAATGTGAGTACAAATATCTGATTTTATAAGTGAGTTAAATAAATTATCCATGTTAATTCATATTTCAAATCAGAAAGAGAAATAATATATATATATATATATAATATATATATATATATATATATATATATATAATATAGTGAAATTGAAGCTTTCATCAAATTATATAAATTGGACGATCCAAAACAGAATATTTTTTTCCTTAATAAAATTAATAATATTTCTTTGTGAACTTCTGTTAGCTAATCTCATTTTGTTTTCCTAACATCAAAACATTACTTACAAATAACCCAATCAATAATTGAAACTATCTATGAAAACTGTTGTTGTTAGATAATCTTACTCTAGTGCTTTTTTAATAAAATCAGATAAAAATCTAGATTCACAGCTTTGGTATAATTATAAATACATTCTAATATTTATATGAAATCTGCCCAAAACATATGACACCATTTTGAATATCTGAGAAACCAGTTGTGCAACCTTGATGTAATCATAGAAGACCTGCAAGTGTATGAACATACATTTATCCTGGCTTAATAGTCAGCAGATGCTATTGACTGAGCTTGTGTACTGTACGACAGTCTTGTTTCAACAATAATAGAACAAGTAGATTCTTATATCTCATGGAACATTTGAAAATATTTCATCACATAAGTTATCAGCATCACACACCCCTCTATAGTCTAGGGGTCAACCTACAATTTCTCACTTTCCCCAAAATTAAAGGCTGTTAAAATTCTGTAAATAAAGAAAAAAATGCAAATGATGGCTATCTAAAAAAAATAAATTTGTATACTGTTTTTAAAAGTGGAAGGGGTGAACAGTTAAGTGTGTAAGATCCTCTCATATATATATATATATATATATATATATATAATATGTGGTTGTGTGTGTGTGTGTGTGTGTTGTGTGTGTGTGTGTGTGTGATTTATTAATAGATAATATAGTTTGGTATATTTATAAGTAAAGAGTGCTCAATATCATTGATAGTTAGGGTAGTGAAGATATGAAGCACCAGCAATTGGTAACTGGCAGTTTTTCACATGCGATTTTCAAACCAAAAATCAAATAGGTGAGAAACTATCAGTTACAAGTGCTGTTGGTTTCATATTTTCACTATCCTAACATTTGGTTCCAGCTGTATTAGAAAAGACACCTTCATTTGCTGGCCCTAACACAACTTTTACAGACTTTATTTGGTTACTATCATTATATTCATTATCAGGTTGCACTAATAGCATGGATTCCCATGACTCTCTCGCACCACTGTTACTATCAGTCCTTGCTCTGGCAGGTCTCTACATGGCACCCAGGATCTGCAAAGAGCAAATTGATGTATGTCTTTGCTGGAATGTAATACATGGACGCGTCATGTAATCATTTCCACAGGAGAATGTCACTTATGAGTTTGTCCTTGCTTCTCCAGCTGTGTTTCAGCATGACTTGTTCATCTTACTTAGATGATTTGTGTGATGGGGAAAAGTGACTGCTCATTGCTTTTTTGTGGGATGCTGCTTCCAAGATTTGTTCAAGACAGCACACATAAATCCTGAAAGTAGTTCCATCTAGCCATTTTCTCTAAGCATTTTGTTAGAGTCCAAGTGGTTTTACCCCAACCCTTCACCATGGACAAGGATGCAACACAAGATCAACTTTTAGGCAGAGTAAAACTAGTCATTGTACCTGGCAAGTTCTCCTTATGACATCCAGTATCTATAAGTAACTCTTTGCTGGTCAACCCAGTCTGGTTTGCCACAGGAGAACATTACTTATGAGTTCATCCTTGCTTCTCCAAAAGTGTCCAGCACTATCGAAATCTGAAAAAAGAAGAAAAAAAAAAAGGAAATCTCTTCAGATAGCTGAATGCCACAATTGTTCAAAGTTGTTCAAACATAAAATACTTCAAGTATCAAGTGTTATGAATTTGTAACTAATGTCTAGATGTTTAACTGTCTACTTCCTTTTTTCCAAATCAATCCTTTGTGTAAGCTCTTGAAAGAAAAACATGTTGCTATGATTATCTAATTGAATCATTTATATATTTCTTATCATTTTTTTATTATTTAAAACACTCAATTTTTAGTTGCAGCAATTTGTCTCTTTAAATAGAGAAAATTATGAGTGTTGAGAGCAATCTTTTATCAACAAGAATTTGCTACAAGTAATTTTTATAGATTTACAATATTTGATTATTCTAAATTATCTTTTTCAAGCAGTTGAGATGTAGATAAGACGTTTCTGCCCATTTATTACTAGAAATAAATGACAAAGACTTCCTTTCCCATCATCGTCTATTAAATCATACTGGACACTGTCTAAGCAAAGAGTTCACTACTGACAGCAACATATGGGAAGCAGGAAATCAGAATTATTGCTATGTAGCAATTTGAGCCAGATATACACCTTCCAATTAAGCTAGATTTGTAAAGCTGATCAAACATGTCATCTGTCTATACATAGAATGGATTCACTTATATTCAACAAGCAGAAGTAACCAGTCTACGACAAAAGGATTTTAGGAACACTGGGGAATGAGAGAGAAAGGAGGAACAGGAAGTAAGAGGAGGGTTAGAGAAAATAATTTATTAATTCATATATTAATAATAATTCATATATTTTGTTTTAGAATGAGTCCCTATATGACACAATAAAAAGAAACTAAGAATAAAATGTGTCCTGTAAAATTTTTGTATTATAATTTCTTTCTTTGGTTTACATTTAAAATAATATTTAAACTATGTAACTAAAAATGAACGTTGCATAAATATATAATATATATATATATATTATATATATATATATATATATGAAGTGTTCAAACAATGTGTTTTGAAAATGGCGAAGGCCGACAATTTTTAGGGAGAATTATGTGCTTAATTAAAGTCATACCTAATTTGTTAATTAATTAATTATAATTAAACCAATATGCATGCCTCATTCATTTTATTATAATTAATTAATTAACAAATTAGGTATGACTTTAAATTAAGCACATAATCTCCCTAAAAATATATATATAATATATATATATTTGTAAATGTATAAGTAGTAACTTACCCGTGGGTATGAGTACGATCATTGGAAGCGCACAGTATCCAGAGGTTTAAGATTGAGAAAAAACAATATATAACTATATATATATATATATATATATATATGGTGTTTTTTATCTGTGTGTCCCAGCACATCAAGTGAAGCATCATAAAGCTTTGATTAAAGCTCGACCAAAACATTAATTGGATCAGAGGTTTGAAATTATTGATCCCTGTCAACAAATCTTTGCTTAGTTTCAGGATTTTTTAGTTTGCTTTGCTCTCTCCATTGTTGGAAAGGTTTTTGCAAGAATTCTTCTAAATTGCTTGGAAAACATATATCACCATTATTCTTCCAGAATCCCAATGTGGTTTCCGCTCTGGACGTGGCACAACTGATATGATCTTCTCGGCTTCGCAACTGCAAGAAAAGTGCATTGTGGCAGAATTTTGACCTCTATCAATGTTTCATCAATCACGTGAAAGCCTTTGACATGGTCAACTGTGAGGTGCTCTGGAGGGTTCTTGTGAAGTTAGATTGTCCTCCACATTTTATAGCCTTACGGTTTCTTCATTTGATGATATGAATGCTTTGGTCACATATAATGTACCCTTGTAGAGCTGTTTCAGTCATGAATGGTGTGAAACAGGGCTGCATTCCTCGCACCACAACTATTTGTGTGGGAGCTACTATATGCAGATGACTGTGACTTGGTAACACACATACACAAACAACATCTCAGGACACTTGAGAGATTCCATCAGAATTGCCTTCACAGGATTTTAGGGGATAGAATGGTTGTCATTTACACCAAACCCCACAATACTTGAACAATGTCATCCTGCCTAGATTGAGAGTTTGATCTTTAGATTTGTCTTCACTGGTCTGGTCATCTAGTTCGCATGAATGATTGCAGAATCCCAAAACAACTATTTTACAATGAAATCTCAACTGGCAAACATTGTCAGTGCAAACCAAAATGAGGTTTAAGGACTCCTCAAGGACACTCTGAAGAACACTACTATTGATGTGGATGACTAGGAGAAGCTAGCTTGTAAATAGACCTAGCTGGAGAGTCCCCTCTACCGGTCTGTGAAAGAATTTTGAGTCCAACGGAATTAAACACAAATAACAAATGTTAAGAGGGCTATTAGAAAGGGTAATTTTCAGTCCAGCAATATTCAAGTGGAGAAGTTCCAACATGTAGTCTATGTGGAAGAGTATGTTCTCCAGGGGTTGGCCTGGTGAGTTATCTGAGAAAACATATGGATACAGTGTCAAATGTTACTGGCAATCAACTATGAAAAAAAAACAAAAAAACAACAGGAAATGGTCTTACTTGAGCACGAGTTGACAACCAACATATATATTATATATAGTTATTATATATATATATATATATATTTACCAACCCCTCCACATGAGTAGACTGCAACACAAGGCCAATTTTTAGCAGAGCTTTACATGTTTCAAGTCAGCTTTCCTTCTTCTAAATTAGTTTATCATACCAAAGTTAAAGAGCCCAATCTGGCCTACTATTTACCCATAGCTGGAGGGAGCATAATTGGAATTCATAGGTTTTCCTATGATATTAGCAATATGTGAAATGGAACCTCAACCAGAATTTGAACTTGGTTCGCCGTGTCCATTTCCTACAATGATAACCATTACACCAAAAACATAATATATATATATATATATATATATATATATATATATATATATTATATATATATATATATATATATATATATATATATATATATATATATATAAAGGGTATAATTTTGATTACAGGATTTTCAATTCTGTAGATATTATGCCTAATAATATCCATTTTGATTGTATGATATTCCACTAGAATTGATAATGTCTTGGTATCCTTTGGTTTAGATTTTTTTAAAATTCATTAAGAATCGATACATATTTGCAGGCAAACTGTATATTTATTTTTTATTACATTAAAAGTTTATAGCTGAATAATAAAATAATCTAAAAAGTAACTCATAAAGTATATCAGCTGTTCTTAAATGATTCTGTTTAGATAAAACCTTATTTTCTTTGTGAAATCTTTCAAATTACTTTCTTTTTTTTATGAAACCATTAAGCAAAGATGTAATCATCAGACAAAATGACAAAATAGTTTAAGAAGAGACGTTAATTCACCAAAAACTTTTTTCTTTGTCTAATTATTCCATTTTCTGCTGAGATGGATTGTTTCAGTGATGGAAATATTCCAAATAAATTACACCAAGGCATGAAATCTACTTTTTGTCTGTCTGTCTGTCTGTTCTTCTGCTGTCTGTGCGTGTGTTGACAAAGATTACTTATTTTTACCCAGTAGCTTAGAACCTGTCAAAAAGTGGCAGGCTGTGAACAATAGAAAACAATATAAAAAGTTAATGCATTTTCTACAAAATACTTTCTTCTTCTTCTTCTTTTTTAAATGTATTTATTACTTTTGTTTTTGTTTCATTTTCATCTCTTGTGATTCTGCTTTTAATTAATCACTGTATAATTAAAAAAAGCAATTAGAATTAATGAATATCTCTACAGTAAATTCTATTATTTATTTTTCATTTTTTTATTTTCATTTATTTTTTAAAGGAATATGTGATACCAGTGATATATGGAATTAGTTACTGATTTTCAGAGTGAGATTAATTTTTGAAGATGATTTGATTGATTGAAACAGCACATCAACACATCTCGGGTTATTTTATCCAAACAGTAAATTGGGTGGGGATGGTCAGTTTTTTTTGGGGGGTGGGGGGTAAGGATTTTTCTTGATTTGACAGTAAATTGTCTGCAGTTGTTTTTTTTGCAAATTCAGAAAAATTGGGAATACTTTGAGGAATAATTCATAGGGCAAAAGTTCAAGTTTTATTATTTGTCTAAACTTTGAGATATAAACAATAATGATGAGGACAACTGTCTGAAAAATCTAAATAATTCAAGTTTATTGTTATATTTTTGGTATAATTTTATTTTTTCAGGAAGGACAAAATGCCATTTTTAATATATCTCTCATGTTATTTGTGTTGTAAAAACATTTTCTAAGAACAAAATCAACACATTCTGTTTGGATGTTTAACATTATATGGTGTTTGAAATGCTAAGCATTTGAACTGTATTCTTGTTTAATAAAAATGAGTGTGACCCATACATAGTTATAGTGACTTGTTCCTTCTAGACTTTCTAAAGTTTGGTTTTCATCCTCCTATATTGGGTTTTATTATGGAGGTGTGTGGTCTAATGGTTAGAGTCATAAGAAATGAAACTCATTGAACTGAGTTCAATTCCTGGACAAAGCTGTTTGCATTTCACATGGCGCTAATACCCTTGGGAAGGGTATGAATCCAATTCTCACTCCAGCTATGGTAAATAGCAGGGCAAGACTCAGGCTCTTTAAACCATGGCTAGGTAAACCAGTCTGGGGAAGAAAAACCTGAATTGAAACCTGTTAAACTCCGCCTTCAGAATTTGACCTTTGTGTTGCTCCTACTCATGTGGAGGGTTGGTGTATATATAATAATATTGGGTTTGTAATTTTTTAAAGAGGATTTGTTTTAATTGAAATTGTTTCATAAGAATTTGATTCTTTCAGAAATGTACATCCATAACATTCATAGAATTTTAAGAATTGTAACTGATTTCTGATATTAAATCAAAACAGATTTCTCTCCTACCTTACCAATCATTAGTCAGGGATAGTTGGCATGAACAAGAACTTATTTTTGTGTCTACATTTAAGAACCTTCTAATCTACTCAGCTTCGAGATTCCCCAATACACAACTTCTCCTCCAAGCACACCCTGCAATTCTGGAATCCTGTGTTGCAATTATACTGGTTTTTCTTTATTAGTTTTCACTCTACTACAGGTTATTTCTCCATTTTCTATCTTTCTTTTTCCATACATACTTCAACAGAATTGTGGATATTTGCAGAACAGCACCTCACAAAGGTTTCTTTTAATCTCTAAATATATTGAAAAGAAACAAAACTTATAATTATGCACAAAGTCAACTTTTTCTTTATTTATTCCTTTTTTTAATTTTTCAGTCTACTCTTTTTCATTTTTAAAAAATGTATTTCTTATATTCAAATCAGATGGGAACAAGTGAATGTTGCCTAGTAAAGTTAAAAAGATTTCCAAAGCTTTTAATTTGAGATTTATCAATAACATTACTAAGACTTGCATAAAACAGAATGTTCATATAAGTAAACTTATACAGATGTTGTTTTTCTGCACATTTATTGAAAGAATTCTGTATTGATTTTCATTGAATGTTGCATGCAATTTCTGCACTGCTCACAAATAAAGATTTTTTTAAAGTCGTCCTTGTGTCTAAAGAGAAAGTATACTTCACAGAAAATGGGGCCTTACAAAATAGTTTAGACTATGGTCATTTATATTATAAGATGATGGTTATTAATTATCTAGAACCAGAAAAGTAGAAAAACAAACAGGAATATTGATAGTCAACAATATAGGGCCGGTTAACTCAGTTGGTAGAGCGTCCACCTAGGAACCACAAGGTTCTGGTTTGATACCAGCCCTCGCCAGCTCAGTGTATGAGTAACACAGGGATCAGTGTGGTAAAGTAAAGAGCTGATGGTAGGTGTGGCTCTTCAACCTTAGACACAAAATAATCTCCTTTGTCTAGCACTAGTGAAGGGAATAGACTTCCTTGCTGTCTGGCTGAATACCGACTTTATGCCACCCTGACTACTTTACTTACTCTTTCTTTATCATCTTATTAAAAAAAAAGAAAGTGCATTTAGAGTTTACTTGAGTTCAAATATGAATCCCCCTTACATTTACCAGTTTTTAAACAAAGGCATGAAAGTTGATCAAAATTATTGATTGATTATCAAAATGTGTCTTTTGGAAAAAGAATACATTTTGAACATATTTTATTGAACTTTTTTTAAAATTAGGAGTCAATGCATAAATAAAAAGATATCTTAGGACTCCCTTATATAATTTTTTGTATAGATGGGGACTTTAATTAGAGCTCTTATATATTTCTTGAATCTTTTGCATTTGTGATTTGGCCCAAAGCTTGGGCTGAACTTTGGTAGGCGCTTTTCTTAACATCATTGGAGTCTAGAGTAACAGCAGTCTCCTCAGAATCTTCAGGACTCTTCTGAGTATTCCAGCCAATCTTAAACAATTGTTGTCGGGACTTTCTTTCTTCTTCTGGTTTCCAATTCATCTAGTCTTAGTTTTCTAACTCCTTGGGAACTGTCCAATGGCACCCCACTAATTGGTGATCACTCACTTCACCATCCATATTATCACAGTTCCTTTCAAAATATCTCTGGGCACAAGTCCAGGCTATCGCATATATTTCCATCTTATTATTTACTTTGGTGATACAGATAGCCTGGGACTGCAAAATCTAACCAGTTGACACAAGTTTTTCTTGTGATCATCTGTATAATCAAACTCCCAGAAAAATGTTATGTTTTTATTTCTCAAGAATGGATTCTGGTTTGTGCATATACCGAATTTTTTGTATGTCAAAATTTAGGTTTCTTACACAATTTCCAGTTGATTCCTGTCAACCCAGTTGTAACCTCACTGTATTCTTATTGTGTTAAGTTTGCTAAACTTCACTTATTAACATGGTTAATTGTCTCATTTCTTGTCCTCAACACCTCCTACTGTAACTAGCGGCGGCGTCACAGTACCAAATAGATATATTGTTACGTACTTCTCTCCTGGCCGGCCTTGGTACTCTATCATCTATCTTCTATCCTGGTCTGGCTTCTATGCTGGGTCCGGTGTCTGGTTCTGTTGGGATCAATTTCTTATCAGAGAGCCTTGTTGGCTATTGTTAGCTTTTAGTAATTAACAACAAGACTTTCGATTTACAATGATGTTCTTTATTCATACCCCAGACAGACAATGCGCGCGGAGAGGTCACTCTGGCTAAGCTTCGCTCTAATTCTAATCCCCAATCTTGCACTGACTACTCAACTCTGATTGCTTTACATCCTTAAACCGGAAGGCTTCTATTGACTTCCGTTCTCACAGTTCCAATCCCAGAACGCAAGGTGAGAGTGAGGTCAGCATTGTCACTCACTCTCAAGGCATCAGCTGTACTGATTGCCTAGGATTTCTATACTACCTAAAAAGTATAGGGATCCAATTAAATATTACA
>CM042159.1:78945569-79032247 GCA_023376005.1 Doryteuthis pealeii | reverse complement strand
TCACTCAGTGTTAACATCTCTTACTTATTATTCACCTGTTCCTTGAATAAAACTTATACCTACCCTTACAATTATCATTGTTCAATTTATTGATTAGCTCTGAATCCTAACTCCTATTTTATAGGAAGCGAGTCATTTATTAAGCCAATTAATAGCAGGATGAATTACATCCCTTTTATGATAGCCAAACAAAACATAATACATATACAATTCTTTTCTTTTTTTGACCATCCTTTCTTTATCAATTGTTTTCTTTCACTACTTCATTTCTATTCATTTCTTAATATTCATCATCATTGATTACCATTCTTTGAAAAGTTCTTTCGTTTTCTTACTTCTCACTATTCTACGAACATCAGGTTCTTATATATCGAAAAGACTTTTCAAAAGGATTTAGGTTCTGCCTTTAACCCTTATAAAAAGTTGGTGTGTGTATGATCGAAGCTATCCAATTGTACAATGAGTTTTTGTAGAATTAAAATAAGTCATTTGATTTATTTTTTATTTTTGGACTGTTGTCCTCATCTTTATTATTATTTACACATACCAACATTTCAGTTGATGTCCTCCAGCCTTTCTCAGGTGTAATCCATTAGGTAGATTGCCATTCCATTACAAGTGTTAAAGATTTATTTAATCTAAGTTTAGTACACAATTAAGATTGGGAACATGTTATGTGTTATTATAACTATAACTTCTTTCTATATAAAACCACCATCATCAAACCATAACCAAGTGTGCAAAATGATATTTAATATTTGATGTGAAATTTCAGTTAGTGAATATATCTTCTTTACACTGACATATAATATTGATATCATGAATTAATGTTTGATTTTTATTCTGTTCAGCCTCAACGATTACCTCAACAGGAAACAACAAAGAAATCTGCAGTATCAAACGTTACAAACCCAAATTTTGACATAACTGTCCCAGATATTTAGTGTGTATTGATTGGTTGTTTTGTTTTAAAGCATATTTCAACCCTTTTTGGGTCATTTTAATGCTGAATCAGTCATTTTATTATTTCGGTTGCTTACAATACCTGTTGCTTGCTTAAGTGGGTTACAATTAAGTAGTGATCGGTTATCACAGCTTATGACAGTAAGCTTATTTACATTTTTCCTTTTCTTAAAAAAAAAAGGCAAAAGTACCAAAAATGTTATTTTCTCTATCTTCCAGAATCAGTAACAAAAAATAAACCAATTTAATTTTGTTTAAATGCTACATCTGTATAATAAGATGATAACCAATCTTCTTGAATAAAGTCGAAGTTGTTCGGGCGGGCCTGAAGTCGGTATCAGCCAGAAGTGAGGGAGTCTATCCCCTTTTCACTAGTGCTAGACCAAAAGGAGATTTGTTTCAGTTTGAGGTGGAGCACCACACTACCATCAGCTCCTTACTTTACGCCACAGATCCCTGTGCTACTCATACGCTGAGGTTTGGGCGAGGGTCGGTATCGAACCAGGAAACCTTTAGTTCCTAGCCGAACGCCTACCGACTGAGCTTACACCGGCTTTCTTGAATAAAGTTAAAAACTAAATGTTAAAATGTCATCTAAACAATTGAAAACAGAATTAACATTCTCAAGCCAACGAAACAAATGAATGAACATATGAAAATGATCAATAAAATGATTAATGATGGGGTGATGATATGAATTTTATAGAGCCATTGGTTTCATCGGTTCAATTAAAGCTGCAGATTACAGTATGGCCAACTTGTCATTATTTAACTAATTTCTTCGTGTGTCACATCAACTGCTTAGAAAACAGGACTTCTTTGACATCAGCATTTTATTCTCCACTTAAAATAGAGACAAAATCTGTGTATGTTATAAAATGAGCGTTGTAAACCAATCAAGATCAAACCATTTTAGTGATACTACTCTCCAACCATCTCTTTAAACCATTTACACCTTTTAATATTAACATATATTTAAGAAAGATTCTCTGTTGTATGTCTGTATGCTACAACAACCAACACATATCCTTTTATAAAGGAAAATTGGTGGAGACCAAGCAAGACCAAAGTTTCATAAGATCCACACCCTGATTTTGTCCAGTTAAAAAACTTTTACTCCTTATTTTCATAAGTGAAAGTTAAATGATTTATAGATAATATATTAAAAAATAATTCAATAAAATTCATTAAAAAAAACAAAACAAATCAATACAGATTAAAATGTTTTATGATTATAAATATCTGTGGATTTAAAATGAATATTATAAGGAACAGCTACAGGTCTCAGACCCCTAATATACTAGCTAAAAGATATTATTATATCATTATTTATAAAGCAAATAAAAGACAAAACATACAAAAAGAATAATAAAAACATACTAAAACAAGAATATAAAAAGAATAAAAGATAATAAAACAAATATATAGAAATTTTTTATTTAATCTTATATAAATATAGATATTTATTTTAAAATTTCAAATCCTGGGCAACGCTTGGGATAGGCTCTGCTAGTATTAAAATAGTTGCATGTTGACTAAGAATGCAAAAGAGAACTTTAGAATTTATTTAATATTCTTTTTTTTCTTTTTACCAATTATCATTACATGGCTGCAACTGCCATGTGTTTATAATTTTTTTCTATGAATAATTTGGCCAGAATTTTTAGGTGTTCCCATCCATGATATAATTTGTTAGTTCGCAGTTTGTCATGCAGATCGATTCTACTGATAGCGAGTTTGATCCTTGCGGATACCTCATATTTGACGGGACTTTCGCATCCACATCTATCCGTGACAAATGGGTTAGGTAAATACCTACTTTGCCAAATTGTATCTGAATCTGTCACCTGATAAGATACTTGAGAAAGAATTTGAAATAGTTATTATAAAACATAAGGGGAATAATGATTCTAAAATTGAAGTCAACTATATTGTATTTGATTGCACATTCTGTATACATTTTTCATAATTAATAAATGGTTAAGAATTATTCATATTATTTATTATGCTCCAATTGTTCACTTTTCATTGCCTTTGTCAATTATTTCAGAAATCAGGTCTGACTCATCCACAAGCCTTTTTTATCAGATTGACAAAATTTTGGTATGATTTGTTATATAGTAATACTATATTATATATATATATATATATATATATATATGAGAAAAAATATTTTTTTTTAAATTATAAACAACACAGGATGTTATGATTAAAAGGGGAAACAATTTTATGTTCAATACTTAAGCATTTTGGTATTATTGTACCATCTTCAGGACACTGTTAAGTGATAGTTTATGTAAGGGACAAAATGAAAGATGTAAAGTGTATAGTGAATGTGTGAATATGATGTTATTAACCAATTTAATTTATATGCGCATTTGTATTATGAAAAGCCAATGACTTTGATCAATGGCATGTGCAAAAAAAATGGAAGGTGAAATCGTTATGATATATATATATATATTATGAAATTTACCAACAACAATGATTCAATTTCTAAGGTGGATTAAACAGATTTGAATTCAGAGGCTTTCCACTCTCCTAGACTGGTTGCCATACCAAGTTTAAAGAGTTCAGTCTGTCCTACTATTTACCATAGGGTGCGAAGGAGATAGTGGATGCATACCTTCCCAAGGATTAGCACTATGTGAAATGCAAACAAGCCTGTTTCCAGATTTTGCTCTGTGTTAACCAGAGCCACAGGCAAATAGCCACATCATATCAATATTTTTATTCATACAATAACATAAAATGCACTAACCTAGGAATAAAGCATTCCAATCCAATTGCAAAATTAATAATAATATGCGGGTCTACATTCACATTGAGTCATATATAATTTCTCAATAGAGATAACTGTTTAAATATCAAAATATAAGTTCTTCTATTTATTGATTTATCGGTTTATTTACGCAGCCATCATCATCATCATCTCTGAACACAGACATAAAGTTATAATATAAATTCTAAGATAATGTGACTGAATATTGAGGCTTAATGGTGCCAAAGAACGTCCTTTATGTAAGTCAGGAATGATTTTCAGGTTTCAGATAATGTGATATTTCAACAAAATTAACACAATTTAATTTAATAGTTGTTTCTCATAAAAATTTTAAATCCCAAATAACAGAAATATAATCAGAAAAGGAATTTAAAAAAAAAAAGAGTTCCAAATTGTGAAAAGAGATTGAAAATCTGGTTTCAAAATGTCAAACAAGGTAATATAAATCTAATATTAAAAAAATATGTCTTATCAATAAAATAGAATAAATTTGAATATATTTAAGCCGCAAATCTGACATGGAAAAAGCAGTATTAAATAAAGAGTAACATCTTGATGCTTATATTGGAACTTTGGCGTTTTTATAAAACAATCAACCATTGCTCTCTTAGGGAAATGTCTCCCATATGATAGAAAACCAGGGATCGACAGATCTAAGGCTCATCACCCACTGTTTATGAAAACTTCAACCCAAAGGGAAAAGTTTTAGTGAGGTGCTGTGGTAAGAAAGGGGGGTGCAAAACACAGAGGACCTGGCTGGTTGGCCTTTATTCAGATCAAAGGAACAAAGAAGCTAAAGTGGTCAGGGCCTTATTGAGCTTGAATGAGTAGGGGGTCTTCACCTCACAGCTGACATAACACACAGACATCAGAGGAAAACGACAGTGGAATCAGAATTCAACTGAAAAACTCTAGTGTTAAAAATCAGCAGCATTTGATTCTTTGCTCCCCCGGTTGAAAGTTGTTAGTGCAAAACAGATTACTGGTAGCTTTTAGAGATAAACTGGATGAGGGGAGAAAAAAATAATAAAAAAAGAATCTTAGGAATAAGCAAGTATATAAGTCTTGTACTACCCTTAAGTTTAAGACACAGTTCTGTTCACAAAGCATCATCATCATCTATAAAAGGTCTGTAGGACTGAGAATTCTTGATAATCCAGAAATCTTCGCATTTCTGTTGTTGGATTATTTTTTTAAAAAAACTATTTTCTTCGGACTTCCAAACTTTGGTCAGATAGAATTATAAAAATCAAGGAATATACAGTATCACCCATAAATAAGTACACTCCTGCCAATTTTAGGTGTGTACCCTGGACACATATTCACCCTTTAAAATATACAGCTTAAAAAAGTAAAGTCGACGGGGCGCCTAAAGCTGGTATCAGACCAGTCAGCGAGGGAGTCTATCCCCTTTTCATAGCGCTAGACCAAGGAGATTTATTTTTAGCATCATGAGGTGGAGCGCACACCTACCATCAGCTCCTTACTTTACTGCACCAGGATCCCTGTGCTACTCATACGCTGAGTTGGCGGGGGACGTATCGAACTAGGAACCTTGTGGTTTTCTAGTCCGAACGTTCTACGACTGAGCTAAACAGTATCACCCATAAATAAGTACATCCCTTGCAATTGATAATAAAATGATCCCTAATAATATCCATTTGAATGATATAATCCTCCTCTATAAATAATAAAATCTTGGTGTATTTGGTTTAGAAAAAAATGACTTAAAAAAAAAAAAACTTTTTAGTGATGTATTTATTTATAGGTAATGGTATGATTGAGCAGAGAAGCAGCAATTCTCATGCACACTATTGTAGATAACCATTTTATAGCCAAATCAACAAATAATAATGTTGCAATCTCTTAAAGAATGATGGCCTAAAGCATTAACAAATTTAATTTTCATATATAGTTTTCAAAAATAATTTAGTTATTTTTTTTCTCATTGTACTTATTATTCACTAATGTGATATTGACAGCCTTCATTATCATTACACATTATTATATACTAAATGTTGATAATTTGTTTTCTTCTGAACCACCAGTATGCAGAGTCTTTCTCCCAATAAAACTTTTAGAAATCACTAGATATTTTAAATAAATATGTAACGAATAAGCAATTTAATTTGGTCTTCCATATTGTTTGATTATAAAAAAAATGCTTGAACTCTTTGGTATTGCACTTTTCTTACATTTTTTGTAAAAATGATGGAAAATTATACAAATTATAGAAAAGATTGGAAGAAACAAAAAAACATAATGATTTAGATTCTTACTTTATTTGAAAAGATATAGGTAAAAACAAAACTTTTATAACTTGAGCTTCAATGTTCTTATTGAAATGGCCACATATCCTCAAAATTTTTGTTCTAGATTGAATGACTGTTTATGGGCCAAATAGAGGTGTAATACTGGATATGAAAAAGAAAAAGGAACCCTGTTTTATAGCAGTTTTTTTTTCTATCTGTGAAATCCTCTGTTAGGTAGTAATTGTTATTCCGTGGAGCAGCCATGACAGACAAATGATATTGCAAGTGTGGTAGTTAGTTTTTTTCTTTTCTTATTGTTTATGTGACAGAAGTGTGATTTACCAAAATAGCACTGTACAAGAATGTTGTGATTTACAAACTAAGAATCAAAATTTAGATTCCAACAAAACCTTTTTTTCTCTGCTGTCTTCTTTGTCTTTATATTTCAATCATCTTAGACACTTCTTTTCTCTTTGTTCTTCCCCCCACCCCCCAAACTTCTACACTTTTCCATTTCATCTCACTTGCTCTTTTCCCAATGAAGAATTTGTCCATTTCATCTTTTATTTCTCTTCTACAGCTAAAAAATGCATGCATGTCTCATCAACAGAATCATAATTAGATGTGTGCTTTGCATTCATTGGATCTAAATTTGTCTCTTATACTATACTAGCAAGGCTACCCCAGCATTGTTGGGGTATAAAAAAGTTAAAAATAAGCCTCTTATCTACTTTTTATATATGGATTAATTAAAAAAAAATTAGATTCTTTATTATCTTTTATTTTCTATTTTCTTATTCAAGTTTATTTTGTTCATTATTTGTATTTTCTTTCTATTTGTCGTTTATTTGCTTATCCAAATATTTATGTTTTTATTCCTTTATCAATTTTTTTAAATTTTCAATTAACTTTTTAAATATATTCATTGATTTATACCCTTATTTATATTTTTAGTTAGCTTTTCTTATGGAAAAATGAGGGTATTTTTTTAAATCTTCTCTAGACGAAAATAAGGGTATGGATTTTAATTTGGACTTTGGTCTTTCACCAATATTCCCTTATAAAGGATGTGTGTTCAATGATTGTACAAACAAATAACAGCAATACAAACATGTTAGATATACAGAATATTTCTATTTATATATATATAGTATATATATATATATTATATATATATAATATATATATAGGTAGGTGCTATGGGTAATAATGCGTTATTTTTGAGAAAATGAACTCAGCACCCCAAGTTCAAATCCTGGATTGAGGCTGTTTGCATTTTTCACCCCTTTGGGAAAAGTATCATTCAACTATTCTCCTTCCAGCAGGGTAGACTGAACTTTGGTATTGAAATCATCTAGGAGAAAGAAAACTCTGAATTCAAACCTTTTAAGCTCGGCTCAGAAATTGACCATGTGTTCATATTTCCTACTCATGTGGATGGGTTAGGTTAAATATAGATTCATGGAATTTAAGTCAAGAATTGTGTATACACTTGGGCAGTCAAAGGTTTTTGTAATATATTAAATACTTTGGTATGTGCTAGTTTGCAGGGCGTATAATTATGCTGACCAAAGCAGTTAAGTCATTGTAAGTAAAAGTAAAGTCAACGGGGCGGCCTAAGTCGGTATCAGCCAGTCAGCGAGGGAGTCTATCCCCTTTTCTATAGCGCTTTAGACAAGGAGATTGTTTTTAGCATCTGAGGTGGAGCGCCACCACCTACCATCAGCTCCTTTACTTTTACCGCACAGATCCCTGTGCTACTCTACGCTGAGTTGGCGGGGACCGGAATGAACTAGGAACCTTGGGTTTCTGCCGAACGCTCTACCGACTGAGCTAACCGGCCCCTAAGTCATTGTAGTTAGTAGTATTGTGCGTAGTTGGTGCACGACACATTGTGCATTGCTTCAATTCATGTGGGGATTTGAAAGCCACACAGATAAATGTTGAAATGATCTTAATGTGGGAACTTATGCTGGACCATAAAACCCGTAGAAGCAACCAAAAACATATTGTGCAAAAGGTGAGGTGCATTTGATAACAGTACAGTAACCATATGGTTTCAGAATTTATCAGGTTCAAGAACTGATGATCAGACAATGTCAGTAGCCCTAAACCATGACAGGCAAGCTTGGCACATTCTGCTGTATTCTGGAAAATCACATTTGATTTGTAGGGCTGGTTTAGCTTCAAGTGGTAAGAGTTTTCTGACTAGGAACCAAAGTTTCTTCACACACACACACAGACAGGGAGAGGGGTGAGAGATGATAGATAGAGAGAGAGAAGTGACAGACAGAGAGGGAAGACAGAAGAGACAGGGAGAGGGTTGAGAGATAAAAGTGAGAGAGAAGAGAGAGAGAGAGAAACAGACAGACAGACAAGCGAGGAGACAGAAAGAGACGGGGAGAGGGGCAAGAATAAAGAAGAGAGAGAGGAGAAAGAGACGGGAGAGAAGAGTGGGGTGATATGCACAAAATCTTGTGCACTTCAAAGCTATACATTTATTCTTCAATACCAGCCCTGCCAACTCAGCGTAGAGTTTGCACAGGGAACTGCTGCTGTAAAGTGAGAGCTTGATGGTAGGTGCTGCCACTCCACCTCATATGTTAAACAATCTCCTGGGTCTAGTGCTAGTCAAAAAAGGAGATAGCTTCCCCTTTGCTGTCTGGCTGATACCGGATTTTCTGCACCCCGACGACTTTATTAATTTACATTTTAATGACAAAGATTATTTATCATCAGTTAAAAATCATTTTTCGATGTTCTTTTATGCACCAGATTATTCAGTTGAAAATATTGAACAAATTAATTTAAGAACTTTAAGAATATTTAGATATGAATTTAAAATTGTTATAAGAAAAGAAATCCATTTTGGATTAATCAGTAGAGCATCCACCTTTTAGGAACCTTTGAATACTGGCAAGTCACCTACTAAGTTTGTAGAGTAGCTATAGCTTGAAAGGTTGTGAGTAATAAGTGGGGAGCTGATGGTAGGCGAGGCACTCCACCTTGTTAAACAATCTCCCTGGTATTGCTAGTGATAAGGAGATAGGCTCCCTTGCTGTCGGCTGATACGACAATAGTCTACTCTGTTGACTTTAATTAATAAGGAAAACTGTTGTTGTCAATTGTTCTGATAAGTTCATGTTTGATATGTTTCATGTTTTGTTGTTTTTCTTAAAAAGTGTGTTTTTATCTTATCAGTTGCTTTTGTGATATATCAGAGAAAACACATAAATAAGAAAATAAATAAAGTAATATACATTAACGTAACCAAAATATATGTGATTACAATTTATAGTTACATTAAGAGAACATGGTTGCAAAGAGAATACACATAAAATTTGACATGTACAATAAAGGTAGAATACAAATATATTATCCAATTATAATGACTGAATATTAAGAATTACTCAATCGAAATATTTGGTTAGTAATGTAGGATAATTGAAATTACCTAGGAATAATTCACTGCGTAAAGTTCTAAGAAGTTTGATAGCATATTAAAAGGAGAAAAGATATAATCATGAAAAGAAGTTTAAACCTTGAATATTAATCGGGGGGGGGGGTCATGCCAAAAGAAAGGAGCCCACCAATTTGCCATTGTAATTCCTTTTATAAGGAAACATGCAAACAATGTTAATAAGTAAATGTCTATTTTCAAACTTCTGTGTTAAATCATATCTTAAATTTTATGTTTTCCTGTTTTATTTTATTTATATGGGACTTTTTAAAATTGTATTTAAGTAACACTTGGTCAGTAGATATCTCTGATTTGATCATAAACTGTGCAAATCTCATTTTGTTCAAAATAAAATGGATAATGTTTAAAGTATTATTCAAAATTCCAAAAAGAATGAGTTAATACAATTTTGAGTTTATATTTGTTGATTATCTTGACAACCCTTCAGATTCTACTTCTTTAGCACATCAGAATGCCATAGCAACTTGTGGTTGCCATAGAAACAATCCCAAATTAAAAAGATCCCTCTCTCTTTTAACTTCAGGTATAACTTGGGTGATACTCAACCCCACCCCAAATTTAAAATCTTACCATTTAAAGGTTATGATTGATTTTCAAGTTATAATATTGTTATAATACAAAAAAATTATTGAAAAAAATCACATTAAAAAAACACCAAAGCAATGCAGTAATTAAAATTTGGGATCCAAAATTTCAAATTGTGGTTCTGATTAGCCTAGAAGGTTTTAATTTGCTCATGCTCGTTGGTCTGGATTTTTTTGAATTTTTTTTTTCTTTTTTTATATTTATTATTTTTTTTTTTTTTTTATTTTTTTTTTTTTTTTTCTTTTGGGAAATATGATTTTTATTTTTTTATTTTTTTTTATTTTTTTTTATTTTTTTTTTTATTTTTTTTTTGGATATTTTCTAGATTTTTTTTTATTTATGATTTTTTTTTTAGTTTTGGATTTTTTTTTTTTTTATTTTTTAATTTATTTTATTATTTTTTTTTTTTATTTTTTTTTTTTTATTTTTTTTTTATTTTTTTTTCCTTTTTTTTTTTTTTTTTTTTTTTTTTTTCGATATTTTTTTTTCTTTTTTTTTTTTTTTTTTTTTTTATTTTTTTTATTTTTTTAATTTTTTTTATTTTTTTTATGGATTTTTTGGATTTTTTATTTTTTTTTTTTTATTTTTTTTTTTTTTTTTTTTTTAGATTTTTTTATTTTTTTTGATTTTTTTTTTTATATCTTTTTATTTTTTTTTTTTTTTTTTTTTTTTTTTTTTTTTTTTTTCCACTGATTTTTTTTTTTCTGAAATGGTATTTTTTTTTTTTTTTTTTTTTTTTTTTTTTTTTTTGATATGTTGAGCTACGGCCTCTAGGAGTAAAGTTGAAAAAATGTGACACACTAACCACTAACATTTGCATTTTTTATTAGTGAAGTTGCTTAAACTTATGCACACGTTTCAATTAAATTTTTTAAGATTGAATTATTTTAAAGATTTAAGTTTTAACTTTTTTGATCATACCTTTTAACAGGTAAGATTTAAATTTGGGTTGGTTTTGAGTATCAACCCAAGTTAAATACCTGAGTAAAAGAAGAGGATTCTTTTTTTATTTGGGATTTGTTTTCTATGGCAACCACAGTTGCTATGCATTCTGATGTGGCTAAGAAGTAGATCTGAAGGATGTCAGGTAATCAACAACATACAAAACTCAAAAGTTGTTAACTTCCATTCTTTTTTGGAAATTATTGAATAAATCTTTATACATTATCCATTTTTATTCTTGAACAATGAGATTGCACCAGGTTTTATAGATCAAATACAGAGATATCTACTGACAAGTGTTACTTAAATACAATTTTATCAGTCCCATATTAAATTAAAATTAAAAACGGAAAACATAAAATTTAGAAATGATTTACACAGAAGTTGGGAAAATAGACATTTACTTTACATTGTTTGATGTTCCTTATTAAAAGGATATACAATGGACAAAATTGTGGCTCCTTCTGGCATGCGGACCCCCCCCCCCCAATATATTCAAGGTTTAAAACTTCTTTCATATTCATATTTTTTCTTTTAATATTGCTATCAAACTTCTTAGAACCTTTACTGTGAAATTATTTTCTAGTAATTCAATTTATCCTACATTTACTAAACCAATATTTCGATTGAGTAATTCTTAATTATTTCAGTCATTATAATTGGATATATATTTGTATTCTACCTTATTGTACATGTCAATTTTATGTGTATTCTCCAAATGTTCCTTATGTAACATATAAATTGTAATCAATATATTTTTGTTACGTTATGTAATTAGCTTTTATTTATTTTCTTATTATGTGTTTTTTTCTCTGATATATCACAAAGCAACTTTATAAGATAAAAACACTTTTTCAGAAAAAACAAAACAAACAGATGAACATTATCAAACATGAACATTATCAAACACATTTGGACAACAACAGTTTTCTTATTAATTAAGTCAACAGAGAGACTATTGTCAGTATCAGCGGACAGCAAGGGAGCCTATCCCTTTTCACTAGCAATAAACCAGGGAGATTGTTTTTAACAGGTTGGAGTGCCTCGCCACCATCAGCTCCCCCACTTTACTGCACAACTTCAAGCTATGCTACTCATACACTTAGTAGGTGATTGCCAGTATCAAAGCGTTCCTAGGTGGAGCTCTACTGATTAACCAAAATGGATTCTTTTCTTATAACAATTATATAATCATATCAAATATTCTTAAGTCTTAAATTATTTTTCATATTTTCACTGAAAATCTGGGTGCATAAAAGAACATTAGAAATGAAATTTTTATAACTGATGATAAATAATCTTGTCATTAAATGTAATTAAGTAAAGTCGTCGGGGTGCAGAAAGTCGGTATCAGCCAGACAGCAAGGGAGTCATCTCCTTTTGACTAGCACTAGACCCAGAGATTGTTTTAACATCTGAGGTGGAGTGCAGCACCTACCATCAGCTCCTCACTTTACAGCACAGTTCCCTGTGCAACTCATACGCTGAGTTGGCAAAGGCTGGTATTGAAAAATGTATAGCTTTGAAGTGCACAGAGATTTGGCATATCACCCTCTCTCTCCTGTCTCTTTTCTCCTCTCTCCTCTCTTTATCTCTTGCCCCTCTCCCCGTCTTTCTGGTCTCCCTCTCTGTCTGTCTGTCTGTTTCTCTCTCTCTCTCTCTCTCTACACTTTATCTCTCACCCCCTCTCCCTGTCTCTTTCTGTCTCCCTCTCTGTCTGTCACTCTCTCTCTCTCTTATCTATCTATCTCTCACCCTCTCCCTGTCTGTGTGTGTGTGTGAAGAAAACCTTGTGGTTCCTAGTCAGAAACTCTACCACTTGAGCTAAACCAGCCCTACAAATCAAATGTGATTTTCCAGAAATACAGCCAGAATGTGCCAAGCTTGCCTGATCCATGGTTAGGCTACCTGACATTGTCTGATCATCAAGTTCTTGCAACCTGAATAAAATTCTTGAACCATCTGGTTACGTACTGTTATCAACTGCACCCTACCTTTGCACAATATGTTTTTGGTTGCTTCTACGGGTTTATGGTCCAGCATAAGTTCCCACATTAGACTACATTTCACATTTATCTGTGTGGCTTTCAAATCCCACATGAATTGAAGCAATGCACAATGTGTCAGTGCACCAAACTACCACAATACTACTAACTAACAATGACTTAGGGGCCGGGTTAGCTCAGTCGGTAGAGCGTTCGGCTAGAAACCACAAGTTCCTAGTTCGATTCCGGTCCCCGCCAACTCAGCGTATGAGTAGCACAGGGATCTGTGCGGTAAAGTAAGGAGCTGATGGTAGGTGTGGCGCTCCACCTCAGATGCTAAAAACAATCTCCTTGGTCTAGCGCTATAGAAAAGGGGATAGACTCCCTCGCTGACTGGCTGATACCGACTTTAGGCCGCCCCGTTGACTTTACTTTACTTACAATGACTTAAACTGCTTTGGTCACATAATATACGCCCTGCAAACTAGCACATACCAAAATATTACAAAACCTTTGACTTGCCCAAGTGTATACACAATTCTTGACTTAAATCCATGAATCTATATTTACCTAACCCATCCACATGAGTAGGATATGACACATGGTCAATTTCTTGAGCCGAGCTTAAAAGGTTTGAATTCAGAGTTTTCTTTCTCCTAGATGATTTCAATACCAAAGTTCAGTCTTACCCATAGCTGGAAGGAGAATAGTTGAATGCATACTTTTCCCAAGGGTGAAATGCAAACAGCCTCATCCAGGATTTGAACTTGGGGTGCTGAGTTCATTTTCTACAAAAATAACCATTATACCATGCACCTACCTATATATATATATATATATATATATATATATATATATATATATATATAATAGAAAATATTCTGTATATCTACATGTTTGTATTGCTGTATATTTGTTTGTACAATCATTGAACACACATCCTTTTATAAGGGAATATTGGTGAAGACCAAAGTCCAATTAAATCCATACCCTATTTTCGTCTAAGAGGAGATTTAAAAAAATACCCCTCATTTTCCATAAGAAAAGCTAACTAAAAATATAATAAGGGTATAAATCAATGATATATTAAAAAGTTAATTGAAAAATTTAA
The DNA here is from genome assembly GCA_023376005.1 of Doryteuthis pealeii. NCBI lineage: Eukaryota > Metazoa > Mollusca > Cephalopoda > Myopsida > Loliginidae > Doryteuthis > Doryteuthis pealeii. The sequence continues at coordinate 79,018,146 of CM042159.1, read as the reverse complement.
AAAATTGATAAAGGATAAAACATAATAAAAAGCAAATAAACGACAAATAGAAAGAAAATACAAAAATAATGACAAAAATAAACTTGATAAGAAAATAGAAAATAAAAGATAATAAAGATATCTAATTTTTTTTTATTAATCCATATATAAATATAGATAAGAGGCTTATTTTTAACTTTTTATACCCCAAGCAATGCTGGGTAGCTCTGCTAGTATAGTATAAGAGACAATATTTAGATCCAATGAATTGCAAAGCAACACATCTAATTATGGATTTCTGTTGATGAGACATGCATGCATTTTAGCTGTAGAAAGAGAAATGAAAAGATGAAATGGACAAATTCTTCATTGGGAAAAGAGCAGTGAGAGAAATGGAAAAAGTGTAGAAGTTTGGGGGGTGGGGGGTGAAGAACAAAGAGAAAAAGAAAGTGTCTAAGATGATTGGAATATAAAGACAAAGAAGACAGCAGAGAAAAAAGGTTTTGTTGGAATCTAATTTTGATTCTTAGTTTGTAAATCACACATTCTTTGTACAGTGCTATTTTGGTATCACACTTCCTGTCAAATAAACAATAAGAAAAGAAAAAAACTAACTACCACATTGCAATATCATTGTCTGTCATGGCTGCTCCACCGGAAATACAATTACTACCTGAACAGAGGATATTCAGCAGATAGAAAAAAAAAACTGCTATAAAACAGGGTTTCCTTATTTCTTTTCAATATCCAGATACACCATCTATTTGGCCCATAAACAGTCATTCAATTCTTAGAACAAAAATTTTGAGGGATATGTGGCCATTTCATAAGAACATTGAAGCTCAAAGTTATAAAAGTTTTGTTTTTTACCCTAATCTTTCAAATAAAGTAAAGATCTAAAATCATTATTGTTTTTGTTTCTTCCAAATCTTTTCAATATTTGTATATTTTCCATCAATTTTTACAAAAAATGTAAGAAAAGTGCAATACCAGAGTTCAAGCATTTTTTTTATAATCAAACAATATGGAGACAAATGTAAAATTGCTTATTCGTTACATATTTAATTTAAAATATCTAGTGATTTCTAAAGTTTTATTGGAGAAAGACTCTGCATACTGTGGTTCAGAGAAACAAATTATCAACATTTAGTTATATAATAATGTTGAAGATAATGAAGGCTGTCAATATCACATTTATGTTGAATAAATAAGATCAATGAGAAAAAAATAACTAAATTATTTTTGAAAACTAATATAGAAAAATTAAATTTGTTAATGCTTTAGGCCACATTTTCTTTAAGAGAAATTGCAACATTATTTATTTTGTTGATTTGGCTATAAAATTGGTTATCTACAAATAGGGCATGAGAAATTGCTGCTTCTCTGCCAATCCATACCATTACCTATAAATAAATACATCACTAAAAGTTTTTTTTTTTAAAGTCATTTTTTTCTAAACCAAATACACCAAGATTTTATTATTTATAGAGGAAGATTATACATTCAAAATGGATATTATTAGGGATCATTTTATATCAATTGGCAGGGATGTACTTATTTATGGGTGATACTGTTAGCTCAGTCGGTAGAACGTTCGGCTAGAAACCACAAGGTTCCTAGTTCGATACCGGTCCCCGCCAACTCAGCGTATGAGTAGCACAGGGATCTGTGCAGTAAAGTAAGGAGCTGATGGTAGGTGTGGCGCTCCACCTCAGATGCTAAAAATAATCTCCTTGGTCTAGCGCTATTGAAAAGGGGATAGACTCCCTCGCTGACTGGCTGATACCGACTTTAGGCCGCCCCGTCGACTTTACTTTTTTACTGTATATTTTAAGGGTGACTATGTGTCCAGGGTACACACCTAAAATTGGCAGGAGTGTACTTATTTATGGGTGATACTGTATATTCTTGATTTTTATATTCTATCTGACCAAGTTTTGGAAGTCCGAAGAAAATAGTTTTTTAAAAAAATATCCAAACAACAAGAATGCTGAAGATTTCTGGATATCAAAGATTCTCAGTCCTACAGACTTTATAGATGATGATGATGCTACCTTGTGAACAGAACTGTGTCTTAAACTTAAGGTAGTCACAAGACTTTATATACTTGCTTATTCCTTAGATTCTTTTTTTATTATTTTTTTCTCCCCTCATCCAGTTATCTAAAAGCTACAGTAATCTGTTTTGCACTAACAACTTTCATAAGCAAAAGAATCAAATGCTGCTGATTTTTACACTCAGGAGTTTTCAGTTGATTCTGATCCACTGTCGTTTTCCTCTGATGTCTGTGTGTTATGTCCAGCTGTGAGGTGAAGACCCCCTACTCAATTCAAGGCTCAAATCAAGGCCCTGACCACCCACTTTAGCTTCTTTGTTCCTTGATCTGAATAAGCCAAACCAGCCCGGTCTCTGTGTTTTGCACCCCCCTTTGCTTACCACACACCTCATCTAAACTTTTCCTTTGGGTATGACAGTTTTCATAACAGTGGGTGATGAGCCTTAGATCTGTCTGATCCTGGTTTCCTATCAATATGGGAGACCATTTCCTAAGAGAGCAATGTTGATGTTTTATAAAAACCAAAGTTCCAATAAACATCAAGATTGTTACTCTTATTTATATACTGCTTTTTCATGTCAGATTTGCGGCTTAAATTATATCCAAATTTATTCTATTTATATTGATAAGACATATTTTTTTATATTAGAATTATATTACCTTGTTGACATTTTGAAACCAGATTTTTCAATCTCTTTCACAATTTGGACTCTTTTTTTTTAATTCCTTTTTCTGATTATATATTCTTGATTTATTTGGGATTTTAAAATTTTTATGAGAAACAACTATTAAAAAAATTAAATTGTGTTAATTTTTGTTGAAATATCACATTATCTGAAACTGAAATCATTCCTGACTTACATAAAGGACGTCTTTGGCAACCATTAAGCTCAATATTCAGTCACATTATCTATAGAATTTATATTATAACTTTATGTCTGTGTTACATGATGATGATGATGATGATGATGGCAGTAAATAAACAGATAAATCAATAAATAGAAGAACTTTATATTTTGATATTTAACAGTTATCTCTATTGAGAAATTATAATGACCAATGTGAATGTAGACCCGCATATTATTATTAATTTGCAAATTGGATTGGAAATTGCTTTATTCCCTAGGTTAGTGCATTTTAATGTTATTGTATGAATAAAAATATTGATATGATGTGGCATATTTGCTGTGCTCTGGTTAACACAGCAAAATCTGGACAAGGCTGTTTGCATTTCACATAGTGCTAATACCCTTGGGAAAGGTATGCATCCAACTATTCTCCTTCCACCTATGAGTAAATAGTAGGACAGACTGAACTCTTTAAACTTGGTATGGCAACCAGTCTAGGAGATGGAAAGCTCTGAATTCAAATCTGTTAAACTCCACCTAAGAAATTGACATTGTGTTGGTAAATATTCATATATATATATATATATCATACGATCTTCACCTTCCATTTTTGCACATGCATTGATCACGTCATTGGCTTTCATAAACAAATGCGCATATAAAAATTAATGGTTAATAACATCATATTCACACATTCACTATACACTTAACATCTTTCATTTTGTCCCTTACATAAACATCACTTAACAGTGTCCTGAAGATGGTACAATATACCAAAATGCTTAAGTATTGACACATAAAATTGTTTCCCCTAATCATAACATCCTGTGTTTGTTATATTTAAAAAAAAATATTTTCTTCTCATATATATATATATATATATATATATATATATATAAGTAATTACTATATAGACAAATCATACCAAATTTGTACAAATCTGATAGAAAAGGCTTGTGATGAGTCAGAAACCTGATTTCTGAAAAGACAAAGGCAATGAAAAGTGAACAATTTGGAGCCATAATATAATATGATAATTCTTAACACATTTATTAATATGAAAATGTATACAGAATGTGCACATCAAATACAAATATAGTTGACTTCAATTTTAGAATCATTAATTCCTTATGTTTTATAATAACTATCTTCAAATTCTTTCTTCAAAGTATTCTTATCAGGTGACAGATTCAGTGACAATTTGGCAAAGTAGGTATTTACCTAACCCATTTGTCACGGATAGGATGTGATGCAAAGTCGCAAATATGAGGTATCCAGCAAGGATCAAACTCGCTATCAGTAGAAATCGATCTGCATGACAAACTTGCGAACCATTATATCATGATGGGACACCCTAAAAATTCTGGCAAATTATTCCATAGAAAACATTTATAAACAACATGGCTAGTTGCAGCCATGTTAATGGATAATTGGTAAAAAGAAAAAAAAGAATATTAAATAAATGTCTAAAGTTCTCTTTGCATTCTTAGTCACATGACCAACTATTTTAAATACTAGCAGAGCTATCCAGCGTTGCCCAGGATTTAGAAATTTTAAAATAAATATCTATATTTATATATAGATTAATAAAAAAAAATTTCTATATATTTGTTTTATTATCTTTTATTCTTTTTATATTCTTGTTTTTAAGTTGTTTTTATTATTCTTTTTGTATGTTTTGTCTTTTATTTGCTTTTATAAATAATGATAATAATAATATCTTTTCAGCTAGTATATTAGGTCTGAGACCTGTCAGCTGTTCCTTATAAATATTCATTTTAAATCCACAGAATATTTATAATCATTATAACATTTTATCCTGTATTGATTTGTTTTGTTTTTTAATGAATTTTTTAGATTATTTTTTAATATATTATCTATAAATCTATTTAACTTTTCTTATGGAAAATAAGGAGTAAAAAGTTTTTTAACCTTGGACAAAAAATAGGGTGTGGATCTTATGAAACTTTGGTCTTTGCTGGTCTCCATCAATTTTCCTTTATAAAAGGATATGTGTTTGGTTGTTGTACATACAGACATACACAGAGAATCTTTCTTTTATATATGTAGATATTAAAAGGTGTAAATGGTTTAAAGAGATGTTGGAGAGTAGTATCACTAAAATGGTATTGATCTTGATTGGTTTACAACGCTCATCTTTAACATACACAGATTTTTGTCTGCTTATTTTAGTGGAGAATAAATGCTGATGTCAAAGAAGTCCTGTTTCTAAGCAGTTGATGTGACACAGGAAGAAATTAGTTAAATAATGACAAGTTGGCCATAACTGTAATCTGCAGCTTTAATTGACCGATGAAACCAAAATGGCTCTATAAAAATTCATCATCATCATCATTATCATTTTATTGATCATTTCATATGTTCATTTCATTTGTATTCGGTTGGCTGAGAATGTTAATTCTGTTTTCATTGTTAGATGACATTATTAACATTTAGTTTTAACTTTATTCAAGAGCCGGTGTAGCTCAGTCGTAGAGCGTTCGGCTAGGAACTTCGCCAACTCAGCGTATGAGTAGCACAGGGATCTGTGCGGTAAAGTAAGGAGCTGATGGTAGGTGTGGTGCTCCACCTCAGACACTGAAACAATCTCCTTGGTCTAGCACTAGTGAAAAGGGGATAGACTCCCTCACTGTCTGGCTGATACCGACATTAGGCCGCCCCGACAACTCTCGACTTTATTCAAGAAAGATTGGTTATCATCTTATTATGACAGCTGTAGGCATTTAAACAAAATTAAATTGGTTTATTTTTGTTTACTGATTCTGGAAGATAGAAGAAAAATAACATTTTGGTACATTTTGCTTTTTATTTTAAGAAAAGGAAAAATGTACAATAAGCTTACTGTCAAATTAAGCTGTGATAACCCGATCACTACTTAATTGTAACACCACTTAAGCAACAACAGGTATTGTAAGCAACCTGAATTAAAAAAATCACTCGATTCAGCATTAAATGACCCAAAAAGGGTTGATATGCTTTAAAACAAAACAACCAATCAAATACAATAAAAATATCTGGACAGTTTATGTCAAATTTGGTTTGTAACGTTTGATACTGAAGATTTCTTGTTGTTTCCTGTTGAGGGTAATTCAGTTGAGGCTGAACAGTAATAAAATCAACATTAATTCAGAATAATCAATATTATATGTCAGTGTAAGAGATATATTCACTATATGAAAACATTCAAATCAAATATTAAATATCATTTGCACAACTTGGTTATGTTTGATGATGGTGTTTTTATATAAGAAAGAAAGTTATAGTTATATACACATACACAATGTTTCCCAATCTTAATTGTTACTAAACTTAGATAAATAAAATCTTAACACTTGTAATGGAATGAGAACAATCTACCCTAATGGATTACACCTGAAGAAGGCTGGAGGGCACATCAACTGAAATGTTGTGTATGTGTATATAATAATAAAGATGAGGACAACAGTCCAAAAAATAAAAAATAATACAAAATACTTATTTTATTCTACAAAAACTCATTGTACAATTGGATAGCTTCGATCATACACACACCAACTTTATAAGGGTTAAAGGCAAGAACCTAAATCCTTTGAAAAGTCTTTTCGATTATATAAGAACCTTGATGTTCTAGAATAGTGAGAAGTAAGAAAAGAAAGAACTTTTCAAGAATGGTAATCAATGATGATGAATATTTAAGAATGAATAGAAATGAAGTAGTGAAAAGAAAACAATTGATCAGAAAGGAGTGGTCAGAAAAAGAAAAGAATTGTATATGTATTATGTTTTGTTTGCTATCATAAAAAGGGGATGTATTCATCCTGCTATTAATTGGCTATAATAAATGACTCCTTCTATAAAATAGGAGTTAGGATTCAAGAAAGCTAATCATAATTGAACCAATGATAATTGTAGGGTAGGTATAAGTTTTATTCAAGGACAGGTGATAATAAGTAAGAGATAGTTAACACTGAGTGAAAAACTAATTTGAACTAATAAACAAAAGCACTTTAATATTTGTCTTTTATTAAATGATTACACCAAAATAATTGTTACATTGTTATTCAAATTTAAAAAAATACATATATATGCATTCAAACATAATAAATAATACAATTTAAAAAAAATGAGTTTAGACCAGCCAAGTTATTTCTAAATCACCAGGGATATCAATATATTGCAAAACAATTGAGATTATTTAAGGATAAATAATAAACTTAAATACTTTTTCACTAATCCTCATAATTAATGAAAAAAATTAATAATACTATAGGAAAGTTTTCAGACTAAATTGGGATGAGAACTTCAAGAAAGTTTTGGAATTAATACTCATTTTGTTATATACACCTTTGACTTGGGTATATATACAGCTGAGGAGGGTTCTATTTTGCTGACTGGCCATCTTCTTTTGGGTTGATTCTTCCTCTAGTTGATACAGGTTTCTTTTGTGTTGGCTTCGGTTGTAGTTTGTTTTTAAATGATGACACAAGACCTAGATTATTTTTCTCAGACATCTTTATTACCGAATGCTCAAAAGGGTTCAACCACCACGGTGAGAAGATGGCTTACTTAGGAACAGGTGACCATTACATCTGCTTCCTTCAACTAACCGCCAAATTCTGACTACCCTCAGTTATCTTCCTACAGTTTGCCTTAAGCAAATGTTGGTCAGTGAAAGGTGAACTGTTGTCAATCACTTCTATAATATGATTCAATGGTAACTTTCCATTTACAAATACTGTTATTTAAATTTTACTACACTACAGCACATAGTTCATAGGCAACACACAAATTATGTAACAACTTGCCGTATATCATGAACCATGTTAAATTGTACTCTTATGAATCAAATATTTTATCAAGAATTTAATCTACTGATTATATTTCAAAGGTAGAATTATTTTTATATATGTGTACATGTGGAGAATATCTATGAATATACAAACCAATCTGATTGAATCTGTACAGTTAAATATTCATAAACTTTTATCACAGAGCAATATTTAAGAGAGAAGTAGAGTTTTTCAAAGCTGTCATTAAAGAATATAGTTAAAATAAAAGAGCAATTTAAAAAAAAAAGTGGTGAACTGGGAAGTTTTTACTCATCCATTATCCACCATATTCACTAGATATCCACGTTCAAATTATCATTAATTGTAATTACTGAACTGGTCACATCAAGATTTTGAGTCTTATTGTTGATTATATCAGTTTCATTTATTGGTTTATTGATATTTTATAAAAGGAAATATGGAAATCTCTAATAATAAATGCAAATGTTAGTGTGTCAGATTTTTTCAACTTTACACCTAGAGGCTGTAGCTCAGTATGTCATACATTTTGGAGTATGACCAACTCTGTGAGCAAATTAAAAACATTCTGGGTCCTATCCGGACTGCAATCCTGAAATTTTGGATTCCCAAGTTTACTGTGATTGTTTTCTGCAATTTTTTACATGATATTTTGCTACAAATTTTTTTGTATGATAACAATTTTTATAAGTCGGAAATAAATTTAGGAATAAGCAAAATTAATTGCAAAATCAAACAATAAATATGAGAATAACACATGAAATGTAAATAATTGTTTATATGGAAAGTAAGGACCTATGTACATCAAACTGTCTTTATTTATTTTCAATTGATTTTAATGTGGCAATTTGTATAGGTGAAGTTCTTCATAATATCAAACAAATTCCCCTGATGACCTGGGTGTGCATTTACCCAACACTTAGAATAAACTAACTGTATCCCCTGCAGAAAAGGGTGCCCTGATTATGACACTAAAGTGCATCCAATGGTAAGGCCCCAGTTCTGGAGATGGGCAGTATATGACACAGGGTCAATTTTTAAGCAGAGTAAAGTCAATTTGAATTCAGTTTTCTTCTCCTATACTAGTTGCTTAACCCCAGTAATAAAGAGCCCAGTCAGTCTTAATAGGGCAAGAAAATATGGATTAATGTCTTTCCCAAAGGCATTAGTGAAAAGTGGAACACAAACATCTTTGTTGAGGATTTGAATTAATGGTTATCAAACTTTTGCAAGATATTATTAAAAAGTAAATGTTTTATATTAAGTACATACCAGGTGTATAAATAAGGCACAAACAAACTTATTACCCCCCCCCATTACTACTAGGGAATTTGCCATGTTTATTGCTGAAGGAATAAGCCACTATATATATAAATATATAAAATCTGATTATATATGTTTTCTCTGCTATATTACAGTAACCAGTTAAATTCCAGTATTCACTTAGCTCATGTATATAAAACCACGAAAGAAGCAAAAAGTCTGCCAATTGGTTGAATTATCATTTGTATAAATCTAAATTTATACTCAATAGTGGTTTATAAGGGTGTTTCATTATGGTGCAATGGTTAGCAAATTAGTATTTCAGATCCATTAATACTGAATAGTGAGTTTGATCCTCACTGGATTCCCCATACTTCCAACCTTGTGTAAGACATCCTCCTATCTGGTTGGGTAAATACCTATATAATAGTAATTTTTGTACATATGTCAGATAAGTGAGTAAAGATATGGAAATTTATTGGTCACTACAATATTCAAAAGTCAAGCTAGTTTAACCCTTCATATGGTGTAATTGTTAACAAGTTAGATTATTAAACCATTGTTAATGGGTTTGATTCTTATTGGATGCCTCATATTTTATGGCCTTGAGCCACAACTGAGATAAGCTTAGTAAATAACAACCCTTCAGGTATCCAATATTGAATAATGTTTTATCAGTCTGTGATATAAAATGCAAGAATCAGCAAAAATCTTTGTTGAAGTTTTACAAAAAAAGTTTGATATTGCTGAATTTATCGTTGTGGTTTTATAAAACTAAAATTTGAATTATTTAGATTTTTAGGACTTTTGTCCTCATCTTTATTGTCATATACACAATGTTTTGGTCATTGTGCCTTCCAACCTTTTTCAGGTGTTTTTTTGTCAAACTCAAGAACCTTCTAGCCAAACTTGGGAGCCTTCATATTGGAATCAGGAGCCTTCATATAACATTAGGGTAGATTGTTCTCATTCTGTTAAACATGACCATGTATAAGTGTTAAGCTATGTCAAGTATTATATGTTATTTTCGACTGTAGTCAGGATTGAACCTGCAACATCCAGATAATTGTCATTTAGAACTGTATTAACTCAGCACTTATATTTGTTATACTATGTGTTTATTGGTCAAAACATTGTGTAACAACAATAAAGATGAGGACAACAGTCTGAAAAATCTAAATAATACAAATTATCAAGAGTCATCTACAAAAATTTAGACAAACAAACTCAAATTGTTTTAAGGATGACACAGGTTTAACAAATGAACGATGAAGATAGCAACAATCAAGAGTCAAAGATTCTTGCAAATATACAAAATGATTTTTGGCCAGAAAAGGGTCATAGAATAACCTGATCAATTTGCTTTGTGCACAGTCCAAGGATTTTATGAGGGAAGAAAATAAAATATCTCATCATAAAAAGGGAAAAATTCCCATAAAGAATGTTGGGTGCAAATATAATGCTTAAAATGAAAAATAGATAAAGTGTCAGCCACTATTTGATCATAAACCATTCGTATTATACCGATAATATAAAATTAGTCATAAAGTATTAGTATTATTTTGCAGCTACCGAAACCAGAAATAAATGGTATATAAACTTTAATGATTACTTTGTCACTTTGCCAAAGTCATTGGGGATTTTTATTGTATATTTATTTATTTTATTTTTTTGCTTTTAAAACATTCATAACTACCACTGTGGTACATCTAAGAGTCATTATCCATTTTTATACTGACAACTAATTTGTAAAAACTGAAAAAAGAAAAAAAAGAAAAAAAAAAGTGTTTAGAAATCTGTGTCCTGAAAGTGTCTTTCTCATTTGGTAGACAATCAATATGTCTACCATCCATCTCCGTCTCAGTATAAGCATTATCACCTCTCAATTATTAGTTGAAAGAAAAGTCATTTCCCTGTTGAGTAATTTTTACTGATAATTATATAATGAAGAAATGACAAAAATAATAATTAAAAAAAGGTAAAAAAAGATTATATATAAAAAAAATCATCAGTGTATTCATAGGAACATTATTTATGAAAAAGAAGGAGGAACAATGAAAAAATAAATAAATAAATAAATAAAACAAAAAAAAAAAAAACAATAAAAAACACCAACTAAAACTATAAGATATCAGCTCTCATAATAACAAGCAGATGTTTTTTGGGAAAGAAGTAATTCCCTCTTTGATTTTTATTATTATGATTATTCATTGTTGTAAGTATTTCCTTTTTGTGGATTTTTTTTTCAATAAGTTCCTGACATTGTGGGTTGATGAAAAAAAAGCTGTTGTTATTCTATAACTACTCTATTACTGTTCCTCATCATATTTGATGAGTTGATCATTTACACTTTATTTGCTTTCTTCTTCTTCTTCTTCTTCTTCTTCTTCTTCCCCTCCTCCCCCTCACATTGTGTTCATGGCTTGTTGCTTTGTGGAAGCTGATGCACACCAAACATTTCATGGGTCTTCATTTTTATTATTATTATTTTCTTATCGTTTTTTTTGCCGCTGCTGCTGCTGCTGCTGCTGCCTCCACCTCCTTAGATGGTGATGTTGATGAGGTCGCTGGTGGTCAGCTATCAAAGTTATATATTCATCCATCCTTTTTTTCCTTTCTTTTCTTCGTTTTTACTCCATTCTTTTCAACTGACCTTCTTCCTTCTCTGATCAACCTACATTGATCTGTAAGGCCAGCAGATTAGGAAAGTGAGAACTGTTACTAGTTTTATATTGAACTCATTCAATTGATTTCTTCAATCACCTGCATACACACTTTATGTATTTTAGGCCTCATGCTAAAGTAACACAAGATTAATACATACATACATGTTTTGTACACACGTGAAGGTATGTGTATATATTTTTATTGTAGGTTTTTATCTACACATGCTTAACTATATTTCTAACAACTATCATATTTATTGCTTCTTAATCACATTGCATTTTACATTAATTCTTAGGAAAAAAATAAAGCCATAATTAAAGGCAAAATACTTACTCAATTCATACCTTGTCGAGAGGTCTTAGAATACGCTGACTGTATCCCCTCCAGAGGATTAAGACCTTCCAAAACAGGGTGTCCTGTTTATGATTACTAAACTGCATCCAATGGTGAGGCTCCAGTTCTGGAGATTTGAGGAATGTGGAGTACCCCTTCATTGCCATTACTCCCAGGTTCCTTCTGACCAGGAGTGACAGTACCTGTTAGGGTATGAGTCAAATAGAATAAAAATTATTTGTATTCAATTGGACTGTGAGCAAAAAAAAAAAACTCTTAAGAAACAAATACACAAAAATTGTAAATCTGAACATATAATGAATGCAATTCCCTGAACTCTATGTATAAAATATCCCTAGACAGGTTGAAATGCCATTAGAATCAGTCAATCAATCAATTCATAGAAAGTACAAAATAATATAATAACAGTAATAAAAATAAAATTACATAAATATATATGAATGGTGTACTTATTTTTGGACTGTAGAACTTAGTAAGGAATAATATCTAATAATATCCATTTTGATTGTATAAAAAAATGAAATTATAGAAATACTAAAAATAATAGAATACTGGTTCTTTAACTTTTTATAAAAAATTGTTAGTTGTGTTCATGGGTGTACTGTGTATATGTGTGTGTGTGTGTGCATGTGAATGTATTTTCTAGCAGCAACAAAAAGAATAAAGTTCTTTCTAGATAGATAAAAACGGATAAAAAGTTGAATACAGATGGATAATGATATATGAAACAAATGAAAATAAATATTCTGATACCAAGAATATGCAAACATCAATGAATACTAATATATATATATATATATATATATATATATATATATATATATATATATATATATATATATATATATATTGTGTGTGTGTGTGTGTGTGTGTGTGTGTGAAAGAAAAAATGGAAGTGAATCAATGGTAAGCCCTGAAGAAGATCTACTAAACAGATTGAAACACTGCAGCATTGGCTGAATAAATATCACTCATTTTATTTGATCAAAAATTTTTTCATTATTTTACATATATATATATATATATATATATATAGAGAATTTAGCAAAGACATGAAGCCAATGGTGCTCAGGTAAGAAAATCCAAGGTATTTATAAAACCTGTCTGATGAGGTTAGACTCATTTTTTAGTTTCTGGTCGAAATAAAAATATAACGGGATGACAGTTTGTGAAGTTTTTCTTTCTTTGAAAGTTAAATATGGCTGTGTATATAATCTAATTTATTGATTATTATACATTGAGGTCTTTTTAGGGATTTATAAAAATCCTTGTATGAATATATGTTTGCACCTACAAGAGCATACAGTATGGTTGTACAGGGAGATTTCAATGATCCCAAATACAATCATCTCTGACTGGTAGTCAATTGGATTACCTTATATCTATATACGCACACACACACACACACACACATATATATATATATATATATAACATTGTCATTTTATTAGATATTTCAAAACTTCCATCATTGAGTTCTTGTACATAGTGACTTTGTATGTATATTCCATACACAATTCAGTGCCTTGAAGTCTTCATCTTGACAGGTTGTAAATACAACAAAGAATTACTGGTGTCACATCATTGTGTAATGGTTAGCAAGCTAATCTCACAGATCTATTACAACTAAACAGTGAGTTTGATCCTTGTTGGATGTCCCACATTTTTTAGAACTCACAATGTTGTTCTAATTAACCCATAGATGGGACCCTAACAGGTACTACCACTCTGGGTCAGAGTGGACCTGGGAGTAATGTTGATGAAGAGGTACTTCACATTCCCTGAGATGCAGAACTGGAATTTCATCATCAGAGTTTAATGTCATACCCAGGACAATAAGATCCTCAGCCACTGCCTTCTAGCACATATGATAAAAGAGTTCAGGGTTGCCATAAGGGCAATAGGGTTGGGATAGTCATATAGGTGCTAGGGCTTGACTTGACCAGCTGATTGATTGGAGGAGGCTTCTCCAATCGCCCGTCTAGCCTAAGTAAGGAGCAAAGTGGGGTGTTGTCATGGACAGCTCATGCACAAGGATTCCATCCTTAAGCATCACAGGTTGCTATCCACGACCGATAGGTGTCCCCATTGGGGGAGGTGCAGTCAGAGTATTCTAAAGCCCCAGCCTACAGGGCTTCACGAAACAGTCAACCAACAAAAAAGTAGTCGGGATATTTTACCATATCCATTCCTGTCATGGGGCGTTCAGATTATTATATGTTTGGGTTCCTCAAATGACATTTATGGGGGAGTGGTTCTATACAGATTATACTGTTGTTGGAAAGGTGCACTTATTGGTCAAAACACTCAACACCATCTTCTTCAAGGAGAGTATTTTTTATTCTTGTGCAATTAAAATGGAAAAGATGCATAGTAGTGCTGGTAACATATACGCAACATTTTATTTATAAGAAACATATTGATAGGTAAATGTTTGTAGCTTACTTTTTGGACATTTATGTGTGTGTGTGTGTGTGTGTGTGTGTGTGTGTGTGTAGTTATACAATTAAGAATTCCCTTAAACATGGAATTGTATAAATGTGTGTGTGTGTGTGTGTGTGTACATGCTGGCTTCTGTCAAGAGTGTCAGTAGGTATAATAACATTTTACAGTTGTTATTTTATATATATATATATATTATATATATATATATATATATATATATAGAGAGAGAGAGAGATAGATAGATAGATATATGTAGGGATACAACTAAAATCATGCAAGAATATGCATATCAGTATATTAGTCCACACATGTGTATGTAAATATATACTTATGCCTACAAGTATACTCATATATATATATATATATATATATATATATATATATATATATATATATGCAAATTCTAATGGTTATACAAATATATATTTGCATATATAAATATACAGATAAAAAGTGTTATTTGTATATATTTTCATAGATGTTGTATATATATATATATATATATATATATATATATATATATAATTCAGTGAAATCAACAAGACTTGATAGAAACTAATTGCTTTTTCTGTTCGGTTCTAAGTAATCAATAACACATTAATGTCAAATTTTGTTACTTCTTTTGGATGCCAGAAACACCTGCTTCTTATAGGTGAACGAGTAAGAGCTGTTCTTTGAAGTGGCCATTTCAGGAAGAGACGTATGAATAAATAATTTATATGAGAAACAAACCGGTCTAGAGGTGTAATACTCTTCAGTCTAATATAAGTCTTTTTCTCTTAATATCTCTCTCCCTCTCTTTCTTTCTCTTTCTCATTTGATTATTGTTTATCACACATTACTAATCTATTTATTTTTTAAACTAAACTGTTTTATAGATTTTACTACTGACAATTAATGTATATGATAAGTACAATTTGATAGAGTGTTTCAATTTTTGTTTTTCTTTTTCATTGTGCATATTTTAATTTGTCTTTCAAAGAATAACTTCTATTGATAAAACAGAAATTAAAAAAGACACAAATGTTGAACCATTTCTTTCTGATTATATTCATTAGGACTATAGTAGTGTATTTTGATAGTATTAACCATTGCTGTGTGTGTGTGTGTGTGTGTGTGTGTGTGTGTGTGTGTGTGTGTGTGTGTGTGTGCTATCTCAGGCATAACATAATAAATGATTGTTATGTCATTAGAGACTGAGAGGTAATAGTGAATGAAAGACCAATGTATTAATTTCTCTTCTCTCTCTCTCCCTCTCTCTCTCTCTCTCTCTCTCTCTCTCTCTCTCTCTCTCTCATATCTTACCTTCTTTTCTAGTCTTGAACTGGAAGAAGAAAAGCCTCAATTCTGATGATGTTGATAAGACAAATCCACATGCAACAATGAAATAGGCTTGGCAGCTGAAATGTACTTGCACTTTGTTGCTATTATTTGTTTTTACTATTATTATATTCATTATCATGTTGGGCTTTAAAGAGCCATATCCACAAGATGTGCTCAGGTACAAAATCATCATCATCATCACCATCATCTGAATTATTCATACTTAGTGAAATTTCCATAACATTGAAGTTTACTTGATGAGATCAGGTTAAAAAAAAAACAACAATAAAAAAACAGCACAATTATTGTAATTTATAATCCCAATTTGAAAATTTGAATTTTTTTATAAGAATGTGATAAAATTGTTTTTTTTTTTTTAATTATCTCATATTCCAGGAAGAACTTTTAAAAGCCTTTTATGAAATAACTTTTATCGTCATCTTTTCTCTTTATTATATGTTACAAAGAAATTTCCTTTGGAGAAAAAGAACAAAACATGCTGGACACTGCTGGAGAAGTAAGGATGAACTCATAACTGATATTCTCCTATAGACATCTACACATGGATACACCACAGTAGCTGACTAGCAGAAACCTACATGTAAGTTCTGTGTAGATTCTAGATGCCCTGCAGAGGACCTGCTAGGGGTGGTGACTGATAGAGAGAGTCATGGGAATCTGTGCTATCAACGTCACCTGATGATGATGATGATGATGATGATACTTCATAAACTCTTTTATAAAAATGTTGACATGATAAATGAACTTTAAAACTTATTGACATTGTGAAATATTCTTTATTATTCAATATTTAGCAGCCATTAAACTTAATATCAAATCACATTCCTGCTCAGCAGGGATTAGATTAGATTAGAATACATTGACCGTATCACTTGAAGAGGGGTAAGAAAACTCCAGGGGTGTCCTGAGTATGACACGAAACTGAGGAGCTCTGGGGAGTGTGGAGACACCTCTTTGTTGCCATTACTCCCAGGTCCACTGACCTGGGGTGGTAGTACCTGTTAGGGTCCCATCAATAAATCAAATAGATTTGTTTGAAAATTCTGATTATCTAGTTAAGAATCCTTATTTCTTATGAGTGTCATCACCTCAGCAAAATAATGGACCGTTCATTTTTTATCATAAAGAAAGAAAGGGAAGAAAAAGGACATGCTACACAGAAAAATATAATATAAAGAAAGAAAGAAAGAAAAAGAGTAGGAGAATGATAGAGAGAGGGGTTAAGTGTGTAGAAGCGATAATGCTAATCTGTTTTAATCGAACATTATGAAAAGATGATGAAAAGAAGGAAAGAAAGAAAAAAAAAAAGAGTGAGAGAGTTAAAATCAAGATTATTATACTTTTTACATATTGAACTATTTGTAATAGCTCTAAAGTAAACATGAAGGGCCGGGTTAGCTCAGTTGGTAGAGCATTCAGTTAGAAACCACAAGGTTCCTAGTTTGATACTGGCCCTCGCCAACTCAGCGTATGAGTAGCACAGTGATCTGTATGGTAAAGTAAGGAGCTGATGGTAAGTGTGGCGCTCCACCTCAGATGCATAAACAATCTCCTTGGTCTAGCGCTTGTGAAAAGGGGATAGACTCCCTCGCTGATTGGCTAATACCGACTTTAGGCCTCCCTGATGATGAAACATATCCAACATTATAATAAATAAAATTTATCCCCAGGTCCTGCTAGTTACTAATTAATTTGCCAATCAGATTTGAATTTGATTGGAGATTTTTTAATGCTATTAAGAAAAATCTTTCTATAATGATCAATTCTTCCTGCATTATTGTAATATGCATACAAAAATTGCCTCATTATAAGATGTACATTTACCAATCCCACTGTATGAGCAGGATGTAGCACAAGGTCAATTTCTTAAGTGGAGTTTAACAGATTTGAATTCTAGACTAGTTGCCTAACCATGGTGAAAGAGTCCAGTCTGCCCTACTATTTACTCATAGCTGACAGAAGAATAGTTGGATTCATACCTTTTCCAAGGGTATTAGTGCTATGTGAAATGCAAAAGCCTAGACCAAGATTTGAACTTGTCTCTCCATATCCATTTTTTATAAATGATTACACCATATGCCCACATCATTATAATATAAAGGAAGAAGGTTTTCAGAATATGAAGACTAGTAGAAGAAATTCTTGATTACCATTCTTATTTTCATCTTCTGATTCTATTTTTTTTTCAGTCTGCAATTAGGTATGATTTTTAAAGCAAGAATCACAAATTACTTGCATTTTCACATTACATTTTCATCTTTGTTTTAATTTGATAGTAATAATTATTTAAAAGGTCATTTTCGTGATAGTTTAAAAAAAGTGTTCATTAAAAATATGAAGTCAAGTAGAAAATATTTTTGTCCTAATCAATACTGATAAAAAAAAAGAGATTTTGTTATTTTGAATCAAACTGATATCATATTTTGAATATATTTTTAAAAATTATCTCAACAAATGTTCTTATATAGAGAAATAACAAAAGTAAATAAACATCTATAATTTCAAACAAGAGTCTTTATTCATTAATCAAAGTTTAGTGAATCTGCAGATTTAAAAAAAATTACTTTCTTTAGTCATCAAATTAATCAGATCTGCTATTTTCTCTTATAAATATCCAAATAGCCTGAATTTCAAATACAGTCTTCTTTTATTAGTATTTAACTGGACATTTTCTGTATTTTGTGATCTAAAATGGCCATTGAAGCCATTAAAACTGCTATCTTCTCTTGTAAAATATCAAATCAAGCTGCAATTAAAACACAAATGAAACCTTATTTTTCCTCCATTATTTTAAGATTCAAAATAGCCAAGATATACTCAATTAGAAAAATGACTTGGCCAGTAAAATTTTTTATGAACACATTGTTGTGTAGTGTGAGCAAACTGACTACCATTACTTGTTGCAAATAGGACCCATCATAACTTGTTTGTAGTAATCATTGTCATTGATACGATAATTGAAAGAAGTAGATGAACATCTTTTGATAATTCTTACTCCTATTTTATTTCTGTCTCCAATCTCTGGCATTGGAATCTGTGAGTCTTCAAGCCATCATTTTGGTAGAATGAAATATCTCTATCAACAGCAAACTCTATTGATGAGAATATATATATATATATATATATATATATATATTAATATTATTCCCTTTGAGTGAGTCTGAGGGTCTCTGTTTAGTCATTGTGGCAAAACTGATCTATTCTGTCTTCCTTCTCTCGTTGTTCCATTTCCATCATGTGATCTTTATCAACCAATCACCTAGCCATATTAATGGAAAAAGGGTCTGTTCTCTCGTACACTCCAGTGCCCATTACTCAGTCTGCACTTAAAACCTTTGCCTGTCAATCAGGATTCCTAGTTATCTATCCCAAATGGGACCTTTCAGCAGCAGTGACATTCTATTATATGACAATAATATTCTCAAATTATTTTCCAGCATATATATTTACCAACCCCTCCATAGGAGTAGGATGCGACACAAGGTCAATTTCTTAAGCGGAGTTTAACAGGTTTTGATTCAGAGTTTTTCTTCTCCTAAACCAGTTGCCATATCAATGTTAGAGCCTAGTCTGCCCTACTATTTACCCATAACTGGAGAGTGAATAGTTGGATTCATACCCTTTTCAAGAAATGCAAAAAGCCTCATCCAGGATTTGAACTTGGTTTACTGCAACCATTTCCTATGACATTAACCATTATATTATGCATGCTTCAGTTTTTTTTGATGTATGGTATAAAACTATACCTTTTTGATGTTATTTCATTAACCAAAATTATTTAAATAACATTAATTAGGATTAAAATGTATAATTCTGTATTTTTCCTCTAATTTCTGAGATTCAAAATGGCCAAGTGATTTGGCCATGAAAATCACTTAATACTTTTTAGAATTACTATTATAAAATCTTTTTTGTTGAATGATACAGAGTGCCATGCTTCAATAAAAAGGATGTTGCTTTGTCTAAATAAATATCAGTAAATATTGGGAGAATATCCTGCAGAATATAATATTATATATTATATATATATATATATTATATATCACTGACAAGCTAAAGCGACATTTCTTCCAAGCGGTGGTTGTATCAGTGTTGCTGTACGGATGCACCACTTGGACCCTAATGAGGCGCCTTGAGAATAAGCTGGACGGGAGCTGCACAAGAATGCTGCGTGCAGTCCTGAACAAATCATGGAAGCAGCACCCCACGAGGAAACAGCTGGAGAAACAAGGATGAGCTCATAAGTGACGTTCTTCTGTGGAAGCCAACACACGGACACGCTAGCGTGGGCCGCCCATCAAGGACCTACATTGACCAACTAAGCAAAGATGCAGGTTGCTACGCAGAGAACCTCCCTGGGAAAATGAATGATAGGAAAGGTTGGAGAGAGATTGTCATGGATATCCGTGCTAATTGCGGGACATGATGATGATATATATATATATATAAGATGTTAAAAAAGTATTTTTTTAAAACTAACCCTGCTGAAGTTACCAAAACAAAAAATTAACAATGAATGAAATATTCCTTTTCTTCAAAATAGTCCCCCTTGACATTTAACTTATTCCAAGTTTTCCATTGGTTGAAAAACCTTAAAAACACCTATCTAGACATACCTACTAAATATGGTTTGATATTATTTGAGGATTTCATCATCCATGGTGGAGGGAGGCATCTTGAAATTACTTATCTGTACTTTGTAAAAACATTTGACAGCATTAATAGTCTTTGTAATTTGATGAAAAATAGGAAAATACACTTAAATAAATTTTTATAAGCATGCAAAAAAACTTTAGAAATGAAAAATGAAAATGAAAGGCTAATTTGTCTTCATGAAATCTGAGATGTGACTCTTATTAACTCAATATATAATGGAGTTTTTGATTATTGAATAATTCAAAATTGTTTCGTTATGACTTAGAAAATACTTGTTTTCTGTATTATCAACATTTTGCTTTTTTGCTTTTAAGAAATTTCATAAAAAGGCAAATAATTTTAATAGAAATTGTAGTTGCATTTATTGATGAGATGGGCAGAAATTTTTGCTTGTTTAAAAATATTGACTTTAAAAGATGGCTCCTCAATCAATTGTATGTCTGACAATTTTGAAGTAGATTATCTGTATTTATGTTTATTAGGTCTATTACAAACTATGACATTCATATATCTACTTATGACTTCTTATTTATTGGACACACTTATCTAGTCCATGCTTCTGTTAATGAAAATAAATTAATAATAATAATAATAATAATAATAATAATAATAATAATAATATCATCATCACATCATTATTATTGAGTTTCATTAATTGCAGCACAAAACAATTCCATAAGAACAAATTTATCAAAACAAAAATACATAAGACAAAACAGAATAGCAATGTAGTGTTACATATTAATTGGATCCCTATTACTTTTTAAGGTAGTATAGAAATCCTTATGGCAATCAGTACAGCTGATGGCCTTGAGAGTGAGTGACAATGCTTGACCTCACTCTCACCTTGCGTTCTGGGGATGGAACGTGAGAACGGAAGTCAATAGAAGCCCTTCCGGTTTAAGGTGTAAGCAACTCAGAGTTGCAGTTAGTCAGTTGCAGAGTTGGGGAGTTAGAACTTAGAAGCGAAGCTAGCAAGATGTGACTCTCCGCGCGCATT
The DNA here is from genome assembly GCA_023376005.1 of Doryteuthis pealeii. NCBI lineage: Eukaryota > Metazoa > Mollusca > Cephalopoda > Myopsida > Loliginidae > Doryteuthis > Doryteuthis pealeii. The sequence goes on along the minus strand of CM042159.1, from coordinate 78,996,726 downwards.
GTCTGGTCTGGGGTTCATGAATAAAGTAACATCATTGTAAATCGAAGTCTTGTTGTTATTACTAAAAGCTAACATAGCACAAGGCTTCTGATAAGAAATGATCCCCAACAGAACCAGACACGGAACCCAGATAAGAAGAGACCAAGATAGAAGATAGATGATAGAAGTACCAAGCCGGCCAGGAGAGAAGTACGTAACAAATATATTCTATTTGGTACTGTGACGCGCCGCTACGTTACAGTAGGAGGTGTGGAGACAGAAATGAGACAATTAACCATGTAATAAGTGAATTTAGCAAACTAACACAATAAGAATACAAGGTGAGGTACAACTGGGTTGGACAGGTGATCAACTGGAAATTGTGTAAGAAACTAAATTTTGACCATACAACAAAATGGTATATGCACAAACCAGAATCCATTCTTGAGATAAAATACATAACATTTTCTGGGAGTTTGATATACAGACTGATCAAAGAAAAACTTGTGTCAACTGGTAGATTTTGCAGTCCCAGCAGATCACAAAGTAAAAGTGAAAGAAAATGAGAATATATAATACCTGGACTTTGCCAGAGAATTTGAAAAACTGTGGAATATGAGGGTGAAAGTGATACCAATTGTAGTTGGTGCCATTGGAACAGTTCCCAAGAGTTTAGAAAACAGACTAGAGGAATTGGAAACCAGAAGAAGAATTGAGAAAGTCCCGACAACAGCATTGTTAAGATTGGCTGGAATACTCAGAAGAGTCCTGAAGATCTGAGGAGACTTGCTGTTACTCAGACTCCAATGATGTTAAAGAAAAGCCTACCAAAGTTCAGCCAAGCTTTGGCCAAATCACAAATGCAAAAGATTCAAGAAATATATAAGAGCTCTAAATTAAAGTCCCAATCTATACAAAAAATATATAGGGAGTCCTAGATATCTTTTTTATTATGCATTGACTCTAATTTTAAAAAAGTTCAATAAAATATCAAAATGTAATTCTTTCTTCCAAAAGACACATTTTGATAATCAATCAATAATTGATCCAAACTTTCATGCCTTTGTTTAAAAACTGGTAAATGTAAGGGGGGGTTCATATTTGAACTCAGTAAACTCTATATATGCACCCTTTCTTTTTTTTTTTAATAAGATATGAGTAAGTAAAGTAGTCAGGGTGGCATAAAGTCGGTATCAGCCAGACAGCAAGGAAGTCTATTCCCTTTTCACTAGTGCTAGACAAAGGAGATTATTTTTGTGTCTAAGGTGAAGAGCCACACCTACCATCAGCTCTTTACTTTACCACACTGATCCCTGTGTTACTCATACACTGAGCTGGCGAGGGCTGGTATCAAACCAGGAACCTTGTGGTTCCTAGGTGGACGCTCTACCAACTGAGTTAAACCGGCCCTAATATTGTTGAACTATCAATATTCCCTTTGTTTTTCTACTTTCTGGTTCTAGATATTAATAACCATCATCTTATAATATAAATGACCATAGTCTAAACTATTTTGTAAGCCCATTTTCTGTTGAAGTATACTTTCTCTTTAGACACAAGGACGACTTTAAAAAAATCTTTTATTTGTGAGCAGTGCAGAAATTGCATGCAACATTCAATGAAAATCAATACAGAATTCTTTCAATAAATGTGCAGAAAAACAACATCTAAGTATAAGTTTACTTATATGAACATTCTGTTTATGCAAGTCTTAGTAATGTTATTGATAAATCTCAAATAAAAGCTTTGGAAATCTTTGTTAACTTTACTAGGCAACATTCATTGTCCCATCTGATTTGAATATAAGAATAACATTTTTAAAAAATGAAAAAGAGTAGACTGAAAATTAAAAAAGGAAATAAATAAAAGAAAAGTTGACTTTGTGCATAATTATAAGTTTTGTTTTTTTCAATATATTTTAGAGATTAAAAGAACCTTTGTGAGGTGCTGTTCTGCAAATATCACAATTCTGTTGAAGTATGTATGGAAAAAGAAAGATAGAAATGGAGAAATACCTGTAGTAGAGTGAAAACTAATAAAGAAAAACCAGTATAATTGCAACACAGGATCCAGGAATTGCAGGTTGTGCTTGGAGGAGAAGTTGTGTATTGGGGAATTCTCGAAGCTGAGTAGATCTGAGAAGGTTTCTAAATGTAGACACAAAAATAAGTTCTTGTCATGCCAACTATCCCTGACTAATGATTGGTAAGGTAGGGAGGAAATCTGTTTTGATTTAATATCAGAATCAGTTACAATTCTTATATTCTATGAATGTTAGGATGTACATTTCTGAAAGAATCAAATTCTTATGAAACAATTTCAATTTAAACAAATCCTCTTTAAAAAATAAAACCAATATATATATATATACACCAACCTCCACATGAGTAGGATGCAACACAAGGTCAATTTGAAGCGGAGTTTAACAGGTTTCAATTCAGAGTTTTCCTTCTCCCAGACTGGTTACCTAGCCATGGTTAAAGAGCCTAGTCTGCCCTGCTATTTACCCATAGCTGGAGGGAGAATTGGATTCATACCCTTCCCAAGGGTATTAGCGCCATGTGAAATGCAAACAGCTTTGTCCAGGAATTGAACTCAGTTCAATGAGTTCATTTCTTATGACTCTAACCATTAGACCACACACCTCCATAATAAAACCCAATATAGGAGGATGAAAACCAAACTTTAGAAAGTCTAGAAAGGAACAAGTCACTATAACTATGTATGGGTCACACTCATTTTTATTTAAACAAGAATACCAGTTCAAATGCTTAGCATTTCAAACACCATATAATGTTAAACATCCAAACAGAATGTGGTGATTTTGTTCTTAGAAAATGTTTTTACAACACAAATAACATGAGAGATATATTTAAAAATGGCATTTTGTCCTTCCTGAAAAAAATAAAATTATACCAAAAAATATAACATAAACTTGAATTATTTAGATTTTTCAGACAGTTGTCCTCATCATTATTGTTATATCTCAAAAGTTTAGACAAATAATAAACTTGAACTTTGCCCTATGAATTTATTCCTCAAAGCTATTCCCAATTTTTCTGAATTTAGCAAAAAAACAACTGCAGACAATTTGTCAAAATCAAGAAAAATCCTTAACCCCCCAAAAAAACTGACCATCCCACCCAATTTACTGTTTGGCATAAAATAACCCGAGATGTGTTGATGTGCTGTTCAAATCAATCATCATCTTCAAAAATTAATCTCACTCTGAAAATTCAGTAACTAATTCCATATATCACTGGTATCACATAATTCCTTTAAAAATAAATGAAAATAAAAAAATGAAAATATAAATAGAATTTTACTGTAGAGATATTCATTAATTCTAATTGCTTTTTTTAATTATACAGTGATTAATTAAAAGCAGAATCACAAGAGATGAAAATGAAACAAAACAAAAGTAATAAATACATTTAAAAAAGAAGAAGAAGAAGAAGTATTTGTAGAAAATGCATTAACTTTTTATATTGTTTTCTATTGTTCACAGCCTGCCACTTTTGACAGGTTCTAAGCTACTGGGTAAAAATAAGTAATCTTTGTCAACACACGCACAGACAGACAGACAGACAGACAGACAGACAGACAAAAAGTAGATTTCATGCCTTGGTGTAATTTATTGGAATTATTTCCATCACTGAAACAATCCATCTCAGCAGAAAATGGAATAATTAGACAAAAGAAAAGTTTTTGGTGAATTAACGTCTCTTCTTAAACTATTTTGTCATTTTGTCTGATGATTACATCTTTTGCTTAATGGTTTCATAAAAAAAAGAAAAGTAATTGAAAGATTTCACAAAGAAATAAGGTTTTATCTAAACAGAATCATTTAAGAACAGCTGATATACTTTATGAGTTACTTTTTAGATTATTTTATTATTCAGCTATAAACATTTTAATGTAATAAAAATAAATATACAGTATTGCCTGCAAATATGTATCGATTCTTAATGAATTTAAAAAAATCTAAACAAAGATACCAAGACATTATCAATTCTAGTGGAAATATCATACAATCAAAATGGATATTATTAGGCATAATATCTACAGAATTGAAATCCTGTAATCAAAATTATATTTATATATATATATATATATATATATATATATATATATATATATATATATATATATATATATATATATATATATATATATATATATATATATATATATGTTTTTTTGGTGTAATGGTTATCATTGTAGGAAATGGACACGGCGAACCAAGTTCAAATTCTGGTTGAGGTTCCATTTCACATATTGCTAATATCATAGGAAAACCTATGAATCCAATTATGCTCCCTCCAGCTATGGGTAAATAGTAGGCCAGATTGGGCTCTTTAACTTTGGTATGATAACTAATTTAGAAGAAGGAAAGCTGACTTGAAACATGTAAAGCTCTGCTTAAAAATTGGCCTTGTGTTGCAGTCTACTCATGTGGAGGGGTTGGGTAAATATATATATATATATATATATATATATATATATATATTATATGTTGGTTGTCAACTCGTGCTCAAGTAAGACCATTTCCTGTTGTTTTTTTGTTTTTTTCATAGTTGATTGCCAGTAACATTTGACACTGTATCCATATGTTTTCTCAGATAACTCACCAGGCCAACCCTGGAGAGACATACTCTTCCACATAGACTACATGTTGGAACTTCTCCACTTTGAATATTGCTGGACTGAAAATTACCCTTTCTAATAGCCCTCTTAACATTTGTTAATTTGTGTTTAATTCGGTTGGACTCAAATTCTTTCACAGACCGGTAGAGGGTGACTCTCCAGCTAGGTCTATTACAAGCTAGCTTCTCCTAGTCATCCACATCAATAGTAGTGTTCTTCAGAGTGTCCTTGAGGTAGTCCTTAAACCTCATTTTGGGTTTGCACTGACAATGTTTGCCAGTTGAGATTTCATTGTAAAATAGTTGTTTTGGGATTCTGCAATCATTCATGCGAACTAGATGACCAGACAGTGAAGACAAATCTAAAGATCAAACTCTCAATGCTAGGCAGATGACATTGTTCAAGTATTGTGGGGTTTGGTGTAAATGACAACCATTCTATCCCTAAAATCCTGTGAAGGCAATTCTGATGGAATCTCTCAAGTGTCCTGAGATGTTGTTTGTGTATGTGTGTTACCAAGTCACAGTCATCTGCATATAGTAGCTCCCACACAATAGTTGTGGTGCGAGAATGCAGCCCTGTTTCACACCATTCATGACTGAAACAGGCTCTACAAGGGTACAATTATATGTGACCAAAGCATTCATATCATCATGAAGAAACCGAATAAGGGCTATAAAATGTGGAGGACAATCTAACTTCACAAGAACCCTCCAGAGCACCTCACAGTTGACCATGTCAAAGGCTTTCACGTGATTGATGAAACATTGATAGAGGTCAAAATTCTGCACAATGCACTTTTCTTGCAGTTGGCGAGCCGAGAAGATCATATCAGTTGTGCCACGTCCAGAGCGGAAACCACATTGGGATTCTGGAAGAATAATTGGTGATATATGTTCTTCCAAGCAATTTAGAAGAATTCTTGCAAAAACCTTTCCAACAATGGAGAGAGCAAAGCAAACTAAAAAATCCTGAAACTAAGCAAAGATTTGTTGACAGGATCAATAATTTCAAACCTCTGGATCCAATAATGTTTGGTCGAGCTTTAAATCAAAGCTTTATGATGCTTCACTTGATGTGCTGGGACACACAGATAAAAAACACCATATATATATATATATATATATATATATATATATGTTTTTTCTCAATCTTAACCTCTGGATACTGTGCGCTTCCAATGATCGTACTCATACCCACCGGTAAGTTACTACTTATACATTTACAAATATATATATATATATATATATATTTTTAGGGAGATTATGTGCTTAATTAAAGTCATACCTAATTTGTTAATTAATTAATTATAATTAAATGAATGAGGCATGCATATTGGTTTAATTATAATTAATTAATTAACAAATTAGGTATGACTTTAATTAAGCACATAATCTCCCTAAAAATTGTCGGCCTTCGCCATTTTCAAACACATTGTTTGAACACTTCATATATATATATAATATATATATATATATATATATATATATATATTATGCAACGTTATTTTTAGTTACATAGTTTAAATATTATTTTAAATGTAAACCAAAAAAAAGAATTATAATACAAAAATTTTACAGGACACATTTTTATTTCTTAGTTTCTTTTTATTGTGTCATATAGGGACTCATTCTTAAAACAAATATATTAATTATTATTAATATATGAATTAATAAATTATTTTCCTCTAACCCTCTCTTTACTTCCCTGTTCCTCCTTTCTCTCTCATTCCCCAGTGTTCCTAAAATCCTTTTTGTCGTAGACTGGTTACTTCTGCTTGTTGAAATATAAGTGAATCCATTCTATGTATAGACAGATGACATGTTGAGTCAGCTTTACAAATCTAGCTTAATTGGAAGGTGTATATCTGGCTCAAATTGCTACAATAGCAATAATTCTTGATATCCTGCTCCCATATGTTGCTGTCAGTAGTGAACTCTTTGCTTAGACAGTGTCCAGTATGATTTAATAGACGATGATGGGAAAGGAAGTCTTTGTCATTTATTCTAGTAATAAATGGGCAGAAACGTCTTATCTACATCTCAACTGCTTGAAAAAGATAATTTAGAATAATCAAATATTGTAAATCTATAAAATTACTTGTAGCAAATTCTTGTTGATAAAAGATTGCTCTCAACACTCATAATTTCTCTATTTAAAGAGACAAATTGTGCAACTAAAAATTGAGTGTTTTAAATAATAAAAAATGATAAGAAATATATAAATGATCAATTAGTATATCATAGCAACCATGTTTTCTTTCAAGAGCTTACACAAAGGATTGATTTGGAAAAAAGAAGTAGACAGTTAAACATCTAGACATTAGTTACAAATTCATAACACTTGATACTTGAAGTATTTTATGTTTGAACAACTTTTGAACAATGTTGTGGCATTCAGCTATCTGAAGAGATTTCCTTTTTTTTTTTTCTTTCTTTTTCAGATTTCGATAGTGCTGGACACTTTTGGAGAAGCAAGGATGAACTCATAAGTAACATTCTCCTGTGGACAAACTAGACTGGGTTGACCAGCAAAGAGTTACTTATAGATACTGGATGTCATAAGGAGAACTTGCCAGGTACAATGACTAGTTTTACTCTGCTAAAAGTTGATCTTGTGTTGCATCCTTGTCCATGGTGAAGGGGTTGGGTAAAACCACTTGGACTCTAACAAAATGCTTAGAGAAAATGCTAGATGGGAACTACTTCAGGATTATGTGTGCTGTCTTGAACAAATCTTGGAAGCAGCATCCCACAAAAAAGCAATTGAGCAGTCACTTTTCCCCATCACACAAATCATCTAAGTAAGATGAACAAGTCATGCTGAACACAGCTGGAGAAGCAAGGACAAACTCATAAGTGACATTCTCCTGTGGAAATGTATACATGGACGTGGTGCGTCCATGTATACATTTCCAGCAAAGACATACATCAATTTGCTCTTTGCAGATCCTGGGTGCCATGTAGAGAACCTGCCAGGAGCAATGACTGATAGTAACAGGTGGTGCGAGAGAGTCATGGGAATCCATGCTATTAGTGCAACCTGATAATGAATATTAATGATAGTAACCAAATAAAGTCTGTAAAAAGTTGTGTTAGGGCCAGCAATGAAGGTGTCTTTTCTAATACAGCTGGAACCAAATGTTAGGATAGTGAAAATATGAAACCAACAGCACTTGGTAACTGATAGTTTCTCACCTATTTGATTTTGGTTTGAAAATCGCATGTGAAAAACTGCCAGTTACCAATTGCTGGTGACTTCATATCTTCACTACCCTAACTATCAATGATATTGAGCACTCTTTACTTATAAATATACCAAACTATATTATCTATTAATAAATCACACACACACACACACACACACACACACACACACACACACACACATATATATATATATATATATATATATATATATATGAGAGGATCTTACACACTTAACTGTTCACCCTTCCACTTTTAAAAACAGTATACAAATTTATTTTTTTTAGATAGCCATCATTTGCATTTTTTTCTTTATTTACAGAATTTTAACAGCCCTTTAATTTTGGGGAAAGTGAGAAATTGTAGGTTGACCCCTAGACTATAGAGGGGTGTGTGGATGCTGATAGACTTATGTGATGAAATATTTTTCAAATGTTCCATGAGATATAAAGAATCTACTTGTTCTATTGTTGTGAACAAGACTGTCGTACAGTACACAAGCTCAGTCAATAGCATCTGCTGACTATTAAGCCAGGATAAATGTATGTTCATACACTTGCAGGTCTTCTATGATTACATCAAGGTTGCACAACTGGTTCTCAGATATTCAAAATGGTGTCATATGTTTTGGGCAGATTTCATATAAATATTAGAATGTATTTATAATTATGACCAAAGCTGTGAATCTAGATTTTTATCTGATTTTATTAAAAAGCACTAGAGTAAGATTATCTAACAACAACAGTTTTCATAGATAGTTTCAATTATTGATTGGGTTATTTGTAAGTAATGTTTTGATGTTAGAAAACAAATGAGATTAGCTAACAGAAGTTCACAAAGAAATATTATTAATTTTATATAAGGAAAAAAATACATTTGTTTTGGCTATCAGTCCAATTTATATAAATGTTGATTGAAAGCCTCAATTTCACTATATATATATTATATATATATATATATATATATATATATATATATATATATATATTATTTCTCTTCTGATTTGAATATGAATAACATGGATAATTTATTTAACTCACTTATAAATCAGATATTTGTACTCACATTTATATTAATAATTAGGAAGATTTTGTTTGTCTATCCTCTATAGATAGCCGGTCAGTTTTATGAAAACTATAAAAGATTTACAATGCGTTATCATTTGATCAAAAAGAAGGTTTTAAAGTAAAAAAGAAAATTATTCCTTATTTACTCTCATCAAGAGGAAGAAAAAAACCCAAAGATTTAAATGTAAATTAGAAAATATATTCAAATGTTAATAAACAAATGGTATTTTACTGTATCTGTTATCTATATTATAATGATCCAATTTTTGAAGATATTAGCAAAAATGGCACATTGTAGTGAGATTTGTGTTAGCACAATATTGTTACAATGCTTTAACTTAATTAAATAATTTCAAATACAATTTGCAAGTTAATAATAATAAAATCATCATTTGCCCTCACCCTCAAAGTGAGATCTGCCTTGTCATCAGAGCTTAGGATATTCCTAATCAAATTATTACATACAATTATTTACACAATTATTACATACATTAATTCATTAAAATCAAATCATCTAAATTTAATTATTTAAATCAATTACAAACAATAAAAACTTTTAAATCTATTATACCCAATTAAAAATTTGATGACACTAATTCAGTTAAACTCGTCTCTTTCATAATCAAAGTAAATGTTCATATGTATATTTCCTTCTCATAACACTTATTGAAAAGAAATTGACATCAACAAATGATATTTGTTACCCTGATGAAAATTGGAAACACATGCCTAATACATATTCATTTTAAATATGTTTTCAATACTGTAAATCTCTAATTGAAACATTTAGTGTTGATATATTTTTGTCAAATATCAAAAAATCATCTTCACTTTTTTATTTTTTATTCTCACTCTTCATTTTTCAACATTATATATAAGTGTTGTTATGGGTCCAACGGGAGAAAATTATTTCATAAAAAAGGTCCACAAAATGGATTATGTTTTTAGAATTTTTTAAAATTTTTATCTTATATTTGCGACACGTGTTTCAGATCTTCTGATATCTTCTTCAGGCATTGATTAATCATGCCCGAAGAAGATATCAGAAGATCTGAAACACATGTTACAAATGTAAGATAAAAATTTAAAAAAATTCTAAAAACATAATCCATTTTGTGGACCTTTTTTATAATATATATATATATATATATACATACATATATAAAGATAATCTACTGAGTCAGACGAACCTACTATTAGCAGATTTTAGCCCTGAAGAGCTTTATGCGAAACTAATAGTAGGTTCGTCTGACTCAGTAGATTATCTTTATTACTTGGCTCTACTTAGGTATCGAGCACTTTTTACAGATTAGCTTCTCCTAGCGGTTATATGAATATATATATATATCTTATATACATATATATACATATAAATTGTTTTTTCTTTTGGACAAATACTATACCAATAGATTATTTTTTGTTGGTACGAATATCTTGGTCTTTTCTTTTTTTCAAAAATTTTTTTCTTCCTGGTTGATGTTTGGGAGTATATTTTTACAATCAAACTCTCTGCTGGGTTTTTTCTCTCCGCAAGGATCTACCAACACGCTTGGTATATTAAATTACATACATATATATGAGTAAGAAAAGGTGGAATGAAAACATCACACAATGCTGTTAAAGAAGAAAACAATTTATAATATAATCATAGCTGATACTGGTCAATATTTCGATTTTACAAAAATCATCATCAGAGCTCATTCACTCCCGTAGTTGTTTGGGTCGGAGAGGAAAGTCAAAATGAGTTTACAAACCGACCCAAACAACTACGGGAGTGAATGAGCTCTGATGATGATTTTTGTAAAATCGAAATATTGATCAGTATCAGCTATGATTATATTATAAATTGTTTTCTTCTTTAAGCATTGTGTGATGTTTTCATTCCACCTTTTCTTACTCATATTGTCGGATTCATTTCCTTTCTTTTAACTTATATACATATTATATATATGTTGAGAAAAGGGAGACAATACAGAAAATTAAATTAACTGTCAATCCATAGCTTGAGAGAATTAAACAAATTATAGACAAATGATTAAACAATCTTATTCAGTTGACCTGTTGATTTTACAGACAATTAATTTATAATCCTGTTTAACTGACAATACAAATGACTGACATTTTTGGCTGACAAATGTAAGCTGGTTACTAAAACATGAATGAAATCTATTTTATTCATCAGGTGTTCATATCCGGTCACTGTATTCTATGAAAATCTCACCAGAATAGCAGCCAAAAAACAGTAAAATATCGGGAAAACCAGTCCTCATTTTGCAACTATGTATCTATCTCTATTGTTCGTTATAGATAGAAAAAAAGGAAAGAAAACTTGGCAACATTAAACTTAGTAGGATAAATGAACAACCAAACAACTTCCACATAGACTACCTTTTTTCTTTTGTTCTGTTTTTTGTTCATAGTTCAAACTTAGGATTATTAATACAATGACCAATTATCTTCTTATCATGTATATTAAATCTTTTTCTATATTTTTAAAAGATTTACACACTCACAAATCTTCCATTCGTTATCATCCTGTAACACCCTCTGGTTAAAAATGAGACCATCCAAATCATCCAAGATTCAATGCAAAAATGTAAATCCAAATAATCACTTAATTGCAGATTTCCTATTTGTCCCATTTAATTTCACCAAATTCTAAAAATGAAACATTCCAAATGGTCTTGCATCGCTTAAATGCACAACGTAAACTTAAAATGAATTGAAAAAAAAAAAAAGAAGTTACATATTTGTTTTATTCATAATATTGAAATTGTGAATTACGGAACATATTTTGGTAATTTTGATCTTATATCATCCCAGCCTTCTTCCTTAATTTACACTATATTTTAGCAAGCCAGCATCAGGTGAAACTCTGGCCGTACTTAGATATTTTCTGAGTCATGTTTTTGTCACTTTTTTGTTGGCAAATTAATGTAGATATTTTAAACAGCCCCTCCCAGATTTTTTATCGGCAAATCAATGTAAATATTCTATACTCCCCCCTTTTAAGAAAGATTGAGAGAGAGTTAAATCAATATTATTATACTTTATATATATTGAACTATTTAGCAATAGCTCTTAAGTAAACATATCAAATGTTGTAATAATTAAATTATCATACTGTGGTATATCCATGGGTCCTGCTAGTTTACATAAATACAAAATAAAAAAGTATGGACTGAGGCAAATTTCAAATTTCAAAGACATGCAGATAGTTGAGCAACAAATATTGATGTGATGATCATACAGTAATGAATATTTGACACTTTCAATGAATGTTATGTTATGATAGATTTGAAACATATAAAACTGTAGTTCCTTTCCATAATGGTAAACTACAAACAGTTACAGAGTTGAGTAGAATATTTTTTCATTGGTTAAGACATTGAAAGGCTTTTGACCATTATTCAACTTGAGCCAGTTTGGCTTGGCGATTTGAGTAACTAGGAAAAATAGCTGGGCACAAGTATTTAAGTTTTAATATGATAAAATATTATATTACATTAGAAAGACAAAAAAAAACTAAATAAGAATGCATATAAAAGGAATACACTTATTTCATTTTTATCTTAATTGATTTCTATATAAAATTATACATAGGATTACTTTTAATAGATTTGAGAAAAAAAACAATATTAGAAATCAATAACACCAAGTGATTATTTATTAAACCTAGTTTTGGTAAAACCAGTATGCAAATTATCTAGGCCATGTACTATGTAAACCTTTATTTCTTAGCAATATATATAACGTATATAGCAGACTTTTAAATGCGTTAATAACATGGGTTGTTTTGAGGCAAATCTAACTCAGTCTGACAATAATAGAGACATTGTTAATAAAAAGATGCTAATTAAGATTAAATAATGATTATTTAATAATCATTGAGAATATGATATAAATAACTAAAGGAATTGTGATGTCAGTGGTGATGTAGTTTCACTTACAAATAGACACATAATCTCCATTATAATAAGATAATCTAATGAGCCAGAACTATTAATCATTATGGATTCACTTTAGAAAAAAGAAAAAAACACTGATTTTAATATGAAAGAAAAATTCTTTCTCTAGTGATGGGTCAAGTATTTGAAAAACCTGGTATACTCTCCATCGTACAAATATTCAAATATATTCAGCCATAAGAATCAACCAAAGTAATTTTTGTATCAAAACAAAAAAGATATTTTTATCTTTGGGTTTTCCAATTACTCGACTATTATTGGTAAATACCATTTATCTTTGGTTAATATCAACATTTTACTTTTTCTTTTAACAAATAGATTTACTGAGTGATCATATATATAATATTATAATCCAAGATTTATTGGTGAGTTTTCTTTTGCTCTTGTTTATTAGATCCATTTGAAATTGAAACTTTGTTATTGATTGTAATTGGAAAAAATACATAAAGAAAAACAATAAATAATGAAAGACTTTCTCTTTAAAGGAAAATATACATTATTAGTTGTAAATATCATAATTATCATATTGTTTAGTAATTTAAAGACAACTATAAACTATTACTATTTTATGAAATAGATTGAGCCTTTATATATAAATATATTGAGCCTTTTTGGATTAATTACTTATGCTACTACAATGAAAACGTGGTCGTAACTTCCTGATGAATATATATATATATATATATATATATATATATATATATATATATATATATATATAAGGCACTGCTATAAAACAGATGGAGCTCTCTCAGACAGCCTTAACATGTATACATATGTACTTATCAGTTAAATTCATGCTCCATTTTATAGGTGTGCTGATAGCTTAGTAGTTAAGAACTCTGACTGATGATAAATCAGTCAGACTTCGATCCCAGCTGGAGTTAGCCTGCTAAGTTTAGCCACAATTAATAGATGTGATAAGTTGAAACACGATGTCTTTGGATGACTAATTATATAATATATATATATATATATATATATATATATATAGAGAGAGAGAGAGAGAGAGAGAGAGAGAATTTATTATATGAAAAGAATTTAAACGCTGCCTAAACAGGTACTTTTGACCCCCAACCTTCATGATAGCTACAGGTAACATACAAAAGAGGTAATCCTTCAGATGTATGTAAAAGTATATTTATAATAGAAATACATACTTGGAAAAGTTCATTTGGTCATTCTTGGTCGGGTCAGGTTTTTATAGACATGTCTGGAATTTATGAAAATTTTCAGTTGTCCATTGGCTGAGTGCCACGCCCCTGGAATAGAGGGTTTTCTCATGGATGGACGAAAATTGACATCTTTCTCTTAAGATGAGTTGAAAGAGAGCTAAATTTTTTTTTGTGTTGCTATAGTAACTGATTTATTGTCTCCTGGTGGCCATCAGAAGAGTCATCTTGCTGGCAAGGGCAGGTAATTGTACAATCCTAATGGTCAATGTGTTACTTCAAAGCCTGAAGGTGTTATAAGAATCAATTGGATTTTATGCAAAAAGCAAAATGGTAGAAATGCTTTAAAATCATTGATTAGAATTTGTGTAATTGTTTTTTTTCAATAATACTGTTGTTCATAATTTGTAAATGTCAGAGCAAGTGCATACTACCCTCAAACCTCACAACTGGGGGGTGGAGCTTACTTGGGAGCCCAGAAGGACATGTTTCATATATTTTCTATGAATACTACTTTATGAAATATGTAGGAGAGCGGCTAATATATTTATATGAATACTAATTATGTAAATTGATTTGTAGTAAGTAAAGTTGACATTGGTATCAGACAAGACAATTAAGGAGTCTATTCGCTTTTCACTAGGGCTAGACCAGGAGGATTATTGTTGCATCTGAGGTGGAGTACCATGCCTACCATCAACTCCTCACTTTACCACACAGATCCAAACTGTGCTACTGATGTTCTGACTTGGTGAGGACTGGTATCGAACCTGGAATTTGGTTCCTCGTAGGTGGATGCTCTAGCATCAGTTAAACCGGCCCTATGTAGTAGAGTGTATTTATTGTATCATAGATTTGGGGTGGGGGGTGCATGAGACCCTAGCACTGGCACTGGTTAATGTCATAGTGCAATATGGGACTTTTCTCAGCAATATTATCTTTTTGAGAACATAAGGAAAGTGTAAAAATCACTTGAATGTTATGATAGAAAATATAAAATTAGCTCGCTTAATATTATTTGGATTATTCGGTCTATTGTCCTCATCTTCATTGTTATCTGCACAACATTTCAGCCAATGTGCCCTCCGGCCTGCTTCAGATATTTCTTGTTGGACTCGGGAACTTTCTCGGACTCAGGAACCTTCTTTTCAAACTTTCTTATTATAATCGGGAGCCAACATGGAACTTACTAATATCAATACTAATTATCAAGCCTCATCTAAAAAATTCCGAGAAATAATAGCTCCATTAATCTTTGATATTTTATTCAATCTGATATTCTAACATTTGGTCTATAAAATGTAAATATGTAACTGACTGACAAACATATTGTAGTGAAAGGAATAATAAGATGAATTCAAAGTCTAAAATGAGAAAAAAAATCAAAAACTTGAGATCTTAATATTTCAAATTAAAATTTCTCTTTTTGGCTCATCACAGTTGTTTATATTTGAATTCATTTATCAATTTTATTAATTATGGAGGTCAGATTATGTTAATAGGCTGTCAAAATTATCTGGTTTAAAAACTGACTTTTCATTGCCATCAAGAGATTTTCAGAATGGTCTTCCACACAAATAAAAATTGTGATTCTTTTGTATTTTTTTATCATTGTGAGAAAACCTATTACTATTACTGCCAGTTAAGAATAGTCTGTCAAAATGTGATATCAGTTTAATACTGAATTGTTTTGCTTCAAATATTTCAATTTTTAATGATACATTGAAATAAAAAAAAGAAAAAAAAAACAATTATAAGAGATTGTAATTATCAGTTTGTTATGTTGACTATTAATGATCTATAAAAGAATTGCTGACAATATTTTTTTCTTTTTATAAAGGTTCACAGATTGAAATTGAAAACTTTGTTTTTGCTGATATTAAGATATTTTGGGTTAAAAAATGCAACTTTAATTTTAAAAATTTAACAAAAAAATTATTTTTCCCTTATAATGGATTATTTTTACATCTTCATTTAGACTTAATTAAATGTCACTATTGGCAACCATTAAGTCACATCCTATGAAATTAACAGGGGTTTTTATACACGAACCAGATAAATGAGTAAAAATACAGGAATTTGGTCCCTACACATGTATATGTATGTTCATATGCATGCTGCATATATCAATGTGGGACTCAACGGGTTACGTTTTGTCTAGTATATATATATATATATATATATATTCACTAGACAAAACGTGACCCATTGAGCTCTGGATAGGTAATTGGGATTAAGGAAAAGTGAGTTTGCAAAACAAACTAGATTTAAAATAAAAACAATAAATATGGCAAGAGAATAAAAAAAAAAAAAAAAAAACATTAAAATCATTTTGTAAGATTTCTAAGAAAGGAAACATTTGACCTAATTCAAATTTATTAAGTACAAAAATGTTGGCTGCCTATGGAATTTAACATACAACTACTTTTTACATTCTACAATCTCTCTCTCAAATCTCACTGAGAAAGTAACATGCATAACGAGGAGGTAATCAAGATATACATAGAGAGCAAGGGGAATGAGGCAGAATGTGAAGTAAGAAATGGGTCAGTTTTTGACTTAACTGCAAATTACGATTAATTAGAACTAATTAAAATGGAATTTTTTTCAAACATAACTCAATCCTGAAACTAAGAAATAATTTAGTATAACTTTTGTGTCATTAAACTAAACAGTAAACAAGCCTTTAGAAGGAGACAAACATCAGACAAACCCTCAGCTTTAGTATAATATATATATATATATATATACCAAAATACACCATATATATATATATATTATATATATATATATATATATATGGTGTATTTTGGTAAGTTATTATTTAAGCAGATTTTGTTAAAGACTACAGAATATGTCTTCTTGATGATCTTTGAGTGTAAACATTCTATTTTTTTGTTGTTTTTCATATATCAAGATCCAGATGGTAGAGAAGGTATCCATATTTTTTACCCAACTACTTTCAACCATGTGCAACCTGGGTGTCCTCAGAAGGATTATTGGTTGTAGTTGCTGTTTGTTTGTTTGTTTGTTTTTTTGTGGTGTGACTTTTATTCATTTGATAGAGTTCATTGTAGCTTTTATATAAGGTTATTTTTTAAAAACTTTTACACTTAAAGATCATCAAATGAAATATTCTGTGGTCTTTAAAAAAACATGCTGAAATAAAATATATGAGAAGTAAATACACAAGCGATGTGTTTATGATATGGCTTTTTTTTAGCCGACAATTTTTGGGAGAATATGTCCTTAATTGAAGTCGTACCTAATTTTGAAAGTTAATTAATTAATAATTAATTAATTAGGCGGGCATACCTATTTAAATGTAAGGCTAAACAAATTGAGAAAAATCAATCTCTGTATGTACATTTCGGCCTTTTAGACCTCATCAGCAGAGCTATATGAGAAAAAGGAGACAGTACAAAAAATTAAATTGTCATGATTTGCTATAAAGATAACTTCTTAACAATTAATTTTATTTCCCAAAAATGAAATCTACCAGTAACAAGTGTGAGAGAAGCAAACCATTTTTTTTAATATATAAAGATTGCACTGGTCCACAAAACTACCACCACCACCAATTTCTGACCAGGTAACAATATCTCATCCTATTTATAAAATATGTTATAACTAATTACAAATAAATAAATCAGGGCAATTACTCTATAATTAGAATTTAATAGTTATCTTCCTTGAGAATCTGTAGTGATTGTTTACTTTTATTGTTGCAAATTGGATTGGAAATTACATCTAAGAACATTTTAATGCTTTTGCATTAACTCTAAGGAGCATTTTAATGCTTTTGCTAAAAAAAATTTCTCACTGCAATTTGTCATTTTTGCTGTGTTACAGTAACATACATATAAAAATTAGATCATTAGAATATAGATTACCTTAAATATAATATATATATACATATATATATTTTTTATTTAAAGTTAAAAGAACAGTAGGCATGTTTTTAAAGAAAAATAATTTTTGCTTCTTTTTTGTCCATATGTATTGCTTCAAATTTAGCTGAATGTTAGAGTAGAAAAATGATTAGCATCTCTGTAGGAGTGCTTATCATTGGTGGATGATAACCTTGATAGAGCCATCTTCTTTTTGATAGATTCCACTTCAATATAACTGTCATATCAGAAGATGAAAACAGGAAAAGGTCTTTTGTTGGTGAGATTTGGTTTTCTAATTTCCTGCTCCCGGTTGGATATCTCTTTAAGATGACAAAATACTATTAAGGATGGTGCTAATGGCGCCATTGTTTGGGGACATCTGGCAGAAAATGAAAATTGGGTTGATATTGGCGAAATTTGAATTCAACAATAACTTAACTCTTACACTCTTTTCCTCCAAGTCAGCATGTATAAATATATGTGCGTTTCGCTATGCTTCTTTTCTTTTTTTTTTAATATGCGTTTTTTTATACTTTAAGGTGTTCATGACTAATTTTATGCCTCCCTTGTATAAGACAGATGTTGATAGGTTTGAAGAAAAAAAGAAACTTGAACATTTTTGCTAATTTCTTTTGCCTGTAAATGACCCAGTTTACTCTTTTCATTTTACTTACTTTTTCCTGTTTTTTTTCTTTAAAGAAAAATGTCGGTATATTTTCATCAAAATATAAATAAATAATTTATTTGCCACTTGCTAAATTTTCTTCCCATCAAAATGGGTCTTTAAGAATTAAAATAACAAATAACAACAAAAATCTAGGAAGAATCAAAAGAAACAAAATTATTTTTAAAAAAATTACCCTAAAGCAAGTAAATCAGAAATTGATTTTTAAAAAAATATAGTATCAAGAAATCTTTGTAGATGTTATAAATAATGAGAAATATTTTCTGAAGTTAAAAAAAAAAATTTGATCTCAACTAAACATTTTATATTAATCTCTTCTTTGACTGTTTAATTGAAAATTAGATTTTTTTTCTCAAGGTTTTCAGATGATTTTTGTCTGATAGATAGATTTAAGAACTTTATGGGATATTTTATTTTAATAAAATCTTATTTAATAGGTAAAAAGACAAAAATATAAATATATACATGTATATATATATATCATATGTACACATATGTGAATACATTTGTATATATATGAATATATATATGCACATGTGTATATATGTATAAATATGAATATATATATATATATATATATATATATATATATTATATATATATATATGTGTGTGTGTGTGTGTGTGTGTGTGTGTGTGCGTGTATATACATTTTTATAAAAAATTAATTTTCTTCTAAAACAAACATATCAGGATTTTATTTCTAATGGAATGTTATTTAATTTAATCTGATATTATTAAATATTATTATTATTAAACTCTGCAGCACCAAAAAGGAAATTTACATAAATATATATAAGTATATAATAAATGGAAATCTGACAGTATGATTGAAAAGAGATAGAAAAACAAATGATAATAATATTACGCTGACAGATAACTGTTTCGACCTTTTATAAAAACGGTTTCTTCAAGAGCAACTATATTTATGAAGGAAAGAAGTTAGAAGAAATATAGTTGCTCTTGAAGAAGACCATTTTTATAAACAGTCAAAATAGATATCTGTCAGTACACTATTATCATTTGTTTTTTCTCTCATATATATATATATATATATATATATATATATATATATATATATATATATACATAATGTGTGTTCTTATATTTTTAGTAAATATTCATATTTTTAGTTACAGAGTTTTTATCTTTGGTTTAAAAGAAAATTAACTTTATAAAAATTGACAAGTGAGTATTTATTTGCAGTTACTGATATATAAGTTAGGGTAGTAAGACTAGAGGAACAATGAAAAGCAGTGGTACGAGGGGAAATAGAAAAATCGGGTATGGCTGACCATAGATGGAATGAAAAAGGAAATCATCTGTCCTTATGGAATGAAGCTGAGATAATAGATAAGGAAGAATATTGGAGAAAAAAACGTCTCAAAGAATCAGATCACATTAGGCTATAGTAACCTCGTAGACCAAGTATAGAGATGAATACAATATGGGAACAAATAATTAAAAAGAGTAGATTAGATTAGGAAAAAAACACACACAATATGAGTCAAGGTAAAAAATCATACATAAGTATAAAGTAAATAGTTTTGGTAATAAAGAACATTAGGTTTATAGGTTCCATAGATTCACCCTGAATTGTCCAGGTGGGTGTTGGATTAATATAGTTCTAAGTAACAATCATCAGCTGCAGGTTCAATCCTGGTCAAGGGTGATAGTAACATAGAATAGTTAACACAGCTTAACACTTGTATCTGGTCATGGTTAATGGAATGAGAACAGTCAACCCCCATGGATTAAATAATGGGTTCAGTTCAAAGTTCCGTGAAGGCTCCCGAGTTTGACAAGAAGGTTCCTGAGTATGAGAGAGTTCCCAAGTTCAACAAGAAACACCTGAAGAAGGCCAGAGGGTACATCAGCTGAAACATTGTGTATATAACAATGAAGATGAAGACAATAGTCCAAATAATCAATATATATATATATGATAAGTTGTAAACACGGTTTGTTTGGAATGGCTTTTTGCCGATAATTTTTGGGAGAATAAGTGCTTAATTGGAGTCGTACCTAATTTGAAAATTAATTAATTAAGTATTCCCGCCTAATTCATTATTTAATTAATTAATTTTCAAAATTAGGTACGAAATTAAGCACTTATTCTCCCCCCCCCCCAAAAAAAAAAAAAATATATATATATATATATATTTAAATGTAAATCATTTTATTTGATTTTTATTTAGAGGATGATAAAGCATCAAAGTTGTTAGTGTTAAAAATATAAAACTTTAACTTTAGTTTTTGGTGATCATTTATCATGTGTTGAGAAAAATATAGAAATATCAACAAACCTCTGATAAGTATCTGATACACTAAGATATATTGTATTTTAGAAGACATGTTTATTAAAGGGTGTGAGAGATAATAGACAGGTAAAAGAAAATTACTATTCACAGTACAATAGAGGAAAAGAAAAGCAAAGAAAAGAAAAATTACACACATGCCATAAATGGTTTGCAAAGTTCAAGAAAAATGATTTTGATTTGGAGAAGAAATCATACAATGACAGAAAGTAAGAATTTATAAGTGATGGTTTACAATCAATATTAGAATTGGGTGAAAACCTGAAAACTTAGAATTGTATGACTTTTGAAAATTATGAGGAAGATTTAAAGATTATGAAAACTGGTTATTGTTTCATCACTTGTACTATATTTTGTACTAGCTGCAGTACCCACTAATACCCAGGAAAGGTGAGGTTATTTGCAGTTCCATACTGGATTTTCATTAGTAACCATTTTTAGGTGTGTTTATTTCATAAAAAAATGTTTGTACTTTTAATTAATATTTATTTATTGGCATTTCAGTCTCAGAAGACTATAATATAGTTTTTGTGCCCCTGAAGTTACAGCGCCTCCTGTGACTGTGAAGTCAAATGTTTGAAAAACATTCTTTATTTAATTAATATAAGATTGTCTTAAATAAAATCAATTTCTTTCCTTCCTTAGTTTAATTAAAAATGTAAAATTCAAGTCTTTATCAATTAGAACAATTTAAGCATAATCTATTACATAAATGGCAATTTCTATCTGTGTATAACCAGTACCATAAACACACCTAACAAATGTTGCTATTGAAAATCCAGTATGGAACTGCAAATATGTTATTTCACTAAAAAATTATTTTGCTATTTTAAATAATTCCACTTGCCGTAACTTGATTTCAATATACTATCCCCACACCCTCTATCACTGAAATGTCTTATCTTTTTCCTCCACTGCAAAGATGTCCCCAGGGGTTCTATTATTGATTTTTATTGATTTCTAATTAGCCAGTCCTGTTTCTGAATATTAACATGTTGTAGAGTAGAAATGGGCTGCCCCATTAAGTAATGAGGGCTTCTACAGGAAGCATTAAACTATACAAGTTACCTCCTCCAATATAATATAAGAGCTTGGATTTTTAGAGGCTGGGGAATTCATATTTACACTACATAGTGAAAAGTAACTTAGTGTTAATATTGCTATTTGTTGTTCAATGTATAATAATTTGATGATTATAAACAGAGCAATATTTTTAGGATTGATAAAGAAAAGGCTTAAATATCGGTCATGTTAACAGTTATGAATTTATTTCAACTGAAAGATTCTTGCCTTTGAGAATCTCTGGCATCCTTAGACCATCTACCTTATTACTCACAGAAGGTCTGAGGATGCTGGAGATTCCCAATGGTGAGTATCTTTGAGCCTTTTCTTTATCAATTTTATACATATACATATATATATGTATGTATGTGTGTGTGTGTGTGGTGTGTGTGTGTGTGTGTGTATATATACATGTGTAATCCCAACCCAGTAAAAAACAGCACATGAGGTCAAAATTAGAGCTAATAGGATAAATTAATACAAACAATTAAAAATGCCTTACAAATTGTAAAGAATTTTTTATTTAGCCATTGAAGCATAAGACCATCTTATTATTCAGTAAAATTTTTAAATTCTGGAATTTACTTTTTAAATGTTGATATTTGTCTTTATTTGATAGTTATTTCAAATATTGAAAAATTGAAAAAAAAAAATAATACAAATTAAATTTTTTTTTTTTGCAGTATAATAAATATAAAAAAACAATAAATAATTTTTCTTTCACTCAAGACTATTGTTAAAATCCACAAATATAGTCTTCATATTCTAATGATTTTGTTATAATATTGTTTGGTGTGAGTGTTATTTAGAGTCAGTTCCTTTCCCAAAACATTTAGAGCTTTCTTATTACATGCCAACTTATGTGAGTTTGTTGGCTGAGAAGCCCCTGCCTTCAGGACATGTTTCAAAAACATTAAGAAGCAAGTCTTGTCAGACCTAATATATAAGACTTGCTCCATTTAAAAACCTTCTTTTCTTTATTGAACAAAAAGAGGGGAGAAAAAAGCAGCAGCAGCAGCAGCAGCCACTATGTGTGTGCATGCACATGTGTGTGTGTGTGTGTGTGTGTGAGGGTGGAGAAAGAGAGAGAGAGGAACAATGAGAGAGAGAGAGGGAAAGAAAATAACAGAGCATCGTAAATGTAGGCACCACCTGCAGACTTCTCTGCAGGCTGTAGACAATCGCATCGTTGCATCTCCTGGGGTTGTTCTTCTTGAAATAGCCTCCCAATCAGTTTAAGGAATAAGAGTGACTCATCTGACCACATGATGTTCTTCTTGTTGTCAATGGTGAGGTCTTTCTCTCAGGAGGTCCCACCAGGATACACTCTCTTATTTAGTGACAAAATCAATGGCGCATACAATAGGGTAGATAGTTAGTGGCCGGCATCCAGTTATTGGATGTTATGAGCCGTCCGAGAAGAGGGGGGGGTAAATAAGGTATTTACTTAGTGAAAAGTGCATTAGCCCCCCAAAAATCCCATCCCCCTAAAAAAAAACCCTGATCTTTTATGAAAAGAATCCTGCTTAATTTTGAAGATGATTACTCGAACTGACTGGGGTCACTTTTGAAGTTTAGGGATCAAGTATAGCACATACACAAGAGTTGTTATTCATTTAGCATAGCTAAATAATTTGTAGTTTTATAATTTGGATTTATTAATATATTCACTGATCTATTTGGCAGCATTTTTTATAAGAATTTATATATCTGACTTTATGCACACACACACACACATACAATTATATATATATATATATATATATATATATATATATAAAACTTAGAATAGTGTGGACATGAAGTCAATGGCACTTGGTTACTTACAGTTTTTCACCAATGCTATTCTTAAACCAAGTCTTCATGTCTTCGCTACCCTAACTTAGATATACATGCTCTATCCATAATATTGAGGACTATTTGCTCATGAATATAGCACACACACACACTATATATATATATATATATATATATATATATATATAGGCTCTGCTTTGGGGGTGAAGATCATGTTTGAGTGCCCAACAGTTCAGTTATGGATGTGAATTCTTAGATTGCCTCGACAGACGATTTGTTTATAGTGGTAAAGGTTTGTATAGAACCAGCCATTCTTTTTGGATGAGCTGGGAACAAAAGAATAAGACACCAGAATGCCACAGATTCTCTGAACAACAGTCATCAAGTTTTGAATTCAAAGTTCTTCCTTCTCCTTGGTTGGTTGCCTTACTAAAAACTAAAACTGAAGGGTTCAGTCTGACACACTGTTTACTCATCACTGGGATAAGAGAGAATAATTCATGGTTTTCTCAGGGGTATTAGTGTGAAGTGAAATGCAAATGCCTTGTCTAGGATTTGACCGTTAGCTTCTCAGTCCATTTCCTATGATGATAACTATTACACCATAACTCTCTCATATATATATTATATATATATATATATATATATATATCAGTCATCACAGACACATGTTTACTTTACGGCAGTATGTTTTTACAATCACCAGAGAACTCTAATCTGTAAACAGACGGTCACGGCTAATACCAAACGGTGAAGTTACAATTAATGTC
Source organism: Doryteuthis pealeii (assembly GCA_023376005.1). Classification (NCBI taxonomy): domain Eukaryota; kingdom Metazoa; phylum Mollusca; class Cephalopoda; order Myopsida; family Loliginidae; genus Doryteuthis; species Doryteuthis pealeii. Next base: position 78,972,163 of record CM042159.1, on the reverse strand, counting down.
CCCCCACAGTTCTCAACCATGGGAGTGGGAAGCATATATATCAGTCATCCACAGACATGTGTTTCGAAGTTTACTTCTCATCAGTGTGGCTCGACATTTTAACAGCTACCTCTAGCCGGGATTGAAACCCGACAGAATTTTTGTCTACCAAGTTCCTTACCCTTGCGGCTATCAGAGGGCCGTTAGTCTAGGGTGAACAATTAATAGCTACATACTTTATGGCGGTATGTTTTTACAATCACCAGAGAACTCTAATCTGTAAATAAGACGGGTCACGGCTAATGCCAAACGGTGAAGTTACAATTAATGTCCCCCCACAGTGCTCAACCATGGGAGTGGGGTTAAGGTAGCATGGTCATGGAGTCAAAATCTGCTTACTGACATTTTCTTGTCTATGCAATATTCTTTGGTCTGAAGATCGCATACACAAGAAACTGTTAGTAACCAGGTGTTGACACCATGTCCATGCTACCTTAACTCAAATATAAATGCTTTATCAATGATATTGAGCACAGATATTATCTACAATATATATATATATATATATATATATGCAATCTGACCTCACAACAGGAATTCCATTGTTATGGTAACATGAATCACACTGACAACATGGATACCCATGACTCTCTCTCTCACAAATCATCCCTAATGGTCATTGCTCCTGGCAGGTCTTCCACACAGCATCCAGAATCCACACATAACTGATTGATGTAGGTTTCTGCTGGTCAGTCTACACTGGTGGGTTCATGTGCATATGTCCACAGGAGAATGTCACGTATGAGTTTGTCCTTGCTTCGCCATCTATGTCCAGCATGTCTTGTTCATTTTACTTGGATGGTTTGTGTGATAGGAGTCAAGTCGCTGCTTTTATATGGAGTGCAGCTACCAAGATTTGTTCAAGACAAATAAAGTTATTTACTAAGATTTTCTTAATCTAGGGACTTTTAATAAAAAGATAATTTTCTTCTAAACCAAAAATACAAGGATTTTATTATTTCTAGTGGAACACTATCTAATTAAAACAGATATTATTAGGTATTATTTATTACCAAATCTTTAGCATTCAACTCAGGCAATATGAAGTCTTTTGATTTTGTCTTGTTGGATGGTTATTGCTTTTCTACATTTTGTTTAAATACATTCCACAATTACTTCCACTGCTAAATATTCCTATTTTTGGCTGCAAAAGTTGTAGAGTTATTAGAGTAATAAATAATACCTAATACTATTATCCATTTTGATTGTATAATGTTTCAATAGAAATAATAAAATCTTGATACTTTTGGTTGAGAAGAAAATTATCTGTTTATAAAGAATTAGTAGGGTGTATCTTTTATGGATGATAATCTCGATGTGGACTCTGAATGCTGTCCAAAAGACTTACCAAGAGTAATGGTCAATAGGGATGGATGACAAGAGAGAGTCAAAGGAATCAATGCTGTTTGGATGACTTGATGATAATGATGATCATATATATATATTGTCAGTGTAAATTGAATAAAATTGTTAATCTCTCTCTCTCTCTCTCTCTCTTATATTTATATATATAAGTAAAGTAAAGTTGACGGGGAGGCCTAAAGTCGGTATCAGCCAGTCAGCGAGGGAGTCTATCCCCTTTACAATAGCGCTAGACCAAGAAGATTGTTTTAGCATCTGAGGTGGAGCGCCACACCTACCATCAGCTCCTTACTTTACCACACAGATCCTTGTGCTACTCATACGCTGAGTTGGCTAGGATCGGTATCGAACTAGGAACCTTGTGGTTTCTAGCCGAACGCTCTACCGACTGAGCTAACCCGGCCCCTATATATGTATGTATGTATGTATGTGTGTGTGTGTTTCTATATATGTACACCACATACAAAACTCATACTGAACCTATGTTTTTGCTTTTAGATTTTGGAAAATAATATTCTTCACTTTGAGAGTACAAAGAACAAAACGAGGATTACTGAAATAATATTGGAATTGGCAATCTTTTGCTTTACCTTTGTGTAGGCCCGGTATACGCCCAGAAAGCTATTAGCTATTATGTTTATTATTTATCCACCACAGGGTCATAGTTCAAGTAGTTATTTGGCCGTCTTGCAACTCCCCAGAGAATTTGCCTCTACATCTTTCCATCTTCAATGCTCATTGCATTCCCTTCCCATTATTACTTCCAGCCATGCTACTCGTCATCTTTTTGTGTTTTCATTCTCTAAAGAATACCTTTAATTTTTGTTCTGCACATATGCAACGTGAGTTGCCAGAATTCAGATGATGGCCATTTTGTGAAAGTGTCGTGATGGGTGGGAGTTGGAATCGATTGGTGTCAGCAAATCTCCTGAGTGAAAATAAGGAAAAATGATTGGTTGAGTGATTAACACTTCAAATCACTACATGGATTCCTTCCTTTCTTCTTTCTTTTCTTCATCAGTTGGTGGGTTTGTCTTTTTGTTTTGTTTTTTGTGTGGAAATTGAAATGGGGGGAAAGATGTGAGGAGAGGGAGAGAAAAGACAGGAGAACAACAAAAGAGAAAAAAAACACCCCAAAAAAACTAAAGAGAGAAGAGACAGAGAGAGACACACACAGAAAGAGAGAGAGCGAGAGAGAGAGAGAGAGAGAGAGAGAGAGAGAATAAAAATAGAAAAGAAAGTGGCAAATAATTAAAGAGAAAGAAAATAAAAAAGTGAGAAGATTAAAGGAAAAAAAAAAAAAAAAAAAAAAATAAATGTAAAAAATGAAAAGGAAGAAAGAGAGAAAGTGAGTGAGAAAGAAAAAGAGAGAAATCAAAGTGATGATATAATAGAAATGAAAAAAGAAGATGAAGAAAAGAAAAGGAATGAAAAAAGTTAGATTAGGGAAGGGGAGAAAAAAATGAGAGAAATAAAGAAAGAGAATGATGAAAAATAAAAATCAAGCAAAAGCAAAAGGAAGAAAGAATTAAAGAAAGGAAAAAGGAAAGTTGCAAATAGGAAGAAAGAGAGATAATAAGAGAAAAAAGGATACAGATAAAATATAAAGAAATGGAGAGAAAGAGAGAGACAGGCAAAGAAAGAGAGAGAGACAGACAGACAGACAGACAGACAAAAAAAAAAGAATAAAGTGACAGACAGATAGACAAAGAAAGAAAGAGAGAAAGAGAGAGAGAGAGACAGACAGACAGACAAAAAAAAGAATAAGTGACAGACAGATAGACAAAGAAAGAGAGAGAAAAGAGAGAGAAACAGACAGGCAGACGAGAGAGAGAGAGGGGGGGAGGGAGAGGGAGAGACAGACAGATAAACAGACAGACAAAGAGAGAGAAAGCAAAAAACAGAAATACAAAATAATGGCAGAAAAATGAATGAATTTTTTTACATACACATAACACAGATGAATAGATAGATAGATAGATGTGAACAGACTGATACACATACACACACACACACACACACATATATATATATATATATATATACTTTTAAACTCATACAGAAGCTCATGGATTAAAATCATCACAAAATATATTTTTGTAAAATTGATTACAGATGAAAAAATATAAAAGAAGCAAACCAAATTATTACATCTCTCTCTCTGTCTCTGTCTGTCTCTCTCTCTCTCTCTCTGATGTGTATGTATGAAATGACACACACAAATATATATATATATATATATATATATATATAATATATTATATATTTCAGTTTTGTTGTTTTTTGTCATCAATTGTATTTCTATTTTATTGCATTATATATATATATTGAGAGAGAGAGAGAGAGAGAGAGAGAGAGAGAGAGAGAGAGAGAGAGAGAGAGAGAGAGAGAGCAAACAAATAGAAATACAATTGATGATAAAAACAGCAAAAATGAACACACACACATATATATGTGTGTGTGTGTGTGTGTGTATTTCTTTTTAGAGAGACATATAATAATTTGTTTTTCTTTCTTTATATATTTTTATCTGTAATCAATTCTACAAAAATATATTTTGTGATGATGATAATCCATGACTTTCACTATGAGTGGAAAAGTAAAGAATATCAACAAGAAAACAAAAAAAAACTGAAACAAATTGAAAAAAAAAAAAAAAAAGAAAACTAAATAATCTGTAAAGATTTATTTCTATTTCCTTCGTTTTAAATTGACAAAGAATTTATAATTTATGAAATAGAAGAAGAGAAAAAAGAAGAGTAACAATAACAATTCCATTTCCTGCAGATACAATTCTTAGAAAATGATAAGTAATGGAATATGAAGTGTTTTACCAAATTATGAAATTTATGAATGTGTAATGTTAACAATCAATAGACACAATTTATTTTTCTTTTCTTTTTTGATTAGCAAAAGATTTTATAAATCATTTGTATATTGAAAAATTATTGTAAAAAATGTTGAGAAATGATAAAGAAAGAAATAAAAAATTTACATATTACAATCAATTGATAATTAAGGTCTCCTAGTGGCATTGCATATAGTGGCAATAAAACCATGGCATTGAGCGATTGAGTGTTCATTAGTCATGAGTACTACATCCAGGTTATATGTAAAGCTGTGATCAGTAATAGAATGCTTGATATGAGGTTTCATGTAAATTGAATTTAGCAGATATATGAAAGCAATTTATGGGATGTTTATATGGATATGAAACATATCAGCCAATGGGTTGGGCATACTAAAATGTTGGAAGAGTTCTTTCAGAACAAAAAATCAAGTTCCCAATATTTTGTGACATAAAAATAGTCTTTTGCAAGAAATCTTTGCCAAAGGATTGACAATCAATTTGGTAATGTATTGTAAAACCTGTCAAGAAAAAAGCTTTTTTTTTCATGATGACAATGCAAAGATCCCATTGCAGCTAACAAATAGCACAACATTTGAACTTCACACTTGTTACACAACCACTATACACTATACAGCCATGATTTGGCACCATCAGACTTTTGATTGACTCTCATCCCCACCCCTCCAAGGTCAACATTTCCCCCGTTTCTAAAGTTGAAATTGTTGTGCACAATTGGATAAAAAATTGTGACAATGTTGAAATGTATGTATTTACTCAATCCTTCTGCATGAACAGGATGTGAAAAAAGGTCAAGTTTTTAAAAGTTTTCCTTCTCCTAGACCGGTTGCCATCCCAAGGTTATAGTGCCCAGTCTACCCTACTATTTACCCAGAAGTAAATCTGTAATTTTGAAATGAAATTTACTTCATTTTAGCACCAATTTTATTGTTTTATCTATTCAATCAACCTTTGTAGTTTTGCTGCAGTAAGAGTTGGAGAAAAAAATTATCTTGTCTTAGTAGCTATAAAATTGTAATTGTTGTGGTTAAACAATGGAGTTTGGTCTACAAGAATAAATCTACACTGCCCATTGTGCTAATCAAATATTTGGTTAAAAAGCAGAATTCATTTTTAACTTATCATAAAAGTAATAGAAAATTGGAAAGATAAATGCTATTTAAGAAAACAAAAACATTTTTTGTTTAATTTAAAAAATAGAACAAAAAATTATAATATTTAAGAAAATAAAAAGACAATATTATTATTTACTTGAGTAAAAAATATTATTTATGAGCAACTGTAGAACTTTGAAAATTCATAAAATACATTATTCTATCCTTTAATATAAATCTAGATGTGATCTCTCAGTAAGAAAAGGAAAATTATCTTGAACTGTAAGATAATTAAGATTTTAAAGAATATTCATGTACAAGAAATAGGTCTCTAGGTGAAATATCTAAGCTTTGTGGGATAATAGATAATACAGTAGCATACATAAGTATGTACAATCCTAACATTTTAAAAAATAAAAAAATTAATTTCATTCTAAACCAAAGATATAAGATCTTATATAATAAAAAAAAAGAAGATATTATTAGTTACTATTTATTTCCAAACTCTACAGCATTGAAATTCTGTAACCAAAAATATCAATATGCATCAGCTGAATGATATGTACATATATCTACACAATTTCATTTCTGGTTTACAGAGTTTCAAGCTGTAATGGTAAGTCTTAATACCTAATAATATCTGTTTAAATTTATTAATATTCCATCAGAAAGAATAAAATCCTGATATCTTAGGTTTAAAAGAAAATGAACACTTTATAAAAAAAACTGTTAGGGTGTACTTATTTATGGGTGATACTGTATAATATACAATGTACATATCTCACATTGTATATTATACAATGTGAGATATATATTATACACAAGGTTAACCTTTTATCAAAAATATTCTTTCTCAAAAGTTTAGTGTATATATCTCACATTAACTTTTGATCAGTCTTTTAAGGGATATGTGATCTTAATAACTATTTGCATACACAGGACAAAGATACAAACATTTTCTTGATTAAATTACCTGATGAATGATGCAGAAAAACTTGACATGTTGCTTCAGAATTCTTTACTGCACTGCTATATTTTATAAAGTTAAGAATAATAACTATATTCTTCTCATCCAATGGGGTCTAGGATATACCAATCACATCTTTTGTGGGGGTGGGGTAAGAACCGATCTCCAAAGGGGTGTTCTGGATATGATAATAAACTACATTTAACAGTTCCAAGTTCTGGAGCTTTGAGGAATTTGGTGTCATCCATTTATTGTAATTACTCTAACCTGGAGTGGTAGCACCTGTTAGGGTCCCATCTATATATCAAGTTTATTAGTATTAGATAGATTAGATCTTATATAAAAATTCATGTAACTGTGAGCAAAATAATAATTATATTTAAATTACTTGAAACTATATATAAATTATTTGAATTCAGTCAGTAATGCAACTGCCAAGGAATCACAAGGTTCCTGGTTCAATACTGGTCCCTGCCAACTCAGTGCATGAGTAGCACAGATTGGATAATTTGATCTGGGCAGTAAAGTGGGGAACTAACGGTAAGTGTGGCATACCACCTCAACAAAAACAATCTCCCTAGTCTAGCACTAGCGAAAAGGGTATAGACTCCCTTGGTGTCCAGCTGATACTGACAATAGGCTACTCTGCCAGTTTTTTTTTTTACTTCTTTATGAATGATTATCATTAATTACTTGAAACAAAGACTATCTTTGAAACTATATGATTGCTTGAAAATAAATAAGTTAAATTGACAAGCTGTAAAACCAATCAACCAACCAATTAAACCAAACCAAATCTCTCCTTGTCTTTGTTTATAGTCGCCCTTTGATTAAATTGTCAGACTCCTTATGTTACCTGACATAGCAATATAGAAATATATTGATTCATTATTGATAATGTTCAAAGAAACATAAGTTTCATTTTATTCAATGACTTCACTCTACTTCATCATTTGCAGTTCACTTCTGATTGACTTGAAATCTTCATAGCTGCACAACTTAACATTGATTTTCTTTACTGTCCATAACACCATTGAGGCCTGTTTTGTGTTTTAATCAGTAAGTTTTTACTGCTAGTTTAAACCCATTATATCATTTAATTGCATGTGATGTAATAGTTAGAGTCATGGGAAATGGACTCGTCGACCCAAGTTCAATTTCTGGATGAGACTGTTTGCATTTCACATAGCGCTTACACCCTTGGGAAAGGCATGCATCTAATTACTCTCCCTCCAACTATGGGTAAATAGTAGGGCAGACTGGAATCTAGGAGAAGAAAAACTCTGAATTTAAACCTCTTAAACTCCACTTAAGAAATTGACCTTGTGTCACATCCTGCTCATGTAGAGGGGTTGGTAAATAAATATATATAATTGAATTGTTCATAACTTTTTAACCATAATTTAGAAGGAGCTGATGGTAGGTGTGACAATCTCTTTGGTCTAGCTGATACCGACTCTAGGTGCCCTGCCAACTTTCTTATTAAAAGATGAGAGTGATGGACTAATCATATTTTTTGAATATCTTATGAAGTTGATATTGTTCTATAGAAAACTTTACAGTTTGTTAGTGAAATATTTTTAATCTATATCTATTGACATTTTGTTTTTTGTCCAATTTTTAGTACTATCTCAAATATAATATTATGAAATTATTTTACATCTCTAGCTTTAGGGACACCTATAAACTGAATTAGTAATGTTTAATTAAATATCAAGAATTATTTTAGTAATTATTTTATTCATTATTTTTTTTTTCTTTTGAAGATTTAAATTCTGTATGATCAGTTATGTCTTGCAGCAACATGGCTTCCTGTTAATTATTGTTTATTGTTAGAGACTCCCTCTTAATGAGAGCTCCTATATTTCTTCACAGGAACAATTTAAAAAAAAATTCCTTTATAGATCTAAAAAAATTGGTATGTATACTTATTAAAGTATACATACCAATTTTTTTAGATCTATATCAAACTTTGGGTGTCTATAGATAATAGACAAGCAAACTTACCAATTATTAATATAGATTCTTACTTTGAATCTAACATAAAGCATCAGAATGACTGTATTGTGTGATTATGAATATAAACAAAATGGTTAAACATTAAAAAGATGTGTATTTAAAGTGGCTGAAGTTATATTTACATACAAACACATGTATGAAATTTTTAAAAAAATGAAACCAATTTAGCATAATCAAGTAGAAATGAAACACATGTGGTTATATTTCTATATGTTTTATTGAAAAAAAAAAGAAGAAAAAAACAAACTGTTGAAAACCACTGATTTTAGCAAATCTAAAAAAAATCTTTGTTGCTGTTTCATTTGAGAGATAACAACAGACTAAAACATCTTGGGTGATTAGTGAAGATTTATCTATGCAAAAAGTAAACAAAAAAAGATTTCTACTGGTCTATTCAATTTCTTTTCATTTTTTTAATAAATTTTAGATAAATACTCACCAATTTTTATTTGGATACATGCAACATTCTTTCCTGTGAAAATATCTTACATTTTAAAATTCTAAATGGCTGTAATGCAGTTTCCTTTGCATAATCTTTGTATATTGATTTGCTGAAATTTAAAAACACATTGGCACACATACACGGAGAGAAAAGGAGAGAAATGGAAAAGATATTTAGAGATTAGCACATATATATAAACAAATATAAACACACACACACACACCCACACACATTTACATTTATATCATTGTAATGATACTTTGCAATTTCAGTTTAAAAAATAATCATACGAGGTAAAAAAGGAACGGCCCTAGTATAGAGAAAACATATCTAAATACATGTATGTGTTATATATATATATATATATTGGTTGTGGGCCAGATATATATATATATATATATATATATATATATATATATATATATATATATATGTGTGTGTGTGTGTGTGTGTGTGTGTGTGTTTGTGTGTGATTGAAAAATAGATAACTATATGATTATATAAATTCATATATATTTTCACCTGCAAATATATATTTATGTGTTTTTCTCACACATATCTAAATAAAATTTTTTTATCTCTCTCTATATATGTGTACGTGTGTTTGGATGTTTGTATGAAGTCATAATTATTAAAAACAAACATGTCTTTGTAGGCTTGAATATGTGTACACAAACAAACATACATATACAAAAATTGGGGTCCCATCATGGTGTAATGGTTAGCAAGCTAGTCTCACTGATTCATTACTATGGAATAGCAAATCCAATCCTTGCTGGATGCCCCATACTTGCAACCTTATGTCACATCATACCCATGGTTAATTAGTTGGGAAAATACATAGATATATAAACATTTGTAAATATATATATATATATATATATATATATATATATATATAGCAGGTGGGTGGCAATTTGTATGTATATACATAGCTATGTATATCATGTTATGTACATATTTGAATATGTCTGTTTGTGTGTGTATTCATCATCATCAAGTCCAATGACTTGCCACCCATCTCTATCGATCATCACCCACACAGCATCCAGTCAATAGCAGTCCATGTCTTTCCTATATGTATATTGTCGTCGTCTTCTGTAAATGAGATATTACTATCTCAGTATATGAACTTGTCTACTAATTTCAGAGGCTTACCATCCAGTATGAAGATGTCTCCCTCTTGTTTAAAACACATGAACTCTGTTTTATCTGAGTTCACAATGCTCTTGCTGTCCTCTCCAGGCTATGCAGCAATGGATCGATTTGGGCAGGTGTATTTGCGATAAGCACTAGATCATTTGTGTAGTCTGAATCTGTAATAATTTCTGTGGGATATTGTCTGCTCTGGCCTTTTTTAGTGTGAAACTTTTTTCCTTCATTAGATCAAATGATATTTGTTGTATATAGTCTATTTCTTCTTGATCTTTAAGTGTAGATCTTTTAGCGTCTATTGTTGGTGGTTGTACCAGAGCTTTGATCACCTCTGATAGGGTCAGCAAGGCGAGGGAAGTTTGATGTTGGAAGACCCAAAACTTCCCAATGAACCTTGCAGATTACATCACTGACGACAACCACCAGTGCAACAAGTGTAGGAACGTATATTTAAAGTATGATATTTGTTGTATATAGTCTATTTCTTCTTGATCTTTAAGTGTAGACGTTTACATTTTCTTGCATTATTTGGATTATCCAGACTATTGTCATCTTTATTGTTATCTACTCAACATTTCAGCCGATGTGCCCTCCTGCCTTTTTCAGGTATTTCTTGATAAATTCAGGAACCTTCTCTTTGAACTCAGGAGCCTTCACATCATAATTGGGAGCCTTCATAGAACTTGAACCTAACCCTTTATTCAATCCACGGGGGTAGACTGTTCTCATTCCATTAACCATGACTGGGTACAAGAGTTAAGCTAAAAATCTATATGAAAATTCACTCTGAATTGTCCAGTTGGACACATGGTGCAATGGATATAAGGGTTGTTGGATTAATATAGTTCTAAGTAACAATCATCTTGGGTTGCAGGTTCAATCCTGGTCAAGAGCGATAATAACATAGAATACTTAACATAGCTTAACACTTGTACCTGGTCATGGTTAATGGAATGAGAACAGTGTACCCCATGGATTGAATAAAGGGTTCAGTTCAAAGTTCTATTAAGGCTCCATGAAGACTCCTGAGTTCAAAAAGAAGGTTTCTAAGTTTGAAAAGAAGGTTCCTGAGTTCAGTAAGAAACACCAGAAGAACGCTGGAGGGCACATTGGCTGAAACCCTGTGTAGATAACTGTTGTGGGGTTTTAAGGGTACAAAATAAGACAAATGACTGGTAACAATGTATACAATTGTATTGAACAAAAGGAGTAGAAATTTACAGCAAGAAAGTGGAGATTGTGTCCGACCAATACAGTTACGAGCTGACTCGCATTTGCCTTGTGTCAAGCCATAATTGTTCCTATTACTTACTGTCGGCGCATTCCATTTATGTCAATAGGTTATATCACCTATAACAATAAAATGATGAGGACAATAGTCCGAATATTCCAAATTATCAAGCCTTATCTAGAAAATTCACAGAAATACATTTGCTTGTTGTTTTTCTTAGGTGTCCCATATTTTTTACCCAAGTGCTTTCAACCATGTCACTGGTCATCTTCAGGGGGATTATTAGTTGTAGTTTGTTTTATAGTGCCAGTCTTATTTGTTTGGAAGGGTTTATTGCATTTTTTGTGGTTGCTGGTTTAATCAGTTAGGAGTGTTTATAGTAGGTAAAGGTGCTAAGGTTACTGTGTCAATAATTAAAGATGTTTGGTGCCAGTGTTAAATGATATGACATTTTTGTTAGGTTTTTTATTTTTTATGCAAATTGCCCTTAGGATCTGTAGGCATTTTTATTATTTTTATATACCTATAATAAACAATTTAAAAACATTTTCTACCTACACTAAAACCATCTAATAAACCAGAAACAACAAAACAAAAAAATAAAAAATAAACTGAAAAAATGCAATAAACACTCCCAAACAAATAAAACTCGCACCATAAAACAAATTACAACTAATAATCCCCCTGAGGATGACCAGTGACATTGTTGAAAGCACTTGGGTAAAAAATATGGAACACCTTCTCTATCATCTGGATCCTGATATCCAAAAAACAAGAAAATGTGAACGTCTACACTTAAAGCTCATCAAGAAGAAATATTCTGCGACCTTTCACAAAGACATTCACATTTTCTTGTTTTTTGGATATCGGGATATATATATATATATATATATATATATATATATATATATATACTAGACAACTTGTGAACTCATTGGTTTTCCATTGTACAGTGGTCCATGATAATATTGATACTTCTGTTCTAATAATTTCAAAGTTCTCTCCATTATATTGAGAATTTGGATAATTAAAGAATTATGTTCAGCATGTATGCAGACCCCACATCATTCAATCAAGAGTTTAAATTGCTTTATTCTCTAAGTTAATAAATTTTAAATGTATTGCTTTAATATAAGATTTCACTTCTATGATAAAGAGGAATAACCTTCATTAGAAATAAGAATAAAATATAAGCCCCTGGTAAGACTTGAACCCATATCCCCTTCTACCTCAGGGAAGCTTGATTCTCCATATCAGCTGTTTTATCAGCTCAGCTACAAGAACATGGATGGTATCAAAGACATTCAAATAAAACTGATAAAAAAAATTAGTAAAAAAAATTAAAAATCTTTAAAATTAGTGAAATAGATCATTAATTAGAACTGAGCCTATTCTAGTAGTGACCACCCCAAACAGAGTTTTAACAGGTTTGAATTCAGAGTTTTCCTTCTACTAGACTGGTTGCCTAACCAAGGTTAAAGAGCCCAGTCTGTTCTACTATTTACCCATAGCTGGAGGGAGAGTAGGTGGATTCATACCATTCCCAAGGGTATTAGAACTATATAAACTGTAGCTCCATCAAAGATTTGAACTCCGATTGACGAGTCCATTTTCTATGACTCTAACCATTAGCCCACACACCTCCAACTTATCTAACTTAATAAAGCCAATCAATACCTCTGTCTATGTTTGACTGGTGCCATATTTGTGGTTGTTTTATTCACTAATAGAGTATATTTTTAAAAAATTCCTTTTAAATAATATTCTAGCATTCAATTAACAATCATTTTTCTAATTGTAGTTACTTTTTATCACAACTCATTGCTCAAGTAATCACTTCTACAACAACAGGGAACAGTGTAGACCCAAAATAAGATTAAATGCAACTAGAATTAGGAAGATAAGAAGATAAAATACCACTTGAAAATTGTTAATTATCATGATCTAAAAGAAAAGAAAGATATAATATCGAGTTCTATATGGCTTTTATAGAGTTTCATTTTTATTGTTACATTCCTCAGGTTAATTATAATCCTGGTAATTTGGTTTATATCAATGAATAAATAAATTTGTTTCATTTTTATTTATATACCTGGTACTCTTATATTTCCAAATTCAAAGAGATATTTTTTTATTATATTTTTTTATTTGGTAGGAATCAACATCAATGTTGAAAACAATGTAGTAGTGACAAAGAGGTCAAGGGTTAAACGACACATAGAATTAGTTGACAGGGTTCATGAAAAGAGATGACTTCTCAAAGAAGTCTTGTCGATTTCCTACTGTGTTCAGATTAGAATCAGAACAGAAAGCTCTGAAATGTCAAACAGACATAAGAAGTAGCCCCCCCCCCCCCCCAATTTTGACTAGGGAACATTTGATCTTTAGAAAAATACAGAAGAGAGGCAGTTAAGATTTGGACCAAAATAATGATTGTTAGCTGGAAACTGGCAGGATCTGGTCCATGCAACAAACAAACAAAAAAAAAGAAAAAAAGAAAAAAATCAAATCCTTACCAGAAACAAGAGAAAACTGAAGAAGAGAAATATTCTTGTTTTGGATAAACTTGTGAATAATGGCAGTCATCTTTGTCATTTTCTAGTTTTTAAAATTTTTATTATAATATACACCTTTTTTTTTTTTTGTGTATAAATATTTTCTCTTTATATTTATATTTATGCATAAACATTGGCAAAAAATGTGTCTTTGTACATCTATGTATTTTTGAATTTATATATAAACATATTTATAAAAATATATGTTTGTATGTGTCTGTAAGGTTTAATGTATGTATTATATATATATATATGTGTGTACAAACTATATATATATATATATATATATATATATGTGTGTGTGTGTGTGTGCGTGTGTGTTCTTTCTGGATCCATGTATATCATTATTTTGGTATATACATGCTAGAATATTTGTAAGCATATTGATTTTCTTGGGCTAAATAATGTATGCTAAAGAACTATATTTTAAGAAGAATTCATTCACCCCTTCACACATATATATATATACACACGTGTGTGTATCATTTTAAACAAACAATACCTACTTTATATTTCTTATCTAACAGGAAAACCCTACCAAATCAAATGTCCTGTGTATGACACTAAACTGCATCTGGTGGTGAGGTTCAAGTCCTGAAGCTTTAATGAGTGTGGAGTTACTCCTTCATTGCCATTACTCCCAGGTCCACTCTGACTCAGAGTGGTAGAACCTGTTAGGGTCCTATCTATAGATCAAATAAATCTATTTGGAAATTACTAGTATTAGATAGGAATACTTGAAACCATATAACTGTGAGAATTATTTGTATCAATAATAATTACTTGAAGCTATAATTGTTTACAAATGTTCATTATTATCAGTTAATTGAAACCATAATTGCTTGAAAAAAAAGATTGAATTAAATATTAAGATAATCCACCAAAGGTTGACATACTGTAAAACTGACCAACCAACCAACCAACCAACCAACCAACCAACCAACCTAAAAAAATTGGCTGCCATAAAAACTAAATGAATCCCATTGGATTTACCAAAAGACTTATTCAAAAATATCTATTATTAAGTATTTCTTTGTTTTTGTTGTGAGGTTTTAAGGGGTAAAATAAGAACAAAGCGACGGGTAGAAAAATGTATTAACAGAAAGTAGACAAATACAATAGAGAGATGTGGAAATTACGTCCGACGAAGAGAGTTATTGGCATACTCGCATTGGCTTACTGCTAAGCCACAATTATCCCTGTTATTTATAGTAACCTGTCAGCACATTCCATTAGTCTTATAGGGTGTATCACCTATAACAGTTTTTATGAAAGATAATTTTTTAGACATGATGGATAAAGATGAGATGACCATTACTTAGTTTATTTAATTAAAAATTAATGAGATATGGAATCAACTTTACCTTGTGTATTTATGAATCTTTTGTAAAAAGTTTGGAAGTTGTTTTTCAGTTACAAATCAAAGATCAACTTTTCTTGGTGTAAACTATTGCCAAAATTATTTACAGATTAATGGAAAGAATGGATTATAACCATTAAAGGCAACTGGTCTAATATTAAAACCAAATATGTAATCATGTATGACATGTTAAATGGATTCTGGAACACATTAACAAGTGTTTGTTTTTGGTAGACATTTTGTTGACAATGATTTTTATGAATATTATGTCTTGTATTAGACATTATTATCCACTGTATCAATGATAAATAAAGTAAAGCATAGGGGCCTATTATTTGTATCAGCTGGACTGCACTAGACCAGGAAGATTTTGTGTCTGAGGTGTCTGCACCATGCTTACCATCAGCTCCTCATTTTACCACACAGATCCAAGCTGAGCTTCACATGCTCTGAGTTGGTGAGAACTGGTATTGAACCTAAAATCTTATGGTTCCTAGGCAGATGCTCTACCGGCTGAGTTAAACAATAAATATTAATTCAAATCAATTGGTTTTGATATTTTCCATAATCTAATCAGTTATCTCTCAGGGCAATGCAGTCCAACTGGCTGTTCCTGTCTCATCTCAAAATAACATATGGCAGGTTATATAGAGTTATATGGTACCAGTAACAAATAACTATTGAACTGGCTTGTTATTGAATGTGCAATAGAGATTTCTTTTTACAAGTTTTTACAAGGCTCCAACTATCATGCTATTTCCCTATAGCCAAAAGGGAGAAGTGGATTCATGCCTTTCTCAAACGCATTAGTGCAAAGGGAATGTTAACTTTCCCAGCTGGAGTTTAAACTCTGTTTGCCAATTCCATTCTTTACTCTGCCAACTATCAGGCTAACCAAATTAAATAAACTATTTAAAAAAGCAACCCTAAGGGTGAGATTTTAAGCTTGAATTGAATTGAAGTTTGTTTTTGTAAGAATTTATGGTATTTATATCATATTTGGGATATCTCACTCAAATGATTATATCATAAGGATTTATGGTATTCATATTTATGGTATTTACATTGCTTGTACTAAAAATGTAAACACATTATGATTTTTTAAAGTTTTGATTTTCCAGTAACAAAAGAAAAAGAATCATGTAAAAATGGCATAACTTCTAGATTTTTTTACATCTCTATTTTATATTGTTAAATAAAAAGATAAATATTAAGTTTAGTTAAACTAAAGGTTCAATTTAACATTATACTTACATTGTAAATAAAAGCACCCACTAAAAACTTTAAAAGTTTAGAATTTTTCAAAAAACTAATGTGCTAGAACCATTCCTCGGGGCCCACTAGTAACTACCAAAAATTTGGTGGCCATAGTACAAGCCATCCTTGAGTTATTCAATGATAGGGAAATGGACAACAACAAAAAAAAAAGAAGACATTTGGTGGATTATAGTAAGATAGTTGGTTTTAATGTTGAACTAGTTAGCTTAATTTTTGTTCCTCTTATTTGTTGAGTTTATTCTTTCCATCCATCCATAATTATTTTTCTAAAATCAAAATGATCTTCAACTTACTTCCAGAAACTTAAAAATTATTTTTTTTCTTTATTCAGCAATTTGCCATGTATAATTAATAAATGACTGTTTTATTGAAGTGGTTAAAGTTTAATTATTTTCACCATGTTCAATTCCTATTTTTCTAATTATAATTAACTGCCAAGGTTTTTTTTAATAACAGACAATTTCCCTTTTTGTTCTAAGAACATCCTGGAGGATTCTAAATTATTCTGACAATACAAAAATCAAAAACATAGGAGTGTCATTTGTTCCCCTGTCCCTGATTAGCAGGTCCTTTACACTTCCTCAATCTTAGCAAGTTATAATCTAGTATGTTATAATTGGTTACAAGGACAACACCTTCTTCAGAGATGGAATGTTTATTTTTTAATAGGAGTGCAAATAAGATTAATGGATTGATTGATTAATCTTAATGACATGTCAACCCATCTAGGGTTATTTTATACTTAGAGGTTAGGGAATCACATTCATTGTATGCCCATAATTGCTTTTTTTGTGTAATTGTTTAAGAGTTTTTTTGCATATGACCCTATCAAATATAAATAATTTTTAAACAGAGATAGGACCCTAACAGGTACTACCACTCTGAGTCAGAGTGGACATGGGAGTAATGGCAATAAAGGGGTATTCCACACTCCCCAGATAAACAAAACTGGACACCATTACCAGATGCAGTTTAGTGTCATACCATACCATTTTATAGGACACCCAGGACCACTTTTTGGGGGTATCCTAAGCACCACTGACAAAGTGTATTGTAAGTAAGATATATTTAAATACAATATTTAAAATATAATCTTTTGACCTCCTTCTCCATCTGAAAAGAACAGTGGATGTTTAAGATCAAGAGTTTCTTGTAGAGTTTTTAAACTTTTTAACTACCCTCTAACATACTGTAAAGTTGCACTTTTCATTTTTTAAATTAAAATTTTAGCAACAGGAAGTTAAAAGAATTCACATAAAGTTTACATTATACAAAATGTATTGAACATATAAATACAGACTCAATTTAGAATATGGAAGAAAAATATGGAATAACTTATCTAAGGCATGTTAGCAATATTAAACAAAAATATTTACCTCAGGATTGAGTCCTTGTCCAGAATATCCCACTGAGGAAATGTTTGTGCTAATGTATACAAATAATCATATAGAAAAGTAATACTTAAATTCAGCACTGGGATAATTGTAAGCTTCAATCATTTGCTTCATCCTTTTTTTATTTTTTATTGAACATTTACTTTCAAAAACCACATCATCAACTTGCTACCCATCTGCTATATTTCTTTAGACCTTCTTTCCTTCAAACTACTAAAAAGATGTCAACTTATGGTTGATTACTGATATAGAATTTTTGAGACTAAAATGTAACTGTTCCATAATGACTGAAACTTGCACTTACATGGATGGTGAATGTAAGTATTATATTTCTATATAATTCTTTTGTATATTATCATGACATTTCCTCAGGATATTCAAGACAAGTACTTAGAATTGATTTTTTTAATTTCTAAATCTATACAGGTGTTACATTCTGCCATCAGTTTTGTGCTTTTTTCTAAGTAACATTTTGACATATTTGTGAGCAAAAATGAAACTGACAAAATTTGTGCTTATGGTTCCAAGTTTTGTATTCCTTTATCATTTTATTTTGCAGTTAGTTATTAAAAATCCAATTTAAATGAAACTTAGAGAGTAGATAAATTTGTATTAGATGTACAAGCAAGTTTCATTGTTCTTTATTTGCAGAAAAATATATAAAATATTATTTTAAGTTCCTTAAGAAAATTCTGAAAGTTGTTGAGTTGTTACAGCCTAAATAATTACTTTATTAAGAAAAAGATTACTTACTTATACAACAAACATAATTCTATTTTGGTTTAGTAAAAGAAAATCTTTAAACTTTTGATTTTGATAATATTTTCAGTTTACGCTTTAATTTCATAAATTGATTTTTTATTATCTCTAATAATAATTGTGAATGTCAGTGTGTCACATTTTTCAACTTTACTCCTAGAGGACATTGTTCAACATATCATACCATTTTAGAATCAGGCGAACCCCATGAGCAAATTAAAAACATTCCAGACTAAATCTACAATCCTACAATCCTGAAATTTTGGATTCCAAAGTTTTAATTACAGAGATTGTTTTTGGTGATTTTTCCATGTTTTCTTGTGATAAATTGAAGGCCTAATCAAGAGCCCTCTGCAGGAGCTAGCTTAATTTTCACCAGATTGGGTGGCTTTTAAGCTAGTTGGCTAGTTCATTGAATAAAAAACAGAAAATATCAATTAATTCATTAATACAAATGAATAAATCAGAAAGAAACTTTTAGCTGATGTAGATAAAATGGAGATATTTGTCTTGAAAAATGTTGGAGGTCTTCCCCAAATATCCAATCCAATTCCATAGACCATCTTCTCATTTTTCTCTTGAGTAAATTTCAAAGAGAATTTCAAATTCCAACATTAGTAAATACAGACTATTAACAATTCTACAGTTTTATACTGTCTTTATGTTAGGAATGAATTATGTTTTTCTACTAGAATATTCACCATGAAAAGAATATGGATGAAACGTAAAACTGTCAATTATTTTATAAAAAGAGAAGGAACTGGAATATGCTGTCTCTTGAGAAAGTATCTGTAAGCTGCTGCCAAGAGAAATTGTATTTCCATTGAATTACTTCAATTGTCAGATGTTGTAAATAAATTTCTGAAAGATGAAAGGTTTGTGGTGCAGAGTTACATTATGTTGTCTATATGAGAACAGAATTGGTTGAATTATTCTGACTATCCATTGGGAACGAGAATTGTTTTTTCATCCTGCCATCAGTGACCTCCATAAGAGTCATTATTCAAAATATAATAAGGCAACACTATAAATTGTACATCACATCAAAATGTTATTTGCACTTTTCTGGATAATCATATTGACATTTTATGGATGTATTGATTTCACTATTCTCAACAGAAAAAAAAAACAGAAAATATAGAAACTGTTTTCTTGCATTACATATGGATGTGAATATATCATTTTACAAAGATTTATACTATTAGATTATTTAAGATTTTACTCAACTGAAAATAGGATGGATGTTATTGGGATGCTATACCAATTCTTTTTTCCTAACATCATCCAGGGTAATACAGCTTACTTGGTGGTGCCCTCCAAGTATGTATTTACTCAACCCATCCACTATGAGCAGGATGTGACAAAACATCAATTTTTTTCAAATGGAGTACAGCTGGTTTGACTTCAGAGTTTTACTTCTAGACCAGTTACCACACTAAAGTTAAAGAACCCAGTCTGCCCTACTATTTATCCATGGCTGGGGGGATAATTAAATTCATACTTATCCCAAGGGTATTAGCGCTATGTGAAATGCAAACAGCTTCATCCAGTATTTGAACTTGGGTCACTGTGTCTGTTTCTTACGATGATAATCATTACACCACTTGCACCTCTCCGAGTAACATGTCATTTTTTACTGGGTTACAATGTATCCCTAAGCCAACCTATTGATATTTATGATGGGTCTTTTTTCCAAGGCTAAAGAGCTCCAAATACTTTACTATTTACAAATATTTTAAAGGAGAAGCAGAAAATAAACTAAAAAGACATCTTTGTTTGTCTTGCTTTCTCTTTTTTTTTTTTTTTTTTAAATCTTAAAAAATTACTTTAAAAAATTCTTCATTTGGTTCTCACCATGTTGAACATTGTATAACTTTTGCATATTGAAATACTTGCAAGCAATGTTTCCTCTCAAATTTTGTTGATGATTTGCACTGGACCTTTTTGGTCCAGTGAATAACTAAAGAAATGGAATGTGCAAAAAAAATGTTATTACTTTTAGGATATTCATTGATTTTCTTTTCTTTTCTTTTTTTTTTGGTTTAAAGTTTATGATAGAAAGGTCAGAGCAAAAGTAATAGGACAATTGCTTGTTCAACCACAGTTTTTATTACTGAACCTTTTTCTTTTCTTTACTTAAAACTTGTTCTTACTTGTGACCATACACTTAAAAGGGAAGAGTGATTGTAATAAGTATACAGATACTTATATTGTAGTAAGAACATTTATGAAATAGTTTCTTTTTTAGTTTGATTCTTTTGCAAACCTTTTAACACACTTGGCAAAAGAATAACCTAATTCAGATAAATGTGTAGACTTGTCCATTTCTTCATCTTCTTCTTCTTTTCCACCTGATTTTTCTCGTCTTTCGTATTTGAATGCCCCGCCATCAGCCAGTAACTTGCCTTTATTAAGCTGATTCCCAATCTTTTCCTTTGCAGCATGTCACCTTAAATGGAAATCCAAGTGCTCCATGTTTGTTTATTTTCTTCTAAATTTTCTTCTTTTTTTGGTCAGATGAGCCCAAATCCATCAAAATGACGCCTCCACGAAGCTGCATCAGTTTAGAGTCTGACTCCATCCATCACCTTCTAACTCCGCTACTTGTTACATGACATTTCCTGCTTGCTCTCTGAAAAAAAAAAAAAAACAACAACAAAAAAAACAAAAAAAAAAAAAAAAAAAAAAGAAGAGAAAAACAAGAAGAAAACTTGTGAAATTTGCTATAATGCAGTAGGAGATGTGATTAATTTTCATAAAGATTTTATTTGCAACAGTATCATTAACCCTTAACATGCTATTTTTTAATCATCTTTTTTTTTGCAGTAAGGATTACTCTTTATTTGAAAGCTTGGGACCTGATAATCCTTTGGAATTATATGAGATTTCCTGGCAGAATTTTTTAACTGTCATTCTATGATGAATAATGATTTGCTTCTTCAGTGATGCATGTACTTGTTTTATTGTTGCTTTTTCACCCAAAATACACACTTTGCAATTTGGTAATTGATTGAATTATTATAAAGATATTATAATTCAATATTTTCCAAGTAACAATATTTAATATTACTGTTTTTTCTAAAGTATCTTTTTATTCAAGCTTAGATGTATAGGTAGACAGTATATCCTATAAATAAGTACACTCTCACCAATAAAATAAAATAGAAAGTTCCTTTAAATCAAAGATACCAAGATTTTGTTATTTTTAGTGGAACAAAATACAATCAAAATGGATATCATTCAGCATTATTTATCAAAGTACTCTAAAAACATTCAAATTCTGTAATCAAAGATATAAATATGTAGGTGCTCAAAATTAAGTAAAACCTTATATATATATATATATATATATATATATATATAAAATTGATATTGATAACATACTTTGCTATATCTAGAAATAAAGTTCTCAATATCAGTGATAGAGCATATATATCTAAGTTAGTCTTGGTCCGAAGATCGCACAGGTGAGTTGCTATCAATTACCAAGCATTGTTGACTATGTCTATGCTATCCTAACTTATATATATGTGTGTGAGTGTTTCTGCATGTGTGTATGTAAAATGTAAATTTATGATAGGTACTTTGCTAGTTTATATATGAATTATTATATATTATATGTTTATCGTATGAATGAGAGTACCTGATATTGAAAAGAGAGAAGGATCTTGAATTACATTGCTAAGATAATAGTGTCACTCTTAGGTTCATTTTTTATTTTACTGTTATAGTCTTTCATTATCTTTTATTGAAATTCTGTGCTAATTGAATGAGACAACATAAAATTAGTCAAGAAAGATCAGTGATGATCTTAGTGATTATATAGGGTCCAGCAGAATGAGTTTAAAATTACTGACATAGTGGCTCTGATAGCAATGGGTGGGTGAGAGGGATGTCTTTCGGCAGCAGCAGCAGCAGCAATCATGGTATTTCAGTTGCCATCATGGCATAGAATAGTGAACATTTGGCATTTGTGATTGAAACTCCCTGGTGACATCTCCATGGCCTTGTGCACTCAACAGATTTATTCCCTTGAGATTCCATCTTAGGCTCAAATCTTTAAACGTAGATTGGAGACAACTGACAAACTGAAAGAGTTTATTCCTCATGAAATTACAGCAATACCAAAAGCAATGACTAGATAAGCATTTCAGGAGTGTATATCTCATAAGGGAAACCATTCCACACCAGAGAGATCATTCTGATGAAATCTATATACAAGGGTCATTCAATAAATAAGACTCAAGTCTTTAAATATAAGCCTTAGACAACAGATGAACTGAAAGATTTTATTCATCAATAACTAGCACTGCACAACTTCAGGCTGAGGCTTCAGGAGTGTATATCTCATAAGGGAAACCATTCCACACCAGAGAGATCATTCTGATGAAATCTATATACAAGGGTCATTCAATAAATAAGACTCAAGTCTTTAAATATAAGTCTTAGACAACAGATGAACTGAAAGATTTTATTCATCAATAACTAGCACTGCACAACTTCAGGCTGATTTTGTTTGTTTGTTTATTGATTTTAACAGCATATCAACCCGTCTGGGGTTATGTCATATAACAGTTTCTGTATATGAGCAAGAAACCTGCATTCCATGAATAAGTGTTTAACTGTCAAAGGAGTTTGACATGTTCCACATTGTGGTTGTTGTTCTTGTTTGAGTATATTGGAGTGCATTAGTCTTGTATGATCAATGCGTAATCGAGATACAATGACTTGTTCCTTTCTAGACTTCCTTAAAGTTGGTCTCCAGCCTCCCAAAGTGGGTTTGATTATGAAGAGTTTATTGTGGATGTTGTTATTCCAGTGTTGTTGCCATTTTGTATTAAGGACTGAGGTTTCAGAAGTGTATAGTTCTTGAGGGCAAAAATTTGGATGATATAATCTTTAAAACAAAGTGATGACAATAACCAACCAAAATGGTAAATATTGTTCTTTCTTAGAGTAAAATTAAGTTCTGAATAAGATCTATGTTGCCTTTTTTATTTACATTCCAAAATTCTGTTGATACTTGTATTAATCTTCAAACTTGGGAACCTTCTTGTCATAATCTGGAGCCTTCATGGAACTTTGAACTGACACTTTATTCAATACATGGAGGTAGACTGTTCTCATTCCATTAACCATGACTCGGTACAAGTGTTAAGCAGTGTTAAGTATGTTATTTTCGACCGTAGTCAGGATGGAACTTGCAACCTACAGATGATTGTCACTTAGAACTGTATTAACTCAACCCCTATATCCATTGCACCATGTGTCCAACTGGACAAATCAGAGTGAATTTTTAGAACTTATAAACCTAATGTTCTAGTTACCTAGAATATTTATCTTTATAAAATGTATAATTTTTTACCTTGACTCATATTGCATTATTTTATATAAGAGTTAATACAGTTCTAAGTGACAATCATCTTTAGGATGCAGATTCAATCCTGGCCAAGGGTGATAATAACAATAATATAAGGCAAATAATACAAATTATCAAGACTCAGCTAAAAAATTTAGAGAAATCGTAAGTAAATTTATTCTTAATATTTTAATCAACTTTTTAAAGACCTCCTTCTGCATTTATTAAGCTTGATGCTAAGTCACATCCTATTATAGAATTTATATTATAACTATAATAATAAATACAAAATGTCATTATCATTTATTATAACATTATATGTAGAGTCAAAGGCGGTTGAACTAATGGTTATTGAGATGAAAGGGCAGTCACTTATCTCACTGACCAAAACACAGAAAAACATGATATTATAATTTGGTTCCCATGTTTATTAATATATTAATAATTCAGACTAGCTATCTCTGTGGGTTTCCAAACTGCCTTTTATGTAGAGGAAGAAATTCTCCTCATATTCTAAAAGAAAATATTGAAGCTTCTATAAAGAGGCTTCTAAAATACTAAACTCAAAAACACATGTTCACTCTGCAGTACACCAGAAATGTGACTGCTCAAAGTCAAAATGCAAACTTTCTCCTTGCTTGTTTTAATCTAAGTCATTTTTAACCGATCCGTTTGTCAAATGTCCAGATTTCCACCCAAGGGATGATGGAAGGCAGACATTACATAACATTATGCATTATAAGCATCTGATATTTGTGTTCCCGTTAAAGGAAAAGTGCTTGATTTTGCAAGACCTTTTCTTTTAAATGTTTGTAATTTGGACTTAGTGGATTACTCAATCAAATCATGAAGATATGCATATGATTATTTCTTGTTAGGCAGAAGTATCTTAGCTTTATGACAGCGATTACTGAATTTCCCATTTGATGGATCCTCTCAGGAAAAATGACTGCTATTGCAAAATTGACAAATGATATTTGTACACCTGCACGAGTAAGACAATAACTTTTCTTCAGAAAGGTATTGTTATTAGTTCTATCATTTTTAATTACTGTATTTATTCTATTTCAAATAATAAATGTATTTCTTTGTATTTTCTATGTTCCTGTTAAAATGCAAACCTGAACTAGATTTTTTTTTTAATAGAAAAAGCAAACCCTAAAATGTCCAGTTCATAGTGGTGGTGGTGGTGGTGGTGGTGGTTATGTTAATACTAGCAAACACATAGACATATAAAGCCTTACTTTATACTCAACAATTGTTTGCATCAGTGTGACACTTTCAGGTAAACAAACAAACAAATTTTGTGACGATGACATTTATATAGTTAGATTAATAGCAAATAAATAAAGGTAAGTACTCTATTATTAACATTTAATAGTTATTTTTTTAATGAAATAATAAGGATTGATATGAATTTGGGGCCTGACTCCAAACTATCATTATTAACTTCCAAATTGGATTGAAAATTACTTTATTCTCTAACTTAGAGTATGTTAATGCTATTGCACTAGCAAAAATCTTGTTAAAATGTTCCATTTTTGTTATATATATACATACAAAAATTGAATCTTTTTAGTACAGATATAAATTATTTTTATAAAATAAAATATATAACTTGAATAGTTTACTGCAGTTGAAATGTGCTGACAACTTATTTTAAATAATAATACAGTAATATTGAATTCCAAAAATGCATCGGTTTGTGATTATTAGTTTGTTCAAATCACTTGGCAGGTTGAGGGTTAAACAAAAATTTCATCTACATTTCAATACAAGGTGCATTTTATTTTTTCTATTTTCATCTTTTTTATGGAATGCAGGTGTGTAAAGCACCCCCAGGAGTTATTGAATTCTCTCTTTCACTCTCTTTCTATATTAACC
Source organism: Doryteuthis pealeii (assembly GCA_023376005.1). Lineage (NCBI taxonomy): Eukaryota > Metazoa > Mollusca > Cephalopoda > Myopsida > Loliginidae > Doryteuthis > Doryteuthis pealeii. The sequence goes on along the minus strand of CM042159.1, from coordinate 78,946,396 downwards.
TCAGTATAGAATGTAAAAAATGTATATGTGTGTGTGTGTGTGTTTGTGAGTGTGTGTATATATATATATATATATATATATATATATATATATATTAAACAAACATTTATAGGGATGCATATTCATATATACATGTATATGTAATTTGAAGATACACACACACACAGACACAGACACAGACACACATATATATATATTTATAAAGTCGTCGGGGCGGCCTAAAGTTGGTATCAGCCAGTCAACGAGGAAGTCTATCCCATTTTCAATAGCGCTAGATCAAGGAGATTGTTTTGATGTCTGAGGTGGAGCGCCACACCTACCATCAGCTCTTTACTTTACCGCACAGATCCCTGTGCTACTCATACGCTGAGTTGGCGAGGACCGGTATCAAACTAGGAACCTTGTGCTTTCTAGCCGAACGCTCTACCAACTGAGCTAACCCGGCCCTTAATACAAATATACTTATATTAATATATTTCTATCATATTATGAATTTTAAACATTACTTTTCATGCCTTAAATATTTGATGTCAAGAAAAACTACACACACTGAAATGTCTAAAGATTAAAAGTTTATAAGAAACAATCATCTTGTCCATTTTGAGTTAAAATTAAATAAACAATTAAAAATCCATTTTTGTAAAAAAAAGAAAAACATAAAATAATTATGATTCACATGACTTATTTACAGATAAAAAGAATAGACTATTATAGGGAATTTTACCCTCAATATTTTGTTTTAATTTAATTTTTTAGAATTAAAAGCTCAGTAGACAATCAATAATTTATGAAGCTATTCAAAATACAGTGGTGCCTTGAATTATGAG
>CM042159.1:78930569-78940569 GCA_023376005.1 Doryteuthis pealeii | reverse complement strand
ATGTTAGGGGTGAGTGTGAATGCAGACCCCACATTATTATTATTAAGTTACAAATTGGATTATGATTTTCTTTATTTTGTAAAAATTAGAGCATTTCAGTTCTATTGTGCTAATAGAAATCTTGCTATAATGTACCAATTTTGCAATGTTATGTTAACTGAATCATAATATAGACTTTTCCCTTGAAGGGCTAAAGTATATTTGATTGTTAAGTAAACTGCTTATTCCATCAGTATTTAAGTGGACATAATAAAGACTATTGTTTTATAGAATATTATCATTTGCAATAATAATTAATGTGAGTTACTCATTTGTTATCTGTTTTATTGGATGTAGCAATAATTAAAGATTTTTTTCTAGAAAATTCTGTGTTGTCTTTAGAATCTTTTTAGAATTTGGTTAATTGCTTTTCCTTTCTCTATGTTTTCTTTTTTTTTTTCAATTTTCTCTCCTTTTTTCCCCTTATTTCTTTTCTCCTATCACTTTTATTTCTCTTCTCCTACCACCCTTATTTCTTTTCCTCTCACCACTTTTATTTCTCTTTTCCCACCACCATTATATTTTCTCCTACCTCAACCACCATTTTCTGTTATTGTTGTTTTTTTGTTGTTTTTTTTTCATTCACATTTCTTCATTTCTTTCATTTAAAATCTTCTTTACAGTTCACTTTTTTTAGTTAAAATATCTTAACACTTCTCAAATTCCCATGAAAACAACTTAACACTTCAAAAATTCATTAACAGTGAAAAATCTCAAGCCTTTATATCACATTTACACCTGTTCTTAATTAATAATTATAGAACAGTGGAAACAAAGCGTGATGGATATTTCTCCTCAAATTCATAGCCATAATAGATATCTGCTAAACTTAACTTAGTCTGGCATAAAACCACAAAAAATGATGTAGTATATCATAAATACTCTCAAAGTCATCAGTATATATCTTTAAAGTATTTTATCACATCACCATATGTTTTAAATCAATTAACAAATTGCTTATCATCAAGTCAAAGCACCAGTTCCCACTAGATCACCAAAGTTTAGCAGCAATGAGCCTGTTCAATATTTAGATGGGTGACCATTTAAGAAACAGCAGGTACTGTAAGCAACCTGATATCAACTTGACTTTATTCAGAATTAAATGACATATGCCATAAAACAAAGCAATAACAAACCAAAACCAATTATCAAATCATTCTAGAGTACTAATTAATAATGAATATATAACTGATTATAGAAAACTTGTTTTAACACTGGTTAATGTATTTATATAGTGATTTATTATGTTAACATTTTACTAAATATTTTCTATAAAAAGAAATAAAGGCAAATAGATGTAATACTTATCACCTTTTATTAGTTTCTGGCTGTTTGTATGTCTTTTTTAAATTGTAATTCATTCTGATGTTGAATAAGTGTTGAAGTGAACATGTATATAGGAGCCCAAAGAAATTGAGAAGTTGTGAATTGAAGTATCATAAGACAACAAAAGAAATCCTATGAAATATATTGAAAACAAATTTGTTCTAATGGTAGAGCATTGGACTGAGAGTTGCAAGCATTAGTTTCATGTTCAATATTAAGAAAAAATGATACCTAACAATATTGAAAATTTTATAAGTAAACAAATCTATTAACTCCAATGTGGGTTAGGACATCAAACATTTTGGGATTCTTTTTCGCAGACCAAAACTGACTTCTGAGGTCTTAAATTTCTGACATATCTAAACAATTTTTTTCTCAATTTTTTTAGTCATTTATTTTCACTTCCTGTGTTTATTTTTTTATCATTTCATTTTTGCTTCATTTTCCTTTTACCTTCTCTTTCTCTCTTTTATTCCTTGTTTTACTAATATCTACCTTATTCCCCACCCACCCTCGACTTTCTTCTCCCTTTTTTCTTTTTTTTCTGTCTGTTTTTCTTTTTCTTCATTTTCTTTTCTATTTTAAGCCCTTTGTCACCCATTCTTCAATTATTTTCCTTTTCAAATTTCCTTATTGTCTGCCCTGTCGGCAGGGCTTAGAATAAACTGACTGTTTCCCCTGCAGAAGGGTGAGAAACCCCTCCCCCCAAATAAAATGGAGTGTCTTGGGTACAACACTAAATTGGATTTGATGGTGATGCTCCAGTTCTGGAGATCTGGGAAATGTGGAGTATCCCTTCATTGCCATTACTCTCAGGTCCACTCTGACCCAGAGTGGGAGTATTTGTTAGGGTCCCATCTATACATTAAATATATCTGTTTAAAAATTATTTATATTTCATAGGACCCAGTACAAAAAATCCTCTTAAGAAACAACACAAAAATGTAAATATGAATGAACAATGAATGTGATTCCCTAACCTCTAAGCATAGAATAACCCTCCATGTGTTAACATCCAATTTAAATCAATCAATCATTTTATTTTTTTATTGTTCCATCCCCCTCACACCATTTATACTCAATTTCATATTTTATTGACATTCATAAGACTAGGTTATCATAAACTCTTTAACTCTTAACATCCTATACCACCTCATTCCACCCGGCCAGAAGTCACATTCGTTTTCCTAATCCGCCCCAAATGATAGCCTTTGTTTAAATGTAATATTAAACATATTTAGAGTCTTTAATTTAAGGGAAATAACAGGTAACTTTAAATGGAAAGGCTATTTTTAGCCATTTTTTGATAAATCCTTAGAGGAATGGGGTTCTGGACTTGGAAAATTCTCAACAGGATGTTAAGAGTTAAACAAATATAAGAACCCCACATATAAGAATAATGAATTCTTATGCCTTGAATTAAAAAGGAAGTAATACAAATTTCTCTGCTGATCACTGATTTGTAAAATATAATAGAAAACTGCCATTGCTTCTAATAGAATTATTGTTTACTTATAATTAGTATTATTTGGATTATTTGGACTATTGTTTTCATCTTCATTGCTATCTGTACAACATTTCGGCCGATGTGCCCTCCGGCCTTCTTAGAGTATTTTATAGGGATTGACCCCTATATTTTTACATGCATGTGGAACTGAATAAATTAAAATAATTTCTTAAACAATTAATTTTACAATTGTATGAGTTAAGTTTTGAATTATGTAAACAAAAGAGAATCGAATGAAAATTAGTTTGGAAATAATTTAGCAACAATAGAAACAATTGTTTAAACTCCGATGACAATATCTAAGTCAATAGAAAACTTCATTGTCATCGAAATGCCACAGGCAACAAAATCATCCGATCTACGTCATTAGAAAACAGCTGATATTTGAAAATTCTGATACTAAATTTAACTTAATGATCATGTAGACAAAATTACAAAAGAAAATTATAAAAGGGCCCATTTAGCTGAAAAGCTTCAGTGGGAGCAGACGCTCTTCCCAACTCGACAAGGTTGGAGTGGATGCTCTCCTCAACTCAACACAGTAGGGAAAGGACGCTGTCCAGAGACACAAAATGATTCATCAGGTCTCTCTCTTCTTCTCAACACAAGTTCAATCACAGACTTTGTTTTAACAAAACTGCTACAATGTTGACACATCAAAATGGACACTCACAAAATATAAACAATACATACGCACTCTGCACATACAACTATGTACAGACACATACAGTCCGCAACATCACTAAAAGAACAATTGAATATACCAATTGTAAATTTATGTATATAAAGTTGTTTCTTGTATCTATTTTGTCTCCTTTTGTTTTCTACAGAAACTACATTTCCGTAGTCTCATACATTTAGATTGTGGGATACAACACTCAGATTTTCTTCATACACACAAACACTGAGAAAACAAGGCCCCCACAATTTATTGTTAGACTCGGAAACCTTCTTTTCGAACTCAGGAACCTTTTTATCCTAATTGGGAGCCACCACGGAACTTTGAACCTAACCCTTTATTCAGTCCATGGGGTATCCTGTTCTCATTCTGCTAAAGTTCTGTGATGGCTCCTGATTACAACAAAAAGGTTCCCATTTTCGAAAAGAATCCAAGAATGTTCCCGAGTCCGAGAAGAAATACCTGAAGAAGGCTGGAGAAAAGAAGGTTCCCGAGTCCAAGAAGGTTCCCGAGTCCGAGAAGAAATACCTGAAGAAGGCCGGAGAATACATCAGCCAAAACGTTGTACAGATAACAATGAAGATGAGGACAATAGTCCAAATAATCCAAATAATACTAATTATCAAGCCTCATCTCAAAAATTCTGAGAAATTGTTTACTTATAGTTTATGAAATATAAATATTGGCAAGATTAGCTAGATTTTTTACTTAGTTCAATATCATTATTATCATCATCAGGTTGCACTGACTTTCTCTTGCCACCCTTCCCTATTGGTCAGATCTATTGCATAGTATCCATAATTTACACAGAACTGATTGATGTAGGTTTTTGCTGGTTGGCTTAAACAGGTGTGTCCATATGTAAGTGTCTACAAAAGAATGTCATTTATGAGTTTTTCCTTGCTTTTCCAGCATATCTTGTTTGTCTAACTTGGATAGTTTGTGTGATAGGAGGCAAGTGTCTGTACAGCTGAGTTTTTTTTTTGTAGATTGTTACTTCCAAAATTTGTTCAAGACAGTACACAGTATTCTTGTATAATTCCCATTCAGCTTTTTCTCTCAAGTGTTTCATTCAAGGTAGTTTTCAGAACTGTCACTGAAATCTTTCTAGCAAGTCAGTTTATTAAGAATTTAATAAATTAAAAATTAAAAATATATATATATATATATATAAATAAAGAATGGAATAAGCAGACCAATGAAACAGAAAATAAAATAGGTAAGAATTATTTGTAATTCCAAAACAATTTTTTCTTCTTATATTTTTCCTATGATCTTATAAAGTTCAATGGGATCAAAATATTTATTAAAGTTCTAAATTCTTTAAATATTAAAAAAAAGGGTTCTTTTCTAATAAAAACATATAATTAACAAGACATATTGTAGATTTAATGAAAAGTCTGGGACTTTAGTGTAACCAACAGATAGAAAATTAATTTTATAATTTATGTCTTATGCCAAAAATTCCTATTCATAACAAATCTCTTAATGACTTCATATGGATTTTTGATTTGATTATATTTGATCTTGAATACAAATGTAATTCTTTAAATGAAGCTGTGAACATTGATGGGACAATGGATAATAAGATCTTTATTAATCAGTGAAATTATAATACATGGGGACAAAAGGGAAATACGATGCCGTGACAACAAACATGATATGATGATGAGAAATAGAAACATTCCAATTGAATAGGGGAGGAGGGGGCAAATATTAACACTGATCTTCCTTTAACAGGAATTGGCATCACAGGAATCAAGAAAAATCCTTTTTGCCAGGAAATTGTGTAATTTATGAATGAGCTACTAATTAGAAAAATGAAAAATTTGAAGATTAAAGGAGAAAATAAATCTCCATTAATATATACATAAACTATTCAAAATAAAAGGAAATGTAAAAAATATTTCCTCTTTTTCTATTTATCTATTTGGTTGAGAGGTGAGAAAATTTGCCTTTCATATGTAGACAGTGTTCAAGTTCAAGTAAAGGTCAGGATTTCAAAAAACTGATTTTTAATTGTACAGGCTATTTTCATTTAATTTAATGCAACCAAAAGTGAAGGCATGTATATATATATATATATATATATATATATTATATATATATATATATATATATACTTATTTATATATATTATATTATTTTTTAATATTTAACTCCTTTAATAAATTAATTTTATTTTTACTCCTTTAATAAATTTGATGATTTTACTTTACTTATGATACAAACTCTCTGATATTAAATTTTCAACTCCCATCCCCTCAGGCAATATTTATTTTACGTCGCCCAGAGGGCGTTTTTTTATTTTGCTAGTATATATATCGACGACGGGTCGGCCTAAAGTCGGAATCAGCCATACAGCGAGGGAGTCTATCCCCTTTTCAATAGCGCTAGACCAAGGAGATTGTTTTGGCGTCTGAGGTGGAGCGCTACACCTACCATCAGCTCCTTACTTTACCGCACAAGATCCCTGTGCTACTCATAACGCTGAGTTGGCGAGGACCGGTATCGAACTAGGAACCTTGTGGTTTCTAGCCGAATGCTCATATATATATATATATATATATATATATATATATATATATATATATATATATATATTTTATTTTGCTAGTATATATATATATATTTTTTATTTTGCTAGTATATATATATATATATATATATATACTAGCAAAATAAAAAAACGCCCTCTGGGCGACGTAAAATAAATATTGCCTGAGGGGATGGGAGTTGAAAATTTAATATCAGAGAGTTTGTATCATAAGTAAAGTAAAATCATCAAATTTATTAAAGGAGTAAAAAATAAAATAAATTTATTAAAGGAGTTAAAAATATTTTTTAAAAATTGAAATGGAAACTTAGTTCTGATAACTTTAAATATATATTAAAATAAAACAAAATATATATAGATAGATAGATAGATAATACCAGGTATGTATTCATTAAAACTTGTTTAAAAAAACAATGAGGACTGTCTAACATTGCATGCTCAAATTTTGAGTGTATTTATTCTATCTTATGACGTTTTAGGTAATGTGATGTAATCAGTGACGTCATTTTTGTTACAGACAAAAACCGGAAGCAAATCTCCATTATTAATAGATATATTGTTAAATCCTTGCAAAGGTTTTTCAAACATGTTCTTTTCATGAGGTTATTAATTTATATTTTGTTAATAAATTGTTTATTTTGGCCAATATTTCTAATGGTATAACTATCATCTTCAGGGGGAAAATCATGGCAGGCTGACAGAATTGAATAAATGATCATACTCCATTAGACTAAAAACATTGTAATTACAATCCTTATGTGGTGTTATGATAGGGATAGGCAGAATATCAAATAGGATATTAAATTTTATTATTAAAAAATTATCTGCACTCTTGTTTAATGGAAGCCCAACTTATCATGAATGATTTGATAGACATAATCATGGCTAATCTGCAGAGAACAAGCTGACTCATTGATGATAACTCAAGCTTACTGAATCTTCTCATCAGTGGTAGAGGTTTATGTGTGTCCTGATCCTTCTTCGTCCAGATACTTTTAAACTTCTCTATCCACTCATACATACTTCTATGCAGTAGTGCACTGTCCCCATATTGTGCTAAAAGTCTCTGATAAATTTCAACCCCTAATACTTTTTCCAGCCAGAGAAATCAAGTCACTTTCTTAGTGCATACTGTTAGTGGAACTGTAAAGACAGCAAGCAAAATGGAGAAATCAGGCTCAAACTTAGATCATATGACCACAGCAGTGGCAACTATAAGCACAAATGCATAGAATACAGTGTGTGATAATAAAGATATGTTATGGTGAAAGTGTGGATGATTTTTGACTATCCCTCATATATACAAACCTAGTGTAAATTGTATACCAAAAAATATATCATCTTTCATCTTCCTAATTCTAGTTGCTTATCATCAAAACTCACTAGGGCCATACTTCTATGAAATCAACATCAGAAACAAGAATAAAGAAGAAGCTTCCACGTTCCTTTTGCTTTGGGGAAGTGTAGTTCTATGTACCGATTGCTTTGTAAGTTCAGCTACAAGAGCATTAATGGTATCACAGATACAACACCAAAGAACACCTATCATTATCATATTTATCAAGGCATGCCAACAGCAGAGGTTCCTTTGACTCTCTCTCTCTCTCTCTCTCTCTCTCTCTCAGCATTCTTCTCTATCAGCCATTGGTCTTGGTAGGTCTTTTAGATGGCATCAAGTGTCTGCTCTGAATTCAAGTTTTTTTGCTAATCGGTCAACACTAGTATATCCAGGTGTAGGAGTCTGTTGGAGAATGTCACTTATGGTTTTGTCCTTACTTCTCCAGTAGTTCCCAGCATGTTTTTCTCATCTTATTTGGTTTGTTTGTGAGATGGGAGGTAAGTGGTCATAAAACTGTTGTTTTGTAGGGTGCTGCTTCTAGAATTAAAACCTATAAGACCACTCAATTCCTCTTTCTGATTGATTGGCATCATATTTGCTGTTATTGCTTTACATATTGGTCGTCTTAAAAGTATATCTTTATTTTTGCATTTTTTATTTTAAATATTTTTTAATCTTAAAAAAAATGTATTTACTTTTGTTTTATTCAATTTGATTACTGATGCAGGATCTGTAAACTTCATCAATCCTGATTTAAAGATCTGTTTTGTTTCTGTTCATGGTTGTTTCATCATATTTCATTCCCAATATTTGTTCCATCTATTTTTTGAATATATTAGTATTTGCTGCTGTGACGATTGACTATACAAGATTATTCCATATTCTAGTGGCCCTCAGGATAAATATGTTCATTATAAGATCTGTTACTGCTTTTTTAAAGAAGATTTTTGAAGCTGCTGCCAATTCTTAATGTTACATCTTTCCACATCTTTCCAAATAGTGCTACATCTTTTATTATAAATCCTATTTAATATTCTGCCTATCCCTATCATAACACCACATAAGGATTGTAATTACAATCTTTTTAGTCTAATGGAATATGATCATTTATTCAACTCTACCAGTTTTTTACCAATGCTGAACATTTCCAATTATGTCTGTATGATTTTTCTTGTCACAGTGGCATTGCTAAATAGCAAACATTATGTTGCTTGCACTAAGAGTAATCATCATCATCATCATCATCATCATCAACATGTTATGCTGACAGCACAGATATCTATTACTCTCTCTCTTTCCAACTGTCCCTATCAGTCATCAGCACTGGCAGGTCTTCCTATAGAGATCTACACATGGACTCACCAGTGTAGGCTGACCACCAAAAACCTCCATCAATCAGCTCTGTGCAGATTCTGGATACCTTAGAGTAATAAAACAAATATTTACCATGATAATTACTTGGTAATTATCAAAATGTATTTTAACTTATATATATAAGTGTATACACTTTTATCATGAAAATTGTCTTTTATTGTTCAGAAAATACCATACATCAATAAAAGAGTGTGATTAAATTTGCACGAAAATTGGTCATTTTTCCATATGAATTTTATTAATTTCATGTGGGTATGTAACACTGTTTTAATATCTCATATTAATAACATTAATATCAATTTAATTGAACCAAATTGTATTGCACTGATTGTCTTAGCATCATGGATACTGTGGAAATTTTGAAATATCTTTAATTATTTAATTGATTTGGGTATATATATATATATATATATATATATATATATATATATATATATTAAGAAATTTGAAAAAGCAAGTGTTCCAAAAATAAGATAAATTTATTTATCAACGATTAAACGTTTCGGTTTCTTTAAACTTTCATCAGGATGTATTAAGGGGTGAAGAAATTGATGGATGTTTTATAGATGACAGGAGATAAAAAATCTTTATAAAAATTTTTTTGTTGCGTAACTGTATTTGTTCAGCGTTATATTTTTGAAAGATGAGTCGCGATCTGCACACGCGAAGATGTCATGACACGTGACGTAACTCGAAGAAATGCATTCAACAAAATATATATATATAGCAAACCATATTATCACTATCTATCTATCTATATATATATACATATAGTATCACCAATAAATAAGTACACCCTACCAGTATCAATGTAGAATTCAGATGTGTCGATACAAGTTCACCTGAAGATCAGGTACATGTAATTCAGTTGTGAGAATGAGAAAAAAAGAAAGAAAAAAATGATGGGTTATATGTCTGTATGTGCCAGAGAGCTAAAAAAGCTGTGGAATATAAAATTAATGGTGATACCAATTTTAGTTGGGGCTCTTGAAATGGTTGCCAAGAGACTGGGAAACTGGAAATCAGAGGAAGAATTGAGACCAGACCACAGCACTGTTGAAATCTGTTAAAATATCTAGAAGAGTACTAGAGATTAGAGGAGACATACTGTTACTCAAATTTCAATGAAAAACCACTAGTCAAAATTGGTATGAAAATCTGGTAAGGAGTAGCGTAAAA
>CM042159.1:78908069-78925569 GCA_023376005.1 Doryteuthis pealeii | reverse complement strand
CAAAGATCTACAGGTTTTTACATTTGGTATAAATGATTTTTCTTTCTGATAAAATGCAAATTATCCCAATCAGTACTATTGTATGGTTGCACTACTTGGAATCTAATGAAATACTTTGAGTAAAAGCTAGATAGAAACTACACAATGATATTGCGTGCTGTTCTGAACAAATCCTGGAGGCAGTACCTAAAAAATACCAACTGAATGGTCACTCATCTTCAATCTTACAAAATAACCAAGTAAAACATGCTGGGCACTGCTGGAGAAATAAGGATCTCCTATGGAGTTCTACACATGAACACATCAGAGTTGGCTGACCAGTAAAAACTTAGATTCATCAGCTCTGTGTAGACACTGGGTGACATTGAAAGGACTTACCAAGAGTGATACCAGAGAGAGAGAGAGAGAGAGAGAGAGAGAGAGAGAGAGAGAGAGAGAGAGAGAGAATGGAATTGTGCTGTTGACATGCCATGATGATGATGATGATAAATAATTTGTAAATTTTTTCCCAATTATTCTTCTTACATATAAAACAAACTTTTATATATAAAAATCAATATGCTACAAGTTTTGACTTTGTTTTTATTTTTTTCCTGTTTGCCTCATATTTTACAATACATAAATCTTCCATTTTTTAGTTTACTAATTATCCAGGAAAGTGTAAAACTAGATATATTTGGGCGGGGGGGGGACTAAAAATTAGGGTTTTGTAAAAATTAATTTTTTTATTACATTAAAAAGTTTATATATTTAGCAAGAAAAGTTGTAATCTAAGGAAAAGATTAATATAAATAGAAAAAAATTATACAATATTATTTCAATGACAATAATAGGATATTTAAAAAAGTTACTTATCAAATATTTTTAAGGTATGTACTCTGAACACATAGCACACTTAGAATATATAGTATCACCCATAAATAAGTACACCCTTACCAATGTTTTTATTAAAAGTTAATTTTCTTTTAAACTAAATTTTCTTTCAGGATTTTATTATGTCTAGTGGAATCGAATCAAAAGTGATAATATTAGCTTTTATTTATTACCAACATGAACAACATTGAAATTCTATAAACAAAAATAAAATGGCAACATCTTTCTAGCCTAAAATAAAATTGCTTATATAGGTTTTTATTTATTTATTAATTTTTTTTATTTTGAATTTTGACATGGCAACATACTTGGAACATTTGACCGGATCACAGACAATATTAGGAACATTTGTTCTCCACTAACTTTAAAAAAAAAAATGAAAAAAAAAAGAGAGAGAAATAAGAAATTACAGTTATTCGCCCATTTCATTCATAAAGAGAAAAAAAAAGAGAGGAAAAGGAAATAAGAAGAAATTATAACCACACAAATAAAAACATAAGCACGTCCATTTCTGAAAATAAACTCTGATAATGAAGTTCATGCTTTGAAATCGATAAGACAAAAATAACATCTTTTTGTTTTTATTTTTCATACGCATTGTATTGGCCTTCAAAATATTAATATATTATAACATACTTAACAATGCTTCAAGCAAATTACCAATTGCTTTTAAAATTGCTTAAATATATATATAAGGGGGTACTTATTTTGAAATTGCAGCATATTCTTATTTTGGGTTAGAGACTTTAATAATTAATATCTAATAGTATCTATTTTGGTTGTATGAATATATAGCAGTTTTATATGGTTGTGGACTTCAACCCCTAGATCTGAATTTGTAGTAATCCATCTCCTATACTCACCAAGTCTAGAGAGCTGTTCTTGTATTTTAACATTAGCTGGGAAGGAAAATAAATAAATTCATACTTTCTTCAAAGACATCAATGCAAAGTGAACAAAAAATGGTTCAGCTGAAATTTGAACTCAGATCCTCAATTCTACTTTCTATGCTGATAATATGGTCAACTGTCTTGATTTTTAAAAAAATCCCTAAAGGTGATGATATACTTTACTAGCAAGTAATTTATCTTTGATACCTGAATGCTAGTTATGCAACCTGGATTAAAAAAACAGCAACATTTATCTACAATTTAATACCTGCTAAAAAGGTTAACCTTTTTTTTTATTTTGAAAGAAAAATAATGATATGATTAAGTGTCTTGAAGATTAATTGGTACTAGTACTCACTAAGGGCTCTATATTTTCTGTCTTATTTCAAATCTGAGCTATTCTTAGTGAATAACAAAAGGTGCACATTATAAGGCATAATCATTATTGAATGAGGCTATTTTACCATTAATAGTGAGTTTAATTTTCAGTCAGTGTCCCACACTTCTAAACTTGTGCCAGAACTAAACTAAGCTTAGTAAATAACAATTAATTTCCCATTAAAATGATTTCTGATTAGTCATTTACTAAGCATAGCTTAGTTTGATACAATACCACAAGTGAGAATTGAACTTCTAACCCAGTTTTACAAGCATTACATCCAAAATTACATCTGAATAAAACTGATTTTTCTAGTGGAGGCAAGTTTCTGTAAACATATTTTTCTTTTTTGATTTCAAGAAACTATTTTACTTGGTGTATTTGTGAATATCACACGGAAGATTTGTTCAACAAAAGTTTTCATTATGTTCAAAACTTTATTTATCAGTAGAATGAATAATCCTCATATTGTCAGTTGTTGAATGTCTTGATGGGTTTCAGTTGAGATTTAAAAAACAACAAAACAACAAATTTCTTGTCAACATGGCACTGCAGTTCTTTATTGTCAAAACTGGCTTCACATTTTGAGATGGAATTCTTCAAGTCTATTGTGTTAGGAATTCTTGAAGTGTATTGTGTTAGGAATTCTTTTAGAAAATATTTTATAAAGAAATCAGAACCTTATTTTTTAGCCAGCTTGGTCAGATTTTTCTTCAATTAATTATATTCAATCTGTCGGAATCTTTCAATTACAAAACCATTTTTCTTTTCCCTATTTTTTTACTGATATATTTTGTTACAGGTATCTCTTCTCAAGTCAATTCTATTTATTTTGTTGCTGTGATCTGTTGGTTGTGATATTCTTGAATAGAATCTTGAATCTAATCTGTGAAATTAATTTATTTTTATTTGTTTATTTTTGTTTGTACAGATGTGAATTTTTAAAAGTAAAAATGAACAGCAAAAAAACTTTGAGATGTTTTTGCTGTTCGTTGTTACTTTTTCTGCATTTGTACAAATTAAATATGTCTGCTAAATTCATCATGGTAAAGTTTTAAAAAATGGCCAATACCAGACTTTTGATGGTTGGTACCTAGTTCTTCCTTTTGGTTTCAGTGGGAAATTTTAATGTTTATATTATTTTTGAGACTAATTTGTTTGCTGCCACTAATAAAATAAATTAAGCAATGATTACATATATTTTTATAAATATGCACAAATATAAACACAAATCCTATCAATATAAATATGTTTCATGTATAAAATAATTAAATAAATTACAGTGAAAAATACGAATTGTTGATTGATTCTGGTATCAACAATAAATCTAATTATGTCCCTTTATTCACTCTATTTTATGTGAGTGTATAATTTATAAAAATGGTTCATTTTTCATAAATTATATATACAGTATAGAAGGTGTGTGGTGTAATGGTTAGAGTCGTAGGAAATGGACTCGTCGATTCGAGTTCAAATCCTTGATGAGGCTGTTTGCATTTCACATAGTGCTAGTACCCTTGGGAAAGGTATGCATCCAACTCTTCCTCCAGCTATGAGTAAGTAGTAGAGTAGACTGGGCTCTTTAACCTTGGCGTGGTAATCAGTCTAGGAGAAGGAAAACTCTGAATTCAAACCTGTTAAACTCCACTTAACAAATTCACCTTGTGTCACATCCTGCTTATGCGGAGGGGTTAGTAAATATATATAAATATATAACCTTGAAAAAATTGTTTATAAAAAGTTCATTTTTCTAAACCAAAAACACCAAGATTTTTATTATTTCTAGGGGAACATTATACAATCAAAATGAATATTTAAAACAGATTTGTCATAGCAACAGTTTCCATAAAGATTTTCAGAATTAACAGCCCACACATCACCACCACCCTATTTCAGAAATTGGCAGAAAGGCTTCTCACCACAAGAATAAACTTTGTTAGTTAGAATGGCCGGTTTGATGCATCTCACAGTCTATTGTACACAGCAACACATTTGCTATCCTATCATGGGTCAAGTCAAGATTAATAAGAAGAATTTATGATTGATAAAAATAATTTACAGCAATATCCATTCCTTTTCAGTCAAGACTGTATACATTTTAATTGTAACTAGAAAATTGACCTTTGAATTTATTTGATATCAAAATAACTTCAACTCTAAAATTACAATGCAAATATTCTGCATTTTTTCTGGAATAAAACTAGAATTTCTGTTATTTATTCAAGAATATTTTAATAATGTATCATTTATTATACAACTCTACATTGAAATTTTGTAACCAAAAATAAAATCATATATATATATATATATATATATATATATATATATATATATATATTTCGACTGCTACATATTCATATTTTTGGTTACAGGGTTTCAATGCTGAAGAAATTGTAGAATTGTTAGTGTACTTACTTATAGATGATACTGAGTACACAGTCACGTACACACATGTATGTAATTAAAGATATCATACACATCTGATCCCTAAAAATGAAACACCTGCAAAATCCTTTGATATTTCTTCCTCTTTTGAATAAAAAAAAAGGACTCATTGTAAATGTCAATTTTTTTGTTAAAATTTAATTCTTGCAGTCATTTCACTTTTTTTTTTGTTTCTTTAAAAAAATTAAAACTGATCAATTATTTTATTTGCTAATTTTTAAAATTTATTACAGTTTACTAAAAGAAGTGAGCAGGTGTGACTGATCAAAAATAGAAAGATTTTCTCACCTTACAATGAAATACATTTATCATTCATTCACTTCTATCAAGGAAAAGATGAAGGAAAGAAATTTGGATATTTCATTCACTACCACAGAATTGTCCACCAGAATCAAAACTGAAGGATCAGGAAAATTGGATCTGGAAGACAAAATAGCACTCAATTTAAGAGAGAAAATTGGTTAAAAATAGGTTCTACTGACATGAAACATACAATCATTTCTTTGTCCAAGAACTTTATTTCTAGTTAATGAAAAGGTGTCTTCAGATTTATTATTAGGATATCTCAAAGAATTTGTCATTTTCAATTGGGTACAAGAAAACTTCAATTATCAAAGAATACAATTGATTGAAAGGAATTTCTACAAAAACAAAGATTCTGATTTCTTCCAGAATGTCATCTTTGAGGGGTAAAGGTTTTTCCCTCTTTCCAGATGGACATTATGGATATCTCAGAAATTCAATTTAGAGAAGTCTACTTATGACCAATAAGAACATTTCTTCTTGATAATCTTAAAGCTATGATCTTCATTATAAAATCAGAGAATCCTTCTCTTCTTTAAAGGTGATAACTATTTATTTCCTTTAAATCAATCATATTGGTACTAATCACATAAAAAAACAAAAAATATCAAATGTATTAATGTACTAAATGGGGCTGGTTTAGCACAGTTGGTAGAGCATCTGCTCAGGAATTGGGAGGTTCTAGGTTCAGTACTGGTCCCAACCAACTCAGTGCATAAGTAGTACCACTTGGGGTAATCTGATCTGTGTTGTAAAGCATTAAGAATTGACTAGAAAATCCTTGGGATGAGACACATATTTACATTCTGCTATTCTGCGCAAGTTATATGGATATCTGGGAAATAAATGTGTACATCAAAAGAATATGTGTATGTGTTCCTAAATTATAAAGAACAACTAAGATGGATGAGGATAGAGACAACAGCCGTGATAAGAAGATGTCTCCAATTGAAGAAAACAGATGATATGGATTAACAGAGAAGAGAAGGTTAGAAAACTATTTAACACTTCATAAAATATTTTCAAACAATAGTTTTTTTTAACTATTGTTTGCTAATTGTTTTCTTATAACTGAGTTTAATGAGTGCAATAAATTAAACAGAAATGTTCCTCTAATTGATTCTTCTGACCAAAAATTATTTCTTCTCCAAAACTCACCAAAGTCAGTCAATATAATTCTTATAGGAATATTGATAATATATCTTGAGAGATATATTATTCATATATTTGACTTTTAGAATAAATTTCTATGATATAGCACAGTAGGAGTGGATATCAGTTCACAAACATGTTCTCCAAGAGTGCCATTAATTCTTCCACTGATAGAATGTGCAGTAGGATTGTGAGAACTAGTGAAATTCTGGTCTAAAGACATTGATCCATTTGTATTGCAATAATTATTATCTTTATATATAGATTAAACTACTGGGAAATCAACTACAAATATCAGATACTAAAAAAAAAAAAGAAAAGAAATAGAAATATACTTTTTATTTATTAAAACTGAAATAATTTGTTTAAATGGGTCATATAATATAGAAAGAACATTTTTTTTTCTTCATTTAATTATTTTTATTTTCTGTATTTTTTGTTTTTCATAAAACATTTTTTGTATAAATTTGCATTATTTTTTTCTCTCTTATCATCTACAAATATATTTGTAAGGGCATCCAATTGTGGTGTAATGGATAGCAAACTAGTCTTGCTGATCAATTACTATTGAATAGAGACTTTGATCGTTGCTGGATGCCCCATACTTGTAACCTGGTGTCACATCCTACCCTGGCAAATGGTTTGGGTAAATAAATACAAATAGATTGTAGAAGCCATCAATGTAAATAGGTAAATATTTTGTTTTTAAATATTGAAATTTGGCATACTTTGTAATATATTGTTGTTATTTTAAGGGTATTATTTAATTTTTTAAAATAACAAATATAAAAAATGTCTTTATTTGTTTAACTCTTAACATCCTGTTGGGAATTTTCTAAGTCCAGAGCCCCATTCCAATAAGGATTTATCCAAAAATGGTTAAAAATGGCCTTTTCATTTAAAGTTATCTATTATTTCCTTTAAATCAAATACTTCTAAATATGTTTAATATTACATTTAAACGAAGGCTATCATTTAGGGTGGATTAGAAAAATGAATGTGACTTCCGGAGGTGGAATGTGGCTATAGGACGTTAAGAGTTAAATCTTACTTAGACAATGTTTGCTGGTCTTTCTCTTATATTGAATATCACTTGTACCCACTCAAAGTTATTTTTGGTTCAGTTATGATGCAGTTTGTTTTCTTGGTCCCCAAAATATGTTTTATAAAGGAGGACTACAATAGTAAGTTTAATTATAAAGTTATGCTTTAAAAATATCATCTTGCAAAAAAAAACAAAAAACAAACTAAATGTAAGTAAAAATAAGAAGGGATCAGTTCAGTATTTTGGTACTTTACTTTTGGTATCAGTAATGTTTAAATTCAGGTTTTAGGTGTTAAAATAAGAGAATATATCTGTTTTGGGAGATTTGTGATACATAATGTTTCTATTCCAACTCATCATAAAATTAATATATTTATAAAATATATAATATCCAAAAGGTATAAAATCTTTATTGTAGACATCCTTTTGTCTAGCCACAATAATTCTGATAACTTTTGATGAGCAGTTGTCAAAGAAGATCAATATAAATATTCCCTTCCTACTTTGTAATTCCTAATTGCTATAAGCAAGTCCAAGGATTAATGTCTTAAACATGCTTATGCTGTCACTTATGCCACCTGTACCAATGCAACTCATTTACATTATTTGTCAATTACTTTCTGTGTCTATCTAGGTAGACACAATATCTCTATACAACTAGAACACCACTTAGAAGAGGAGAGAAAAATAATTTACAATGTGATTCAAGGTAGGGTACAAAATAAGCAAGCCATGTTACCAAAATGTGCACTAATCAACCTGAAATGTTTGTAAAATCTACCTATAATCTATGTGTTGAAATGTTATATTGCTTTTTTTTATTGAAATATGAATGTTAACAGGGGTGTTGCCATTTATATCAGATTTAAAATTGTTATTGTTAAAAGTGATATTGTTATTGCTTATAAGTCTAACATATAACAATAACAATTATGTGTTATTGTTATTACTATAAGTGTTATTGTTATTGTTATAAGTAATATTGTTAGTGATATAAGTGTAGAAGGTCTCAAAAAGAAAGGTGGTAATGAAAAGGCTGTCACTTGATCCTTATAGCATGAAGGGAGACATGTTGGTTTTAAAAACTACTCAACTATTTTCTATGTAACATGTTCTTCTTTGGACCAGTCACCGGAACTAGGCTTTCGGACCTGTGTTCAGTGGCTTCGGTCTCTGGACCAATAATGTAATTAATGGCATGATCCTAGGGAGCTATCTCCCCAAACAACACCTGCCCTCTTGATTTAAAGGGGCAGGGCTGGGTTTATTGTCCAGTGTGTGAGGCGCCCCCTTAAGGGGGAATACTGAGGTGATCCAAGCATTTTTTGTGCCATGAGTTTCGGTTTGTGGGTGGTCCCACATTAATAGGACCTTGTGCTCAACCTGCATAAATGGGATGCATGTAAGTATAACCAGTCTCAAAGGGAGACATGGCATTGTTCTGTTCAATTGATGGAGGAAAGTAGTCACCCCTTAAGGTTGTTACCCACTAAACTAAACTAGTCAACTTTTCTTTCTTATTTTTTAACTAATCTCTCATAATACCATGCAACTGTCCATAGACAATCAGTGAGTACACATGTATTTCCAACATGCTATTTTCAATTACAAACATCCAATATATTCATCAGATCAAGTATTACCACACCCAGTTGGAGTGGACTAATGGCAATGAAGGGCTGACTCCACACTCCCTAGATCTCCAAAACTGGAGCTGCACCATTGGATGCAGTTTAGTGTCATACCCAAGACATCCACCTGAGAAATTCACTTCCTCAGATGTTAAAACAAACCTTGTGTCACATCCTGGTGGAATTGGTAAATCCTATTTTCAAGAGAAGTATTAACAGGTATTACACACTGAGCAACTAAGACAGTATCTGTCAATTATATATTCCATGTTTAATGGTTGAATGATACCAGCAACTTATTTGAATGATTGTTTGTGATGTGAATGAGCAGAGAAAAGTGTAAATGGACTGATTTAACTTCGGGGTGGGGTCTGGTGTGCTTTGGCCACTGAACCTGTGTTATTAATTAACAGTGTGGATCCCAGGGGGCTATCCCCCAGGCAACACTGCCCCCTTGATTTAAAGGGGCAGGGTTGGGTTTATTGCCAAGTACCTGAGATGCCCCCCTTGAAGGGGAATGCTGACGGGATCAATGCATTTTTTGTGCCTACCACCCATGAGCTTCGGCTTGTGGGTGGGCCCATATAAAAATGTCACGCCTCATAAGTGGGATGAAGGCAAATACCCACTTGAATATCTACACTTACATTCTGCTTTCTGTTATCTCCTCCTTTCAATATTCAGGAATTGCTTTTTGCAATATCACTTGTTCTTTCATACAAAGGAGTTCTTTATTCAAATGAAAAATTTCACAAGAATTCCGCTAAACTTGGCTTGGTTCTGGTGCCACCCTCTCAGCAAAGGAAGTGACAAACAGAAGACTTCTATAATGCAAGAATATTTATTATAAAAAATTGTTAAATTGCTTTATGAAGATAACAGAAATGGCCATCACTGTTTTCTACACTCATATTCTCTTAATTAGATCTGATTTAATATTTTAAAATGTCTTCCCCATTATTTACTTTCAGTAGTAAGAATACAATACTAGTAGAACTACCCGGTATAGCTCACATTTAAAAAAGTTAATAAATCTTATCTATATTCATATAGATTAATAAAAATTATTTTTCTAAATATCTATTATCTTTTATTCATTGTATATTCTTGTTTTTAAGTTGTTTATTATATTGTTCTTCTTTGTATTTTTTCTTTTGTCTTTTCTTTTTATTATGTTTTATCCTTTATTAATGTTTGCTTTTTTAATCATCTTTTTGAATTAATTTTTTAATATATCATTGATTTGTACCCTTATTATATATTTTTTATTTGGCTTTTCTTATGGAAAATGAGAGGTAAAAAGATTTTTAACCTCTTGGACGAAAATAGGTGTAGATTTTATTGAAGTTTGTTCTTGTTGGTCTCCACTAATTTTCCTTCATAAGTGTTATAATTGTTTTGCTTTCCGATTCCGAATTAAAGTGCTGTTTTCTTTTTTATTCATTATAATCTAGTAACATTTCATCTGCAGATAAATTCTTTGTGTATGAAAATTTACAGCTGCACTCGACCTTAACTGACCAGATGTTCAAATCACTGTTCAATGTGAAAGACGCAAAGGACAAAAAATCAAAGTTCTTTTGTCTTCTGTGTTTTTATATTAGCATGACTCATTATCTAATTTCGTTGTTGTTCATTATTCTTATTCTTTATGGAGTTGAGTTTGTCCAAAGTTTATGATAGATTGTAGTTTGGGCACTGAGCAATCTGCATCCTGGGGTTTCTATGGTGATCAGTCTCCAGTGGTTAATTAGGGATAGCAACTCACCTGCTCATAGCTGTTACTTACCTGGTACAAGTCTACATACTATAGATTTCTTTGTCTATCCCATTTGATCTATCTTGACTTAGTCTCCTTTCTCTCTTAGTTTTTTTCTCTCTCATTGACTCACCACACAGCAATTGTTTTGACTATGTCGTTTGATTAACTCAATTTGTTTTCTATCTTTTTTTATTCTCTCTCTATTTCACTTTGGATTTTCTATCATTCATTATTTTTCATTTACTTTTTCCAAATATTGACAGAATAGATTTTTGTTTATTTTGATTTTGTTCTTTCTAATTCAAATTAATTTCATTATATGTAAAAGACACATTCATAAGTAGATACATACCAAAACAAATTAGCGGGGGAGTCCCTGTGGTGTAGTGGCTAATATAATGGACTGTGGCATCATAGTAAGCAAGTTCAAACTCTACTTGCGCTATTACATCCACTTTAGGACTAATACCCTTGGGAAAGGTATGAACCCCTTCATCCCACTAGTTATGGATTAAATAGTACTACTACTGTTCTTCTATAAGGATGACTTTGGCATTAAATAACCCAAGAAGGTTGATATGCTATTAAACAAAGAAACCAAAAAAAACAAATTAATTATATATTACTAACATTTTTATTATGTTTTTATATTCATTATAAGTTAGTGTAGTGGAGACTTGAAGTCAACGGTGCTTAGTAACTGATAATTTCCTGATTTTCAAACCAAGTTGGCAAGAAACTGTCAGTTACCAAGTGC
This sequence comes from Doryteuthis pealeii, assembly GCA_023376005.1. Taxonomy (NCBI): domain Eukaryota; kingdom Metazoa; phylum Mollusca; class Cephalopoda; order Myopsida; family Loliginidae; genus Doryteuthis; species Doryteuthis pealeii. The sequence goes on along the minus strand of CM042159.1, from coordinate 78,914,332 downwards.
TGTTGACTTCATGTCTCCACTACCCTTAGATATACATGGTCTATCAATGATACTGAGCACTCTTTACTTATAAATATAGTAAACTATATTATCAATATTATATAAATATATATATATATATATATATATATATAAAAGTAAGTCAGTATCAGCCAATCAGTGAGGGAATCTATCCCCTTTTCACTAGTTCTAGACCGAGATTATTTTAGCCTCTGAGGTGGAGCGCCACACCTACCATCAGCTCCTCACTTTACCATACAGATCCCTGTGCTACTCATACACTGAGTTGACAAGGGCCAGTATCGAACTAGAAACCTTGTGATTCCTAGGCAGACACTCCACTGACTAAGCTAAACTGGCCCTACATACTGTAATCCAGAAAAGATGTCATACCATAGCAACCTTTTTTTTTTACCAGAGCAATACACTTGAAATGCTATAACTTAGAAAATAAATCAATTTCCAGTTCAATTTGTAATTGATTGATAATTATGAGGGGGGTGTACACTAAACATCCATCAACAGATTCAATGGCTTATCAAGTCATCTAGTTCATATATATATGAGAGAGAGAGAGAGAGAGAGAGATAATATACAATATATCTGTGCAAAATTGATTCAAGTTTACCTGATAATTTAAAGAACATTCAGACCATATAATTCTTTAATATAAATAAGTATCCTTATCTCATCACCAAAATACTTGATATTTTGTGAAGAAATTCTATGTTCTTAGCTGCCAAAATACCACTTGTTCTCAATGCTCTATTTCTACAATATATATATATATATATATATATATATATACAGATGACATATAAAAATAGAAAAGGAAGAATTCTTTAAGAAAGAACAAAATATTGATATTATATTTTTTTTATTTATTTAACTGTGAGGCTACTCTCTTGTTTTTCTCATTGAAAAAGTGTCACACTAGGGAAAAGAAAATGGACACATTCAAAGAAACAATAATATCAGTCAATTAATCTACAATAGAGAAAAGAAAAAGGTGTTGGACAGCATCAGTGAATGACGGATCATCACTTTAAATTGATATTAAAACGAAACTGAGTAAATCCAGGAGTGGATAAGAGATCCGGTGATATTGATCCTTCTGTCTCATCATCCATGTCATCATTCTAATTACTGTTAGTAGCCATAAAAACACTTCCTCTTCTTCAAATCTATAAGGTTGAATTGGCAAGAAATCCCTCTTTCTTTTTTTCTTTTTTGCTATGATAACTTAAAAATTGTTGTTTAATTATATAAGACATAGTTATGTCTATTAACTTAGGGCTCTGATTTTTTTCTTTTTCATTTCAGGAATATTTAATGTCAATTTGAATAATTTGAATTGATATGACGCATAAAGAAGTGTAGATGAGACCAATTTGAGAAACTGCATGCTTATTAGTTCAAAAAGGTTCATCAACTTCAGAAGTGGTGAGAAATATTTGCATTGTCTATAGAAATTGTTGTATGTTGTTTCTCTAACTTCAGGAAATTGAACCGTGTGTTAAACAGTGACTGCTTATTTCCAAATATTTCCTTAAGCAGTTCTACTGTTTCAGCGAAGGTAAAGTCCGTTGCTTCTTTTGGAATTATGTAGTTTGTGTATCTTTCATGTTCCTGGGTGCCCAGCTTCCAAATTAGTAGACGTATTTTCCATTCTTCGTTTTTCTGTGAAAATTCGTTTTGGAAAAGGTCCATCCATCGCTTGTACCACGAAGCAAAAGTTTTTCCGTTCTTAAAATCATAGGTAAATTCTGTGATAGTTTTTGCCGTGTTATCTGCTGAATTTGTGTTCAAATTGTTTTCCCTGTAGAATTCAACTTGCTGATTAAACTGTTAAGTAATCATAGCCATGAACTGTTGTTGTTTTGCAAACATCTCTTGTTGTTGGTTTAAAATTTCTGTTAAGGCTTCCTGTGAAATCGCCATTTTCTTTTTTATCCACATGTGTAGAAATCTTCAAAAAATCCTTGTCACCACAAAAATCTGTTGTATCCTGAGATGTAGGATATACAGAATAGATAATAAAAACGGAATATGTTAACAATAACAATATTTGTTTTATTTATTCTCACTAACAGGGAATAGTGGGATGGTTTTGGATTCAGTCCGGCTCATGATAGGATATGCTTGTGTCACGTACCGTACTCGGTTCCCTTCTGGTCTGTCAGTATTTTTCCCCTCCTCCTTTTTTCCGAGAGTATCCAGTTCGAATCGTTAGGGGGAGATAACTCTCCCTAAAAAAAATAAAATATTAAGTGTCAAGAAATGTTAGTTAACTTTGGTCTTGGAACCTTATTCTCAAAGATTACCTTCATTCTGAATGACTAACTTCATTTAACATTCTTTTCATAAAAAAAGAAAAGAATCCTAAGCTGAGAGCATCATAGATGGCACAACAGTTCAATACAATCCATAAAATAATCATAATTCACCTCCATTAATTTAGTAAAATGTCAAAATTTGGCCAATGGGTTCTACATGATCTAATAGGTTCCCAAATTAATTAGTGATTTAAAATCTGTTTGGCATTAAGGACAAAACATTACTAAACCATTTCTGAAAAGTATTGTTACAAGTGATGAAAAATGGGATTTTTATAATGATATTTAGAAAAAGAGAATCTTTATAAACCAATAAAAAATGCCATGCTTGTATCAATAATTAGGATTACATACTGAAAAGGTAATGCACTTTGGTGATTATAAAGGTTATCTATCATGAAGTGTTGAAATGTCATGAAATAATCAATTCTAAATGATATTGTCATCAATTTGGAAGCACTTCACAGACTTTGATGAAAAACTGAGTTTTACTGATCCATCAGAAAAATGTTTTACTTTTGTACAAGAATGCAAATTACACATAGCAAATTATACAATGATAAAAGATTTTGGCAGTGAATATGGAAGTTTTATTCCATCCATCCTATTCTCTGTTGGATTATCACCTTTTCTGATCTTTACAACATTTCCAGAATGAAAAATGGGGTAATCTTAAACTTTAAGTGACTAAATTCCTACCATAAAATTGTACTTGCGCATTATTTAAAATGAACTTAATTGTTATTAAAAAGACATTTTTTGATATTTTGGATTTAAAAGCATGCATTAAAATGGATTTGAAAAGCGTTGTGTTTTCTCTGTGAAAATTATGTTGAATCAAAGATGGCTGCCATATTTTACAAGCTTCTTCTTGGAAAAGAATGAAGGGACTTAATTCTTATTTAAGTCTTAAAAGGACTTAACTCTCAAAGCAATGAGAGTTGGATTAATTGAAAACTCACTAGAATAAACTGCATCCGATGATGAGATTCCAGTTTTGGAAATCTGAGGAGTATAGAGCACCCGTTCACTGCCATCACTCCATGTCCATTTTTTAACTCAGAGTTAACACTTGTTAAGGTCCTATCTATGGATCAAATAGATCTGTTTAATGGACTTAACTCTCAAAGCAATGAGAGTTAAGTCTCGTTCTTTTCCGAGAAGAAGCTTGTAAATGGCAACTATTTTTGATTCAACGTAATTTTCACGGAGAAAACTTTTCAAATCCATTTTAATGCATGTTTTTAACTCCAAAATATCATAAAATGTCTTTTAAATAACAATTAAGTCATTTCAAATAATGTGCAAGAACAATTTTATGGTAGGAATTTAGTCACAAAGTTCAAGATTACCACAAATGGTACATCAATTTGGAAAAAGTTAAAAATTACATTTTTTAACTTGAATTGTTTGTTTTTTTACTTTGAAAAATGACATAGAATTATTTCCTTTGAAACCAAAATATCATGACCAAGGCCTCAATAAATTGCCTTCTCAATGGAATTATGTTATAAAAAATGAAGGAAATTATTAGCTTGATTGAATTTGTAATTGATTATTACTTTAAGCCAATTATATGCCCCCCCCCCCAACAAAAAAAAAAGTGACAGGAGTTTATTTCCCACCTGATATCTTTCAGCATCCTTCGTTTACATCTCTAAGGTGAGGTGCAATGGAATATTAGATACAAAAGGATTTAATCTTATGTTGGAGTTTCACATACCACCTGCTACCTAATACAAACCTTATTAACTCTTTTTCACTTAGCAGAGAAAGTTGAACCTGGAAATGTTTTTTAAATTTCCAGTGCCTTTTTCCTAATCCTTTCCCTACTCGTATTGATACACGAGACAAATTTGTGATCTGAGTACGCCCTAACATGGAATCTTAAGCATTCATGCATATCTATTGTAACTCTATTAACAATTATTTTAAGTAGCTTGTTACCAGTTCAGAGCAGTCACTACGTCCAAATCTCCTTTTGGGGTTGATTGATTCAAAACACTAGTTTATTGAACAAGTTACTAAGGTCAACATCACCTTTGATGTTATTGATGTTTTATTATTAATGCTTTAATGAAAGATAACATTTCTCGCATAGGAAAGGTTAATTCTTATAATCAAAGACTTTATCTGACTGGAAAAACCTTTTTAGCATAAGATGATTTCCATATATTGAAAAGTACAAGCACTTGTTTGCTTTTATATTAACATCTTCTTTGTAAATAAAAATAAGTTTTTTTTGTAGAACACACAAGAGGATCCAAATCCTTTAACAAGTAATTTCTGAAAATGGAGGATGAAAATCCTTTCACATTTAAATTGATTGTATTGGTGACTTGAAATATTTTTGGTGTTTGTACATCAACTGATGCAGAGTGCAAACATTATTTTGTAATATACTGACTCAAATGGCATCAGGAATATTTAGGAGCAGGCATGTTTGGGTTTTTTGTTTAATGGCTTATAAACCTTCATCAGTCATTTGATGTCAAAATCATCCTTGTAGAAGAACAGTAGTGGTACTATTTGAGATTATTCGTACCTTTCCCAAGGGTATTAGTCTGAAAGTGAATGTAATAGTGCAACTGGAGTTCAAACTCACTTACTATGATGTTGCATTCCAGCACATTAACCAGTACAGAGTGGTCTATTTTGATATCAGCTAGACAGCGAGGGAGTCTATCCCATTTTTGCTAGACCAGGGAGATTGTCTTTGTGGAGGTGGAGCACCATACCTACTGTCAGCTCCTCACTTTAGTGCACAGCTGTGCTACTCATGTGCTAAGTTGGCAAGGAACCTGGCATTTCCTAGGCAGATGCTCTACTGACTGAGCTAAACCAACCTGAAATGATCCCAATGTAATTGAGTGCAATCTGAGGAGGTACGCATATCACCTAAGTCACCTGGATAAAATTTGGAGTGTAAGCAACGTGTCCTGTAACACCAAGCTGGCATATAAATATCACATTCACAATGAAGTTCTGCCCAAAGAATTAGCAGTTAACAGAAATTTTCTATCATCTAGATAACTGTCCTGAAAACCTACAAGCTGAATCATCAACCAGACTCTAATGAAATTTCTACAATCCTTTAGAAGCACCTGTGGTTTAATGGTTATCGTCAGAGGAAATGGACATGGCGACATGAGTTCAAATCCTGGATGAGGCTGGTTGGATTTCATATAACAATTTGATATACATACAACTATTCTCCCTTCGGTTATGGGTAAATAGTAGGTCAGACCAGTCTCTTTAACCTTTGTATGGCAACCAGCCTAGGAGAAGGAAAACTTTGAATTCAAAACTCCATTTAAAAGATGACTTTGTGTCACATCCTGCTTGTGTGGAGGGGTTGGTAAATACATACAATTGTTTAGAAGATTTTGTGTCATTGCTTCTTCTCATCACAAAATATCACTTGAGATGAGGCATCCAAAATCTTTGATAAAAGAATTTTTAAAAACCTAACAAATGGTAAATGTTAGAAAAGAGAAAAAGGCATTTCTTTTTTCAATAAAAAATATTCTACATTATCCAACTGTTTTGTTTATAAATCTCACTGCCTTATAGATAATTTCACCATAACAAATACCTAATAACTCAGTGCTTATGGTAAAGTCACGTTGAAAGTATTGTTAATCTAGCGGGAACCAATGCTTTCAATGTGACCCCTCTAAGTATTGAACAGGCTCATCACTGCTTAACTTCAGTGATCTAGTGGGAACCAAAGTTAAGCAATGATGAACCTGTTTAATACTTAGATGATTGACCATTAAGTAATAACTGTAAGTAACCACATATCAAAATGAGTTGATTCGGCATTAAATGACCCAAAAAGTGTTGATATGCCATAAAACAAAACAACTAATAACAGTTTTCTCCTCTTGTTTAGTTTTCTAAAAAAATATTAAGCCATGTACAACA
>CM042159.1:78890569-78903069 GCA_023376005.1 Doryteuthis pealeii | reverse complement strand
ATATATATATATATATATATATATATATATATATATATATACTGTGTGCATGCGTATATATGTATGTGTATTTTTATACACACACACACTTGGATACACAGATATACACGTCTTTGTTATCAGTGTAACTTAAGTAATAAAACAGGACTGTTTAAATTTTCAAGAAACATTAAAAGCAGGTAGGCTAAATTCATAATAATCTTTTTACATACACACAAACACATGTATGTGTGTGTGTATGTATGTGTCTGTTGATACACATATGCACATGTATACACAAATACACTTCTTTATTATCATTTTAACTAGAGCAATAAAAAAAGCTCTGGTTATATTTCCAAGAAACTTTAAAAACAAATAGGAAAATTTCTAGTATATTTTTAGAAATAGTTTAAAAGAGTTTAAAAATGGCTGCTATGGCAATGAATAAAGAACAATATATAATGTTTTGATTTTAGCCAAAATATTTGGAATGAGAGAAGATAGTTATGATTTTAAAATATCTTATCATTAGCAATGAAGTGATACTTAGTAAGTATTTTATACAACATTGTTTAGATAAACTTTTTCATACATTACTTTATTAATGAATTTTATTGTAGACTTGTTAATAAATTATTATAAAAGGTTTATATGAATGAATTATTAGTTTTATCAATTGGATATCAACAGGTTTACAATGGACAATTGTCAACAAGTTGCATTTTGTCAACAACTCAACTTCATGAAGATTGTTCCTTAAACAAGAAACTCTACTAATGTTTTGAAATAGAAATGAGGACAGATGAACAAATTAATTGTGAGCTTGTAAGTGTCTATTCAAGAACTGATTTTCTTAATTTATTGACATGAGGAAAATATGTTTTTGTTCTGTTTTAAACTACTCACACAATTTAACTTTGTTATTTGTATGTCCTTAGATGTTTATGAAGTGCTCATTATGTAATGTCATCTATATTAACAGGATACTCTGGATTTCATGCTCCTCATCTGATCCCATACAGCAAGCTGTCCACCGGCTGATGGTCTCACAGGGCAGGCAAAAAACAAAAAGAGGTTCATGGACCATTTCTACACTGTTCCCCAAAAATGTGTCATTCTCCTTTTGGAACTGCAAGTCAACATGACTTTTAAGACTCACTATGTCCATGCAGAATGCTACCAAGGCAGGCATAAGCAATTGACATGTACCTACCCAACAGCAGATAACAGAATTCTGACCAACATCAGAATTTGGGCTGCAATCTCAGCAGCAGAGTCATCAACAGTGAATTTAAACATAACATCATCTATTTGAAAAAAGAAGCCATCTTTGTTTTAATAGACTTATAGATGAGTGTTTGAATATGTACAGAAAAAAAAATAGGTGGAAAAAAAAAACAACAAAAAAACAAACAAATCAACTAAACTGACTGTTTGAAGGAAATGTAATTATTTTTACTAAAGTTAGTGTCATCTGAATATCATTTTTTGTAAACACTAAACAACCAATTTGTATTTACTCAAAGTTCTTTAAATATATTTTACATTATTCATTTTTTTAATATTTTAATCTTTGAAGAATTGTAATTGTACATTTACATTTAAAAAATAATTATTTTCTAAAATAACCTTATTATTGGCAAAGTGTAAAACTAAGGTATTGTATAGGATGTCAAGGTATTTTATAGAATACCTAAAACTTCAAAGACAAAATATAAAATCAAATAATTTCCAAGGCATTCTATAGATTACCAAGTTTGTTTTAGGTAATGTGTGAAATGACCAAAGTGCATCAAAAAAGAAAGTACCTTGTTATTATTGGTTGACTGTTGCCTTTATTACCAAATATTTATTCCCTTTGCACATCATCAGTTACTTTTCTCTTCTTTTAACATTTTCATTCAATATCATTCAAGAGTGACATCAACATGACAAATCTTTTTGCCCTGTCAGCTGGAGCTGTAGAATATGCTGACTACACCTTTGCAATGGAGCTACCTGTTGGCTGTGGGTGGTGACTAGTAATGCCTGAGGACAGGATTGTGGTGGCTGAGTGGTCTGTGACCTGAGTACTAAGTGTTCCCAGAATGTGTAACACTCTGGCCATTACTTGGGATAGACGTGGTTGGAGAGGCTCCATCCAATCAATCAGCTAGTTATCTAAAGCCCTAGTAACTATATGATTATCCCTGGTATATTCTTTAAATTGCTCTTATGGCAAACAACTACCCCTTTTTATCATATAGGCACAAGAAAGCAGTGGCTGAGGGTCAACCGTCAGTATTTATTAATACACATGGTTAATGAATATTTTTTTCTTCTTTTTCTATTCAAGCATAGCAGATCACATACAAAAGGAATATCAGTTTCTCTTTCTTGGAATGAAGTCACTATTTATATATAACTAAAAATGTCATTATGTTTATATATATACATAACCCAACAAAAATGGTAAATAATAGTTAGATATTTATTAGAGCAAGACACTTAAACTGAATATTGTGAGGTGTGCATTCAAACTGTCATTTTTTAATACTCAATATAACAGAGACAATTATAAAATGCTGATTAGAATCTTTCAATCCTTCCTAAATAGAAGCATCAATATTATTAAGGACCAACAAGCTAATGGGTCATCTATTAATTAATAAAGATTCCCACAAGAAAATATGAAATCTCAATGAATTGTATCATTAAATACTTCATAAAAAATCCAAACACAGAAACATTTTTATTACTGAATCCATATTTAAAAAATCCTACATAAATTGGTATAGCCACATCACATTGTGTAATGGTTAGTGAGTAAGACTTGTAGACCATTGCAGTGAGTTCGATCTCACTGGGTGCCAGATTCAGTTGAGCTTAATAAATGACTACATACATTGGGTAAGAAAAGCAATAGAAAAAATTAAAAACTCCTATACACTTGTCTATAACATCCCATAATGCAACATAGTTAATGAAATGAAAATAAATTAAATACCAAGAAAATTCTGCTTGAGAAGACAGAAAAAATAAACTTTGAAATGTGAAGAAAACAACAAAGACTATGACAGTCAAAAAATTCACTAGATATTCAGAATTTTGCCTTTAGCAACTGAAAGGGCAATTGTTAATAAATTTGATGCATTTAAGGATATATCATCATAAAAAATCAGTGAACCATGTTAGACTAGAGTATGATAGTAGCAATCAGCTAGTTTTTATGAACCAAATGAACTACCTATACAAAGAATAGTCAGTTCTTTATCAATCTATTATCCAAATTCTTGTTTCTTATCTGATAATGTAACAATCCTTTTGTCTCTATTCAATTCCTTATATGTCTATCCTATAATTCATTCATATAAGACTACAACCTTTTAACTATCTGATGATCAATCCTTCCTTTTGGCTATATATCAACTGACCCTTCAATCACTTCTCTGATAATATCAACATCATCAGATAATGCAAAATATGCCATTTTACCCTTCAGAGATAGGTACTTCAGCTAGTACACATACATACACAAACATACTTATATATGCTTTTAGGCATAACCGTATTTCTAATGCAACTGAGCTGAAGATATATATATATATATATATATATATATATATATATATATATATATATACTAGGGTCATCCACAGACACGTGTTCGACTATCAGTCTCCTCAGTGTGGCTAGACATTTTGTAAGCTACCTACAGCCGGAATTGAAATCGATCGGCTGGGTGTCAGTCGGCACCGTAACCATTAGGCTGTCTTCACTTACAGAATGGGAAGGGGATTTTAACTGTTTTAATACACACTCGCTTTGCGTGTAAAGGCCGTCACATATATATATATGCGTGTGTGTGTGTGTGTGTGTTGTGTGTGTGTGTAGAAAATAGAAAAAAACAAAGTATCCCTATTTTCTACATACGTTGGATTTATTTTCTTCCGTACATATATAATTCTAATATGTATGCTATTTATGGTATTGCTCAGAAATAAGTACATCTTTAACAATTTCTATAAAATTCTGCTAATCAAAATATATCAGGATTTTATTATTTCCACTCAAACTTATACAAAAAGATCTTATTAGGTATTATTCATTATCAAACTCTACAACATGTAACCAAAATACAAATATAAGCAGTCCGAAAAATAAGTAATCGCTTCATATATTTATACAATTCAATTTTTGGTATAGTGTTTCAATTCTGTAGAGTTTATTTCATAATAATCCACTAGAAATAATAAAATCTTGCTATCTTTAGTTTAAAAGAAATTACATTTTATCAAAATTGTTAGGGTCTACTTATTTTTAGTCATACTGTATAAGAAAGAAGAAATCTTGTATTTGTTTATTTAAATTTGAGGATAAGAATATATATATATATATATATATATATATATATATATATTGATATATTCATATTGATAATATAGTTTGCTATATTTATAAGTAAACAGTGCTCAATATCATTAATAGGGCATATATATCTAATTTAGAGTAGCGAAGATCTAAAGTCAATGGCGCTTGGGTACTGCCACTTTCTACATAATTTTTACACCTATATATATATATATATATATATATATATATATATATATAAAAGAATTAAACTCACAAGTAATGTTTATAAGAGTAACCTCCTAACCACTGGTCTATGCCCTAGCAACCTAATGAGTAAAAATGTCAAAATTTTTTATATCCACTAGTTCATCTGCATTGAAGAAAAATGCAATGTTTAAGAGAATAAATGGGTTATTATTTGGAAATGTTTTGCTGCTCATTTGGAGGAAGCATGCTACAATTGTTGGAGGTTGCAAAAAAAAATTAAGAGAGGCACTCCTTAAATCCAAAATGAGGCAGAAAAAAAAAGTCACATAACTGGAAGCAAGTGATCTGACTGCAATGTGGCCAAACTTAAATACATTTTGAACTCTACTTAAAAATTGAGAGATTAAAAGAAAAAAAAAACATGTTGGAAGATTTAGACATAAATTGCAACATCTTCACAAATTGGATCAGTTAACCTGACAATGTTTTTGATAAACAGATTTTTAAATGAATGATATTCAAGATTTTTTGGATGGTTTAAGGCCAAAACTTGTTAAAACTGCTGATATCATGATATCAATACATGTTATTGTGAACAGTTGGGGGGGGGGGTGTCTTATACACCAAGTCATCTGTGACCCCGTTCTCCCTCTTTTTTAGAGGAGACTTGTTGGTCCAGTCTGTGCACATATTAAGTCTCCACACTTTGATCTGTCATTTCCAATAGGATTGAGATTTCTCATTTTCTGTGCATTCACAGCAAAATATGTTACACTTAAGATCAAGCAATCTCTTTTCTGGCAATTCTTTGTTGATTTTTTTTCCACTTGGCCTCTCATTACCTTTTTCTCTTATTCAAGCTCTTGTAACTTATAATATTTAACAAATAACATCCTTTTAACATAACATATCAATAGGTTTGTTTGCAAAGCTAGGGTGCATTTCCAAACCTTCTATTTTTTTAACTTATCAAAACAATTTGAATAATCTGCTTATATATAGTGCGAGTGTGTGTTTATATATATATATGTGTGCATGTGTGTGAAATTTTAAAAGCAAATAGGCTAATTTCAGAAGTATATATATATATATATATATATATATATATATATAATATATATATATATATATATATATATATATACTGTGTGCATGTGTATATATGTATGTGTATTTTTATACACACACCACTTGGATACACAGATATACACGTCTTTGTTATCAGTGTAACTTAAGTATAAAACAGGACTGTTTAAATTTTCAAGAAACATTAAAAGCAGGTAGGCTAAATTCATAATAATCTTTTTCATACACACAAACACATGTATGTGTGTGTGTATGTATGTGTCTGTTGATACACATATGCACATGTATACACAAATACACTTCTTTATTATCATTTTAACTAGAGCAATAAAAAAAGCTCTGGTTATATTTCAAGAAACTTTAAAAACAAATAGGAAAATTTCTAGTATATTTTTAGAAAAGAGTTTAAAAAGAGTTTAAAAATGGCCTCTATGGCAATGAATAAAGAACAATATATATTGTTTGATTTTAGCCAAAATATTTGGAATGAGAGAAGATAGTTATGATTTTAAAATATCTTATCATTAGCAATGAAGTGATACTTAGTAAGTATTTTATACAACATTGTTTAGATAAACTTTTTCATACATTACTTTATTAATGAATTTTATTGTAGACTTGTTAATAAATTATTATAAAAGGTTTATATGAATGAATTATTAGTTTATCAATTGGATTATCAACAGGTTTACAATGGACAATTGTCAACAAGTTGCATTTTGTCAACAACTCAACTTCATGAAGATTGTTCCTTAAACAAGAAACTCTACTAATGTTCTGAAATAGAATGAGGTATGGACAGATGAACAAATTAATTGTGAGCTTGTAAGTGTCTATTCAAGAACTGATTTTCTTAATTTATTGACATGAGGAAAATATGTTTTTGTTCTGTTTTAAACTACTCACACAATTTAACTTTGTTATTTGTATGTAATGTATTTGAGAAGCTTTTCTATTATATAGGCTGTTTCAAACAATTAAATATCCTTTGAGATAAAAGTGTATTTAAAAAAATCTAATATCATTTGAGATATACAGGGTGTTTCAGATAAACCGATATCATTTTGTAATCTAATAACTTGACCAATTCTCATTCAAATGATCTCAAATTTTAACATATTTAGAAAAAACTCCAAATTGTATGTTTAATGTTTAAATGACTTTTCTTTCCCAGAGAATGGCATTGTAGCGTTAGTTTGTATTGCCTGGTGGAGTTTGTCTGCCCCTTTAGTTTGATGATGCCCACTAGGGCACCACCACCAGTATTTAAGCGCCGGTTTCAAATCCTTTCGGCCTCTTTATAGTTTCAGAAACTACGAGCCACATGGGGTAGATTCTATCTAAACCCTCTCGTGGGGCTCCCCCCCCTTACATTACTGTAAGTCCTCACAGCATGGACTATTCGTAGTCTCATGTCTTTGCCTTTTATCGTATATTTTGTATCATTCATGAATGTGTCTTATCTTTATTTGTGTACCCCTTTTTGTGTACTCTTTATTATGAACGTTGTATTCTACTGTTATCCATGTGCTGTTTTATTAAATGTTTGTCTATTAACCTCGTCGGAGTTATTTGTATCCAAAGTATGTTGAACTTTAAACCATCCTTACAGCATTTCTATAACCTAAAAAGAAAGGAATAAAAAACATTAAAAAACATAGAATTTGTTGTTTTCTACTTGTTGTTGAAATTTGAGATCAATTGAATGATAATTGGTCAAGTTGTTAGATGATGATGGGCCGGTTTAGCTCAGTCAGTAGAGCGTCCGACTAGAAACAACAAGGTTTCTGGTTCAATACTGGCCCTCACCAACTCAGTGTATGAGTAGCACAGGGATCTGTGCAGTAAAGTGAGGAGCTGACTCCATCCCAAACACCAAAACAATCTCCTTGGTCTAGCGCTATTGAAAAGGAGATAGACTCCCTCACTGTCTGGCTGATACCGACTTTAGGCCGCCCCATCAACTTTACTTTTTTTTTTATCAAATGATATCAATTAAAACATCCTGTATATTTACTAAGCTTAGCTTGGTTTTAGCACAAAGTCACAAATATGAGATGTCTAGGAGGACTGAGCTCTCTATAAGTAATAATTGTATGACACTAGCTGGCAAGGCATACTGTTTGCTTCTGATATACAAGGGTATTTAAATGCAGATGTCTAGATGTTTAGACAGATGTCTAGACATCATCACTTTATTATATAAATTGCTCAGCTGTGTACATGTCTTCATTTAAATTTTAAAATGAGAAAAATCTAAAGATTTGGTCTTAATAAATTTTGATCATACAAGTGTGATCTATTACTACATATATAAACATGTAAATGAAAGTTTTGACATATTCATTTGATAAATTCTACAATTTGTAACTTAGAACATAAACAATAATCAGTGACTTATCTAATTTTTTCTTCACTACTAATAAAGTTGAATCTGTTCAAAATCAGGAATCTATAGAACACATAAGATAGATACTCTCATTAAAATAATGTATATCGTTCTTACATATATGTGTGCATATATTTTATTATCTATAATAATAATTGGGGAAAGCTTGTTTGTCTGTCATTCATAGACAGCTACCAAATTCTCTATGTATAGTTATTGGACCCAGAGATAGGTTTTAAAAAACTCTCCTCGTAGTGAAAGGTGGTCTCTAACCTCCCCCTCCCACAAAAAAAAACAATGAAAAGTAGGAACCCATGTAGCTATAAGACATAACTAATCATATTGAAATTTCCTAGCTTATGAAGAAAAAAATATATTCATATTTAATTAAAGATTATATTTATAAGCTACTTTTTCAAACTGGAGATGTAAAATAATTTCATAACATTATTGCTTAGTTGGTACTATTAATCTAAATAAATGTATCTTAATATATCATTAAATTTGGGCTAAACTATAAAAAAAAGTTTAAACTTTCGATATTTTTGTAAATATAGTAAAAAAATGAATTGAGTTTGGCCTTATTAGAAGATAAATTTCAATATGGCTTATAAATATGATAAGATTCCCTACCCCTAATCTATACACTATAAAATGCCTTGGTTTCATATAAAGCTACTAAATGGGATATGTATGGACTCAGAGGAAAGTTTTAATGTAAGAAAAAGGAGAGTTCTCATTGAGAGGGGCCTCTAACAATAAAGAATAATTAGCAGGAAGCCATGTTACTGCAAAATGGAACTAATCATACAGAATTTAAATTTACAAACTTCTAAAGAAAAAAATGATTTGTCTTACTAAAATGATTATTCACATTTAATTAAACATTACTAATTAAATTTATAGATAGTTCTTCTGGGGATGTAAAATAATTACATAGCATTATTGCTTAGTTAAGATCAACAATATGGACAATTAAAATCTCTTAGTGTCATTCACTTAAATCTAAAAAAATATTTCTCTATACAAATTTTTAACAGAATAATATCAACATCATCAGATAATGCAAAAATATGCCATTTTACCCTTCAGAGATAGGTACTTCAGCTAGTACACATACATACACAAACATACTTATATATGCTTTTAGGCATAACCGTATTTCTAATGCAACTGAGCTGAAGATATATATATATATATATATATATATATATATATATATATATATATATATATATATATATATATATATATATATTATATATGTGTGTGTGTGTGTGTGTGTGTGTGTGTGTATGTGTAGAAAATAGAAAAAAAACAAAGTATCCCTATTTTCTACATACTGTTGGATTTATTTTCTTCCCGTACATATATATATTCTAATATGTATGCTATTTATGGTATTGCTCAGAAATAAGTACATCTTAACAATTTCTATAAAATTCTGCTAATCAAAAATTATCAGGATTTTATTATTTCCACTCAAACATTATACAAAGATCTTAGGTATTATTCATTACCAAACTCTACAACATGTAACCAAAAATACAAATATAATGCAGTCCAAAAAATAAGTAAACGCTTACATATATTTATACAATTCAATTTTGGTATAGTGTTTCAATTCTGTAGAGTTTAATTTCATGATAATCCACTAGAAATAATAAAATCTTGCTATCTTTAGTTTAAAAGAAAATTAACTTTTTATCAAAAATTGTTAGGGGTCTACTTATTTTTAGTCATACTGTATAAGAAAGAAGAAATCTGTATTTGTTTATTTTAAATTTGAGGATAAGAATATATATATATATATATATATATATATATATATATATATATATAATTGATTTTCATATTGATAATATAGTTTGCTATATTTATAAGTAAACGTGCTCAATATCATTAATAGGGCATATATATCTAATTTAGAGTAGCGAAGATCTAAAGTCAATGGCGCTTGGTTACTGCCACTTTCTTACATAATTTTACACCTATATATATATATATATATATATATATATATATAATAGAATTAAACTCACAGGTAATGTTTTATAAGAGTAACCTCCTAACCACTGGTCTATGCCCTAGCAACCTAATGAGTAAAAAATGTCAAAATTTTTATATCCACTAGTTCATCTGCATTGAAGAAAAATGCAATGTTTAAGAGAATAAATGGGTTATTATTTGGAAATGTTTTGCTGCTCATTTGGAGGAAGCATGCTACAATTGTTGGAGGTTGCAAAAAAAAATTAAGAGAGGCACTCCTTAAATCCAAAATGAGGCAGAAAAAAAAAGTCACATAACTGGAAGCAAGTGATCTGACTGCAATGTGGCCAAACTATAAATACATTTTGAACTCTACTTAAAAATTGAGAGATTAAAAGAAAAAAAAAACATGTTGGAAGATTTAGACATAAATTGCAACATCTTCACAAATTGGATCAGTTAACCTGACAATGTTTTTGATAAACAGATTTTTAAATGAATGATATTCAAGATATTTTTGGATGGTTTAAGGCCAAAACTTGTTAAAACTGCTGATATCATGATATCAATACATGTTATTGTGAACAGTTGGGGGGGGGGTGTCTTATACACCAAGTCATCTGTGACCCCGTTCTCCTCTTTTTTAGAGGAGACTTGTTGGTCCAGTCTGTGCACATATTAAGTCTCCACACTTTGATCTGTCATTTCCAATAGGATTGAGATTTCTCATTTTCTGTGCATTCACAGCAAAATATGTTACACTTAAGATCAAGCAATCTCTTTTCTGGCAATTCTTTGTTGATTTTTTTTCCACTTGGCCTCTCATTACCTTTTCTCTTTATTCAAGCTCTTGTAACTTATAATATTTAACAAATAACATCCTTTTAACATAAACATATCAATAGGTTTGTTTGCAAAGCTAGGGTGCATTTCCAAACCTTCTATTTTTTTAACTTATCAAAACAATTTGAATAATCTGCTTATATATAGTGCGAGTGTGTGTTTATATATATATATGTGTGCATGTGTGTGAAATTTTAAAGCAAATAGGCTAATTTCAGAAGTATATATATATATATATATATATATATATATATATATATATACTGTGTGCATGTGTATATATGTATGTGTATTTTTTACACACACACACTTGGATACACAGATATACACGTCTTTGTTATCAGTGTAACTTAAGTAATAAAACAGGACTGTTTAAATTTTCAAGAAACATTAAAAGCAGGTAGGCTAAATTCATAATAATCTTTTTACATACACACAAACACATGTATGTGTGTGTGTATGTATGTGTCTGTTGATACACATATGCACATGTATACACAAATACACTTCTTTATTATCATTTTAACTAGAGCAATAAAAAAAGCTCTGGTTATATTTCCAAGAAACTTTAAAAACAAATAGGAAAATTTCTAGTATATTTTTAGAAAATAGTTTAAAAAGAGTTTAAAAATGGCTGCTATGGCAATGAATAAAGAACAATATATGAATGTTTTGATTTTAGCCAAAATATTTGGAATGAGAGAAGATAGTTATGATTTTAAAATATCTTATCATTAGCAATGAAGTGATACTTAGTAAGTATTTTATACAACATTGTTTAGATAAACTTTTTCATACATTACTTTATTAATGAATTTTATTGTAGACTTGTTAATAAATTATTATAAAAGGTTTATATGAATGAATTATTAGTTTTATCAATTGGATATCAACAGGTTTACAATGGACAATTGTCAACAAGTTGCATTTTGTCAACAACTCAACTTCATGAAGATTGTTCCTTAAACAAGAAACTCTACTAATGTTCTGAAATAGAGATGAGGTATGTGGACAGATGAACAAATTAATTGTGAGCTTGTAAGTGTCTATTCAAGAACTGATTTTCTTAATTTATTGACATGAGGAAAATATGTTTTTGTTCTGTTTTAAACTACTCACACAATTTAACTTTGTTATTTGTATGTCCTTAGATGTTTATGAATTGCTCATTATCTAATGTCATCTATATTAACAGGATACTCTGGATTTCATGCTCCTCATCTGATCCCATACAGCAAGCTGTCTCACAGGGCAGGCAAAAAACAAAAAGAGGTTCATGGACCATTTCTACACTGTTCCCCAAAAATGTGTCATTCTCCTTTTGGAACTGCAAATCAACATGACTTTTAAGACTCCCTAAGCCCATGCAGAATGCTACCAAGGAAGGCATAAGCAACTGACATGTACCCACCCAACAGCAGATAACAGAATTCTGACCAACATCAGAATTTGGGCTGCAATCTCAGCAGCAGAGTCATCAACAGTAAATTTAAACATAACATCATCTATTTGAAAAAAGAAGCCATCTTTGTTTTAATAGACTTATAGATGAGTGTTTGAATATGTACAGAAAAAAAAAATAGATGGAAAAAAAAAACAACAAAAAAAACAAACAAATCAACTAAACTGACTGTTTGAAGGAAATGTAATTATTTTTACTAAACTTAGTGTC
>CM042159.1:78830569-78885569 GCA_023376005.1 Doryteuthis pealeii | reverse complement strand
AAATAAATAAATAGAATTTGATAACAAAATAAATTTCGGCTAAAAATCTTCATAGAACATCTTTTTGTTAAGTTTTTGGTTAGTCACTCAGGTGTTTTCTGAGTCAGTTAAATGCATTGAATATAACTAAAGTGATCCTTGTTTTTTTAGTTTTTTTTTTATTTACGATCTAGAATATCTTTCTATTAACAACTATATATAAGATCCTTTCTTCATAGATCAATCAAACTATTGAATTCATTCTAAACTCTAGGGTATCTACTGACAGCATTACAATGTTAATGTCAACTTGAAGGGTTTTCAGAGAAACCAATTGCTCTGGTAGTGAATAATTGAAGTGAGGCTTGTCTCATTTGCATATCATTTCAAAAGATTTGACTGTAAAAATAAAGAAAGAAAAGAATGAAGAGTGGCCTTTGATAGAGGTAGTAATATTTCATCCCACTCACTCTACAATCTCTGGTATATATTTAACCAACCACTTGACTAAGGGCAGGATGCAAAACAAAGTTTATTTTTAAGCAAAGTACAGCTGGTTTTGAATTTTTCCTGGTTACCTTACTAAGGCTAAAGAACCCAGTCTGTTCTACTATTTACCCATAACTGAAGGGAGAACAGCTGGATTCATGCCTTTCCCATGGCCATTACATTAGTATTTCCTATTGTTGTAAAGTATCCACTTTTTATCACCCATCACACATTGTTTAAAAAACGGAATATCTTTTTATATATGAAATATGTTTATTTAAATAGAAAAATTCACACAAAAATACAGTCCAGACACAAATCATTTTCATTACTTGATTTGGATATTTTGAGTATGTTGGCTATCTCCCAAATTAAATAACATTAATTATTCTCAGGTAATATCTCAGATTGCTATCAACCTCAACTGATCTACCTGACTATAGAGCATCATTCTGTAAGAAATCCCCTTGCCTGAAACTTCAATCATTTTCAGCAATTAACCCCCCCCCCAAAAAAAAACATGTATTTTGATATGACAGTTATCCCAATGTAAACAAATAAATGATTTTGAATGAAATTAGTTAAACATGAATGCTCCTAATGCCATCTAACAACAAAAACAGAACACACATTTTGGCTAATTCAATACAAGTTTCATGGCTTCTAAATACACTGTGTTATTGATGACAGAAGAGAAGAAAAAAGAAAAGAAAAAAGAAAAAAGAAAAGACTTGAACATTCCATTTGTTTTTATTTTTATGTATGCTATTTATTAACTACAGTGACAATATTAGCTCAAGCTAAAACTCTTCAAGTTGCTATATTGCTCTCAGGTAAATTCTTGTGTTTTTTCTTTTTATTCCCCATTATCTGTTTATTCATATTTTTCTAAAATCAGCAACACTTATTAATGTGTGCTATTCAAGAAATGCTCTCCATGGGGTGATATAATTTTCTCTAATGTCCTGGCAGTTGGGAGCAGAACAAACACAAGGTTAACTGACTGAACAATGGTAGTATAATTGCAAGTCTTCCTGACATGTGCATCACACAAGTTATTATACTTCATTTCTTCCCTTGTTGCAACAAGCAGGCTGGATATATTGATTGTGCAACATGAACTGTGGCTGTGATTAGCATTGTCTTCTTGTGCAGTTATCCTCTAATCAGACGATTTATGCGCTCATTCAACCAAAGATCCTGTTAAATGAAAAAAGCACACAATTTGTCCCAATAAATATCTTTCAAATGGCTGAAATTGGCGGGGGTGGGGTGGGAGTAAGAAGCAACTGCAGAAACTAATGAATATCTTGGCAATTCATCTATGACCAAAAACATTTGGACTCTTGAGCATTTTAGAAATGAAAGAAAAGCTTCTTAGAAAATTAAGATTGAGATGCTGATTTGATACTGGACTGATAGAATTTGATATCTGTTAAACATCTCAGGAAAGTTAAGTAAAATGTGTGTATTAGAATGCTGAATAAATAAATCTATGATTATTTGTCTGTATACACTGGAAACACCTGAGAAGGGCTAGAGGATACAGCATCCAAAACGTTGTGCTAATAACTACCACAATAAAGATGAGGACAATTGTCTGAAAATCAAAATTATTCAAATCTATGGTATATTAAATGCTATAGAAATAACTAAGCACTCAAATATTTCCACCGCTCTCTTGGCTGGGGCTGCAGAATACATCTGCAATTCTGTAGAGAGGTAAGACCTCCCCCTCTCACAATGGGGCCACCTCCGTGGGCACAATGGGACAGAATCCTGATGGCTGAGCAGTTCATGATATGCAACACTCCACTGATTTTCTTGATCCTATTGCATTTATGGCAACCCCCCCAACCCTTTTATTTTATATGTTCTAGGTGGTGTCTTAGTGTCTGGGTATGACGTTGTAGTAAGATTCCATTTTTGGAGCTCTAAGGTGTGTAGAAAACCCCTTCATCGTCATTACTCCCAGGTTCATTCTGACCTGGAGTGGTAGTACTTGTTCATATCCCATATAAGGTTTAAACATTTTTTTTTAAAATGAGTTTTTTTTTTAAATTGAAAAAAAAATATATATTCCCAACAAAAATGAATAAAACAAAAATAACTTCAGCATAAAATACCCCAATTGTTCACATGCCATAAAACCAACCAACCAACCAACCAACCATCAAATATTCTCAATAAAAAAGAAGCTATTTGAAAATGTTAATGCATTCATAAAACACTTTACACAATGTTTAAATACAAAGGATACTGAAAAGTTCTCAATTAACTTGTGAGACAATATTGAAAAAGAATAAGGAAAGTAAGATGGACTTATAAGGAATCTGGCTGTTTTATATCCATACATACAAAAATGGCAGTGTCGTTAAAATCAAAAGTAAAAAAACATCTTTCTTCAAATTAATTCTTGAGAATAATGAGTTTTAACTTTTTCTCTGGTAGAAAAATGCAGAAACTTACTTTTCTGTGTCTTAATTTGAACTTATGAATAATGTGTTTTTATAATGGTTCAAAGAATATTTCAAATATATAATATACTAGTGGGGATACCCAACATTCCCTGTATATTATAACAAATTAACAACAGCAATGTAGTAGTAAAGTTGGTGGAGTGACCTATTGTTGGTATCAGCCAGACAGTGAGGGAGGCTATCCCTTTTCACTAACATTAGACTAGGGAGATTGTTTTGATGAGATGAAGCGCTACACCTACTGTCAGCTCCCCACTTTATCACACAGATCAGATTCTCCAAACTGTGCTACTAATGTGCTGAGTTGGTTGGGATTGGTATTAAACTCGGAACCTTTCAATTCCTTGGCAAGTGCTCTACAGCAATGTACAATTTTTTTTTGTTTAATCAGAAAATAATGGAGGATAGACAAAATTTACTATTTCTCTGAATGTTTGAAATGAGGCTTGATGATTACTATTATCTGCATTATTCAGACTATTGTCCTCAATCGTACAGATAACAATGAAGATGAGGACAATAGTCTGAATAATGCAGATAATAGTAGACAAAATTTATTACAATTAAATTAATAACATTTTTGAAAAAATTAACTTCATATGTTTAAAGAGAATGTTCTTCAATATCTAAAAATATAATGATGGCATATTTATAATGTGACAATGTTGTTTTTTTCTATTTTAATAATTTTTCATTTTTATAAAAGTTATGAAATTCTAATTCATATATATATATAACTATTAATATATATATATAACTATACTAGTGCAAGTACAGAACATATATGTAGAATTATAAGATGAAATATACAACAGAATTATGGTATTTTAGGCACACAAACAAATTGGACTGAAACTCAGGTGCAAATTGAACACAGATAAGCAATTTGTTTATTTACAATTACAAAGTGAAAAAATGAGTGATACAAAATATAAAACAAAACTGAAAGTACTGGGTAAAGGGTAGAAAAAGAGACAATTTAAAGATAAAGGAAATGTAGGTGGAAATATAGACTTGTCCAAATATTTAAAACATACTTTGCTATTATGAAATTGTTTTGGAGGTTAAAAAAATATGCTGATGTTATTTCAAGCAGAAGTGAATGGTTGTCACAGGAAAAAAAAAACAAAAAAAAAAAAAACAACTCACAATAATTTGTCCACCAGTCTATATTTTAGGTCAATTTTGGCTTAGCTATAAATTTCTGATAACAACAATATAGATTGAAAAATGGTCTTTTGTACCAAATTGCAGCTTTCTCTTTCCAGAGGTTTGGGTGTCCATAGGTTTCAGACACACAGACATAATCAACTTTATTAAGTACATAAAATAAGTCTGCATTTGTTATCTATTTTTCCTGTATTTTGTTGCTTATTAACGAGAATGTTTTTTATGGAGTTGATTTATATTTTTCATACATTTTCAAAATAAATATAAAAATAGTTTAATTTTTTTTTAAAATCTTTAGAATATGAGATGAGGCAAAATGTTTTATTCATTGGTTGTTGTCCATCTTTCTTTCATTTTGGGGGCTTTTTTTTCTGACTCTAGTTGAATAATTTTGTCTTGCAAAAAAAAAAAAAAAAAAAAAAAACAACAAAAAAAAACTTTTGGAATTGATAACTTTATGTGCTCATTTGAAAACATTTTCAACAATTTTATAAACCTGAGATAACATTACTGCAGTTACACGTCTTTAAAAAACAACTTTTGGTTAAAAAAAAAAAGAAAAAAAGAGATATAAGAAAAGAAAAAGGAACATTCATCAATGTGTTTTCTTTCACTATGACAGAATCGAAAGAATGTTTGGAAATTCTTTTTTTGTTCTTTACTGGAAAACATGTAATCAATAACAACATTGCAAAATAATTGTATATAATTACAACTAATATAATATCACTTGGTGTTTATATTACTCTTTTCATTTGGTATTTTCATTATTTGGATATTTGTTTTGAAAAAGAATCTCAATATTATTTATGTCTTTTTTTCTTCTTCGGAATTATAAAAAAATTATAAGAAACATACATGATTTTAAAAGTCACTTAAAGGCTGTATTCATCAGCCATTAAGCTCAAAACTGAGTTACATCCTACAAATTGAAATAATTCTTATGATCAATTACAAACAAATAAATAAGACCTATTCTATGATTAATATTTGATATATCTTGAAAACTATTATGATACAGACCTCACTTTAAGTTGTAAATTGGATTGGAAATTGCTTTATTCTCCAAGAATATTTTAAAACTATGGTGCTAATAACAATTTCACAATAATGTACTATTGGATATAATGTAATTGGATCATTAGAATACAGCAATTCTTTATATTTTCAATTAATAATCACATAAGTAGAAATCTTATGGATGTACTGAATGCAGTGTGTATACAGCATGAAAAATACTCCCACACTGCTGATGCAAATTAATTTAAAGAAAAGAAAAATGGTATATATAAACTTATTTTCATTAAGAAAAATCATAATTTGAATTTAATCTGCATTATCATAATCATAAATTGATTTTTCCATATTCTCTAATATCATATGGTGAGTTTGAAAAGTATCAAGACTGAATCGGTACTTTGTAAGACAGAAATCAACAATAAATAAATAGTCCTCTTGGCATTCAACTAACTTATTCCATTGAATTTTCCATTGGTCAAAGCACATTTGAAAATTCTCTTTTGTGAGGGTGCACTGTCATATTTCTTTTAATGTCCTCCATATTTTCAAATCTTGTCCTTACAATGAATTTTCAGTTTAGAAAACAGGAAAAAAGTCAAACAGAGGGTTCTTCACTTGTACAATTTTGTGTTTTACTAAAATTTGCTTATCCAAAAGTGTTGAGTTTGGTTTCATAACTTTTTTTTTTTCAAATTGCCACAGAGATGTTTAGATAGCAGTCAAGACATCTCTTTGATATAAAAGCTGCTTTTTAATAATAGATATGAGTTTTATTTGCTTAGGGTTTTATTCTTGATCTGATCATTATAATAAAGATACAATAAAGATACAATAGTACTTACAAATGCAGATATATTATATAAGGCTATTTCTATAATATATATGAAAAATATCAATATGCATTTGCAACCAACAATGTATAACAATGTATTTGTTCCTAATACAAATCAATATGGACCATTCTACAAAGGTCAAAATAGAAGACTATTAAGACTAACTTTTCCTTCACAATGTTATAAACAAATGAATTTCATTTTCCAGGGCATCTAAGATCAAAGGAAAACAATATAAAACAAAATGATAAAATTATAGTTTTCTTTGTATAGTTTTTCTTAGATTTAGAAAAGACTATGAAAATCAATTTCAAACATATAACTTCCAGGAATTTATATACAAGTTATACAAGAACAAGTCTTCTTTAGCATTCTCAAAAAACAAAGGAACAAATGATTGATAAATGATGTAGGCCTTTAAATCCAACATCTCCATACATGATGAGTGATTAAGTCTCCCAGTAAACTATTAGGATGATCCAAACTGATGAAAACTGTTTATTATGAAACCCTTAACTGATTATATTTTCATGGAACCCTCAATCTGACAATAGCGTCTTTGAATTCTGTATATCTCTTACAAAGAAAAGAAAATATTTTGTCTGAAAGATTCATAATTCAAGTACAATTACTCTAAAGCTTCTTTAATTTATCTTTCAAGTGGTAATCAAACCGAGTGTTTTGGTTCCAGGGCAATACCAGGTATCTTGCTAGTAGCTTTTATAATTAAAAACAAACAAAAACAAAAAAAAACTTATGATCCAGTAAACTGGTAACACACAAACACATAGAAACAGACAAACAGACAGACACACATTTTTCTAGTAGTAAAGTCTGTGGAGCGGCCTATTATCGGTATCAGTTAAACCGTGCTAGACTAAGGAGACTTTTTTTCTGAGGTGGAGTGCCATACCTACTGTCAGCTCCCAGATGCTTTACTGCACAGATCAAATTACCCAAGCTTTGATACTCATACACTAAGTTTGCAAGGACCGCTATCGAACCCAGAACCTTGTGATTCCTGGGCAAATGCTTTACCAACTAAGCTAAACCAACTCATTCTTTCTGATATATTGAAAGCAGTAGCAATTTTCTTCTGTTTTTATAATTAAAACTTGAAGATTTAATTTAATAATTTGAAGAAAATCAAAGAGATTCCATTTTTCTTTTCTTCTTCAGGTCGTAAGAGTAGAAATACATGATATCACCTTTTTATCCTAAGGCAAAATACTGTAAAAGGAAGAAGAAGAAATGGACTGCTGTAGGCAATGGCATAACATTCAAGCTTCACTGAAAAAAAAAGATGTCTTTAGTTGCTGTAGACATTGTAATCTAGATAAAATAAATAAATAAAAGAACAAAACACTGCATTAGTCGTATTGACTGTTGAGCACAGTGAACAAACTACTAATGATTGAACTCACCCACAGATAAGTCTGCCTTATTGGATAACTTTAATTACTCAACTGTTTACAAACTGAATTACACAAAGAAACAAGGTGATTCAAGACAAAAAAAAAAGGGGGGGCTTGAATCATCTTGTTTCTCTTTCTTATAATTCACTTGATTTTTACTTGTCATAGTTCAGGAAAGATAACAATAGTAAGTTTCTTTGTTTAATGGCATAACAACCTTTGTGGGTTATTTAATGTCAAAGCCATCCTTGTAGTGGTTCTATTTAACCCATAGCTGGAGGGACGAGGCAGTTCATACCTTTCCCAAGGGTATTAGTCTGAAAGTGAATGTGACCGGAGTTTAAACTTGCTTACTACGATGTTACAGTCAGTAATTTAGGACTTAAAGTTTTAAAAAATCTGTAAAGACATATTAAAGCATCAGAAAAAAATCACTATTTCTAGACAATAATATAAAAATTTGTTTTCATCAAGTTGTCATATAGTACCTAAATAATGAGAATGGAATCCAGTTTTTCCTATAAATAATGTCTGATAAAACCTCGGAAGAGAGAAACAATGAGATCTCATGGGACTTGTTAATTCAACCTAGCAATTGCTAATTACTCTGCTCACCTTGTAACTTTGTTAAGTAAACCTTTTCCCATATCATTAATATTTGTTGTGTTTCTTCCTATTATTTCTCTGTTAACTCTGATACTCAAGTTACAAAACAAGTCAAACTAAAATCTATCAAAAAAATAAAAAATAAAAATCTAAAAAAATCTTAAAACTTAGATGTAATTGAATGAACATTTTTATTAGATAATTAAAAATCTCTCTGGTGCAAAATAGTTGTTAATATATTTATAGTGAAAGTGTAATTATTTGTATACATTTCCATGTCTTGGACTATTGTTTGCATTTTGGTTTTTATATTTATAGCATTTAGGCCTTTTCTAGACAATGACCAAGAAAATTGTTTGAAAGTATTTAATTGGAATCTATCTGGAAGTTGTGAGTTCAATCCCAGGACACAAGTTCAGCAGAAAGAAAAGTGACTAGGTCAAAATAACAGAGAGAGTGAATTAACTGATTCAAGATATCATGAGACATGGACAGCAGAATAAAATGAACAATCTATTGTTATCGATTGAAAATAAAAGGGTTAAAGATTCCATGAAGGTTACTGACTACAACAAAAGACACCGGAAGAAGGCTGGAGAGTAGAGTGGCTGAACTCTATGTAAATAGTGTAAATAATAAGAGAGATATAATTTAACATGTTAATAATTTAGGTCTAAAGGAATGAACTCCTATTTGGGATCAAGGGCTTCATATCCTTTACAACTAAAAGAAACAAAATATTTAGTTAGATATGCCAACTTATTTAAGACAGTTCATAAAGTAAAATGCTTTTCATCATTAAAAATGTCACCAGACATAATATTTAGAGGTTACAAAAATCTGTCATGTAATAAAATGATAATATTAATATCTAATTTTAATGTTTTCAACTGCTTTTAATTATAATTTTCAGCAATTGATATTAAACTAAATTTTTTATGACAACTGCTAAGATATGTAAGTTTGATTTATGGATTATTTAACTCTGAAATTTCATGCAAATAATTTGCACACATTTATATGGTTTCAAGTATTCCTATCTAATACTAATATTTTATACACAATTATATGATTTTAAGTAACTAGTCCTATCCAATAATGATAAACAATTATATAGTATAAAGTATTCCTATCTAATACAAATAATTTTAAAACATCTATTTGATCCATAGATGAGACCCTAACAGGTATTACCACTTCACGTCAGTGGATCTGGGTGTAATGGCAACAAAGGAGTACTCCACATTTCCCAAGCTCCAAAACTATAGCCTCACCATCAGATACAGTTTAATGACACCTCTTATATATATATATATATATTAAAGGTATGGGAAAAAACGTTTTTACAAGGTATTTTTGTAAAATAAATCAATAAATATTAATTTAGGATTTAAGCAAGTTATGAAAGCTTACATGTGTAAAAAGTTCCTACAAAAATGTGACATGGCGTAGCCAAAACATGCAAGAAAAAATAACAACAAGGATAATCCACACTGAACAGTTGTTCAGGCCCCAGAGTAAAAATCGGGTAATTTAAATAAAAAAGGGAATAACTTATGTCCCTTTAGTCTTCTGTAAAGAAAAAGAACTATTGTCAGTAATAATCTTTTTAAATATATAAAAATCTCGAAGCAAATAAAAATAACCCAATTGAATCAGAGAAAATACTATTTTTGTATCAATTCAAAGAAAATATTGTTTTTAAAACAATGGAAAAAAAAAAAGAAAAAAAAGATGCTACAAATTATTTTTTGAATTTTAACTTACAAATTTTCAAATCATTTTTTTCAGGTATTGAATTTTTATTTTTTCATTTTTTAATTTTTTTCATATGTTCTTCAAAATTTAATCTTTCTAGAAATGTAAAAAATAGGGTCAGGGTCCAACTACATTTTGAATTGATAAAAAAACTTTTTACACGTTTTTTTAATTTTTTTTATATATAAAATAAGCAAGTTATTATAAAATTAAGTCATCAATGAATAAAGTAGTGAAAATTTCATTAAAATTGGACAATTCCCAGATTTTTGGTAATAGTTTGAAAATTCGAAAATTTATTACCTCCCCTTACAGAGAATGCCCACCCTAAATAAAGTTGAATTGGTAACAACTTTTCAAGTTTAAAAAGTACTTGTACACTTACTCAAGAATAAAGTATTAAAGTTAATGTATTAAAATCACAGTTAATCGTTCGTCTTAGAAGTGACACAGTCTCTATGGTGAGAAAATTATAATTAAAATTTAGGTTAAGACCTGATTAATCTGTAACCTTAAAAAAAAAAAAAAATTTGATCGCATTTAAAGGTCGTGATTAAAAATCAAATACGCCCTTAGCGACAAAAAAAGAGGAAAAAAAAGAGGGTAATTAATTAATTACATGGAAACAACGTAACAGAAATGTTTATTTTTACTCGTGTCGTCACAAATATTAAATAAGGAAAACTCTTTCGGTGTGCTTAGATACAAGCATCTTCCAATGGCGTTAAGGCTATTGAAAGATGCTTGTATCTAAGCACATTTTCCAATTGTATTAATCTTATTAGAAGATGTTTGTATCTAAGCAAATTTTTCAATTGTGTTAATGCTATTGGAAGATGCTTGTATCTAAGCAATTTTTTTAATTATAGGAAGATGCTTGTATCTAAGCAAAATTTTAAAATTGTGTTAACAGTTAATGCTATAATAGGAAGTGCTTGTATCTAAGCAAATTTTTCAATTATAGGAAGATGCTTGTATCTAAGCAAATTTTTCAATTGTGTTAATCTTATTCAAAGATGCTTGTTTCTAAGCAAAACTTAGTAAGTAACAATGACATTGGATTCTAAAAATAAAAAATAGTAAATACTTAACCTACATGGCTTAAATTCTAAAGTCAGAGATTCTTAAACAGTAAACTCCACAATTTCACGAAATTAATAATTCAAAATAAACACAACTTTTAATAAAAAATAAAGTTAGGTTTTTATTTTATTTTAAAGAAATGACCAGACTTTTAAAAAAATAACATTAAGCATTAAGGTTCAAATAACGAATTTTATTGGTGGGAATGATTCTACTAAGAGTAAGACACACTTGAAATGAATATTTAATTTTTTATTATTTATAACACAAAGCTGCAAATATGGGGCACCTAGTTAGTAAGAACTCACGAACAAATTAACCTAGGTAGCCTATAACACGCGAGGCGCCCAACTTTGATGAATTATCGTCTGGATTAATCGTCTGAAAAACAATATTTTCTTCTTTACGATTTTATGAAGCTGGAGATGAAAGTCATGTGATAAAAATTCCGACTGCATTCAAAGCAATAAAACAGTGAAAAAAGGCTGCTGATAGTAAATTTGTTCAATTGGTTGTCATTTGTCAAGAAAATTAACACATACACTCACTAAACTATTTGGTTAAATTGTTTGACGTAGAAAATTTACTAAAATATACTAATCCCACAATGAATTCTATTCGTAACCCTTGAAAACCATATTGCAATCCAATTCATTTCATATTTATCAATGGCTACTTATTCCAAACGACATCTTGCACCTTTTTTCCGTAAGGTCTATTTTCGATTAAAATAAATTCCTGGCACAAAAAAGTTAAGTTTAAGTAATTACATATTCTTATTATCGTATTTTTAAAATATCTCTATAGATTTGCTTTTTGTTTTACTTCTGTACTTTAATTTAGTCTTTATTTTCTCGAAGTAAAGAACTTATTTTCATGAAATAAAATATACTATTTTATTGTATCCCTTTTAATGTGCAGAAAAATTGAAGTTTTGAACAAGCAT
Source organism: Doryteuthis pealeii (assembly GCA_023376005.1). NCBI lineage: Eukaryota > Metazoa > Mollusca > Cephalopoda > Myopsida > Loliginidae > Doryteuthis > Doryteuthis pealeii. Next base: position 78,873,790 of record CM042159.1, on the reverse strand, counting down.
ATCAGTCATTAAAATTATTGGAGATCTTTTTTTTTCTCCATATCACTTGCGTAGAAATTGTAATCTACTCGATTCTGTGAAGCAGACGAATTCTGATTTTGCCCTCTTTTCTTAACTTTTGTTCATGGTAGATGAGAATAATCCACACAAATAGACTAAGAATTGAGAATACAATTCGTAACAATATCTTAAATGTTATTCTTGAAATGATTGATAAACTTGGTTGTTTTATACCGTATGTTATTCTCTCTAGGTACCACCAAAATACGTCACGGGATCAGTTTAGGCCATATTGAAGGAAGAAACGTAAATATTTTTTAAATCTCGCAAAAAAGAAATAACGAACATAAAGAGTTGTTACAAAGAAAAACCGTTAATTCAAAGATCAAATTATCCGATTGGGGATAAATTACTCATCTTGAAATATAAGTAAATCAGTCCGTTTTTTGGGGTTTTTTTTTTAATAGTTTTTTTAATGTTTCTTCTTTCGAATGGACAAACAAATTTCAAGATAACATTAACCTTTTATGCAAGTTTCATTGGGTTAAATATAGGGGGGGGGGGTAAATTTCACAGGAAAATTGGTGGTACCTAATTCTCTCTAATCCTAAAATCGTGAACCGTTGAATGAGTTCACATGTTGAATTGGAGGAACGTACATTTTAACATTTATTTTCAAAGTCCCTACTTTTCTAAAATGTTTCATTTTTTAAATTATTTTATTATTGTAATTGTAAGGAAAAGAAGATGCTTGCGAGAGGGCGCAGTTTTCGCAGAAATGTACTCGGGTAAAAATAGACATTATTAATAATTCAGACATTGTATTTGTCAGCAGGTTACGTTTGCCTGTGATATTGATAAAATTAATATGAGGTAAAGCATCAGAAGTTTATAGAATTTACTAAGCTTTGCATAGTCTCACATAAAGTCTCCAGATTACTTACGATTTCTGGGTAAGATGGTCAGTCAATGGCAATCAAAATAGTATTTTGAAAATACTCAATGCGGCTCGTTGCTTCGTAATTTTGTTGAGCTAACAATAAGCAGTAAATTCAAGAAGCGTGATTTTACTATGTTTTCTTAAAAAAATATTTTTTTAAATTTTAAATAAGACTAGCTTAGTTTGGTAGAAAGACTGCAAGAATGGGACATCTAGTGAAAATCATACCTTTAGCCATTTTACATGATGCGAGTCGACTTAAAATTAAGCCTAGATTTGGCATCAGGTTGCAAATATGAAACAGTAAATGATTGAACTCTCTAGTAATTGATTTGCAAAACTAGCTTTACACTACTATGAGATGTCTAGGAATGATGTGTTTATAGTGCTAGGTTGTTCAGGTTCAGGATTTTAAAAAGTTTACTTACTTTTTTCTTCGAACAATATTAATAGCGAATATGAATTAGACGAATAAAGAAGGCAGACAGTGTGAAAGGTTTTTATTTTGAATTTAATTGTATTCTATTTCACTTCAGAATGAATTTTTGTAAAAATAACACATACGTTACGTATTTTCTTGTGCAAAAAGAGATCCGCTTCTTTTCAGAAATTTAAGTGCATTTATTGAACACTAAGCAACCATCCGCAAGAAAAAGAACATTTTCCGACTTGTAGTGTAGGGATTAATAAAAATAAATAAATAAATAAAATACAATAAAATAAATAAATAAAAAGTTCTTGGCGTCTGGACTCTGGCGTCCTTAGTAACGGTTTTGTCAATAGTCTCTATCTATACAGCTAACCAGTTGTGTGTGTTTTTTTAAAAATCTCTTCATTTCTTTATTTAATTCCGTAAAACTTATAGTAGCTCGTTAGGTACCACCAATTTTACCCTGTAAAATTTACCCCCCACAATGAAACTTGCAGAAAAATTAATATTTTCTTGAACTTTTTTTTTCCATTCGAAAGAAAAAACATTAAACAAACTCCTGATGATTTAAAAAAAAAATTTTCAGCTGATTAATGTTTTCATTTTTGCACTGTTAAATCAACTGAAATTTAATGTAGCTAAAAACAAGTTACAATAAGAAGTTTATTTAAAAATTCTATGAAAAATCAATTAATAGTCTGATTTTCACGAAAATTTCCATAAATGTTTACCTTTGGATGTAAATATATCTGAAATATTTTTTTTCAAAATATATTAGGGGAAATATTTTTTTACGAGGTCTATCCCCCCCTATTTTATTTTATGAAATAAAAAAAATGACGCGTCAGAAAAATGTTGTACTTTTTTTCTATAAAGATAAGAGTCTGAATACTATATCAATGACATTGTATAACGTACAATGCTGTAGTTTTTTAGGAAAAATTAATGAAATCGGAAATAAAAAGTGCAAAAAAATGTCATAATATTAATATTTGAAAACTTTTTTTTTTGCTTTTGTAATTAGTATGTACTATATTCTATTAAATTGTCAAAAAAAAAATTTTTTTTAAGAAATTAATTTTTAAGAGATTTTCAATCTTAAATCAATCTGCTTAAATATTTTTATTTTCTGCGTGAAATAAATTATTATTTTTTTTTCTGCGTGAAAAAGTCGAATTTTTCACGGATATTTTAATATATGAATTTTAGATTTCAGGTGAACTAAAAATTGGTCTGATCCGCGCTATATTAATATTTTTAAAAGAATTTGTAATTTTTATTGTTGAATAGTAATGTGTGATTCTTAGAATATATGAAAGAGCCAAACTCATATTTGTTTTGTTTTTATACAAAGAGACGAGACGCTTCTCAGTAACCAAAGTTTGTTTTTCTTAGCGTAAAAATTATTTTATTTAATTTTTTTCGACCAATTAGAATAAAAAGTAAGTATATTAGTATATATTGATTATTTTATCAGTTTTTCTCTTAGAAAAAATATTCAAATTTTCATTTCATTTTCGATTTTAAAAATTAATACTAAAACCGAAGACATTTTTTTTAACGTCAATTTCACTGTGAAATTTTAACATTAAATTTTTTCAAGTTTTTATTAATTTTAATAGTAAATTTTAATATTAAAGTTTTTAAAGATTCTATTCATTTTGATAGTAAATTTTGGCTAAACTTGCAAATCGTTCAGAAAATTAAAACATATTACAGGGTGACCCAGAAAAAACAGAACCCAAATTATTTATTTAGTTTCCCATTGAACTAACCCTAAACTCCAACCCCCAACCCTACAATTTAACGGTGCAAAAAGGAAAACATTGTTTTTCGTTCATAATTTTCATTATTTTCCTAAGCTGAAATTTTTTTAAAAAAATCATCAGGATTTTTTAAAAATGTTTCTTCTTTCGAATGCACAAAAAATTTTCAAGATAATATTTCAAGATAAATAAAGAATATTTTAAAAATCGTTGAAAACAAATAATCGGTTATTGAATATGCACAAGAAAAAAATATGTCCATTAGAGCTAGCCATACTCGTAGTGGTACAATCGTAAAAAGGAAATAAAATGTAACTTTTCTGTCTAAATGACGGCCTGAAAATTACCATTTCGTATGTAATACGGATAGGTTTATTTATTTTTTAAGATAATGATGTAATTTTTCGCAATCGGATAATTTGATTTTTGAATTAACTGTTTTTCTTTGTAACAACTCTGTACGATCTTTAATTGTTTTTTACGAGATTTTTGATAAACAAAGTTCGGAAATATTTATTTCCGTTTTATTCAAGATGGCCTAAACTGATCACGTGACCGAATTGGTGATCCCTATAACTCGTAGAAGACGTAATTTTGGGGTGCATAACTGTTCGGTGTTCGTTCAGAAATAAAATGAAGAGTATAGAATACAATTCTATATTTTACATCAAAATAATAATAAATAAGCGTACACATTTCTTTTCCCAAACTTAAGGGAAAGAAATTAAAACAAACACAAAACACAATCCTTTTCCCAAACTTAAGGAAAAGAGATTAAAACAAATGTTTACATAAAAATCAGAATCGATTGGATAGGTTATCATTGCTTTCAACTACGTCCGCGCGTTTGCACCAACAAATTAATTACTTTTCGATCCCATCTTCTAATTATAAAAGACGGAGAAGAAATCAGCAATTACACAGACTTCATTCTCGCCATCAGATAGGACACACGCGACGATAACCAACAAACAAACAAATCCCATCTCGCGGCCAGATAGAACACGACCAAGTCAACACAATTACGACGCTCCTACTACTACCATTATTCTTACCACTTCGTTCTACATCAAGAATCCGTTTCAGCAGGTCGTATATACAAACTTGATTCTCATTTCTGTCCACATCTAAACGAACTTTTCCAAACTTAACACACAAACTTTTACATTTTACATTACACATTTCTTAGAAAATCTTTCCACATCATATCTACACTATTCCTTTGGAACATTTCACATATTATTGCAAATTTATTCTCTGAATAAATTTATTTGTTATTTTATAATCATATGCATTTGTTTTATCATTCCTCCGTATTTTCTACTTAAACTGTGTCATATTTTTATTCATCATTCCTAATATTATTGAACACATTCTTATAACCCCCTACAAGAGTCTTCATTTTATTTATGAACGAACGGCAACGCCAAACATTTTTGAAAAATAAAAGCTTTAGATTAGTGTTAATGACGAAGTCCCACAAATTTAGCTGACAACCAGTTTGGCTTTCCCGAATCTTTCCCGTGCGCTCAAGGACGTACAGACAAACACCGCAGTTTAAAATAGTTCTTTATTTTTCATACGGCGCATGCCATGAAAACTGAATTAAACGAAAGAATTCGAATAAGTCACAATATCACACAAAAATACAATAAAATACAAAAACAATAAAATAGGCAAATATTACACAAAAAGATAAAAACACAATTACCAAGAAAGGTTTACGTCATGTAATTTACGGAAAATTCTAACTATAAAAAACATTCAAAGCTAAAACTATGAATTACCAATTAAACATACAAAGGGGGTTTGGGGTATTTAAAACTCAATTGCCACAAAAAGGCACAAACAGTAATTTAACTGGGGAAAAAGGATATTTCTCATTTTGAGAAATTACAAATTAAAACCAAAAATAACACATGAAAATAAATGCAGTTTTATAGAAGAGAATGGAGAACATAAATACCTTTGCTGGCACGTAGGGACTTGGACATTAAACTAGACCAATATCTTAGTAGTTCTTATACTAAGAATTGCGGTTCCAAAATAACCGCCAAAATTTGCTCACATGGGAGCCTCAAAAACTTGATCTGTTCAAGTGGACATCTCAAAACGGAAAGACAGATCCTTGTCAGGACTCCTTTAGACCTGACAATACCAAAATTACTACTCAGTCCAAGACTTTATCTTTTATTAAAACCTTTTCCTATTTCACTGCACAACAGCAGTGATTTACTTATCATAACACAAAGGCAAAATAAGCACTCCAAACAAACTCAAAAATGCACTTACACATATTTGGGGTTATCAAAAACCCAAGAACTATTAAGGTAACCATTTTTACCAGGGGGAATGACCAGGCCATAGGGTACTTTATTTGGGGTAAGAGGAGGAAGTGGGAAGGGGAGGCCTAAAGCCGGACATGATGCTCATGACAGGACAAAATTTAGATTACTGCTAAAATCTGCCTAATCAGTGACAGCCACAATTAGTATCAATTAAGTACCCCGAAATCACGATTATCGAAAATACATATATTTAAAATCTTACGAGGAGGTTCAATTCTTTGACATGACAGTGGAAAAATAGTGCAATCCCACGTGACCACAATATTAAAGCAGTAAAAAACAAAAAAAAACATACAGCACAAAAAATATGCGGTTATTTCCTATAAGTCTAACATGATCAAAAGGGGAACCACTCTTGACTGATAAATTTATTTATTTTCCCATTAAACTAACCCTAACCCTAACCCCATCTTCTTTTTTTCCTAGTAGATCAATTATTAAATAAATAATTTATCAGTCAAGAGTGGTTCCCCTTTGATCATGTTAGACTTATAGGAAATAACCAAATATGCTATATAACATTCTTCATTTTCCAAAAATATACAAATCAAATTATTGACTATTTGGCTATATTTTCCAAGAGTCAATTGTATATTTCTACGTCATCTGCCTCCTCGTCTAAAAGGTGCAGGACAGGGCCGATTTTATTTCCCGGTGCCTGAGGCGCCCCAAAAGGGAAATACCAAAGGGATCACGCACTTTTTGCATTGGTTACCGCATGAGTTTTAGTGTGTGCGAGGCTACCCGCGTTTAAAAGTGCTTGCGTTAATCTGGCCTGGTGGGAGGTCAGGAAAATATTTCTACGTCATCTGAAGTGTCCACTTCGTAGAGACGGGTAATTCACCCACCGAACTCTTCTAGTGATAGGTTTGTGTGTGTGTGTGTAAAGAAAAGAAGAAAAAAAACTATTGTGAGACTTATGTGATTTCATTTGTTCCCAGAATATCATTTTTAGAAGGTAAGAACTGCAATATGAGATAAATAATGAAGTCTTTCTTTAGCCTAATGATAAAAAAGCATTTATTTTACACAGTAAACATTTATTTCCCCCTCCTTATCATTGTACTTAATTTAGAGTTGGATATTAATCACATAGATTGAACATTATAAAGAGAAAATTTTAGATCATAACGTACAAACATTGAGACTATGGACTTATTGATGCACCTTCCTTTCATATTTCGGGCTGACAACCAGAAAAGCAGTTTCGTCCGGTTTTGATGTCCCTTGTGTGCTATGTCTGCTTGAAGTGTTTATGTCCTGTCCATATCCAATTGGGAGGGGCCATTTAAGATTATTATGTGTACGTCCATTACCCCAAATGACCAAACATACCCATACAATTACGCCAAAAGTAAGAAACATACTTTTTCATAACCAAAAACAAAACAAAAAAATTTTGGCGTAGGAATACAATGTTGAATTTAGAATATCAAATAAATAAAGCGTCCAGTTTCTAGATCTTTGAAGAAATTCCTGACGAAAATGAATAGTAAATATCTAAAAATAGTGAAATAATTTTAACAGCTAACTCTTCGACAAAGCATTGAAGCTGAAGATAAACGAATTTGAAAAAGAAAATAATGTGTGAATCAACGTCTACTGAGGTAAGCCGATGAAATGTTTATCTTGGAAATTATTTTTTATGCAGGAAGTTCTTGTTTTTTTCTTCTTCAAAGTAATTGTTAATTAGTTGTCAAAGGTAAGATAACATTTTTTTTTGTATCTCCTCAACTGTTTTAGAGTTTAATTTTCTTCAGAAATTATTTTAGCAACCTTTTTCGAAATCGTTTTTTGGATAATCCGTCTTAGAGTAAAAACTTAAAAATACATTTTCCGTAATCAGAATCTGTATCTGTCGGTCTATTCATTTTTTTCTTCTTCTTCATTCATTTGAAGGTATTCATCTGCGAAGTCGAATTTAGTTTAAATTATTTAGAGGAAAAACTGTCATGGGAGTAGTTCCAGAAACTGTCCAGACCCATTTTTCTTTTTTTTTTGGGGGGGGGCACCTCTGGCAAAAGGGATTAACTTAGGTCTTATCTTTGCCTACAATGGGGGAGGTGTTTCATAGTGATGGCAACCAACTGAAAAGCCCGAATATTCCTTTATCCTGCCGAAGAAATATCTGTGGTAATATTAAAACAAAATTATATAGAAATATAATGTTTACGTTTACCATTCAGTATCAGTAATTCCCTTCATTTTTTCTTTACTAATCACATTTTTGTCCCAGCCATTATATATCGGCAATTAGACGCTCGCCATCTTATATTTCTTATTATAGCGGGTGGGGACGTGGTGTAAACGGTGATTAAAAAAAAAAAAATGAAGATGATAATTGAAACTTACTCTTCGATATAATTATTTTGTACATTACCGTAGGGATATTCTGGACAATGTTTTTGGCTACGTTAAATTTCAATTGATTTAACGGTACAAAAATGTAAACATTGTTTTTCGTTCATAATTTTCATTATTTCAGTAAACTAAAAATTTAAAAAAAATCATCAGGAGTTTTTTTTTATGTTTTTTTTCTTTCGAATGGACAAAATTTTTTAAAGATAATATTAATCTTAATGCAAGTTTCATTCTGTTAAATATAGGGGGTGGGGGTAAATTTCACAGGGAAAATTGGTGGTACCTATTGGGGTAAAAAAGAACAATTCCCTCGTAAATTCCTATCTAAACTGAACCCTCATTTTATGTCTGTGTTTTTGCAATAAATGTTTTATTTTTCTTGCACCCGTTATTTTACAATACTAAATATATTTTCTTTATTTGTTAAAGAATCAAGAAAATATATTTAGTATTGTAAAATAACGGGTGCAAGAAAAATAAAACATTTATTGCAAAAACACGGACATAAAATGAGGGTTTATTTATGGTAGGAATTTACGAGGAAATTGTTCTTCTTTACCCCACGACGCCTTGTACTAATCCTAATTACCCGCCTGGCGAATATAACTCTAAAAAAAAAAAAATCAAATTTTAATTTAATTTAGGCTCGTATACTTCTTGCGATAACGTAGGGATATCCAAAAATTCAGCTGCTTTTTATTATAAAAACGAATTAAGATTAATTAAATCGATTATTTAAAGTCAAATTTTTAGTAGTAATATAATGAGCATCAGTAAAAAAAAAAAATAGCAAAATATTACACATGTAATTTATTTTTAATACATTTAAAACAATCTTTTCGGTCAATTTCAATCAGGTATGGTCAAACGCTGTTAAGGGTAATTTTCGGGCCGCAATTTAGACAGAAAAAAATACATATTATTACCCTCTTACGATTATACAAATACATATGGTTGAATGTAATGGACATACTTTTAGCCAAAAATTACTATTAAAATGAATAGAATCTTTAAAAACTTTAATATTAAAATTTACTATTAAAATGAATAAAAACTTGAAAAAATTTAATATTAAAATTTCATAGTGAAATTGATGTTTAAAAAAATGTCTTTGGTTTTAGTATTAATCTTTAAAATCGAAAATAAAATGAAAATTTGAATATTTTTTTTCTAAGAGAAAAACTGATAAAATAATCAATATATACTTACTTTTTATTCTAATTAGTCGAAAAAGTTAAATAAAATAATTTTTTATGCTAAGAAAAACAAACTTTGGTTACTGAGAAGCGTCTTGTCTCTTATTGGAAATTCCATAGTTAATTATCTCCTCCTGCCGCTAGGGGGCGAATCGCCAACATTGTATGTTGGCGCCAAAACCAAAAACTTTACTTATTGCAAAGCAGTTACTGGAGGAGAGACGTAAAAACAAAAGCTCTCATCACCAAGCCCAAACAGGGCACTCACTGAGGGTAGTCATGTAAATAACGGTCCCTAAACTTCATTCATCACTTAGCCCAAAAACAGGGCTTACTTCTACGGACCGTTGACCTGGACGGAGGCATATTTTCACAGCACACTTTCGAAGGCATTGTGTCCACAGACTACAAGGCTGTCACAATAGCACACTACAGAAGGCACCAAGACCAAATAGTCTACTTGAAAAAGGCCCATTCACCGTCATTTAAAAGAACTGTTACCAGGGCGAGAAGCTTCTAAAATAGCATCCCCCATTACTTATCACTGAACCTGTTATGAGGAAGAAAGAGAAACGTCTGAAGAAATGTCCTATTAACTTTCCAACAAGCAGCAGAATACTCCTGTTATCACCACTACTCCAAGAACATTACTTAACTCAGATAAGTCTTGTAGCAAATACCAATAAAATTTGCAACAAGTTCTTGTATTATTTGTCAATACATGTATTAAATTTCCATTGTGTGTTTGTCTTCTTTGTCCAACAATTTGCCTACAACTACGGAGAAATAAGAGCTCCTTCGAAACCCGTAAATACTCTTACTCTTTGTATAGAAACTAGGTACTGGGAATTTTGTCATCTGCTATGAATTTTAAAAGCGAATTAAAAATAATTAAATCTATTATTTAAGGTCAAACTTTGTCTAAATCGATAAGTAGTAACATAATAACCATCATTAAAAAAAGAAAAATATCATTACATATGCAGTTTATTTTTAATAGATTTAAAACGATTTGTTTTGGTCAATTTCATGTGAATGCGCCATTCTGTCTATTTTTCTATGGTTTTGCATGCTTGTTTACAATTTTTTATGTAACATTCGCGATTGCAAAAAAATTTACCAAAAATCAGGTAATTATCCGATTTTAATGAAATTTTCAGTTTTGATTTATCAATTAATGAATTTTATAATGCATCAGTTATTTTATTTCAAAACTTTAATTTAGTATTTTTGATATGAAAAATTAATATATAAAATTCATTTAAAATATGAAAAGCCTGATGTTAAGTTTAAAATGTTATATTTTTAGATTCTAGGAATAAATAACTATTTAATGCAAACCTTATTTTAGATACATAAAGTAATAAGTTTTGAAGAAAAACTCTATTGAAAATGTACCCCCCACCTTTTTAAGCAGAAAAAATATCAATGTATAATTTTTTCTTTTATAAGATAATAGCCAATTAAATAATTATCGAAATGAGAAAAAAAGAAATCTCCAAAAAATTAATTATTTATTATTTTTTTACATTTTATTTTTCAATTTTCGGTACTTATTTTCTCATAGAAAAGCCACCGTAAAAAATTTTTTTTTGTTTCTATTCATAACTTCGGTCTTTTATCTCATTATTTATACTATAATTAGTACTGAAAATGACCAACTCAAAAAAATGTTACACCCCCAACATCAAATCAAAATTAACTGACCTGAAAAAATGAGAAAGTTTTGAAATAAAATAAATAATGCATTATAAAGATCATTCATTGATAAATAAACACTGAAAATTTCATTAAAATCCGATAATTCCCTGATTTTTGGTAAATTATTTTCTGTAATAATAAAATATTAGCAAAAGAAACCAACAATTTTTGCTAATATTTTCCTATTAGAATAAGATATATCCATTTTTGATCAGTATAAGTCAAACCTGTTTTGAAAGAAGCTATTCGTGAAATAAACATTATTAGATTAATACACAAAATATTCCACTTACAAATAAGGTAATGTTTAGTTATTAGCTTATTTGTTATTTTTAGGGGTCAAAAAAGGAAATAAATTAAACTGATACATTTTATCACTTTAACTCTAACAAGAACTGAATTTAAATTTGTCATATGTACAAAAGAGTTTTAGAAGAAAAAAACACATTTATAAATATAAACCAAAAAAGGAATTGTAAGACGAACAATTGTAAATATTTAATTCTTAGCTTTTTATTGTTACATTTTAATAGGGTAAAAAAAAGAATGAATTAAATGAATACATTTTATACCATTTTAAATCAACAGGCAAGGAGGAACTAGCTTAAAAAAAATTGTTTTAAACTACTTACGCGTTTAGTGTTCCAATCTTTAAAATGATATTTTAAATGGCAGTATTTACCCAACCCATCATGGGTAAGACGGGATACGAGGTCACAAGTATGGGGGCACCCAATGAGGATCGAACCCGCTATTCAATAGAGTAGCATGCTAACCACTATGCAATTCCTTCCTTATCTACCCAAATCTGTTTATCATGCGTAGGATGTGACACAAGTTCGTAAGTATATGGCATTTAGTGAGGATTGAACTCGCTATTCAGTAGTAATGGATCTCCAAGTCTACCTTGCTAACCATTACACAACAATAGGAGTCCTTTCCTTTATCAAATCTGTTCATCACATGTAGGATATGACACAAGGTTGCTTGTAAAAAGCATCTTGCAAGGATTAAACTTGCTATTCTTTATTAATGGATATGTGAGACTAACTTGCAAACCATTACACCACAATGGAATGCCTAATATTAAAATTTAAACAAAAAAAAAAAAATTCTTAAAATAAACATTATAATGCACTAATTCTTACCTTTGTTTATCGTTAAATCTTTAATAAATTAACAATTTACATTCAAATGAATACAAGAAATTTTCCTCCAACAAATAAAGACATGTTGGTTGGTTTGGATTTTATAGCATGTCAGCCCACAAGTTATTTTATGCTGAAGTGTTTGTTTTATTGATTATTATTGGCTATTCAAATTTTTACTCATTTTTTTTATCTATTTACCCCATAGATAAGACTCTAACAGGTACTACCACTCCAGGTCAAAGTGGACCTGGGAGTAATGGCAATGCAGGGGTAATCCACACTTCCAAAAGCTCCAGAATGGAAACCTCACCACTAGATGTTAATATCATACCCAAGACGCTAAGACCCTCAGCCATCGCATTTTAGCACATATATGATAAAAAAGGATGGTAGTTTGCCATAAGAGCAATATGGTTGGGACAATCATATAGGTGCTAGGGCTTGACATGACTAGCCAATTAATTGGAAGGAGCCTCTTCGACCGGCTGTTTAGCCTAAATAAGGATCAAAGTGGAGTGTAACATGTCATCGATTGCTCAGCCCCCAGGATTCTGTCCATAAGCATCAGAGGTCGCCACCCACTGCCTACAGTGGCCCAATTGGAAGGAGGTCTTACTCCTCACCAGAGGTGCAGTTGGCATATCATACAGCCCCAGCCAATAGAGCTAAATAAATAAGGACACGTTTAATACTTAGCTCCTTTTCATTATTAATTTTTTAGTGGTAAAAAATAAAATAAAATAATCAAATTAAACAGCAATTCTGATGTCTTCATTGTGAGTCCAAATACTGATGTCTTCATCAATGGAATTGCTCTACAAGCCCCCATTCCTGCATGTTTATACTTCTATACAGGAAAAGCAACAAATGTGAGGACTATAAACTTGCACACCATACACGATTGCATTGGGGAAGATAGTAGCCAAGCATTGATTGGCCTACATTGCTTCACTGGATATGATAATGTCTATGCAAAAGGGGGGAAAAAAGCTCTCAATTTACTTTTGACTGAAAAAGAGTTTTGTCACATCTTCAGAAATCTTGGGGAGCAATTTGATGTGCAACCAGATACAGTCGTAGTACTTGAAGTGTTTGTTTGTAGGTTGTATGGACATCCAAACATCAGGAGTGTCAACGATGCCAGATAGATACATGTTCAGGCTTCAAACAAAATTAGAAATTCCAATGTCTCCAAACCAAGATGTCCTAAAGGAACATATCAAGTGGGCTAACCTACCAAGCAGGTATGTGTTGTTGATATTAATCTTATTTTAAGATCTCCAAGTAAAAGATAATTCTTGTAAACTCTTTATCATTTTTATGTTTAATTGTTAATCAGGAAAATTAAAATATTTGCTTTATGATAAATGTAAATTTCATTTAAAAATCAATAATGAAACCTGATTACAATAGAATGACTAGCAAAAACATTAAAAAATACATGTATATGTGCAAAGTTAAAGAATTAAGATTCTATATTGGCAATGACTGCATTTCATGGAGCATATTCAGTGTTCATAAGTGATTTTTTTTCTCCTTTTTATATTTGCAGTTATCTATAAAAGAGGCTCCCTCCAAGCATATCCAAATATACCAACTCCTGATGGTCATGGAAATTAACTGGAGGAATCTTCTTCCTGCTCCAGAAAGTCTAATGCAATTGGCAAACTGTTTTAGCTAATGTAAAAAGAGTCAGTGTCAAGATGCAAACACATGTACATTTGCAAAACAATATGCCTTGTACAGATTTATGCAAGTGTCCCAGAAGCAACTGTTGCAAAATCAAAATTGGAGATGATAGTGATGATGATACTGATTGTGAAGGGGAGATTGTTTGGCTGAGGTGGAGCACCACACATACCGTCAGCTGCTTTATCACACAAATCAGATTATTCAAGCTATACTACTCATACGCTGAGTTGGTGAGGACTGGTATTGAACCTGGAACCTAGTGATTCCTAGGCAGATACTCTACAAACTGAGCTAAACCAACCTCTTAATAAATCAATATTTTGTACATATGTGTTTTGTTTTATCTATTTTAAGAAATTTTATTTGAAATATGTTTTTTATCAATAAATTGATGAATAAAATTGTTGAGAAACTTTGGCTGAAATACTTTTGACTAAATGATGAAAATCATATACTTATAACATCATGAGATTCCTCCCTAATGACAAAAATGCAGTGATAAGCTGCTATACACTTATATCCTATTGTACTTAGCGCTAATACCCTTGGGAAAGGTATGAATCCTACTCTCCCTCCAGCTATGGGTAAATAGTAGGGCAGACTGAGCTCTTTAACCTTGGTTAGGCAACCGGTCTAGGAGAAGGAAAACTGTGAATTCAAACCTGTTGAACACCAATTAAGAAATTGACCTTGTGTCACATCCTGCTTGTGCAGAGGGGCTGGTAAATATATATATATCCTATTGTGGTGTAATGGTGGTTAGCAAGCTAAATTCACAGATCATTAGTAGTGAGTTCGATTCCCATTGGGTGCCCCATACTTCTGGCCTTGTGCCACATCTAAGCTAAGCTTAGTAAATAACTATACTTTGGGCACCTCATGTAGTGTAATGGTTAGCAAGCTAGATTGGCAGACCATTGTTAATGAGTTCGATTCTCATTGGGTGCCCCATACTTCAGGCCTTGTGCCACATCTAAACTAAGCTTAGTAAATAACTATATTCTATCAATAGAACAAATTGTTCTATTGATAGACTATAAGTGTACCTACATCGTAAATATAAAAAAATTATAAAAAATGTATGCATTTGTTTTGGTAATAAACTATAATATATGTATCTAAAAATAACGTTCTAAAATGCGCTTTTCCCCCCCAAACTCTTAATTTTGAAGAAAATCTTGAATATAAAGTTTATTATATCTTACCTTACAGGATGTAGAATTTTACTAGGAATAATATGAGCTAATTTATATGTCTCTATGCCTCTTGGTATTAATGCTAGTGAGGTTTAAGTAAACTGACATATTGTTTTTAAATTGTTGGCCATCTTTAAAGATGGCCGTTATTCTCACTAGTGAACAACATTTATGCTTGGGGGAAAAACAGTATATTATTCCTGAGAGTATGGGATTCCATATGCCACCTTCAGATTTGAGTTGGATGACGTAGCCGACAAAATCAAAAATTTAGAGGGTTTTTAGGGTTTGGGATCATAGCCTACATGTCTTGTAAAATGTTCCCTGACTGGTGATGTTCTGGTATAGAATCACTTATATCGACCACTGGCGCAGCACGATCAGCAATCATTGGGAGATTAAAGTAGCTGTGCCCATGCAACTCTTTGCCTGCTGGGAGGGCAAGATGAGTGTTAGTCCGGCTTTGATCTCCATTTGGTGCAACACGATCATTAAAAACTTCTAAAATATTCAAAAGAAATTCTTAAAAACAAAACCTAAAAATAGGCAGTGTTAGACATAGCCCCGAAATGTTATAGACTTATGATTTTCATTAAGCACCATTCAGGGTACATTTTAAAAGAAATTTACATGACAAATTGAAACCCCCTTGTAAATCCACCACCCCCCCCATTTTTTTTAATAATCAGATTCTTCATTGTTTAATTGTAAATAAAGTCAGTGGAGTGGCCTATTGTTGGTATCAGCCAAACAGCAAGGGAGTCTATCACCTTTTTGCTAGCACTAGACCAGGGAGATGGTTTTCGTATCTGAGGTAGAGCGCCACATGTACCATCAGCTTCTCACTTTATCACACAGATCCAAGCTGTGCTACTTATTTGCTGAGTTGGCGAGGGTCAGTATCAAACCCTGAACCTTGTGGTTCCAAGGCGAATCAAAATGATTTTACATTTAAAATTTAAGTTTTCAATGGGTGTGTGGTGGGTAGCAACCCATTACGTTTGATATATATGGGGGGGGGGAATTATAAAGACTTTTGTGATAAACTGTCTTTTTGTGCATTTACTTGGAATGCGTATGATGTTTTATTTTGAAAACTGCAATCAACATCATCAGTGGATTAGGATTAAAGTTTACTTTGGGGGGAAAAAATATTTTTTCCAGCTTACATAACCTGTTGATGTATTTATCCATACTTAAACTTTCCTTACTTCCTCAGAAAAAATCTCTATGATTATTGGATGCATCTTTTGTTCAACCATATTTAATAATGAAAAAATAATATTTGATAAAGGAAAATCACTGAAAAAAGTAATGTACAAAAAAAATGTAAAACATTAAATTAGGAAAGAAGAAAAATAATGCCAGAATGTCATTTTCTGCAATTTTTTAAATTTCTAATTTAAAATTACACTTGGTTATTTTAATCCTGTTATCTTTATTTATTTTGTAAATTTAGTTCTAATAAATGGGATATTTCTGTAAAGTCAATAACAAAAAAGAAAGAAAAAAAAACTTAAAATGACTATTATGAATAAAAAACAACATTTTTGTGAGTTAACTATATTAATTGATATTCTGCATATAGGTATGTATTTTCTCAACCCAGTTGGTACAGGTAGGATGTTATACAAGGTCGCAAGTATGGGAATCCTGCGAAGATCGAATTTACTATGGTTAGCAAGCTAGTCTCGCAGATCCATAACTACTGAATAGTCTATTCAGTAATAATGGATTGTGAAACTAGCTTTCTAACCATTACACCACCTTTGGGATACCCTTAGTATTTTGCATGTCAATGTGGAATTAAATTGACAAATAGTAAGTTTTATTTTATAAGGTCATTTTTTATATTTGTTTGTGACTAACACAGAAACCCCATCATAATAAATGAGAAAATACAAAAATTGATGAAATAAAAGAAATATTTGATTTATTTAATATGAACCCTGAACAGTGAGTAAAATTCCACCTCAAATTTAAAGCAGATTATTTACATATGTTATTAGTCCCAAAAATGAGAAATAAATTTTTGTTCAGTAATGATAAATGAATAACAGTTATCTTTGTAGGAAGTAGACTTGGCTACCCGAGTTCAAATCCTGAATGAGGCTGTTATTTTATATAGTGGTAATACTTTGCTATTGGTGTGAATCCAGCTATTCTCCCTCCAGCTATGGATAAAATGTTGGACAGACTGGGCTATTTAATCTTGGTATGGCAACCGGTCTAGTAGAAGGAGAACTCTGAATTCAAACCAGTTGTAGACCTGGAGAGAGGACTCTGCCAGGCTATTCTTACCTAAGATATGCTACATGAATAGCGGGCACCACGACCAAACTAGGTTTTGGGAACAGTGAATGATAAATGAGTATGTTGCCCTGATGGGTATGTATTTTTGTCAGGTTATTGATAAAAATCCATCTATAGAATTGAAAGAAAGATAAAAGTAATAGTTCACAAAGAAATGCAAATAACATCAGTTATAAAGAAATTGAAAGTAAAATAAAAAGTATTCTTTTGATAAGATTACAAACTATGGTGGCATATATCAGTCTCATGAGGTAATCTGAATTTGGGCAAGGTTTTATAGAAGACAATTGCAACTTTTCTCTCTTTATCAACAAAATTGCCTTTGGGAAAGACAAAAGCCAATAGATTTTGGCTCAATTGTTATCAAAGGAATTGTCAGAATGAAGTTGAAGATAATGTTTGTTGTATTGCTTTAAGGACTTAAACTCTTGGTTTTATATTCAGATTTCTCTTTAAACCAGTTGCCCACTAAAGCATCAGAGCTCAGTCTATCCTATTATTTTACTCAACAGAGCTGTGGAGAGGGGAAAAGAATGAATTAGGCTTTTCCTAATGACATTAGTGTGATGTAAGTACAAAAATCCTCAGCCAGGATTTGAATTTACCTTGCCAATTCTATTTTTCCACAGAAAACTCATTCAGAATAATCATAACAGTCTTGGCGGGTTTTAAAGGACTGTTTGAGAATCTCATATTTTTCTTTTGTTTGATGTTTATTGTAAATAGAATTGTTCTTGTTACAAATTTTAAATGAAATTATCCCAATAACAATTGGGAAAACTTAAATTAAAATGTCTTGTTTTATGAAATAAAAAGTTTCTGGTACCTCAATGATAACAACCTCAAACAGCAGTTCATATTTCTAGAAGAGTCAAATCAGTTTTAAGTGTTCCATTATGAAAAAAAGGTCATTAATGTGAAAGAATAATTTTGTTGTTTCGAGTATAAAGATTAAGATTACTGTTTTCAAAGGTTTAAGTTTTGGGGATTTATGATTATAAATAAATAATCACAATAATGAAAAAGAAGACTTTTAATAACTTTGTTGCTATGGAAATAGAAGGAACATTTAGAAAATTTTGGATGGCCAAGTTTCATGTTTATATAAATATAATTTTTCAAATAATAATTGGTATGTTTTAATCATATGATGCAATAATGAGAAATGAGATAAGATATCACATGGAAAATATGATATCAACAGGATATTTACTGTCTACTTTCTTTTGAGTTATTTTTAGTTGAAGATATGACAATTATCATATCTTAAAGGGAAAAAGAAATACTGATTAAAGTTTGTTAGCTTAGTTGATTATAAATTTATTGATAGTTGTAATAAACTGTATATGTGTAAGTAAGTAAAGTAAAGTCGATGGGGCAGCCTAAAGTCGGTATTAGCCAGTCAGCGAGAGAGTCTATCCCCTTTTCAATAGCGCTAGACCAAGGAGATTGTTTTTTAGCATCTGAGGTGGAGCGCCACACCTACCATCAGCTCCTTACTTTACCGCACAGTCCCTGTGCTACTCATACGCTGAGTTGGCGGGGACCAGTATCGAAGTAGGAACCTTGTGGTTTCTAGCCGAACGCTCTACCGACTGTAGTACCAAAAATAATAAAAGTAAATAAAAAAATAAATAAAATGGATAAATGACCTGGTTTTATTGAATAATAGTGGATGTGTATTATTTGGACTATTGTCCTCATCTTTATTGTTATCTGCACAATGTTTCAGCCGATGTGCCCTCCAGCCTTCTTCAGGTATTTCTTGTTGGACTCGGAAACCTTCTCAAACCTTCCCGAGTCTGACAAGAAATACCTGAAGAAGGGAGGAGAGCACATTGACTTAAACATTGTGCAGATAACAATAAAGATGAGGACAATAGTCTGAATAATACAAATAATATCAAGCCTCATCTAAAAAATTCCAAGAAAGAGTGGATGTTCTTATATTTGCAATATGTTGTAAGCTTATTTAAAGAAGGCATTGATTTTTACACTCAGTTTTTTAAATAATTAATGAAGTTTGTAATGTATTGTAAATGTTTAAAAATGTTTGATTTCTTTTTATGTTCGACTCATGCATAGAACATGCTGTGTTAAAGATTTGTGTTTGTTGGCTTAATCCATTTCAGTTAACTGTGGATGAGGGAGTGTCTATGTATAGAAAGCAGATTTGTCCATTAAGTGCTTGGCAACTGGTTGTATTATTCTAGCATTATCTTTTATAATATTAAATCTCTGCATCTGTTTGTAACTGAATTATTGGGAAAACAGGACATTTTAGCATAAATGATAAGGAACCACTAAATTTGCTTGGTGATAAAAGTGAAATTAGTTCTCAGTTAATTTGGCAACCAGAAGCCAAGTTATGTGGCTTGGTATAAAAACTTAGAAAATGTTCAGATCTTACACAAACTGCTACAATTATCTCTTTTGTCTTTCAATGTTTCAAAATCAAATCATGACAGAAAAGATTTTTATATAAGAAAATATTTCTATTTCTTATAAAGACAGATCCTCAGAGAATTTAAATGATTAAAAAGATTTTGAAAAGTGACACTTCTTGCAGAAAATCTTATCTGAATTGTAAACTGAAAAAAATGCATTAAAACTAAAACATTTTTTAATTTGGAAAGCTTTATGTTTTTATATTAGGAAAAAAAAAACTTAGTAGAAATATATATAAGTCTTATATATAAGTCTGTTACCTCTCACTTCATTTGACTTTTTAAAACTTTTCTAAAACACAAAAAAGTATTTCTTTATGGGAAAATCTATTATATTCTCTCATTTATATTTTATTCATTTAATGAGACAAAACTCTATTTTGTTAAGTTCCACTTTAAGTAAAAATAAACAAATAAAAGGAATAGATAAATGTGTTAATTAATTTAGAAGAAGTATATTATAAAGCTGATTTCTTACTATACTGTTGTATACGATGCTATCCTCTCCACCTAGGTAATGCTGGGTAGCTCTTTTAGTTTGAATAAAGACCTTAAGTTACTCATTTTTCTCCTTATTTCTTTATTGGTGCCTCCTGCAAGTCTGGTATTTGTTGTTTACTAAGTTATGATTCATCTGGCACACAGCCCCTAGATTACTTACTGTTATTCAGTGGTCACCTATCTCAGAACTGAACAGGCTCATTGTTGCTTAACTTCAAAGTTTTGATAGAAAACAGTGCTTTCACCATAACTTGACCATAAGTCTTGCAAGACTTTAAGTAGTTAAAGAGCACAAAATTTCTCGAGTAATTTCTGAGATTATTTTTTTCCTACTATTTACAGTACTTGGAACAGTAAAGCATTACAGTAAAATGAATTCCTCTTTGATTACATTTGATAACCCCCCCAAAAAAAACAAAAACAAAGCAATAACCAAACAACACCTTTGTCTACTCCATACACAAATGATGTTCTAGTAGAACATCAGGTTCTTGAGATATGTACATAATATTAATAGTATGTAGCATAATCCCATGGAAGTGTGCATGATGTAATGGTTATTATCATAGGAAATTGACAAGCCAAGTCCAATTCCTAGATGAGGCTATTTGATAAAGGCATGAATCCATCTATTCACTATTAAATAGGGGGTCAAGACTTAAGTATTGGTAAGACAACTGTTCTAAGAGAAGGAAAACACCCTGAATTCAAAATCTGAGATGTGTTGTTCAGGAGAATCTGTGGCATATTGATAGACCATTCTTCTGTTATCAGCTTATTCAAAAAGCTTTTACTACACAAGCCTTTACTACTATAAAGAAATCACCTGTGTTAGCAGTATAGTGGTTCACACCTTTCATTAAACTGTTGGGCACTTATATATGTATGACTGAGAGTTACTATATATCATATCTATATTCATGTTCAAAAAAAATTGTATATTAATGAATATTTTTATATTCAAGAAAATTTACGTGATGTAGAAATAACTGAATAAATATAGAATATTTTATTTCTGATATTTTCATAAATGTTTGTCTCCCTTGCTCTTGCACATAGAACTAGTTTTCCATTGTAAGAACTATCAGTAATCAGTTATGATTTTTGGATTGAACTGTTTTGATACTTTGTTTCTATTCTCAGTTATGTCTTGCTGGAATCTTTTACTATGTTCAGTGTTTATGACATGAAGATCTGTTGAATAAAAAATATTAAGGTGCATTTTAAGTGATATTCAGCATCCCATTCTTTCATACACTGTTATCACATTTGTTAAATCAGCATAGTTTTTATCTGTAACATAGTTGTCTTCACGTATCTACCTCTATCAGGTTGTATTGGTATTTCTGCTTCTCTTTTGGATTGGGTATCTGCTTTCTCTCTCCGTACACATGTGGAGATAGAAAAACATGTCTTGCCCAAATGGGCCACTAGACTCAACTAAATTCTAATTCTACTTTCCCATATCATACCTGATCATGTGACTCTCTTAGCCAATGAGATACCCATTTCAGATGAACCTGAGGTGACACTTTGTCAATCAACACTATGACGATGGTATTTTTCCAGTTTACCGTTATTTTAAATTACTCTACACTGTTTGCTAAAACTGATAGGTCTATCTCTATCCATTATGTAACACATTTCTATAAGATCCAATAAGGTTCTGTACAAATAACATGTATGAATCTGATGCTATTAGCTCAAGTGGATCCATTTTACCTTTGGATTTGCTATCAGATATCAATTCTCTGATTTTGGGTCCACTGAAAATGTTTGCTTTCAATTTTGTTTAACTCTTCTCAATAAAATTTGCTAAATTTTATATTATTCATGAAGTAAATCAAAGGCTCTTGTTTGAAAACAGAAATGTTTGTTTTATTTATTTTTGTAATTGTATGTATGGATGCCGATACATATCAAAATCATTTTACACTGAAGAGTACAGTCATATATTTATAGATTTGATAAAGACTAATTATTTTAAAGTTCTTATTTTTATTTCAGAACTGTTTTAAGTACTTAGAGCAATTCTATTTAATACACTTCTTTTTAAATAGTCTTGAAAAATGTAATATGATAGAGAATTTAATTTAAAATCAGTATTTGCTAAATATCAATTTTTGATGATAAAAGTTATTTTCTTGTGAATATGCCATTTCTTTTTCAATATTTTAATCATTTTTCCATTTTATGGGTTAAGTTTTATAAACTCAACAAATTTTTAATCATTATCTAAAAGGGATATTTAGAAATAAAAATATCTACAGTTAGATTGTTTTTATAGTCTATTCATAAAAGTTAGTTTATAAATGAAGCCTATTAAAATATACAAACTATAAATAATTGCTGAGAAAAATTAAAAAACTGTTGTCTCTAAACTTGTATTGCAAAACATTTGATAGCATTGAAATCAAATCTATTAAATCCAGATTCTGTAGAAAAATGGTATCTATAGTAAAACTACCGTTCTTCTACAACGATGGCTTTGGCATTGAATAAGCCATGAATGTTGATGTGCCATTAAACTAAGAAACCAAACCAAATCTTTTAACTACAGTAATAATATTTTCAAGTCTATAGGACTAATGTATGTGTGCTTTGAAAAACAGCATATATAAAATTGATATTTTATCAAGTTCTTATTACAAGGTTTTAAGATGCAAGTCTTTAAATAAATTTTTCCAAGTTGTTGTTGTTATTATTATCATCATCCTCACCACCACCATCACCATCACCACCAACATCATCATCATTATTATCATTATCATTATCATTATCATTATTATTTAACTGTTATTTTCATGACTTTATTCATTTATATTGCACTTGTTAAGTTGTTTTGGCCAACATTTCAACAATATAATAACTGTCATGTTCAGGATTAAAAAAAACATGGGAGACAGCTATGTATAAACCTTATGTAAAATTGATAGCAAAAATGATAGATCTTTGCTTTTGTTTAATAAAAAATAGGGATTATGTTTCTTGCACTTTTGGTAATAAACACATTTTTTACTATCATTATTGGTAAATAAATCTATTTTAACTTTGGGTATATATTGATATATTTTTGGTTTTGTAGTAGAGTTCTTTGTATTTTGATTTATCAAGTTATTATTACCTTTAGTGTTGAATATTTATTATGAAAAATTCCTTCAATCAATCAGCATAATGTCAATTATCAATTTCAATATTTTAGGAAACTATCATCAAATAAGAAATGACTTTATCAGTTGAACAAATAGTTATAAAACTGTAAATGTAAAGAAATGAAAGACTTTAATGAAAAATACAAATAATAAAGATTGGTACAATAGTTTCAAGAAATAAACTTTTTACAGGCTAAACATACATTTTGTATATTCATCTTAAATTTGAGTGTTATAACAAGTATTTTTCTAATTTTAAAATTCATTTACCTCATAGAATTTCTTGGTTATTTCAAGTTAATCTTATTATAAATAAACTCTATATTCTTAGTACACTTCTAATCTTCAAGGAAATCTATTGAGTCCTTTTGAAGCCAAAGAGGATTTCTTTAAGTGAATCAGATAATTTGCTGGTTGACCAGTATCTAAACTACTCTTATATCTATATCTCAAAAAGTTACTTGATTAAGTGATGCAAGGATTTAGTAGGATGAAAAAAAGATAATCTAGTTTACCTGAGGCCTTTAAGACATTAGATAAGCTTCTTAACAGGTATAAAGGATGTAGATACGTCTGGATTAATACAGTAAAAATAGCTCTGAAATTGTAAAATAGGATTTTTATATGGAAATAAATTTATACAAAAATTATATTTTATAACCTTGTGTTTAGGGTTCATTTTTAAATACATAATTTATGTAATATCCATTATTATTTTTATCAAATTGATAATTTATTCAAATGAGACTATTACGAGTATAGGTATAAAAGATGCTATATTTAAAAAAATGAAAGCATATTTTATATATGACTAGATGCCCCATGTATCTGTTGCATTTCTTTTGTAATAGCAGTTCATGATTATATTGAAGCTTCTGCTTAAGAGGAAATGAAGGATTCTAATTAGCATTTCATAGTTATCACCATTATATCAAGAATTTGAAGGATTGAAGAAAATGTTGTTCAACATGAAGCAGACACCCACAAAATTATCATTTTGTTGAAAATTGGACTGGAAATTGTATTATTCTCCAAAAAAGTAGTTCAAGTGTATGGCTTTAATAAAAGATCTCATTCTGATCAGTTTGGATGAGTTATGGTCTATACAAACATGAGGATTTTAATAATATATAGATTATTTGATTTTGATAATATAGAGATTATTTGATTTTATTATTGTTTCAAAATTCATTTGTATTGTAGGTTTGATAGATTTGCATATAATTTTATTTGTATATTTCTTATATATTTTATCCATGATACATAGTGCAATAAATTTTCACTATGTTTTTCTCACTACCCTTGCTATATTCACTATGATGATAAAAA
This sequence comes from Doryteuthis pealeii, assembly GCA_023376005.1. Classification (NCBI taxonomy): domain Eukaryota; kingdom Metazoa; phylum Mollusca; class Cephalopoda; order Myopsida; family Loliginidae; genus Doryteuthis; species Doryteuthis pealeii. The sequence goes on along the minus strand of CM042159.1, from coordinate 78,849,267 downwards.
AATGAATCTCTCTTATGTTTCATTATTTACTTTAAAGTATACATCAAGCTTTGAAGTTGAGCAGAATCATTTTCGAAATAATCAATACTTTATTTCATCAAAAAACTATTGAAAAAATTGCTTTCCTTTATATGTAGAGAAAGTAACTGGTTATCTCATTTTACATCTAGCAAACAAAAAAAAAATAATATTATAATTAAATGAATGAAGCATAAATAAAAAAACATTTCATAAAAATTTATTAAAAAATTTTTTAGTTTTCTATTTTTCTCTCTCACGCACACATGTATACTAGCAAATGCTTGCTTTTTGAGAAAATGAGCAATTTAAAGGCAAAAAAAAAAAGAGAAAAAAAAAGCATACATAATTGTTGTCCTTAGATCTAGTCATCTTTTAAAATTATTTTGAAACTGAGTTAAATTTTTATATAATTAATAATAATAATAATTCATACAGGATTGTAAACATTTTTATCTTTATTGATGTAAATATTTATTTATGCAACTCATGATGTGAAAGAGTATTATTTTGAATAAAATGTTTTTGAAAATGTTTGCTCTTCATATTATTATGTATATTATCTTTAAAATAATAATTTTTTGTGAGTAGGTGAAATCTTAAAAATACATAAGAAATAGTTGCACCTGAGCACTGTACACAATAAATTTCATTATTATTATTATTATTATTTTAATAAAATATTTGCTTTTAAACGCAATATAGCTAACAGATTTATGAACAAAAGTGTAAAACTGAAAAAGTAAAGGTATAGGCAATGAAATAAATTTACTGAAAAAGAAATGAGAAAAGAATGTGTCCCGTTGTATTGTGGGTAATATACTGGATTGTGTTTCATAGTGAGTGAGTTTGAAATCTAGTTGTGCTATTACGTTCACTATGGGATAGGTATGAATCAACTCTGCCCCCAGCTATGGATTAAATAGTACCACAACTTTTTCTTCAAGAGGGGTTTTGGCATTAAATAACTCACAAAGGTTGATATGCCATAAGAATAAACAAAGAAACCAAACCAATCCATTATGACAGGAACTATGCTAGTATCTCTCATGTTAGGAATGTAAATGAAAAAGGCAACATAGATCTTATTCAGAACTTAATTTTACTCTAAGAAAGAACTATATTTACCATTTTGGTTGGTTATTGTCATCTTTGTTTTAAAGATTATATCCAAATATTTGCTCTCAAGAGCTATACACACCTGAAGCTTCATCCTTGCTTCAATTTCATAACAAATAAAATTGTTCAGTTTATCAATTGTCCGCAGCCTAAAGACTTGAGCCCAGAAAGGGGTATTTTCCCAATCCATTCACCACAGGTAGGATGTGACACATGGTTGCAAATATGGGGCATCTAGAAAGGATCAAACTCACTATTCAGTAGTAATGGATCTGCAAGATTAGCTTGTTAACCATTACGCCATGATGGAATCTTCAAAAAAAGTAATCACAAATGGATAAATTTGGTGAGTTAGCTGGTTATGGGATGTTACAATGTAACCATGATAGTCACCATCTTTTTAAATAAATTTTAATCACAAATACACAATATTTACCATTATATGCCCTGGTGACAGTTTAAATAGTATAGCTATTGCTGCTCAAAAGCATACCCCCCCTTATTCACCAGCGTTGTGTGTGGTTGCAGTTTTAAATCCAGAACCTGCGAGACCCTGTATAATGTATTTATTATAGTATTTGTAGTCAAATCAGACTGAAAACACTGCTAGGGCACAAAAGTTAAATAGTTATGATCCTACTCATTATTCAGATGGGTGACCACTTAGTAAGAACATGTACTGTGTGCCAAACTAAACAAAACTTAAATAAGTAAATAATAACTATAGTATTACAAGTCAATAAACATTTATTGTTCAATTCATTCCTTGAATGCAAATTCCAAGTATAATTTAATGAAAATTAATTTGTTAATCTTCCTTTAACCAAATGCATTATTGTCAGTGTTTTATTTAGTATTTCATAAAATTTATTGATAATATTGCATATATATTTTTTACTAACCATATTCATTGTATTTAATTACTGTATTTTAAAGTCATTCTTTTCCTTAAACAAGATGGCCAGATCAGTGTAATAGAGCAGAAGACTAGACAGCACTCATAGGTAGGTGTTTGAATATGTTATCTTCTTAGGTTAGTTATATTAATAACCATTTATTTAAGTATGGACAAAAAGTAGATTTGGTTTATCAAGTAAAAAATGAGACACATTTTGTTTTTTATTTTTGATATTAACATTACTGAACCACAAATTTGCCATTTTGTTTCACTATGTTCTATCTTTCAGCAAATGCTCTTGGTGCCTTTTGCAGTCTTCCTGGGAATTTAATTTTTTTATTTGTAGTTTCTGTAAAGACTAAAATAAATGGTAATCTGAAGATGTAATATCAGATGATTGAGTAAAAACTTCCCAGCTAAGCTGTTATAAGTTTTGCCTGATCATTAGTGAAACATGTAGTCTAGTGTTAACCTGATGAAATATTATCCTCTTTTCATAACTAATTTCAGACATTATTTTTATCAATTGGTGGTCTAATTGGGAGCAGAACTTAGTTAAATTAATCATTTGGTTATCTGGAAGACTCGCATAGTAGAAGGCTCCCTTCCAATCCCATCATATTTGCAGCATCGTTTTCTTTGAATAAAGATCAGCATTTGGTGTGGTTAGTGGTCATTCATTTTGCTGGCATTTCAATTATTTGGTGTGTGTGTGTGTGTGTGGGGGGTCCCTGTGGCATAGTGGAGGGCTGTGACGTTGTAGTGAGTGAGTTTGAAGTCCAGTTCCTTTATTATGTTTACTTTCAGACTAATACCCTTGGGAAAACCCTCATCTTGCCAGCTATGGGTAAATAGTACCACTACTGTTCTTCTACAAGGATGGCTTTGGCATTGAATAACTCAAGAAGGTTGATATGCCATTAGTATAGTGGTACTATTTAACTCATAGTTAGGGAGATGAGGGGTGTATTAGTTCAAAAGCGAAACTTGAAAGTTGAAACTTATTTACTACAATGGATGCAGTCCAGCACTTTAACCACTACACCCCAAAGACTCCCCGTTCTTTTTGGGCCAACCCAATATATTTTTAATAATTTAAGACCAAATCCTTACCGTTTCTTTATCTATATATATAAAAGGAAGTGTGGTATGTATGTGTCGACGTATAACTTCGAAAAGGAAGGTCACTCGGATTCAAAATCTTGCAGACACCTTAATATCCTTCTAACTAAGAAACACACCAAATTTGGTTATTGATTTTTACTGATTAAGGGATATAATTAATTAATTAAGCCAAAATCAACCGATTTGCAAAACTGGCCATATACCAGCTGCTGCTGATAATAAAATATTGTTCACTGCCTGCTTTTTGTTACAGCGATACCAGCAGTCAAGTATAATTTTAGTAAATAAATTTTGCAGCTCGAAATTTATCGCCTTGATGGTCCAAACTTAAAGATATTTATAAAGTTGGAAAGAAAAGAAAATAATCTTTCTAAAGATGTAATTTGTATGTGTTTTTATCCATTGAATTATTTTTTAGAGCGAGTTAAAAAAATTTTTTGCTTCGGATATGCCGATAATTTTTTTTCAAAATAAATTTTAACAAAAAATCAAATTGTTTTTTATCGGATATTTCCTTCAATCTTTAAAAATTTTATATGGTTACAAAGAAAATAGAATAATCTTTCTAAATATGTAATTTGTATGTGTTTTTATCCATTGAATTATTTTTTAGAGCGAGTTAAAAAAAATTTTCTTTGGATATGCCGATGATACAAAGTATAATTTTTTCATACTAAATTTTAGCGTAAAATCAAATTTTGTCCATATTCTTAAATTGTACACTCACTTTAATTTAAATTGTCATGCATAAAAAATTGTAGAAAAATTAAAATTTATGGTTTACAGTTACATTTTTAAAAAACAAAACAAAAAAACACTATTATAAACCAAAGAAAAAAAAATTGTAATACGGACAATTATAAGTATTTAATTCTTAGCATTTTATTGTTACATTTTAATTTGGTAAAAAAGGAATTAAACGTAATACATTTCTACTATGGAAATCACAGGCAAGGAATCTCACTTAAAAAAATAAAATTGCTCCAAAAAAGTAAACAAAAAGAGATTATTCTTAAAATAAACAAATATAATAATACACTAATTCTTAGCTTTGTTTATCATCAAATCTTTAATAAAGTTTAGGAATGCATTTTTAAAAATAATATCTTAAATGTAAACAAAAAAAAAAATTTCCTAAAATAAACAAACATTCTACTATACAATTCTCGGCGATTTTTTTTTTTATTTTTAAAAAATTAATTTGATAAATCATTTTCCTCTCTTTTCTTCTCTCTCACTTCTGGTGTTCCTAATTTTTTTTAGTCCAGTCATGGATGGGTACTTTTGCTAGTTATTATATAATAATAAAGAAACCATAAGGATTCAGTTAAAACCTTACATGTAAATGATGACAGGATTTTATGATTGACTCTAGTCCCTTTTTCATCATTTGCATTTAATTATGTAAGAAAATACTAAAAGCACTAAAAAAAACCCAGAGTTAAGTGGATGATTGGGCTGTGCCTTTCTTTCTCATCATTATCTTCTCTTTACACTTTTTATTATCTAAGCTTTAATTCACAATATTATTTATTTCATTCATACCTAAATAAGCAATAAGACATCTTTTATATTCATAATATTCTAAGAACAAGGATGAATCCCCATGGCATATGGTACATAGTAGTGAATGAGTTTGATCCACTTACACTATTATGTTCACATTTGGACTAATATTCTTGGGAAAGGTATGAACTCCCTCACCCCCCGCCCCCAGATATGGGTAAAATAGTGCCACTATTGTTTTTTTTACAAGAATGTCTTACGCAGTAAATAATCCAAGAAAGTTGATATGCCATTAAACAAAGAAATCAAACTTACAAACAAATACTAATACAGTGGAACCTCAGTTCTTGAATGACTCTGAAAAAAACAATTTACAGTTTGAACAAAAAATTTGAGTAACAAAGGCCTCAGTTGTCGAACAAATTTTCAGAGCTTGAATCAAATTGAAAACGGAAGTCACACAAATGACTTCCAAGGCAAACTGAAGACGGACGATCAGCTGGTTGAATCTACCCAAGCAGCATCAGTTAACATCAGTACACTATCTTGAATGAGTGTCTGATATTGCTTTTGTGCAAATTCTTTTCTTTGTTTGTGTTTATTCTCTATTTTACGGCTACTTTAACCCTTATTCATGGATCCTAAGAAAGGAAGGAGTGATACTACTGGAAAGGGAAAGGGGAAAGTTGTGAGAACAATGATAGAATTGAAGAAGGAGATAATTGCCAAGTTTAAGAATGGTGTTCAAGTCTCTGATCTTGCAACCTAAAAATAGTGAAATCAACACTTTCAACTTTTCTGAAGAATAAAGACGTGAAAAATGCAGCTGATGTTGTGAAAGGTGTGACAAGTGTTGTTAAGAAGAAAAGGCCACAGATAAAATGGACAAGAACACATAAATCTACTTTACACTATTTCTTATGGGAAATAGTGTTTCAGTTTTCAAACAAATCAGTTCACAAACATAATTTTGGAACAAATTATGTTCAAGAACTGATATTTCACTGTATATCAAGAAAATCATTGAAATTCCTTATTTGTTAATCAAATATTGATAACCTATAAGCATGTTTATCAAATTCACCTTCATTATAAAATAAAAGGGGCTGGTTTAGCTCAGTCGGTAGAGTGTTTGGCTAGGAATCACAAGGTTCTTGGCTCGATACCGGCCCCCGCCAACTCAGCGTATGAGTAGCACAGGGATCTGTGCGGTAAAGTGAGGAGCTGATGGTAGGTGTGGCGCTCCACCCCAGATGCTAAAATATCTCCTTGGTCTAGCGCTAGTGAAAAGGGAATAGACTCCCTTGCTGATTGGCTGATACCGACTTTAGGCCGCCCGACGACTTTACTTTTTATTTTTATAAAATAAAAAGGGACTGGTTTAGCTTAGTTGGTAAAGCATCTTCTTAGGAATTGCAAGCTTCTGGATTCAGTACTGGTCATTGTCAACTCAACACATGAGTAGCACAGTTTGTGTAATCTGATCTATGCGGTAAAGCATCTGGGAGTTGATGGTAGGTGTGACACTCCATCTTAGCAAAACAATCTCTCTGGTCTAGCACTAACAAAAAGGGAATAGATTCTGTCACTATCTGGCTAATACCTACAATAGGCCACTCTGCCGACTATTAAAATAAACACATCAGGATTATTACTTGCTATTTAATTTTTTGAATTTGGTAAGATCTCTATCACAGCTACTATTATTAGTACTGTATTTAACTGCTTATAACTTATGAGACACTTTCTTTCCAAAAAGAGTCCCAGAAAATCACCCCTGCATCTTATAAAGTCAAGGGTCAGCTTTTGGTTTCTGGCTAGTGGAATTCTAGTGCTGCAGTGGCCATTAAATTAAATCACAAACATCTTTGCAAATGTAAACAAGGTGATGATCATTTCTACACCAATAACGACAACTTTTCTCTAAATCAACAATGTATAACAATAGTACTTACTGGTACTTCATATGAAATAACACCAACCAGGAAGAAAATAAAGTGATAATGCTTAACCATGCATTACTTATTAAGGTTTTTAAATGCAAAATATTGGGATTTAATAAGGATCAAAACCTTTTACCTGACATTTCTAGTTTAAACCGTTTATTGATATTTAAAAATACCTGTCCAAATTGTGGTGCATCTTATAAGTTTATACAGTCTTATAAAGTATATTTTTGAAAAAGATATTTAACTGTATGTTCCACATTTTGTATCTTCCTTGCTCTTGAATATTCTATGAAGGAGGAGGATATTGTTGTTGTTGTCATTGTAATAGTAGTAGTAGTAGTAGTAGTAGTAATAATAATGATGATAATAATAAATTAATAATAATGCGTTTGAATCATTAAAATCAGAAGACATAATAATTGATAAATTAAATATATAGAGTTATAATCTTTATTGAAGTTTAAATATACAGGTTATTGTACACAATTTAAATGTCAAAATATTAAAATTTTATTTAATTGTATAAGATATTACTTTTAAAACTGCTTTTGTTTCATTGAGTCTTTATCATATGCTTGTGCTTAAAAATGATTATATCAAAACTTATATTTTATTTTTGCAATTATCTCTATTGACTACAAATTTACTTGCCTTTTAAAACTTCAGTAATTACTAAATATCAACCTTTTAGTTTGTCATTGGAAATTGCTAATTACTTTAACTTGGTGAAACTATTGCCAAAATGATTAGTCGGTGGAGTGGCCTATTTTCAGTATTAGCTGGACAGTGAGGAGTCTATCCCCTTTTCATTAGTGGAGATGTTTTTACGTCTGAGATGGAGCACCACAACTACCATCAGTTCAAATAGTAATATGAGTAAATAATAATAAACATTGAATTAAGTACTTTAATGTTTGATCAGTTGCCTTAGATATTTCTTGCTGCACTGAGCTAATCAATGTATGTTTTTGCTGGTTGGTCTATCCTGGTGTGTCTATGTGTAGGTATCCATGGAGAATGTCACTTATGAATCTTCCCAATGACCTAAACTGAAAGATCCTCTAATAAACTTATTTATTCTGTATTTCTGTACTTTAAATATGTATTTCCATTTCAGTCTTAGATTAACACTAATGGACACAGATTTTGATTCTTAATTATATTAACAAAATAATGAACAATTAATTTAATTGTTTTGAACAACAATCATGCTTTATTGGAAGTTAGTTTAATAATATTTTATACACAAAAGCATTTCTAATATTTAAGTTTCATATTACCATATTCTAGAAGTTTTTTTCCATTAGAATATATTAGCATATAATACAATTGCAATACTTATTTTTACTTCATTGAACATTCTTATGAAATGCTTATTTTGTTGTCATGTTCATCTTTATATTCTGTAAGTTTTTAAAACTTATAGAATATAAATATGTTGTTTAGAATTTTTTAAACCTTAATTCAACTAATATTATAAATACAAAAGTTAAAATTTATGCTTAACTATGTAAAACTTTACAAATATTATTAATAGGATTATGAAATCTGTAAGGATTCTCAGGATTTAATTTACAGAAAGTGTATAAATAATGCATATATCATGGGTAACTTTAACAAAAGAATAATTTCAATCTTTCTAAAAACAGGTAGTTAAAAGACATTAACTTGCAAAAATCTTAATTTTATTGAATTAAACTTTGTGTTAATCATAAGAATAACTGTAGAAAATCAGATATGAAAAATTATTTGTGTTAATTAAAAAAAAGATGAAGAAGTTTATTTTTGTAAAATTGCTTATACTGTAAAACAATGTTCACATTTAATAATTTGTATAAAGACAAATTACACCTTGTTTTTAAAAATCAAACAAAATTCATCTATTAATTTCAAAAGAAAATGTTCAATACTTAGTAATTTATGAATGAATTTATTTATAAATAGTTTATTTTTGAAAAACATTTTGAAAATATATTTTTAAATGTGCTCACTTTTAAAAAATCGAATTTTTTCATATATTGCGCTTCCAGCATTCCAGTGCCAACTACCCTTTCAGTGTTACATATATTCACATATATACATCAACTTACCCTACCTCAACAATACATGCACTATTAATATGATTGTAATTTCATTATTTTCATAAAACTATAGGAATCAAATTTCAAATGAAATATCTTTTTAAATTTAAAAAAAAAAAAAAACAGAATTATATTTCCAGTTTTATTTCTAAGAAATTTGGAATAAATCTCATTATTTTAGGAAAGGCAATTCAAACAATTCTCCAATGGTTAAAAACTTGAAGTTCAATTTTCTCCCTAATTTTCACTTTGGATGTGTAATAGAAATAAAAATGATGGGAATGTCCACCCATTAAAATTTTACCAAATGATTGATGACCATGATGATAAAACCCAAAATTTGTAAGCATATGTCTAAGTCTTAGTCACCAATTATCATTAAAGTTTTTGATTGATTTAATTGCTGTAAAAGTGTAACAAACTTTGTTAGCTTTATATATTGACCATGATCATCTAGTTTTTATACCAGAGGGAATAATTTAGCAAGTCTCATGTTGGCTGCCGTATGCTTGATGATAGAATGATCAGTAGGTCAGAGCTGGGCATGACACACCCTTACTGTCTGTCCTGGATAGCCACCTTACAGGCTCTCCATCTTTATTGTCTGGGCCAATATCACACTTCTGTCCATCACTTCTTGAGGAATAGGTCTTTGTTTGCCAATAGGAAAAAGCTGTTAATTGAGATCAAGGCGTTTGGTGTGCATTTCACTTGCTGTCAATTGTCTATTGTTTTTCTACAGTGGCAAATTTCATTATAAAATTAACATCAAGTAATTGTTATAAAAATAAATTTGACCTTGGAGCATTGTTTTATATTCTTTAAAAATACATTTTTATTAGGTACAGTTAGACAAAAGAATTTCAGATTTGTTGTTGACAATTTTGCAGGGTCTACATTTTTTCAATATTGTTTTTATACAGTGTAAACATAATAACAGAATATATGTTTTAATAATTTAATTTCAATATTTTGTTATTATTTAGGCTTAGAATTTCACCTTAGAATGTTTGTTAAAACAGTATTTAAAGTAAATTAGACACTACCTCTGTCCCATAATATTTGTTACATATGTATGTAAATTTCATATCCTAGATGTAACAACTATTATGCTACAGAAATATTAATCTATTATAATAAATGTGAATATCAGTGTGTCACATTTTTCAACTTTAATTCTAGAGGCCATAGTCCAACATATCATACATTTTGAAATCAGGCTGACTCCATGAACAAATAAAAAGTATTTCAGCCTGAATCCGTGTTTTTTTGCAACAATTTTTATAACTTGGAAATAAATTTGGGAATAATCAGAATTAATTGTGAAATCCAGAAAAAAGTCACCCATGAAATAGAAATAATTGTTTGTATGAAAGGTAAGGACCTATGTATATCAAATTGTCTTTAAATTAAGTGGCAGCAAAATAATTCATTCATTATTGTCATTGTTGGTCCAAAGGCCAAATTAAGAGCCCTCCACAGTAGCTAGCTTAATTGCTGCCCAATAGGATAGCTTTTAAGTTAGTATTTAGATAATATAAAGGTTTTCAGGATTTAATCTTTTATGTAAATTTGAATATGCATTGAAAAGATGATTGTTTCTTTTTTTTTGTATTTTGTTACTAGTATTTGTTTCTTTCTGACTTTTTCAGTCTCATTTTGAAATTTGACTTGTAATATCTCTTCTCTATGATTTGAATATATTAGTAAAATTTTTGGCTCATCTTTTTCATTAGCACTTTGTAAATTTTCTGAATGAGTACAAAAGTAAATCTTCATTGTGATTCCACACTAAAATTTCCTGGAGTTTCCTGACATCTTTTAAAACAATAATCTTGTGGTGTGCATTTTTGCTCTTCAGAAAATTTTCCACAGACCTGGAATTAATCCAAATCATTTCCTTCTTCCATCAAAATCAAAATCTCTCATCAGTTTGGGAAACGTAAATACCTTTCAATATCTCCTCCTACATGATTTCTAAAAAACACACACACACACACACACACACACACACACACACACACACACACTCTTTCTGAACCAGGGACATACTTGCAAGCTGTTTCATTAACTCCAATTTTAAACTTCTTTTTTTTTTAGCTTTGTTAGTGATTAATGATGTATGTTCTTTGAGCCATATAATAAACTGATGCTTTTGGGTCAGTTTCTGGCTACCTAGTGCATACCTTTTTTTTTTGTTTAATTATTGCACTCACATAAAAAACAAGATAGTTTTGAATAACCAGTCTATTGGCTAAATTATATATATATATATATATATATATATATAGTTCAGATTTAGTTATTAATTTTTACTACTCCTTACATTTATTTTTATACTGTTTGAGTCCATTTGAGTTTATTGTGAAACAAATTGACTGTAGAATATTTTAAAATCTAATAAACCTTCAACCTGTACAGTCATAGATGGTTTGTTTAATTATTATATTTATTCTGCAATAAACAAATTTTATGTGAAAATTTAAAAGACTAGTTCTTTTTCTTTTTATCTGTAGATTAAATATGATATTTTAAATTGTGGAACAAATAAATTCTACTGATTTCTAAGATAACCCAATTCTCTTACCAGATATTTCTCTTTACTCTTTGAAAACAGCTGAAGAGCAATGTATCTAATACTATTGACATTATTTTTAAGATGGATTTTTACTTGCTTTTTTACATTCTTAATACATATTTAAGAACAATGAACTTGTATATTATCATTATGACTTGTTTTCATTGTTTAACAGCATATCAACCTTCATGGGTTATTTAATACCAAAGCCATCCTTGCAGAAGAATAGTAGTGTTGTTATTTAACCCATAGCTGGGGGGGGGGGATCAGGGTTTCATACCTTTATTAGTTTGAAAGGGAATGTAATAGCATGACTGGAGTTTGAACTCGCTTATTATGTTATCGCAGCCCAACACATTAGTCACTACGCTATGGGAACTCCCCTTATCATTATGAGACTAGCCTAATAAAAGCTGGAACATTACAACATATAGTGTTTTTACTTTTGCAATGTATTTAATTATATTAAGCCAAAGTAATAGTCACTTTTAAGCTTCCTTAAACTATATTTAACCTAATTTTATTATTATTTTTCTATATGCTTCAGTATGTTTGGTGCCCATTATAAAAAAAAACTTCCTTCTATTTTTTTAATCAAAATAAATCTAGTACATCTTACTTAAATATTTTCTAATATCTATCTTTACCTTTTTAACCAAAAAAAAACTTTTTTTAAATACCCAAGAATGTCTTAAAATTGTACAAAATAAAGGCTTTCATATCTTAACACAAATTCCACACTATAATTGCAAACAGTAACAATCAAAATTAGTGTGTGAATGCATAGTGGATTTCTTAAGGTTGAGTAGATGCATCACAACCTGGTAAACCTGTGTTGCTACCTTTAAAACCGTTGTACCATATGAAAAACAGTGCCTTCAGCAGGTTTATTCACTTGTTTAGTATTCTTTACTTCTGGTAAGCCTCTCCTTTTTAATTGCACACTTGTTTATGTAAACAGAAAAGTTGAATGATATTTATGGTATCAATATAAAAAGAAAAAAAAAAGAAAGAAAAACGGACCTTTTTTTAAAAGTAATATTTTATATTATCTTTTTAAACATTATATGTTGTAAGAACTGATGTATTTTTAAAACTGTTCTTCATATTTTTATTGTTTTGTTTTTTTCATAATATTTAGATAAATATATTTGCTAGTCATTATCAGGTATCATGATATGAGTTAGCACTGTTGCATGAATTAAAATCTAAAATTTCAACGGTAGGGAGTCTCCATGGTATATTGGCTAATGTGCTGGACTTTGAACTCTAGTCATGCTATTATGTTCATTTTTGGACTAATACCTTTGGTAAAGATATGAATCCCATCCCAAACTATGGGTACCACTCCTGTTCTTCTACAAAGACAGCTTTGGCATTAAATAACCTATAAAGGTTGATATGCCGTTAAACAAAGAAACCAAACCAAACCAAACATTTGATTATTAGATAAAGCATTGTCAAACATTAATTGGAAATAAAGCTCTTGGATAAGCTTTTGGAAAGACTTCAGTTTGTATCCCTTTTTCTTTGTGAAGCTTATATTACTGTGATAGCTGCTTCACCACTCGAGCTACAAAGCCCAACATTTACAGATATCAAATCTAATTATATAGTCTTATTTCTTATGGCAGTTACAAAATTCAGGGAAAATAGAGAATAGATCTCTATGTTTAGATTTGATTTTGTGCCCTGTTAGCTCTTGTAGCTGAAATAAGAGTAAACTTTTATCATGCTAAGATAGGATTCCAGAGGAAAACAATAATAGTTTAAGTTTCATTAAAAGGTTATTTTGTATTTCTGATCTGTGCTCTTTACTAATTGCTAGGAAATTACTGTTTGAGTAGGGATCATAAGAAATAAAGAAAATTAAAATGAAAGAAATACTGATAAAAAATTAATGATAACTTGAAAATTTCATAAAAGTTTATTTCTTAAATATGATTTTTATTGGATCTGTTCAAATATTTTTTATATTAGAAATTCCATTGGGTATCATGAAAATATCAAACCCTTATTTTATATCTGATTTACAGAAGGTAATTAAAGGTAACCAAAATCATATAATCTCAAGTGAGTTAGCAAAAATCCTTTTTGACTTCAGTTTCATTTTTTATGAATAAATATTGTTAAAGTCTGTTTTCTTTTTTTTTGTAGATCTGTACAGAATTGAATACTTCAAGAACCAGTTACACAGTGTTAATTTGATTTGCCAAATAATCAGAGGGAACCTTACTGTGCAAGCATGAACACTCTCCTATGAATTATTTCCAATGAATAAGCTTGTATACTGTGTAAATATACATTAAATTTTGCTTGAAACTGGGAGATTAATCTATGGAAACTGTTAAAATTACTAAGGCTTTTTGGAATGATCCATTGGGTGAAGCTCAGACAAAATTCTGGTGCCAATGCTTCAGACTTGGCTGGGAATCCATTGAAAGGGATCCAGATTCCAGAAGGTCTTCAATAAGAAGAACACTTGGAAATATTGACTGTATATGGTATACGTTCAAAGAAAATCAAAAGTTGACAGTTCAAGAATTAGAGAATCTGAGGATTCCATGGACTGTCCATTGAAATATACTGCCTTTTTGAATATTTCAATGAACCATTCTCCACAACTTGTGCAGCTTTTTTTTGTTTTTGTTTTTTGACAAAACATCACTACTCTCCAGATTTGTTTCTCTGCAACTTCTGCCTTTTTCCAAAGTTGCTGTTAAAAGGGAGGAGATTTCAGATCATGGCCAAGGCAGCTGATGGTAATCCCTAAAGCAAATTTTAGAAACCCTTTTAAAGGGATGCAGGGAAGTGTGAGATCCCAAGTGAGGTACTCTGAAGGGTACTAAGGTGTATCAAGGTAGGCTGCTTTTTCATTAATATTAAATGCCTGGATTATTTCTAGATAAATCTCATAAATCAATCAAGCCTTATATTTAATATTTTGCTTGTTAGATGAAAAAAATCTACAATAGATATTGTATTATAATATTAAAAACAAATTAGTTTCGGCCATTTTAAGTTCTCATTAATATATTAATTTATTGATCCTATTCATACAGGTAACATATTTCTGTTTTATTACTTTTACAGTCGCTCTCTCTTCATACAACTCATACCACTTTTTGGCTTGCTTTTTAGTTGTCTTCCATTTTTATTATACTATTATTACTACCACAATGACAAATACATACACATTGGCTTTTTGGGTTCTATGTAAATAGCAGATTCCCTTCAGGAATGTGAGGAATGTATGCAAATAATGTACCAATACTCATAATGTGGTAGTTATCTCCTAAAAAAAAGGTTTATTCTTGGTATAACCATTCTTATTTGTAATATTGTGTTTTTAATTATTTCTGCAATTTTTAAGTGTTTAGTTTGATTTGACTAAAATGATTTTAATTTAATTATTTAAAATGTCAAAATTGTGTAAAATAGTTCTGTTTGTTCAAAATATTCAGATGCTCATTTATTCAGTGGTTTGATTAAATAAAAATAAAATGTTTATTCCTCATATAACCATTGTTTTATATAAAGTAGTATTTTTGAATCAGTCTTAACTGTTGTTGGTTTATTATATTTTTTTAAAAGAAATATTGAGTTAGTGAGAGATGACTACACCATCATGGGTGACATCACACATTATTGGTGTACATTCTTTACATTACTGAAGGGAGTTAAACATTCACATAGTATCCCTTTTTATAATGAATAGAGATATGTTTATGTTAAATATTATCTTGCAGTTGATATATTACAAATAAAACAAACAACAGTTGATATATATTCATTCTTTGCAGTACAATTCAAAGAAATCAATGTCTTGGTATAATTAAAGACAAAAAAAACATGAGTTTTCATAAAATGTATATTTTTAAAAAGAAGAATTGAAGAAAAAATTTTATATAAAAATGATTTTCTTACATGATAGAGAATGTTAATGAGTTTTGGGCTTTGGATATACATTTGTAAAATAAAATCAATTGAAACATTTTCAATGCCAAATGCACTCACATTTTAAAATATACTAAAAAATCAACTAATTGATCAAATTTAATAAAGTTTTCTTTATATTTTTTTTCTAATTCTTTTTTTTGATGATAAAGTTTTTTGAAAATTAATCTAAACCATTCTTTGTGAATTTATTATTTTTTCCAATTCCTATTTATTCATGACAAGTGTCTGGTCATTGCTATTATTTCACTTTTATTCATGGTACATAATCTGGTTGGGGTTGTGACGTTAGTGTGAAATAGTGTGTCTTGGACAGGAATAATCTGGCAGAGTCCATCCCTCTCCAGGTCATTGCTACAATATGTCTAATAATATTTCTTATACACAGCATTTGGAATCTCTGTTAAAAAAAAAGAAAAAAAAAAAAAGGAATCTTAACCAAAAGTGTTAACTTGATAAATCCTTTGTCTCACTCAAATTAAAAATATATTTCTCTACAAAACCTAACCCCTAACCTCTAAATCTAACCAGCCACCATAAATTAATTATAATCTTCTTTTTTTTTCAAGCTAAAATTGTGACTTTTTTCCTAGCCAAAATTGTGACTTGTGTGCAATGAATGAAATATTAGAGAAAACATTTTTGCTGCAGAACTGCAGCAAAAATGTTTTCTCTAATATTTCACACTTTCTCTGAAAAATGAAATCCACTATTTATAAACAAATTTCAGGTAATGATGTTTATATTATGGGGAAATACTTCTAAAGATGTATTTAATAAGTCTAATAGTGACAAAAAGAGATTAGCTGTGTATTAAAATCTTATTGCACCTTCACTTTTTATTGTATTTATTTATGACTGTAGAAGATTGTTTTATTATGATTCATTTTTATTGATATATATTTTAAAGAAATTTATCAAAATATCTATTCTACTAATTCAATAGAATTCTTAAAAATTCTATATTAAAATTAAATATTTTTATACAAAACTTGATAAGATCCCAATTTCACTTCAGATTAGGCAAACCGTAACATTTATTTACAGCATTATACCTACATTATAATGATAGCTATTTATCGCTCTATTCATAACTATTTTTCTTCTCAATTGCCTGTATAGAATTAATGTTTATTATCAGTTATATTTCCAAATTCCGACTCTTGATTCATTGCTTGAAAGTTCTTGTCTTTTATGGACAATGTTTTCTTTAGGTTTTACGATATTGGAACAAAATTGGTTGTTAATTAAATATAAACTTAGTTTAAATGTTACTTTATGTTGCTATAAGAACTTATTAGATGTAGTTTAATTCAACTGATGATCAAAAGTAAATATTTCAACATTATTTTAGCTTTCAATTTCTTTGTATGTATTTATGTTGCAGAGGAAGAGAAAGAAACATAAACATGAACATATTCTTTGACAATAATTATTTATTATAAATCTCTTATAATAAATGTGAATGTCAGTGTGTTATATTTAAAAAAAAAACTTTATTCTTGCCCAACATATACCATTTTAGAATCAGACCACCTCCATGAGCAATTAAAAATCCTTTTAAGTCAAATTCAGACCTGCGATCCTGAAATTTTGGTTTCCCAAGTTTTAATTACTGCAATTTTTTTTCAGCAATTGTTTTTTACATGATTTTTTACAACAATTTTTTTTTTATAGGTTAGAAATTTTAAAATTTATATATGTACTCAATGCATCAAGTATCATTGTTGGGCTGAAGCTAGTTTAAAATATAAGTATTTGTGAATATATATTTTTGCGAATTCATTTTATTTGGTATGGCAAAATTCTCCTGTATCTTTTATTAAAAAGAAAAACAAAATGCTTTTCTACTGTGTATTTAGTTTCTTGCTTTAAAAACGGTATTCAGGAAACTTTAGTATACACCTAATATATCATACAATAAAGGAACAAATGGAATGAGGCAAAAGTTAAAATACAATTGATGTGAATATATAGTTAAATAATATGGTTAAAAAAAGAAATATGCATTTATAATTTTCCAAATTTTCACCTAAAATCAAATGAAGGTTGGATGTTTGCTTATGAATTGCTTATAAGAATTATTGAAGTAATTAGAAATGCAGATTAATTAAGATTAACTATTAAGAGTTTCTTTTGTTAAAAACTGTTTAATTTTCTTTTGTTGTCATTTAATGAATATCAACATTTATTAACAAGGAAAAATAAAAAAAATAAAATTAATCGGAATTTATTGCATTTGCAGGGAAGAAATTATTTCTGAAATTTCTAAATTAAAGTTAAGTATAAGCTGATTGTGTGTGTGTGTGTGTGTGTGTGTGTGAATTCTTAAAATCAGATATCTGAAAATTTTATATGTTGTAAATAAAATCTTATTTATAAGGTGCAGCTAAGTAGCAATGATAAGCATAAAGAAATCTCCAATATGAAAATAGAGAGATGGTGACAGAAAGTTGTGTTTAAAGTTACTGTTTTGAGTCCCTAAGAAATGTGATGAATGTCATTGTCTTACTAAAATCCTTCTTTTCAAAATTGTGTTGAAGACAAAAAATGAACACAGAAGAGAAGACAAAAAAAAGAAATAGTTTTATTAAAAAAGTGAATGTATATGTAAGGATTATTTTTTATATTATACTAGTAGTATACCTGTAGTGCAATATAAATGACGTCAATATTCAAATAATTTTGGAATTGTATTATACTTATGAAATATCAAAAACTCTGCTTTTTCGTGCTTATATTCAATACTTCCTGAATAAATTATGGCATTTTATTTGTCAAGTTTAAAATAATAGAAAATTCTTTTGTTTTATATGTGTTATACAATTGGGAAAGTCCATTATATAGTCATGGTCAATGTGGCAGAAATTACATAGAAAAGTATATATTTATAGTTTTATATATGTGGATTTGTTAATTTTTAAAAATTTCTTTTCATCATACTGTCAGATTTATTCCATTTATTAAATACTCATGTGGATTTGTAAGAAAAATTTGCAGAAATATTTATATATCTAGTTTGAATATCATTGTTGGTTTAAAATCTTTGTCATTTGTAAAATTTTCAAGTATTTAATTTTTTACACATATATTGCTATCATTTTATAATCATTTGATTATATGTATTATTTTTGTGCTATTTTAAGATATATAATATGAAACATAATTTTAAAAGTTTTAAAATAATCTTAAATGCAGATATATTTTTAAAAATTGCATTTTCCTGTGTTAACATAATTGATCAATATCTTGGATGTTCCTCCTGTATCCAGGTGCATCATGGGTAAAATAAGTAATTTTTCTTTTGCATTTAATGCCATGGAAAAAAATCTATCTAAATCAATAGTTGATACAATTTATAATAACAGATTGCTACTCAATTGAAAAAAACAAAATAAACAAAACAAAATGTAAATGGGAGCTGAGAAATAGATTTATAGAATATCTAATTATTAGTAGAGTAACTT
>CM042159.1:78795569-78823069 GCA_023376005.1 Doryteuthis pealeii | reverse complement strand
AACTTATAAAAATTGTTTAGTTATTTCCAGGTAATTTCTTTCCTATTACTTACCTTTTTCTTACTGTTATTTTCTCAAGAGTATTATTATTAGCTCACAAACAACAATGAAGCTGAACCCCTTAAAAAAAACTTTAAAAAACAATAATTGTTTTCTACTCAATTAGATATCATTTATATTAGTATTCTTCAGCAAAATATCTTGGGCTTTCTCTATGGTCATTCCTGTTCTTTTGTTGTGTGTGCAATCATTAACCCCTTTTGACCCAGTATCACTTTCTAATACCCCTTGTGGTTGAAGAAAGTATGGGGTTTCCCTTAGGCCACATGATTCAAATACAAAAGAGGTCTTTCTATTTCATTTCAAACATTCAGTAATCTCTTTTTCTTCCTACTAAAAAAAAAAAAAACATAAACTTCCCTTCACTATTTAACTAGATTATAGATAAATTAACAATTATAAGTTTTTTTTTTTTTTTACTAATACATACCTTTAACTTATAAAAAATCTAACTTAAAAAGCAATCATATAAGATTAGAAAAAGATTAACTCTCTATAGAAACCCATATAAAAAATGTTTTTACTTGTGTCAATTTTTCTTATAGTTTTTTTTCTTAGGAAACTGAAACCAGAAACTGTTTAGGCAAACCTCTTTCAGTGTTATTTTTTCACTTCTTTAGAAATGTGTATATATTTTTTTTTCAATTTCCTTCCCAGCCTGCAGTATAAATATACATGATACATTGCTATAAGAAAATCTTTCTATTGTCAAGTGAGGAAACTTTTCTCCTATATTTTTTTCATTCATAAACTGCTCTTTTTAGTGATCTACATAAAAAAACAACAACAAAATGCAAACAAACAAAAACAAATAAAAAAAATGATAGTCCTAAATTCTGGAGCACAAGGTATAAGAAAAGAGAGGGTGCTGCAGAGCAACTCACCTCATTACAAAGTCTTATAGTTGCTTTCTAAAATTATTATATTATATTCATGCATATCAAACCAGTAGAGGTAGTTCCCTAGAGGTAGCTGCAACACTTCATTTCCTTGCCCCTTATTCCTTTTTTTTTTTTTTTATTACTGTCTTCTTTTTTTTCTCCACTTTTCTCTTCTTTCCTTCTTTGCAGTCATTTTGCTCTCTACCTTTTTTGCTGCTTTTATTATTATTATTTTTCCTCTTTTTTTAACTCCATTTTTTTTTACTAATATTTTTCCACTTTTGACCAGTTTCCTTACTTTCTCTTCTAGTATTGTTTTGCTTTTTTAAGTTTTTTTTCATTTTAGATTACAGCAAAAGAATTACTGCAGACACCTAGTGTTTGGATTTCAGTTGTAAGGATGAATGAAATTATTGGAGTGGCTGAGTATTGTGAATGATTCAGGATATCTCCTCCCCTGTTCATATATCCATCCAGCCTCAGCAATCCAACATCCCAGATCCTATTGTACTTAAGTGAGGGGCTCTTCATTCTTGTGTTAATTAAGCAATAGTTGAGCTTTCATCACCTGTATGCTCACTTTGTTCTTTGCTCCACTGGATTTCAAAAGGGAGATCAGTTGTTAAAAAATAAAAGAAAAAGAAAAAAAAAAGTCTAAAAAGTGAAGGTGAAATTTTTTATTTGGGTCTTTTTGTTTTGACCAGAGTATATTAAAAAGAAAAGAAATCAGTAAATCAGTGAAAGTCTTAGCTATCAGCTCTTCTTAGCTATAAACTTTGTAAATGAAGCCTGGGCCTGATGCCAGTGCTTTTTATATAGAATCTGTAACAGCAGGAGATTGGCTATCAAGTACTCAAGTGGGCGGAGCCAGCATTCACGAAGCTGGCTGTCCAGGATGGTGATAGGTCGTGTGGCTTGGGACCTGGCATTGGCACAGCTATTCTACTGCTAATGCTGCAGCCCATATTTTCTGACTGCCAACATGCTCTCATCTGAAATGCACCGAGTTTAATCTGGCACAATATCTGTAGTTAACATATAGATATAGATGGAAAAAGGAGAATCTGTAGTAACGGCGACGACAACAATATTGTCAACAACTTCAGAGATTCACTATCATGCGATCATTTTCAGTTTTTAATTTAAAGGACACAACTGCAGGTGACAAAAAAAAGTAGAGAAGAAATCTAATTGGAGTGGTATGTTGTAGGTGAACATCTCACAATTGTCTGTCACTGAGACACACATACACACACACCTGCACTCATACACATACACACACTCACACAGACCACGCTGTTACAACACAACATTGCACAGGTAAAAACAAACGGAGATATCTACTAATATCTTCACATACACAACTATCTAAATATCACCACATCTATATTTATCTCTCTCTATATATATTTATATATATATATGTATATATGTATATGTAAATATAAATATATATTTATTTTATTTATCTATTCATATATATATACATATATATATATACATATATATATTGTGTGTGAGATACCTGTGTGAACTGCATTGATGGTGGACGACTGGGTTATCAAAACTATGTATGCTACAAAACGACGAAGGAGGACTGTTAAAAGGTAAGATAAACACCTTTTATCTCACACTCTTTTTTGTAGGTTTTTACATCAATTATAAATATTTTATAAGGGATATAAGTAAAGTAGCTTATTGGAAAAGAAGAATTATTTCAAAACTTGTACACTTTTCTTGTTTGTTTACATTCTTTGTTTTTTTGGTTAAGTTCAGATCATTTACTGAATTCTTTTTTATCTGAAAACTAAATGAATCAATTGATTTTAATCATAGTTGATTTTTACATTTATTTATATGAAAAAATCACAGTTGATTTATTAGTGAATGTTTCAGTTCTAGTTTAGGGTTCTCACATGTTTTTAGAATTGTTATTTGGGTCATTATTGACTCACTAAAAGTTCATCTATGTTTTTATATATTCATTGACCTTGTCAATCGTTGTCACAATGTGACAAACATGTGTGTAATCTTAAAAATAACATGTTTACATTAAGTGGAATTTACTAACAATTTCTCTAAATCAATAATTTAATTTTCTTTTCTGAAATATTTAACTAGAAGTCCACCTATATTCTTTAAAAGTTACATCATCAAATTTATATTAAATATGAATTTTAAAAATATTTCTAACATTTTTCTCATATGAACTATGAATTAAACATATTTATCCCTTCCCTTAAAAAAACAAAACAAGAAACATCATCAAAAAGGAGATATCTTATATCATTGATCCATATAGATAAAATTCTTTCCAACTTTGAAATAATTATGGGTTAGATTTAAAATTGATTTAATTTATGTTGTGTAATGTAATACATAGTTATAAATTAGTTAATTTAGTACTTTTAGTATATAAAAGATTTTATTTGTAATAAAGTAGCGAATTATTTCATGATTAGTGTTTTTATTATTGTTAATTTCTTATTTTTTATGTCAAATATTGACAATAAGCAAAACTGAAAGCAACACATTGTAAAAACCAGAGTTTTTCTTTCTATTAAATGGTAAATTAAATTTTATATTTGAATATACACATGACCCATAAGAGAACTGATTTTAATCAAAGTTTTAAGTGTTTAGGAAGAAAATATAGACACAATTTAAATTTTGTTCTTTTAACTTTTATAAAAAAAGAAAATTAACTATAGAAATATATAAATACAGAACAAATAACTATGCAAATTAAAATTATATAAAGAAATGATTTTTAAATTAATTATTGCACTCAGGATCTAAAAATAATAAGCTTATCTTGAATATTTGTACAAAATTTTATAACTTTTCAATAACTTTTAGGCCTGAAAGAAAAATGTGTTCATCTTGCAAAAGATATATTTTGGCCTGGGAATTTTACATCAAATATAAATTTGCTTATTTCAAAAATATCTTTTTATTAGAATATTTAAAAAACAATAATTCAAGAAAACTGAAATAACATTAATTTATTTCCATGTGATATTTGATTCTGTTTTCATAATATTCTTATTATAATTATAGAATCTTATGTTTTAGATTGCATTTTTATATCTTTCATTTCAAAATTTATATTACTCTCTTAAAGATACTTAAATATAAATTGAACTGTACATTATTAAACAATTATTTAAATAGCTATATGTATTATATCAGAAAATATATAAAGATTGTATTTTTTCTTTTTTCTTTTTTCTTATTATTTAAAACAAAATGTTCTAAAACTGATTTTTATTTTCATATATATATATTTTAAGTACTTTTTCCAATAACTTGTACCAGAATTTATTAAAAGATTAGGTACTTTATGTCTGTATATTGTGGAATTCTTTCAGTTTGAGCATTTTTTATTTATATATAAATATATATACATAAAAAATATATTTATTCTTTTAATTTTAATTTCTTATATGCAAATTGCATTTGAATGTTTATAAATAATGAAGATTTTAAATTTGATAAAATAAAATAAAAAAACATTTGCAATAAAAACAAGGTGCAATTTATCAGTATTAATTTCTTATCTCTATTTTCTCCTTCAGTTATATTGTGTTTAAAATAACAGAATATAATCTTAAGAAAATAATAATAGTAATAATAATATTAATAATATAATAATAATAACACCTATGTTTTATAGATTACATAAAAAATCATATTACTTTTATTTATAAATATCTATTGTATAAATTAAGGTTGTTCTTATAAATTCATATTGTCTAAACATTCAACAATCAAATTTATATTTAACACTATGCAGTTTCATTCATTTTTTGAAAAATATTATAAAATATGAAAGCAACGGCAACTAATAATTATTACTTTATCAAATACTTATATATTTGATAAATAATATCTTATTTTTTAGGATATTAAAGAGGTGCTTCGAAATATATTTGTATAAATCTTAGTGCTTCGAAATATATTTTTATAAATCTTAATGTTATGTGTCTTTAAATATCAAGCGACTTTTTGTTGAAAATTTAATAGATTTCATTTACTTTATATCAGATGTTAAAGATCTACATATTGTATTAAAAATAATACAAAGTGGAAATCAACAAGTTGAAAGATTAATTCATACTTATCATTGATCGATGATTAGGTCTATTTAAATTGTATCCTAAAGAAATATTCCTTTTTTTATAGATAGATTTCTAATTTCAAGAAAATTATTAAACTAGATGAAAAAGTTTCTTTAATGCTTGATTCTAAAAGTAACATTAATTGTTTATTTAATGTTATTTCTTTTAAATGTTTTCATTATCGGCAGAAAACTTATGTTGAAATATTAGTGTAAACATATTCCAGGATACAGAAACTGGTTTCTGTGATAAAAATTCAAAGTAACAGGTAATAACTTTTACCTGTTTATAACTCATTTGAGTTTCAGATAACTAAAATTACCAACAACTTTTTGATAAAAAGATGTTTTGTTTTCAGTAATTTAAAAAGTTGGTTTTACCCTTTTTTAAATATAGTGACATACAATAAGAATTATATTATTGATACAGAATTATATTATTGATACATTAATGGCATGTATCAAATTTGGACAAGTTAAATGTTAAATTACTTTTGGATATGAAAAGATAGGATTCTCTTATTTGTTCAAACAAACTATTTTTTTCATCTTATTTATTTATTTTGATTTTGATTCTCAGTAACTGAATAAATTAATTTGTCATCTTGTAAAACCATGTAATGGTATTTGCTTCTTTTTGAATCATTACTTTTAGGAGAGTGAAATTAAATTGTATAAATAAATTACTATGTTTCATCAAGAAAAATAAAGTAATTTTATTTATTGAAGACAGTTTATTCCTTATTTAGAAAATATTCCCAAAATACTGAAAAGGAAGTTTAATTTTTATGAAGTTTTTGATATTCATTGTGTATTCCTAAAGAAGCAAATGTTTTCCAAATACAAACAAATTTAATCGGTACATATACTTGGAATTTTATCAATATTTAGAGCTAATTTTGAATATTTATATTTGATATGAAATTGATTTATTCAAATTACATTTTAATCAATTAAATTATTGTTTCTTAATTTCATTTTTCTTTAAACTAAATATATTTTGATATGAATAGTTAATAGTTAACTAGAGGCTTTTACAACTAGTTTTATAATTTTGTGATTCCTTATATGGATCTTAAATTAAAAGATATGTTAAAATTTCCTAATATATTATATCTACAAACTAATTTTAAAAATTTAAACCTTTTTTATTATTTTGAGGAACTTTTATAATTTATATAAAATGTATATAACTTAATTTTATAATTATTAGATATGTATTTCAAGATATAGTCATTTTAAAATTACTTTACTTCCTGCATATGATTTGGTGAAATTGTTATGATAAATTTAGGTAGTAGCATTATAACATATTTCATTACAATTCATATGCTGATAAATTTTTAGTTTTAATTCAGTTATTATATTATCTTTATATCTTTTGATAATTGTAAATATAAATTAGAAATACAAAATATTTATTTAGAAAAAAACCCTGAATATTTTATTGAAATTCTTTCACTGAATCGGAATGTTAAATACATTCCGATTCCAAACCTTCATTATTTCAGTTGGGTATTTGTGAGAAAATTACTTGTTGCTTAGAATATTTTATAAAATGAATTGAATGATAATTTTCTCAGTATTATTAATTCATTTTTCTTAATAGAATAATAGATTTGTTTTCTTCATTGATTTTCATTAGCTGATAGTTAGAAAAGGCAAATCAATTAAGTAGATTTGACGCATGACCACCTCCTTTGACATCAAAGTGTTGTCATTTTTATTTAATAATCTTATTTGCTAATAATTTATTTTCTACTTGTTGCTTCCTTCATTTTAAATATAATACCTTTATTCAAAGATTTCTTATTTTGTTTATAATAATATTTTAAAAAATATAAAGAATTAAACATTTTACTTCTACTTGAGTTTCAATTTCATCTATCAATTCTTTTTGTTTTATTTACATTCAATTACATTGACATTTTGTTAATTTATTCTTGTAAAATCCAAACATCATTCCTGTAATGATATTTAGATATTTTCTTTTTAAATGAAATATTTATGTAGATTTTCAACTGAAGCAAAAATAAAGCAATTAATAATTAAATAAAATTGATTACATCATGATTTACCTAATGTGAAATAATTAATTTAGCAAACTATATAAGCATAAGAAAATATAAATTATATTCAAAATGAATTTTGATTTTATTTTGGTCAAATAGTTTTGAAAAAGAGCTACTTTAATGAATCAGCAAGTGAAATAAATTCACTACAGAAAATATTATCTTTTTCCTACACCATGAACAAGTTCTTAAAATAAATGCACGTTTCATTATTATTTTAACATGTAATATGAAAAAGAATATAATGTAAACTTATTCTATGATATATCTAAAATAATAGAGAAATTTTAGTATCTATCTTAGAATATTTTAAATGTATTTCATTATTCAACTCTTCATTATTTTTAGGCTTTTTACTTGTTTTCTTCACTTGTGCATTGAAAATAAGAAGTAAATTTTAGTATTTTATTCTATAGTTTGATTATAGTTTATATTTCTTATATATTTAGTTTATATATATCTTATATGATTTAAATGCTCAATTGTTGAATAAATAGCGAATGAAGAATGTGAAAATATAATGTAGGTATTAAATATGATTTTTGTAAATATCTGATTTCCTAATCCTTTAGATAAAACTGTCACATACCACTGTATTTGATGTTTGTAAATAATATATATATATATATATATATATATATATATATATATATATATATATATATATATAATAATATTTGTATTTGGTAAATAATTTACACTCTTCATAAAACTTTGCTTTAGAAATAAAATAATTCAAATTTGGAATATAGGTTTTATTTGAAGTAGTTTCCTGAAGAAACATATTTTACTGGTCAAATATTGTTTTTTGTAATTTTCAATATTGCACAAAATAGTAATTTTTATGAATGATATAAAATTCTTCCAATTATGATTTGTTCTTTTACAATCAATTTCTTATTTCATATATAAATTAACTATTCTTTATTCATCATTGAACTATTCAAAAATTAAATGATATTGAAGTTATTTATAATTCTTAATACAATATCCTAAAATTGCTTATACTTTTTCATCGTGTAATTTTGATATTTTTACTTAGTTTACACATTATATTCTTGATATATCTAACAATCAATTTGTTTTTCAATCTGTTTTTTAAAGAATGTATTCTATTTTTATAGAATATCATATTTTAAAAACTTGACAAAAATTAACAGAAAGAACTATATTTCACTTAAAGAGGCCAGAGAGCATGATTTAAGGGAGCACTTTTTAACAAAATTACCAATTTTACTTGTTAAGATTATTTTAAAGTCATTTTGCATCATTGAACAAATGAATAAAAAAGAAATCATAGACTTTCTAATTAAGTATTTAAGTAACTTCAATCCTTAATTGAATTTAATAATCCAATTTTTACTTACGGTTGTTGATTTCTAATGCCGTAAAGCTCAATTACTTAAATAAGTTTTAGCTGAATCTACACTAGCTAAATAAAAAGATTCGTACAATTGTTGTATACTTTTTATATAAAGCATTCACAAATCGATTAAATTCTATCTTCCAGAAATATTTATATGAAGATATATTAGTAATTTTCAAATTGAGAATCAAAAGAAAAATTACTTTTGAATCATAGATATAGATATTATAATGATTTGTTTTATATTTAGATAAAGATGATTAGATTTGATTATTGTAAATAAAGAATAATTATTTGCACATCTTTTATAAGACAGACTAAGGAAAAATAAATGATTATAGATATTTAATTTTCAAAAGTCTAGAATATTGAAATATAAAAAGTCCAAACTTGATTTATACTGTGAAGAAAAAGATTTATTTTTTAAAAAACCATCTAAGGTAGAAAAAAGTATTTCTAGCAATAAGATTTAATTTTGTATTTATGAAAATTATTTTAATCATAAATATTCTGAGGCATGTTTTTGATGAAAAATTTTAATATGAATAATTATGTTATTGATATAAAGATAAGATATTTAAATAAGGGTTTAGAAGTATTATTTTATAATAAAGATTTGAAAGAGATGGTATTTGTTCATTTGTTGCAAAGTAAAATCATTTTGATAGAAAATATTCTATTTCTGATCTTGATATTTCATAGTTTTTGAAAAAGAAATTGTTGTTATTTATAAAATTAAAAAAAAAACGTATTATACACCTTTTCACATTTTTATTTAACTTTTTTCATTTGTTTTATTATTTATTTTTGTAAGTTAGATAAAATTCCTTAAATGTGTTGTGTAATACAAAATGTGTGTGTTTATAGATATATATTATTTATCAGTGTGTCTGAAGTCAATGCAAACTTTAATTTTTGAGTGCTTTTTAATAAATGAGTGTGGAAATTTTGCACGTTTATTTATTAAAAGTCAAGTAAAATTATTTTCATATTATTTAAAAATTTTGTTATAATGAATATTGGGAAGTCGAAATATATATATATATATATATATATATATATATATATATATATATGAAGTAGTCAAACAATGTATTTGAAATGGCGAAGGCCGACAATTTGTGGGAGATTATGTGCTTAATTAAAGTCATACCTATATATATATATATATATATATATATATATATATATATATATATATATATATATATATAAAGCATGTTTTAATGATGAGAAAAGCATTTATTTTACGCAACATTCCCTTTCATTGTCAAGGCATTTAATTCAATAGTGAATATTAGTCATTTAAATTTAATGTTATAGAATGAAAATTTCAAATCAAAATTCACCTAATAGTCTGATATTATTTACAATTAACTTTTCTTTTTAATATTATATTTTGCCATGAATAAATGATTTTATTATTAAAATTATCAGATTTTTACATATTACCATAGTTTTTTTTAAAAACCATTTTGTATTTGTTTCTTATATTTAAGATATAGGAGTATTTTATAATTATACTAAGGGAATTATTTCTAGTAATATACATACTTATACAAGTATAACATAGACTAATACTAAGTCCTTTTTTATCTTCTAGGCAATCTATAGTAACATATCTTCCTCATTTCAAATCTGGTGATTAAGATTTAAGCTTATAGATTAAATCTATTTTTTTTTTTACCTTGAATATTTAAGGAAGTAAATTTTATCCATTCTGTAAAATTCTCATAATACTAATTCCATATGTTAGAAGATTTTAAGTGTAATTTAGCAAATACTCTTGTAGTTTTTTAAAAAATTGAGATTTTTTTAAGAATATTTCATTTGCTGTAAAATTATTTTATTAACTTATACAAATATATGTGATGGAATGTTCTTGAATAAATCTTCCGTTGTTTATCGTTTTTTCAAATCATATTCCCTCCGGTTAATCATCACAAAATACAATTATCATTTTAGACTAATTAAATAGCAATATTAATAATACATTACAATAATATTACAATTGATAGTAATAATAACAAAAATATACTTTTTGGGGAAATTTGCTTGAAGTTAATTTTCACAAAATATAAATCTGTATTTAACTAATACACAATACAATAAAATTCACATAGTATTTGGGTAATACTTTAAGGTTTTATTATCTTTTAAGAATTGAATAAGCGGGAAATGTTAAATTGTAGAATTCTTTATGATTATTATTGGATTTATGATGATTAATAGTTTAATTGGGAGAAACATTCTCTTTGGTTATAGCAAGTTAAACTACTTATTAGATATAGAATATTCTGTAAGTTCTATAATTATTTTAAAGATTATTTTTTATTCTGTAATTGATTCTTTTTATTATCTTTAATTAACACTAAATGTTGATGATGGTTTCATTTAAATACATTTAATAAAATAAAAATACTTTTAACATAGTTAATAAATCAGTTTTCAATATGATGGTATTGGGGACGTATGCAATTTTTCTTGATATTTTTGATTAAAAATATTTTTAGGAACTTTATTAATTAATTAAAATTTATTTTAAAAAATTCTACTTCATACTAAGTCTCTATACATTTTGTAAGTATTATGATACTTATATTTTGTATCCACTATGATATCTCATATATTATAAGCATTATGATATCTCATATATTATAAGCGTTATGATACTTATATTTTGTATTCATTATGATCCTTATATTTTGTAAGCATTATGATACTTATATTTTGTATTCATTATATCATATATTATAAGCATTATGATCTTTATATTTTGTATTCATTATATCATATATTATAAGCATTATGATCTTTATATTTTGTATTCATTATATCATATATTATAAGCATTATGATCTTTATATTTTGTATTCATTATATCATATATATAAGCATTATATCCTTATATTTTGTATTCATTATGATCCTTATATTTTGTATTCATTATGATCCTTATATTTTGTAAGCATTATGCTACTTATATTTTTTATTCATTATGATCCTTATATTTTGTATTCATTATGATATCTCATATATTATAAGCATTATGATACTTATATTTTGTAACCATTATGTTACTTATTTTTCATTATAAGGTTTAAGTTTTCCAACCATATATTTATGTTATATATTTTGTATTTAGTGTTCAATGAAAGATTTATATTTCTTAACAGTATAATTTATACATATAACCAATGATAGATTTCTTTTTGTTTAAAGCAGTTTTTTGTATTTATAATAGATTTTATTCTCTAAATGATTAGAATATTTTATAAATTTAGATTTGTAGTAAGGAAACTTTAATCATTTACTAAGCTGAGCTAATTTTGGCATAAGGCCATAAGTATGGGGCACCCAGTGAGAATTAATTATTAACAATAATTTGCTAGCCTAGTTCACTAATTATTACACCACGTGAAGTACCCATTGTTGAAAGCAAACAGTAGTTTAAAAATATATTTAAACATTTATATATATTCTTTAGCAGAAATTACTGAAATTATGTTATTGTTTTTACACATTATGAGTTTATGGATATTTATGTTTACTTTACAAAATTCTTTTTCGGCAAAAATTCTTATATAATAATTGTTAATTTCAATTTTTTAGAAATCACATAAATTTGGATTAAATTTAAAATGGTATCAATTTTTATTATTGAAAGGTGTTGATGAGATGAAAATTTGCGTATTTTTATTTTAGGAATTTGCTGCTGCATAAATTATATTTTTTATTAATTAATTAATTAAAAAATAATTTATAACTAATTCTTAAAGAATTATAAATGTATATTACCGTTGTTCATATTTAATTACCAGTTTTTAACTGCAGTAGAGTATCTATTCATTATTCTTATAAATTCAGTTAATATCTTCATTACTTTTATCAAAATTAAAATCATTTTGAAGTCTTGGAGTTTTTTTAACTCCAAGACTTCAAAATGATTTTAATTTTGATTAATTAATTGTTTAAAATTCTTCTTATTTTATTGTTTCTAACATTTCTTTACAATTTTTTGGTTTATTCACATTGTCATTTCAAAAATATCTTTTACGGCATTGGAGGTATTTTCCTTTGTAAAAGATGAAACAACTTTTAAACTGTTTTTCTTTATAAGGCTACGGAGACTTTCTTCTTTTACTTTTTTCTATAATAGAGGAAGTAGGAAGTAATAACGCAATCGCTCTCATCTATTTACAGGTGAGATATAATTTGAGTGATGTGGAATGTGGATTAAAGAGTTTTTAAAGAAACAAACATATAAGCTTTTGTTTCCATCCAATAAATAAGCAAATAAGCTTTTGTTTTCAATAAAGTGTTAATGGTGAAAAAGGCCAACAAGAGGATCAGTTGATAATCTCTCTATTTTGACTAAAGTTGAGGGAAAATAGAATTTGTCTTGGCACAGTTCAACAGGGGCTAATCTTTACAAGCCGGAAAATGATTAGAAACTTATTAGAAAGATATTGATACCAACCAAAATATTTGAATACTTTTTCAGGATTCAAACAATAAAGAATAGAAAACGAGGGCTTACTTGTTATTAACATCGTACCCTACTTTAACATTATCCTCATTTCTTACTCTTAATTGATATATATTAATTTTGTAGATTATTTTCTTTTATTTCCTCTGTGAATGTGTGATGCGAGTTGGGGCCCGAGTATGAACGGATCTTATCTTAAGTTTAAAAGACTAGTTGTACTTTTGATTTATCATTGCGTTTTTTAGAGACTAAGTTGATATTTATGAACAAAAATTACCAGCACACCTTTGCAGGTTTATGTATTTTTCGTTATGTATGTGTATGTGTTAAAAAGAGAGAAAGACTGAGAGTTGTATTTGAATGTGGTTCCACAGGATGTAAACATGCTAGCATGTGCTCTAACCTCACCCCACTACTTTTGACATGGGTGGCGCTAGCTTCAAGTGATAAATACATAATCTGCCTCATGCTTGCAGCGGAGCAAGGAGGGGACGGGTGAAATAAACAAGGTAGTTTGAAATTGTCCTTCCTCTTATGACCCCTCCTCTTCCTTCCCTTAAACCTACCTTCCTCCTCTCTCACTCACTCTTCTTTTCTTAGATTCCTGTTCCAGTTATTCGGTCTTATTCTCGTTAGTCCCTTATTCATTGTCAACATTATTAATACATTAATTTTCAAAATGTTCTTTGATGACAAGTCTTTAGTTTGTGCTTAGTATGTTCAAAACTTCTTTTCTTTAGTAGAGACCAATATTCATCACTTTGCAATGACACTTGACAGCTCGTACCTACCTGTTGTTTTTTTCGGCTTAACATTTTTAAGGAGGTTAATCGTAAAGACCTTAATAATAAATACTACAACTACTACTACTACTACTACTACTACTAATAATAATAATAATAATAAAAACAAAACAAAACAAACTATTAAATAATCATTCAAATATATTTTTAAATAGATTTAAAAAAAATATAAACATGCTTCCAAGTATACTATTTTTATTATCCACTAATAATTTAAAAAATAAAATATTAGAAAAGAATATTAAAATTTATTTACATATCTAAAAAAGTTAAATAAAATTTAATAGTTTTAAATTTTAAAATCAGTTTCTTTTTGGTTTAATTTTAAGTAATTTTCTCTTGTACTTAGAAACTTTTGCGTCTTTTTACCTGGATTAAAAACTGTCAAATATTAATGAATTTAATTTTGGAAATAGGAAGATCCCGGGATCCAGAGTTCAATAAGTTTCTTCTTCTATAGTCATTCCTACCTTTTGTCTTTGACAAAGGAAATGAAACCTGAATGTTTTTTTTAAGTTCAAAACCGTAAAAATATAATTTGAATTAAAATAATTATTACAGTACAATTGATTTCAACATGTGTGTCTGAATTTTCTCCGGTTGCAACTATTTGCGTGTGTGCTTATTTAAGTCAGTTTTTCATAAATGATCTGTATTTCTTAAATTTTGATATTTATTTATTCTTGTTCAAATTTATTTGTTTATATAAATCATAAATTTAGAAAGCATAAAAAACTAATCTTATCAAATTAGTTTAATATATGCATAAAGAACCTGGCAAATAATATTCATCTTTTTAGTAAAGCTGTAATCCATGTACATCACATTTTACTGTTTTATTAATTAAACGACTATTGAAATTTGTCTATTGAAATAAGAATAACAATTTGTTTTAACATTCCATTACATAACTTTTTTGTATTATTCATAGAGATTTTTATTTTATCATTAATTATTTTGTTTTTTTGACAGAAAACTAAAATAGAATAATTTTGTCATTTCTTATATTATTCCAATTATTCAGACTAGAATTTTAAAAAGTATTTCTTAGAGAAAGAATTGAATTTTATTTAGCATTTTTCTACTAAGTCATTTGAATGTAGTAACTTCAATTTGAACTGTGTAAATTATTTTTTAAATTTTCGTTTCACATAGATAGATAGAATATTTAAGTTATCGGGTATTTTAGCAAGTTTTTTTTTTAATATGATTAACTGAATATCAAGTAATTCCAGTAATTAAATTTCAGACAGTCTCGATTTGCTTTAAAGTTTATTAGAAATTATAAAATGAAATAACAAATCATATTTACATATTTCTATAAAGGATATGTTTGGTTGCTAGAAGAAGAGTTTTCAAATTATGAAAATTAACATGGTATATTTATTTGTTTTAAGATGAAATTCCTATAGTTACTACTATATTTCAATTATTTTAATTTGCTTTCATATTCTAAACTGTTTTAGTTTATTAAATTTTGCAGTTCATTTATTTTGTTAATTTCAACATTCAAAGTTCAAATACAAGGCTAGATTAATAAATTATTTGCTGAATTTGGATATGAATTTCTCACTCTATAATATTCAATATATGTGATTAATATTCATCACTGAATTAAGTGTATTGACAAGGAAGAAGATTATGTTGAAAAATAAATATTTTGTGTAAAATATATTTTTTAAAATAATCATTAGGCTACAGACTTAGTGATATTCGGATATAATAAAATAAATAGTTTTATGCTGTAAAAACGTTTGTTTGGAGAAAATTATTCTGATGAAAGAATTCTTTTTAAGTTTTAAATAAAAAGTATATTTTTACTGTTTTAAATCTATTATATGTTTTATATACTGTTTTCTAGCAAAGCAGAATATAATTTTTCAAGTTTTGTGTCTACTTAGTATATTTTAATTTTATCTACAATTTTGGTATGTTATTTGCAGTTTGGAATCAATACTTGTGGAAATGAATGGTCTAAAGAATTCTTTGCTAAAAGATGTTATAAATGCCATCAGATGTTTAATAAATCTCTGTTGGGGTTTGCTGTTAGAATGAAGGGAAAATATCTTATAATATAAGCAGGTCTCTTTAGCCTGAAGCAATACACTGCACACTGCACATAACAATTAGAGTTGTTTATTTCTTTATCAATATGGCCATGGTTTGCCTGCAAGGTACTATGTTGTTTGTAAATGCCTGAATAAAGTTGATTACTTGTCTTTTAATACATTTGCAAGCTTAGGTTCCCTCTGGATATGACACACTGCATAAACCATCCTTAGCATAGCTAGTTGCTTGTTGAGTGAGAGACTCTGCACTATACTCAGCCTAATTTATAGACTGTTAGTATGTATTTTTCTTTGCTTCGGTTCAATACAGATCTATATATAACAATCAACTCATTCATTCATGAATTAATGCAAATACCAGATAAAAGCAAATTTGTTAAATTTTAAATTAGCTCAAAAATTCTCTTTTGATTTATTATATATATCATAAATTATGCTACTTTATTATCTAATATAATAAAATAATTTTTGTTACTATCAATTTCAATTTTTAAATCTCAACCTTCTTATTCATTAAATATTTTTCTCTTCCTCTATTACTTTATCTTATTTTATTATTTAAAAGTAACTGAATTTACACACATAGTAATAATAATAAATAATAAACACACATAGACAAGTTAATATACAGTATGTTATACTTGTATATATGTATATAATTAAGATTTATTTATACTTCCTCTTTCTATATTTTTTAGATCTCATTAAATCATATTTATGTAACGAATATAAATTCTAAAAAACCTGTTAGGAATTTTATTAATTTATCAAAAATGCAGAGAAATCTGCATTTTCTGAAATTATATATATATATTGACTACAAATGCATTTATATTCAATATCAATCAATATAAGTAATTTCAGTTGCATATTTTTACACTTTTAAACTTAACAGATAAGTAGTTGTTGCCTCTTAAAGATATTGTAATTAATGTTACCTTTAAAGTATTCATAAATGGATTTGAGATTTAAAAATGTTTAAATCTGCTTTTAAAATGTAGAATTATTGAAAGGTGAAATGTGGGTAGGATATTTTTGTTCTTTTGATTATCATAAAAATACCAATATTTTGATTTTTTTTTTTGACAAAATTTAAAAACCCCAACAATATTATTCTTTATTTCTCACCCCAAATATATTAAATAAAGA
The DNA here is from genome assembly GCA_023376005.1 of Doryteuthis pealeii. Taxonomy (NCBI): domain Eukaryota; kingdom Metazoa; phylum Mollusca; class Cephalopoda; order Myopsida; family Loliginidae; genus Doryteuthis; species Doryteuthis pealeii. Next base: position 78,806,060 of record CM042159.1, on the reverse strand, counting down.
TGAAATTTAAAAATAAGATTTAGGTAGGGTTTGAGGAGAATACATTTGATATATAACAATATAGATATTAGTTGATATCAAACCAAACTTTTTATCTGTTTTTTTTTTGTACTTTTCTTTAGCCTAATTAAAATGACTTCTGATAGGAATCAATTTCAGTTTACTCAATTCTGAATCAGACTGCAATTAAAGATATACAGTTATATATATATATATATATATATATATATATATATATATATATATATATATATATATATATTGGGAGAATATGTGCTTAATTGAAGTCGTACCTAATTCAATTAAGCACATATTCTCCCAAAAATTGTTGGCTAAAAAAGCCATATCAAAACACATCGTCTGTTTGTTTATTTCTCATATATATATATATATATATATATATATATATATATATATATATATATATATATATATGATTAAGTTTTTGAAGGTTTTCAAAGCATAGATTGGCCCATTTATTAATGTATAATCTTAGTAAATGAAAATGTCATCTATTGACTTGATGACACTTGAAGATGAAGCCAGTGATAAGCTAGGTCAGTAATCATCATCATCAGAGAATTGTATCTCATTGATTGCCACCCTGAGTTGTCAGAAATAAGATTAAAAGGATTATCTTTTCTTTCTTGACATGAGATTAAGAGAAGGATTAAATTGAATAACTTGGCTAATGAAGAAACTCTATGTGATTACATGGAATCTTGTTTCTTTTCATAAACAAGCACAACTAATTTCAGATCACCTCAGATTGACTATTACAATTATACCACTCTACTTTTAGCTTTTCTTTCTTTCTTATATGCTGTATTTTTTTCTTTCTGGATGATCCCATTGAATTTTTCAATTTATATTTGGAAGAAAATTGAAATGTTGGAAAAATTAGAAGATGGGAAATTATTGGGAATTGTCATTAATCTATGTTTTTATTTAAAGAACATATACACCCAGAAAACATTGAGAAAAAAAAAGGTAAAAATAAAAACTTATCTGTTTTATTTTACTTTTTTGTTTGTAAAATAGTTTTAAGATATATATTTGAATTTAATATCTAAACAAATAAAACCAAACTGTTTAATCCAATTTGTTAATTTATATTGTATTTATAAAAGAATAATACCATCCTTAAAAATGTTAAGGATTTAAAATACCTTGATCATATTATTCATTTAATGAAGTTATTATAGCTAATGGTTTTGAAGGGAAGTTTTCTTTGTGAATGTTCATTATATTACTTTTATGTTTCTCAAGATAATTTTCCTCCCTTTCAAATAATTTCATATCTATATTTTTAAAAGTATTTCTAGTTATTTGATTTATTTTTTTTATTTTAATATATATATATATATATATATATATATACTCTGTATAATTGTTTGATATAAAAATAGTATCTAATTTCAATAGAAATCATTATAAACCCAGAAGTTATATTTGGTTACATTTTGAAAATCTGAATTGATCATAATTGCTAAACTAATGGAAATTAAAAATCTAATCTATAAATTCCATCTTAGTGTCTTTTTCTATTTTGGTAACTATTTGAGAATTTGTGCTATATAGTTTTCTATCCTTTATCTCTCTCTCTCTCTCTCTCTCTATATATATATATATATATATATATATATATATACTTTTACATTCTATTTTTTTTACTGATAAAAGTTACTTTAATATATAGAATATATTCTCTAGAGCATTCAATTCCCCATCTATCTAGACAGCATGGGAAATTACCACTTTCTATAGTTGATATAAAGACTTTAAAAACAGCCTCTTTCTTTGGGTTTCATATTGGTTCTATGCCACATCACCTGATGATTGATGAATTACTGATCAAAAATACAAACTGAATAAACAAACACTAAATAATAAGAAAAATGAAGTTTGCAAATCTTCTACCTTTCCTTTCTCAAATATTCCTTTTTTTACAGTAAATACTAAATGTGTAGTCTAATTTCTGTTTGTGAGTTGTTTTGCTATGCATTAGATTGGTTCTCAAAAAACGATGCATGTTTCAGCTCTTTAGTTCTATTGTATAATAATTTCTCATCTTATTGGGTCAGTCCTTGTCTTTTAGATTTAAAGCTTATTGGGGTATCTTCACCACTTGGAATTGGAGTTTAAGTATACAAAGTATTTAATCCATTTTCTAATCCTTTACTAATCAGTGGTTTATAACCGTACTTACTTATTTGGGAAAAAGTTGATATTAGGTTATAACAGTCATAAAATTGAAGATGATATTGATATATTAAAGAATGGTTAATGGAGAACTGCTAGAATATCTTTTGCTATTGGTGTAACCCAGTTGTCTGATGTGGAATTGTAGTCATGATATGATTGTATATTTATGATCTGATAAGAGAGATACTGTCCACCCTATTATATCAAGTGATATAATTGATTGTGTTGTTAAGGCAAGCTATTTAGATGCATGCAATGATATACTCTACAGACTTTTTTATATGAACAAAATGAAGGAGATATTATTTTGATCAAAATCAACTGACCACTATGAATTTGTTGTTTTTTTTTTGTTGTTTTTTTGGGGGGTACTTTTTTGTTTTGCAGTGTGTATATGCTTATATAGGTGAAGGCTTTCTACAGTATTCAAAATATTTATATGATTTTCATATAATCTTTTAAGATAAGTTATGTTTAGAAAGTTTTCTTTCATACTTTTCTGGTATGTCTAGAATTTATTGAAAAGCAGATGTTATTTAGCCTAATGATTTTATAGGTCAGTAACTAAATCATTGAAATATATCTTTGACCATCCAAAAAAACAAAATCAAACAGTTTAATTCAATTTGATCAGTTTAAAAAATAAGTAAAACATCCAATAATAGAAATAAAAATGATATCTCCATATTTTTTTAATATATTTATGATTTGTTGTAATATCTTTTTATAAAAAGAAGAAATTTAATAAGAAATAAAATATAATTTGTAAAATTTTAAAGCAAAAAAACTGATGAGGGATATATGATGAAATAAAGAGAAACTAACAAATCTTTGAAGTTTCAGGATTTTTATACATTTGCAGTGATTAGATCCATTACAAGAATTTAGAGTTAAGGAATGTTGGATATATTGTCAGATAAAAATAATTAATTTGATTTAATATATTAACATGTTGAGTATTTTTGTATTCACTGCTAAAACTAATATTATTACTCGAAAGCTTAATGAACTCTTGTAAACTTTATATAGGTTTTAATTATAGAAGTAACTAGTATACTCGTACCATATAAATGATGGCATGTACTGATATTTTATATCAATCTTTGTGGCATATATATATATATATATATATATATGCTTATGTATGTATATATATATATATATATATATGCTTATATGTATATATATATATATATATATATTGATATTTAGAGCTCTTAATATTATTAGGTTTTAATCTATATCTTTATATATACTTTAAATTAGACCAAATTTTATTGCTTTATCTTTATTTTCTTGGCTTACATTTCATCCTCATGGATATTGTGAACATCTAGGAATATATTTTATTATTTAATAGACTTTAAGTATCACAAACATTTTTTTTACAAATACATGTGGTATTTTTTTATAGCTAATAAAACATTTGGTTTAGAATTGTTAAAATCTCAAAGTCATTATGGATGTTGTTAAGTAATTTGTCATTTTGACTGTATGAAAAAGTAGAATAAAATTACAAACTTTTTCATTCATTAGAAAATATCTATTAGAAATAAATTTTCATATGTATTAGAACGAGTGTTAATTGTTATTGGTATTGAAGATTAGTTTTTATAATTTTATCCTCTATACTTATTACATCTTCAAACTTGATGCCTTTCATTGAGATATAATGAAGTATAGAGGATAAAATTATAAAACTATCTTCAAATACCCAAATAGACATTAACCTCGTTCTAATACATATGAAAATTTAACTTCTAATAGATATTTCTAATGAATGAAAAAGTTTGTATTTTATCTACTTTTTCATACTGTCAAATGACAAATTACTTAACAACATCCATAATGACTTGAGATTTTTAACAATTCTAAACCAATGTTTTATTTAAGCTATAAAAAATACCACATGGTATTGTAAAAAAAATGGTTTGTGATCCTTAAAGTCTATTAAAATAATAAAATTATTCCTAGATGTTCACAATATCCATGAAGGATGAAATGTAGGCCAAGAAAACTAAGAATAAAGCATAAATTTGGTCTAATTTAAAGTATATAAAGTATAGATTAAAAACCTAATAATATTAAGAGCTTAAATATCAAATATAAATATATATACTTATATAAATCATACATAAGGCATATAATATATATAAATATATATGGGCATACATAAGCATATATAATATATAGTTATATATATATAATATATATACATACATAAAGCATATAAGTATATATATATATATAATCATACAAAGCAAATATATAATATATATAGTATATATGCCACAAAGATTGGATAATAAAATATCATAACATGCCCATCATTTATATGTAAACGCGTATGACTAGTTACTTCTAAATTAAAACCTATTAGTTACAAGAGTTCATTAAGCTTTCGAGGTAATAATCTTAGTTTGTAAGGCAAGTGTTAATACAAAAATACTCAAATGTATATATTATCAACATTAGATTATTTTTATCTGAAATATAGTCCAACATTCCTTAACTCTAAATTCTTGTAATGGATCTAATCACTGCAAATGTATTAAAAATCCTGAAAATTCAAAGATGTTGTTAGTTCTCTTTATTTCATCATAATACCCTCATCAGTTTTTTTGCTTAAAAACATTTACAATTATATTTTTATTTCTTATTAAATTTCTTCCTGTTATAAAAAGATATTACAACAAATCAAAAATATAGTTAAAAAAAATATGGAGATATGCATTTTTAATTTCTATTATTGGATGTTTTATTATTTTTAAACTGTAAATTGAATTAAAACTGTTTGCTTTTTGTTTTTTTGGATGGTCCAAAGATAATTTCATGATTTAGTTACTGACCTATAAAATCCTAGGCTTAATAACATCTGCTTTTCAATAAATTCAGACATACCAGAAAGTATGAAAGAAAACTTTCTAAACATAATTATCCTTAAAAAGATTATATAAAATCAAATATAAATATTTTTGAATACTGTAGAAAGCCTCAACCTATGATAAGCAATACACACTGCAAAACAAAAAGTACCCCCCAAAAAACAACAAAAAAAACACAAATTCAGTAGTGGTCAAGTTGATTTTGATCAAAATAATATCTCCTTCATTTTGTTCATGATAAAAAGTCTGTAGAGTAGTATCATGGCAATGCAATCTAAAATAGGCTCTCGCTTAACAAACATATCAATTATATCCCTTGATAATAATAGGGTGGACAGTACTTCTCTATCCAGATCAATATATACAATCATAATCATGACTACAAATTTACACATCAGACACTGTTACACCAATAGCAAAAGATATTCTAGCAGTTCCTCCATTAACTTCTTAAATAATATCAATATCATCTTCAATTTTATGACTGGTTAAACATATCAACTTTTCCTGTTTTTTTTTTTTTTTTTTTTTTTTTTTTTTTTTTTTTTTTTTTTTTTTTTTTTTTTTTTTTTTTGTGCAAATGTAGGGGGGGGGCGGAAGTACGGTTTAAACCACTGATTAGTAGGAATTGAAAATGGATAAATACTTTGTATACTTTAAACTCCATTCCAAGTGGTGAAGATACCCAATAAGCTTTAAATCTAAAAGACAGGACGACCCATAAGATGAGAATATTATACAATAAGAACTAAAGAGCTGAAACATGCATCGTTTTTTGAGAACCAATCTAATGCCTAGCAAAAACAACTCAACAAACAGAAAATTAGACCTACACATTTAGTATTTACTGGTAAAAAAAGGAATTATTTGAGAAAGGAAAGGTAGAAGATTGCAAACTTCATTTTCTTATTATTTTAGTGTTTGTTTATTCAGTTGGTATTTTGATCAGTAATCATCAATCATCAGTGAATGTGGCATAGAACCAATAGAAACCAAAGAAGAGGCTGTTTTAAAGTCTTATATCAACTATAGAAATGGCAATTTCCCATGTTGTCTAACGATAGATGGGAATTGAATGCTCTAGAGAATATCTATGATATTAAAGTAACTTTTTATCAGTAAAAAAAATAGGAATGTAAAGTATATATATAGTATATATATATAATATTATAGTATTGTAGAGAGAGAGAGGAGAGAGAAGAGATAAAAGGAATAGAACTATATAACACAAATTCTCAATATTACAAAATATGAAAAGACACTAAGACTGGAATTAATAGATTAGATTTTTTTAATTTCCATTAGTTTAGCAATTATGATCAATTCAGATTTAAAAATGTAACAAAAATATACTTCCTGGGTTTTATAATGAATTTCTATTGAAATTAGATACTATTTTTATATCAAAATTAATACAGAGTAATATATATATATATTATATATATATTAAAAAAAAAAATAAAATCAAATAACTAGAAATACTTTAAAAATATAGATGATGAAATTAATTTGGAAAGGGAGGAAAAATCTTGAGAAACATAAAAGTAATATATGACATTCCACAAAGAAACTCGCCTGCAAACCATTAGCTATAATACTTCATTAAACATGCATAATATGACAAGGTATTTTAAATCCTTAACATTTTTAAGGATGGTATTATTCTTTTATAAAGTACAATATAATTAACAAATTGGATTAACAGTTTGGTTTATTGTTTTAGATATTAAATTCAAATATATATTAAACTATTTTAACAAACAAAAAAGTAAAATAAAACAGATAAGTTGTTTATTTGTTACCTTTTGTTTTTCTCAATGTTTTCTGGGTGTAATATGTTTCTTTAAATAAAAACATAGATTAATGGACAATTCCCAATAAATTTCCCATCTTCTAATTTTCCCAACATTTCAATTTTCTTCCAAATGATAAATTGAAAACTTCAATGGATCATCAGAAAGAAAAAAATACGCAATATAAGAAGAAAGGAAAAGTGAAAGTAGGAGTGGTTATAATTGTACATAGTCAATCTGAGGTGATCTGAATTAAGTTGTGCTTGTTTTAATGAAAAGAAAAAGATTCCCAATGTAATCACATAGGAGTTTGCTTCAATTAGCCAAGTATTCATTTAATCCTTCTCTAATCTCATGTCAAGAAAAAAAGATAATCCTTTAGATCTTATTTCTGACAACTCAGGGTGGCAATCAGTGAGAATACAATTCTCTGATGAATGATTACTGACTAGCTTACACTGGCTTCATCTTCAAGTGTCATCAAGTCCAATAGATTGCCATTTTCATTTTACTAAGATTGATACCATTAATAAATGGGCCAATCTATGCTTTGAAAAACCTTCAAACTTAACAATATATAATATATATTATATAATATATATATATAGTATATTTATATAATATGAGAAATAAACAAACAGACGATGTGTTTTTGATATGGCTTTTTTAAAGCCAACAATTTGGGAGAATATGTGCTTAATTGAATTAGTACGACTTCAAATAAGCACATATTCTCCCATATTATATATATATATAATATATAATATATATATATATATATATATATATATTATATAACTGTATATCTTTTAATTGCAGTCTGATTCACAATTGAGTAAACTGAAAATTGATTCCTATCAGAAGTCCATTTAATTAGGCTAAAAGAAAGTACAGAAAAAAAACAGATAAAAGTTTGTGATTATCAACTAATAATCTATATGTTATATATCAAATGTTTCTCCTCAAACCTACCTAAAATCTTATTTTTAAATTTCATGCTTTCATTTAATATATTTGGGGTGAGAAATAAAGAATATTTGTGGGTTTTTAAAATTTTGTCAAAAAAAAAAATCAAAATATTGGTATTTTTATGATAATCAAAAGAACAAAAATATCCTACCACATTTCACCTTTCAATAAGTCTACATTTTAAAAGCAGATTTAAACATTTTTAAATCTCAAATCCATTATGATACTGTTAAAGGTAACATTAATTACAATATCTTTAAGAGGCAACAACTACCTTATCTGTTACAGTTTAAAAAGGGTGGTAAAAAATAGCAACTGAAATTACTTATATTGAGTTGATCATGAATATTTCATAATATGCATTGTAGTCATATATATAGTATAATTCAGAAAATTGCAGAATTTCTCTGCATTTTTGATAAATTAATAAAATTCCTAAACAGTTTTTTAGAATTTTATATTCGGTTACATAAATTGATTTAAATGAGATTCTAAAAATATAGAAAGAGGAAGTAAAATAAATCTTATTATATACATATATACAAGTATAACATGAACTGTAATATTAACTTGTCTATGTTGTTTTTATTTATTATTATACTAGTGGTGTAAATTCCAGTTACTTTAAAATAATAAATAAGATAAATAATAGAGGAAAGAGAAAATATTTAATGAATGAAGAAGGTTGAGATTAAAAATTGAAAATTGATAGTTAACAAAATTATTTTTTATATTAGATAATAAAGGTAGCATAATTTTATGATATATATAATAATCAAAGAGAATTTTTTGAGCTATTTAAATTTACAAATTTGCTTTATCTGGTAGTTGCATTAATTCATAATGAATGAGTTGATTGTTATAATAGATCTGTATTGAACACCGAAGCAAAGAAAAATACATACTAACAAGTCTATAATAGCTGAAGTATAGTGCAGAGTCTCTCAGCTCAACAAGCAACTAGCTATGGCTAAAGGATGGTTTATGCAGTGTGTCATCCAGAGGGAAACTAAAGCCTTGCAAATGTATTAAGACAAGTAACAACTTTATTCAGGCATTTACAAACACATAGTACCTTGCAGGCAAACCATGGCCATATTGATAAAATAAACACTCTAATTGTTATGTGCAATGGTGCAGTGTAGCTTCGCTAAAGAGACTGCTTATAATTATAAGATATTTTCCCTTCTTCCAACAGCAAACCCCAACAGAGATTTATAAACATCTGTGGCATTTATAACATCTTTTAGAAAGAATTCTTAGACCATTCAATTTCCACAAGTATTGATTCCAAACTGCCAAAATAACTACCCAAATTGTAGATAAATTAAAATATACTAAGTAGACCAACAAAAACTTGAAAATTATATTCTGCTTTGCTAAGAAACAGATATAAAACATATAATAGATTTAAACAGTAAAAATATACTTTTTATTTAAAACTTAAAAAGAATCTTTCCATCGAAAATAAATTTTCTCCAAACAAACGTTTTTAACAGCATAAAACTATTTATTTTATTATAAATCCGAATGATCACTAAGTCTGTAGCCCTAATGATTATTTTAAAAATTATTTTCAACAAAATATTTATTTTTCAACATAAAATCTTCTTCTTCTTGTCAAACACTTAAATTCCAGTGATGAATATTAACTCAATATATGAATATTATAGAGTGAAGAATTCATATTCCAATTCAGCAAAATAATTTATTATCTAGCCTGTATTTGAACTTTGAATGTTGAAATTACAAAATTAAATGAACTGCAAAATTTATAGAACTAAAAACAGTTTAGAGATGAAAGCAAATTAAAAATAAATTGAAATATAGTAGTAACTAATAGGAATTTCATCTTAAAAACAAATAAATATACCATGTATTTTCATAATTTGAAACTCCCTTCTTCTAGCAACCAAACATATCCTTGTATAGAGACATATGTAAAATATGATTTGGTTATTTCATTTTATAATCTGAATAACTGTTAAGCAAATCGAGACTGCTGATTAAAATTACTGGAAATTACTTGATATTCATTTATATTAAAAAAAAAACTTGCTAAATAACCGATAACTTAAAATATCTATCTAATCTATGTGAACGAAAATTTAAAAAAATATTTACACAGTTCAAATTGAAGTTACTAACATCAAATGCTTAGTATAACAATGCTAAATAAAATTCAATTCTTTCTCTAAGAAATACTTTTTAAAATTCTAAGTCTGAATAATTGGAATAATAAAGAAATGACAAAAATTAATTCTATTTTAGTTTTCTGTCAAAAAAAACAAAAATAACTTAATGATAATAATAAAAAAATCTCTATGAATAATACAAAAAAGAAGTTATGTAATGGAATGTAAAACACATTGTTATTCTTATTTCATAGACAACATTTCAGAATAGTCGTTTATAATTAATAAAACAGTAAATGTGAATGTACATGGATTACAGCTTTTACTAAAAAGATAATATATTTGCCAGGTTCTTTATGCAATATATAAACTAAAATTTGAAAGATTAGTTTTTTTAATGCTTCTAAATTATGAATTTATATAAACAAATAAATTTGAAACAAGAATAAATAATATCAAAATTAAGAAATACAGATCATTTTATGAAAAAACTGACTTAAATAA